>CM019703.1:17672458-18272458 GCA_009760885.1 Achatina immaculata | reverse complement strand
GACGGGAAAAGGTGGTGGAAAGTGAAGTTTAACCGATATGCCCAGTAGTATCGCTACGAGAACTATACCACGGCACCTCTGCTCTAGAGGCCGCCCACGTCCGAAATACACCTACACTGGTGAAATATGCCTAAACCGGCACACACCAGGGGTGGAACTTGATGGCTAGACATGTCATGCCACCTCCGCTCTAGAGGTCGGTAACGCCTGATAAACACCCATACTGGTGAATTTTGCCTAAACCGGCTCATACCAGGGGTGAATCTTGAAGGCTATGCATGTCACAGTACCTCTGCCCTAGAGGTCGGTCCCGTCCCAAACACGCCCATACTGGGATAATGCCTAAACCGGCTCAACCCAGGGGTAGAAGTCACTAGTGGCGAGGATTCATCCTCCTGGACAAAAGCTCCATCCTGGTCACAACTAGGAAGGGTAGCGGCCACGACCGCAAAATGCTGAAGTCGGAGACACTGGACCAGGGAAGTCTAGATAGGCAACCACCTCTCACCCGGCGGGGATGTTTGCGTATCCTAATCACGCTGAGGTTTTCCGGTGAGAAAGTCCAACCCTGGACTGGATGGGCAACCACCTCTCACCCGGCAGTGATACACGGGTATCTCAAAACACGTCGAGGTTTTCCGGTGAGAAGGTCCAACTCTGGCCTGGGTGGGCTACCGCCTCTCACCCAGCGGGGATGCACTGATATCCTAAACACGTCGAGGTCTTCCGGTGAGAAAGTCCAACCCTAGACTAAACTGGTGCAATGAAAACCACGGTGTCACGCAATCCCGCTTCCGAGACCCACCAAGAGTACAGGCTAAAGCACTGTGATACTCTGAACCCCTTGTGGTCCTCTCGTGGATCTCGTGTGGTCTATTTTGGACCACACAGGGGACCACGGGACCTAACGAGGACCACAGGCGTGAATTCAGTAGGTTCACAGTGCGGTTTTTGGTGGTAGAAGTGAACGAAGAAGAAGAAGAAGAAGACAGACAAACAGACAAAACACGTGAAATAGACAGGCAAACAGACAAAACACGTGAAACAGACAGACAAACAGACAAAACACGTGAAATAGACGGGCACATGGACACAACACTTGAAATAGACAGGCAAACAGATAAAACACGTGAAACAAACGAGCAGACAAACAAAAAAATCTTTGAGAGGAAGTCAAACAAATAAGGCTGTCAAGTCTGAGGTGTTAGAGATGAACTGATTAAAAAAAAACAACTAAATTATATTTTCTGAATTCCACAAAATAACTGTTAAATTTTATTAATTAAAATCTGCTAGGCCTGGAAAAACGTAGAAACTGAAAGAACTGGTGATGACTGACAGAATGAAAAGGATTATGGACTGTGAGGGTGAGGTTTTGGGGTGGGGGGTGGAAGTGCTCATTAGATTCGGATCAATTATTTCTGGAAGCAGACTTAATACCTGGAGCGATGAATCCTCGAGAGGACAGCAGACAAACAGAAGAAGAAGCAACTGTCTGGAGAACTTTGACAAGTAAATGTTGACGCAATTCTATAAAATCAATAACTTTTACATAATTACGGGGACAACATGAACAGAAATGGGCACGCGAGCATGAACAGCCCATACACAAAAGTTAATAATAATAATAATAATATATGTACAATAATTATGTTCATTTATGGAGAAAAATGTACTTCCTTTCTTTCTGTGGGGCACATATAAGAATATACGCTCCGACGCACATAAAAAGAATATAAACAGAAAGAATAACATATGCGCTATGACACTCACATAGAGAAAGAATATCTAAGTAAACATATACGCTCTGACGCACACAAACAGAAAGAATATCTAAGTAAACATATACGCTCTGACGCACACATACAGAAAGAATATCTAAGTAAACATATACGCTCTGACGCACACAAACAGAAAGAATATCTAAGTAAACATATACGCTCTGACGCACACATACAGAAAGATTATCTAAGTAAACATATACGCTCTGACGCACACAAACAGAAAGAATATCTAAGTAAACATATACGCTCTGACGCACACAAACAGAAAGAATATCTAAGTAAACATATACGCTCTGACGCACACAAACAGAAAGAATATCTACGTAAACATATACGCTCTGACGCACACAAACAGAAAGAATATCTACGTAAACATATACGCTCTGACGCACACAAACAGAAAGAATATCTAAGTAAACATATACGCTCTGACGCACACAAACAGAAAGAATATCTACGTAAACATATACGCTCTGACGCACACAAACAGAAAGAATATCTACGTAAACATATACGCTCTGACGCACACAAACAGAAAGAATATCTACGTAAACATATACGCTCTGACGCACACAAACAGAAAGAATATCTAAGTAAACATATACGCTCTGACGCACACAAACAGAAAGAATATCTACGTAAACATATACGCTCTGACGCACACAAACAGAAAGAATATCTCTGTACATCATATACGCTCTGACGCACACAAACAGAAAGAATATCTACGTAAACATATACGCTCTGACGCACACAAACAGAAAGAATATCTACGTAAACATATACGCTCTGACGCACACAAACAGAAAGAATATCTACGTAAACATATACGCTCTGACGCACACAAACAGAAAGAATATCTCTGTACATCATATAAGCCCCCCCAACCACCCCTAGAAATACTGCGGTGCACAGACCCCCCCCCTCCCCACAGTAGAATGGTGGACTTAAAAATATGATGCATCTAGTGTGATAAGATGAGAATGTAGAGAAGATCATCTTGGAAGGGTACATAATGGGGAAAAGAGAGAGGAAGACCAAGACGATGATGTCTGCAAGACATCGTTGATGATCTGCATATGGATGCATCAGCTGCAGGCAATCTTGCTTACAACCGAGAGACCTACAGGAGAGCTGTTAGGGAGGCAAAGTCCCACAAACTGACTGGGTGTGATGAGAATATTCCTAAATGTGACATTCACAAACTGGAAATACATATATCTTTCTTTTAGTCACTTTCTGATTGTTAGATGAGTCCAAGGTTGGGATTAAAAACACAAGATCACTGACAAAAATTTACAATAAAAATCTTTTTTTTTGGTTATTTCCCCTCTCGGTTTAAAAGATTCTGTTTAGTTATTTATGACAGACCTTTCATCCCGCTCACGTGTCAGAAAGACAATCAAATTATCGAGGTTTCTCTTCTCAAATTCCAGGCTGGGAGCCTACAACCCACTCGTACAAATAACAATTTAAAAATAACAGGGACAGAGCAATGGAAATGGTCTGCCCAAAGCGGTTACATGAACACACACACACACACACACAAAAGGGATTCCATTTTGTCGCGTGCGCTTTCATAGACAAAACCTAATTCTGGACTTCTAAGAAAACAACAGGGTACGTGTCTAGGTAATAATAATTTACTGTTTTTTATTATAATTTATTTTAGAGTTGTACGCAAGCAAAAAAAAAAAAAAATTAAAAAACCATACAAAAGATCAGAAGGAATGAGATAAGCCTCGCGGCTTTGAAGAGAGAGACAGACACGCGCACACACATCAATCAAAGGTAATTCTGTTGAACAGTATGATCTCTTGATAAAGAAGAGTTACAAGGATGTTCGATTCCGTACTCTTTCTGTTCCGTTGTGCCGTAAGTTGATTTCACAGGCTTCAGAATTGTTCAGCACTTTTTTTTTTCCCCTTTCTTCCAGCATTGAATATCGTTTTGGACTTGCAGAAAGTTCTAGTGCTGGAACATTCTCCGAACTGTGTTTCGACATAGGGGTTAATGTCTTGAACTTTGAAGGTTAATGTTTTAGGCTCTGAGGGTTAAGGTCTTGAGCTTCGAAGGTTAAAGTCTTGGGGTGTGAGGGTTGATGTTTTTGGGCTTTGTGGGTTAATGTTTTGAGCTTTGAGTGTCAATGTCTTGGGCTTTGAGAATGTTTTTAGCTTTGAGGGTTAATGTCTTGAGCTTTGAGGGTTATGTCTTGGGTTAATATCTTGAGCTTTGGAGGTTATGTCTTGGGTTAATATCTTGACCTTTCAGGGTTAATATCTTGAGCGTGCAGGGTTATGTCTTGGGTTAATATCTCGAGTTTTGAGGGTTAATATCTTGAGTTTTGAGGGTTAGTGTTAATATCTTGAGTTTTGAGGGTCAATGTCTTGAGCTATGTTGGTTAATGTTTTGAGCTTTGATAGTTAATGTTTTGAGTTTTCGTGGTTCATGTTTGAGCTTTGAAGGTTAAAGTCTCGAGCTATTTGGGGAGAGGGGGGAGGGGGGTTAATGTCCTGAGATTTAAGGGTTAATTTCTTGAGCATTAAAATGTCCGATCTCCCGGTTTACAAGTTTTAACTGTATGTATTTATAAGTCTCTTTCAGTTGCTCTGTATCTCTATACAGTATGTTGATGGTACAAGAGTTTGGTGGTAGCAAGTCTTCAACACACCACAGTCCAGTAGATGATGGTGATTCGCAGTTCTAATGTCTGGAAAAAAACAGTATCAACGATGAACATGAGGATGTGACTGTGATGAGTCTGACACAGCCGGCTTGTCCCGCCTCCCAGTGGCCGGCTGAGAGAAGCACACATGTCTGTTTCTAGTGGCACCTGTAGAAGGTAGGACAGGGTCTTGAACAGATGTAGTTTGCTGGTCAGTATAATTTGTGAAGTCCGCCTGGAAAGCTGTCTTCGTTCTCTTGAAAGATTTTTTTTATGAATGATGTGGTTGTCACTTTCGCTCTCTTGAAAGATCTTTTTATAGATAATGTGATTGTCACCTTCGCTGTCGTGAAAGATCTTGTTATGAATGATGTTGTTGTCACCTTCGCTCTCTTAAAACATCCTTTATAAATGGCGTGGCTGCCACCTCGGCCCTCTTCAAAGATCTTTTATACATGATATGGCTGCCACCTCAGCCCTCTTCAAAGATCTTTTATACATGATATGGCTGCCACCTCAGCCCTCTTCAAAGATCTTTTATACATGATATGGCTGCCACTTCAGCCCTCTTCAAAGATCTTTTATATATGATATGGCTGCCACCTCAGCCCTCTTCAAAGATCTTTTATATATGATATGGCTGCCATCTTCGCCATCTTGGCAGATCTTTCATCAATCGTGTGGTTGCTATCATGGCTTTTTTTTGTCTAAAAGGTTCTTCATGAATGATGAGGCTGGCATTTTCATTTCTTGAAAGATTTCTCCTCCCCTCCAGAAGAATGTACTTCATCTAACCAACTCCTAACAATACCTCACCACAACTCCTAACAGTACCTCACCAACTCCTAACAATACTTCACCAACTCCTAACAATACCTCACCAACTCCTAACAATACCTCACCACAACTCCTAACA
Organism: Achatina immaculata; assembly: GCA_009760885.1. NCBI lineage: Eukaryota > Metazoa > Mollusca > Gastropoda > Stylommatophora > Achatinidae > Lissachatina > Lissachatina immaculata. The sequence goes on along the minus strand of CM019703.1, from coordinate 18,267,093 downwards.
ATACTTCACCAACTCCTAACAATACCTCACCAACTCCTAACAATACTTCACCAACTCCTAACAATACCTCACCAACTCCTAACAATACCTCACCACAACTCCTAACAATATTTCACCAACTCCTAACAATACTTCACCAACTCCTAACAATACTTCACCACAACTCCTAACAATACTTCACCACAACTCCTAACAATACTTCACCAACTCCTAACAATACTTCACCAACTCCTAACAATACTTCACCACAACTCCTAACAATACTTCACCACAACTCCTAACAATACTTCACCAACTCCTAACAATACTTCACCACAACTCCTAACAATACTTCACCAACTCCTAACAATACTTCACCAACTCCTAACAATACTTCACCACAACTCCTAACAATACTTCACCAACTCCTAACAAACTGTGGTCAGCTGTGGAGGTATATGAGCATCCACTTCTGGGAATGTGGGTTATTTCATAGATACTTATAAGCTACTGTTAATATTGTCTGCTAAAGAAAACAAAATTCTCACACAAATACTATAACATGAATAAAACACAAGTATTATAACATGAATAAAACACAAGTATTATAACATGAATAAAATACAAGTATTATAACATGAATAAAATACAAGTATTATAACATGAATAAAATACAAGTATTATAACATGAATAAAATACAAGTATTATAACATGAATAAAATACAAGTATTATAACATGAATAAAACACAAGTATTATAACATGAATAAAATACAAGTATTATAACATGAATAAAACACAAGTATTATAACATGAATAAAATACAAGTATTATAACATGAATAAAATACAAGTATTATAACATGAATAAAACACAAGTATTATAACATGAATAAAACACAAGTATTATAACATGAATAAAACACAAGTATTATAACATGAATAAAATACAAGTATTATAACATGAATAAAATACAAGTATTATAACATGAATAAAACACAAGTATTATAACATGAATAAAACACAAGTACTATAACATGAATAAAATACAAGTATTATAACATGAATAAAACACAAGTATTATAACATGAATAAAACACAAGTATTATAACATGAATAAAACACAAGTATTATAACATGAATAAAATACAAGTATTATAACATGAATAAAATACAAGTATTATAACATGAATAAAACACAAGTATTATAACATGAATAAAACACAAGTACTATAATGTTAATAAAATACAAGTACTATAACCAGAATAAAATACAAGTATAACAACATAAATAAAATACAAGTAATGTAACACAAAAAATACCATACACATACTGTAGCATAAATAACATACAAGTATTATAACATAAATAACATACAATTACTGTAACACAAATAACATACACTTACTATAACATAAATAAAATACAAGTATTATAACAAATAAAATACAAGTACTATTACATAAATAACATACAATTACTATAACAAAAATAACATACACTTACTATAACATAAATAAAATACAAGTACTATAATATAAATAACATACAATTACTATAACAAATAAAATACAAGCACTATAGCAAAATAAAATACAAGTACTATAACAAATAAAAAGTACTATAGCAAATAAAATACAATATTATAACATAAATAAATAAATAGTTCAGGGAGCTAGATGGACCTGTATGTGTGTATGTTAAAATACTAATGAGATCTGAACACGCAAGTGGGCGTTATGGCAGGAGCTGTCATAAATTAAGACACGAAAATCAGACAACAAAATTTGCTGCAATCAGTTGCCCGTGGAATGTGAAGACTGTCTGAACATCGATAATAAATGTGTCACGTATAAACCGGACGTAAAATGAAAAAAAAAATGAAAAAAAGCTGGAATTATCCTTTTTTTTTTTTTTTAGTTCAGTGACAGAAGGGCTTCCATTTCCTACTTTATCGCAAATGTATTTTAATCCCATTCGGAATGTGTGCAGGCGGCGCCAAATGCTGGTCTTGTTCGGGCTGGGTTCATTTTGGACTCTAGGGCGCTCAATGCAGTCTTCGTGTTCCAAAGTTGTCTTAATTACCAAGAGATAACGTAATTTACAACCGCGGCCAGACACTGGACTCGCATAAATTGCCGGAGAGAAAAGGACAGATTCGCTTCTCTGGAGGTCAATAATCTGGTATGTGTGCGTGGGACTCCGCGGCCAACAAATGAGCAGCATGTTATTTCTATCTTGGGAGACCCACGCTCTACTTTGTCTTGACCGTTCCACCGGGCTCTCTATCAAACGTTTTTGAGTCAGCAGTTGATGAGGTCAACGGGCCGTTTTGTGAAATGCAGAGATTTATTTTAATACGCTGCACTTCACAATAATGAACAACGGCACAGGCCCGGATCGACGGCGACAGAGTGATAAAGCAACGTATTTTATGAAATGATCCACGTGACTTTGAACATGTTGTAAATTTGGACGAAATTGGGCTCGTGTGCGATGTTTTAGGACATAAAAGAGGGGAGAATAAAAGAAGATACAAGCAAAGATGTTGGATTCCAGTCGCGTTTGGTTTTTTTGGTTTTTTTTTTTTTAGAGATATTAAACTGAGATAGAATAAGTAGTGCAGCAGCAGAAAAACTTGGATACAAACGAAAGCACTGGATGGAGTGTGACTGGCCACAGTGAGAAGCTCCGAACACTTAGGTCTTTTGAGCGGATGAACTCTTATGTTCATATGAATGTGCATATATATATATATATATATATATATATATATATATATATAAGGTAAATCTGCACTGATGACAGATGTGAAGATTTTAAAAAATCATTATAAAGAACACAGCGGAAGAATGCCCAGGAGTCAAGACCAAAACTGAAAAAAAAAAAGAACTGGTTCGATGAAGTCTCCAGAGAGGCAACTCCTAACAATGATGAAGTCTCCAGAGAGGCAACTCCTAACAATGATGAAGTCTCCAGAGAGGCAACTCCTAACAATGATGAAGTCTGCAGAGAGGCAACTCCTAACAATGATGAAGTCTCCAGAGAGGCAACTCCTAACAATGATGAAGTCTCCAGAGAGGCAACTCCTAACAATGATGAAGTCTCCAGAGAGGCAACTCCTAACAATGATGAAGTCTCCAGAGAGGCAACTCCTAACAATGATGAAGTCTCCAGAGAGGCAACTCCTAACAATGATGAAGTCTGCAGAGAGGCAACTCCTAACAATGATGAAGTCTCCAGAGAGGCAACTCCTAACAATGATGAAGTCTCCAGAGAGGCAACTCCTAACAATGATGAAGTCTCCAGAGAGGCAACTCCTAACAATGATGAAGTCTCCAGAGAGGCAACTCCTAACAATGATGAAGTCTTCAGAGAGGCAACTCCTAACAATGATGAAGTCTGCAGAGAGGCAACTCCTAACAATGATGAAGTCTGCAGAGAGGCAACTCCTAACAATGATGAAGTCTGCAGAGAGGCAACTCCTATCAATGATGAAGTCTGCAGAGAGGCAACTCCTAACAATGATGAAGTCTGCAGAGAGGCAGTCATAAAGAAAAGAACAGCAAGACAGACAACAAAACAAATGAGGAGAAGTACCACACACAATATAAAGAAACTAACAAATTTCTTCGTCAACGACAGCGACAATATACTTGTGTGAAAGACATGGTAAGCGAGATGCAGACAATGTCATCAAAATAAGAAAAGCAGGGAATTCTATAAAGAATTTCGAACAGTAAAAAAAAAAAAAGTAAAGATAGTCCCATAGCAAATGCCGTAGGGGGTGAAGCGTTAGAGACCTCATTATGCTGGGTCATCAGCGTATGAGGTAGGGTGACCAGTTCCTTTCCTCGCTGCCTTTACTTCCCAGATTTTCTCTGGTACCCATTTTGCGAGGCTGGGTCGACCTCGGGGCCGTATTGGTCGGAAAAAAGATCCCGCTCAGCTGGGGATTCGAACCCTCGACCATTTGGTTGCTAGACGAGTGCTCTAACCACTACGCTAGCCGGCCCCCCGAACAGTAAAGCAAAGGTATAAACAACCTCTGCAGAGCTTGAAGGATAGTAATGGAAACATGAAGGGAAAATCTGCATCAGATGGAAAGAATATTTGGAAAACTACTAAACTGTGAAGAGCCTATAAGCACATGGGAAGAAATACAGACTTGTGAACCTGAAATAGAGGAACCAGACTTAGAATAAGTCATCTACGGTATCATGTTTCTACGAAACAACAAAGCAACTGGTTCAGATGGAATTGCTGCAGAACTGATTAAGGAAGAAGGTCTAAATCTACATGAACAGATATGTGCACTAATACAACAAATATGGAAAGAAGAAAAACTCCCTAGTGAATTACTGATCCAAATATTTTTCTTTAAAAGGCGACAAGAGCAAGTGTGAAAACTACAGAAGAATAACATTACTACAAACAAGCTACAAAACACTATCTATTATACTTTTAAATACATTAATAGCATACAACGAGAACATACTGGGAGACTATCAAGCAGGTTTTAGGAAGTATATCAATCACACACCAAATATTTTATTTACGTCACAGAGCAAAAAAGTATTGGGAATATGGAAAAGAAATACATAATATCTTCGTTGACTTCAAGAAAGCTTATAACAGCATAGATAGGAGCAGCCTAAGAAGAAGAAGAAGAAGAAGAAGAACTGTGAACCAGCGTCACTGCACATGGTCAAGCGATAAGTGCTCTGCTGCCTAGTCAACAGTTGACCAGAAACTGCCGACCAGTGTCGCCATCAGCACTAACTCCGTAGTCAGCGGCGTCATTCCTCTTCCTTCCCTGGTACCCATTTTTTTCTTGAGGCTGGGTGATCCCCGGGAGTTTTTTTTTTGGTATATATATATTCCTCGGAGGCTGCTCAACAAGTACGTGTGAAGTAACCCCCCCCCCCTCTTTTTTTCCTCTTCCCCCAGTTTTCTACAGCTTGCCGAGTGAGAAGGCAGGTCACTATCGACTGATTTACTCGTGGTTCCTGTAGAGAACATTTATAATGTTCAGACAGAAACAAAAACAAGCCAGCTCTCTAAACCGCAGTAGGAATATTGAGGATACGGAAAAGAACTAGGCATTACCGAATATGTTAACGTTCAAAAAGTTCTTAGATATCATTTTACTAGCAAAAGAAAGAAAGAAAGAAGAAAAGCAAGAAAGAAGGAAAGCAAGAAAGAAAGAAAGAAAGAAAGTTTTCGGTAAGAAAAAAAAAAACAGATGACTTGCCAACCTGGCTCTTCAAGTGTTTTCTGCGACCAAGTTTCTTGGCAGCCGCCGAAATTTCGTCGATGGCCCGAACCATGAGCCACAACTGGACTGTCTGGATATTAAGTCTGCGCACGGGCCGAAGTATGAGCCACAACTGGACTGTCTGAATATTAAGTCAGCGCACGCACACGAGCACTCACGAAGCACTAAAACCGTAATCACGTGCACTGAGCAACACAAAAATCTTTTACAGCTCTCGTCCGGGGCGGGGATCCTTCGAGTGTTTGTGGCTTTCGTGTGACTGACTCGATCTTGGAAGTCCAGGCGTGTGAGCTTGACTGACATCTTTATGTTGGCAAGGTTAGAGATCACTCTTATGTGTCTGAAGGCATGAATTAGGTTCGTGTTTATGGGGTTGGGGCAGTGCTGTATGGGGACGAGTTAGTAAATCTCGTTGCTGTGTGTCCATGGTACTAACTTGATCTGATGTATGTATAAGTGGAAATTGCGGAAGTGGTAGTATCAGTAGCACATACAAATATAGCATTCTAGTGCAAGATGCATTACTGATAGTAATACATCTTACATCCTACATCCTTCCGGTGCCGTTAAACGTCACATAGGGCTCGATTAGTTGTTTGCCAAGTTTTCCTGTTCTCGGCGAGTCTTTCCAACTTCATCAAGGGATGTTATGCCCACAAAACTGGCATCTCTTAACAATGTCCTCTTTAGAATTTCACGTGGTCGACCTCTTTTTCTTCGGCCTGTTGTGCTCCACTTGATAGCAGCTTGTTTTGGTATTCTATGACTGTTTCTTCACATCACACAGCCTACATATGTCCATTATATGGAAATATGGTCTGATAGTAATAGTACACATAAATATAGCATTCTAGTGCACGGAGCAATACTGATAGCAATCATTCATTTTCCTTGCCTCCCTAAGAGCACTCCTGTAGGCCTCTCGGTTGTGAGCAAGATGGCCTGCTGCTGATGCATCCATTTGCAGATCCTCAACGATGTCTTTCAGCCATCTTCGCCTTGGTCTTCTCCTCTTTCCTTTTCCCATTATGTACCCTTCCAAGACGGTCGATCTTCTCTAGATTATCATGACGTTTCATGTGTCCAAAATATGTAAGTTTTCTCTTTTTTAATCCTCTTTACTAGCCAGCTTTCTTCAATATTAAGTTCTTGTAATATGGATATATTTGTTCTTTTTTGTGTCCATGATATTTGAAGAACTTTTTTGTAGCATTTACATTCTACGGCATTTATGTGTTTCTCAGCTGTTTTGTTAAGTCTCCAGGTCTCACAGGCATATGTTGCGATGGGAAAGATGCACGCCCTTAAAAATCTTATTTTTGTGGTTCTGTCTGTTCCTCTCCACAGATTCTTTAGTTGTTTTAATTTTTGAAGAACGACAGATGCCCTCCTTTTAATTTCCCTCATTGTATCCCCATTATTAGTTAGTAGTGATCCAAGATATTCAAAACTCGCCACTTCTTCCAGTTTTTCCTCATTGATACATATATCAGCTGCCTTGTCTGTTTTGTCAGTTGTCATCAATTTAGTTTTCTTCGCATTAAGATAGAGGTCCCGCTGATAGCAACAGTGTATACAAATATAGCAATACTGATACAGTAGGGGTACTTGCAGTAGCCACTATTAGCATAGGAAAATATAGTAGTAGTCGATGTGGTAGAAGCAGTAGTAGATATAGTAGTAGTCGATGTGGTAGAAGCAGTAGTAGATATAGTAGTAGTCGATGTGGTAGAAGCAGTAGTAGATATAGTAGTAGTCGATGTGGTAGAAGCAGTAGTCGATGTGGTAGAAGCAGTAGTAGATATAGTAGTAGTCGATGTGGTAGAAGCAGTAGTAGATATAGTAGTAGTCGATGTGGTAAAAGCAGTAGTAGATATAGTAGTAGTCGAAGTGGTAGAAGCAGTAGTAGATATAGTAGTAGTCGATGTGGTAGAAGCAGTAGTAGATATAGTAGTAGTCGATGTGGTAGAAGCAGTAGTAGATATAGTAGTAGTCGATGTGGTAGAAGCAGTAGTAGATATAGTCGTAGTCGAAGTGGTAGAAGCAGTAGTAGATATAGTAGTAGTCGATGTGGTAGAAGCAGTAGTAGATATAGTAGTAGTCGAAGTGGTAGAAGCAGTAGTAGATATAGTAGTAGTCGATGTGGTAGAAGCAGTAGTAGATATAGTAGTAGTCGATGTGGTAGAAGCAGTAGTAGATATAGTAGTAGTCGAAGTGGTAGAAGCAGTAGTAGATATAGTAGTAGTCATTAGAAGCAGCAGAAATGTGGTTTATTAGAAGAATGTTGCGATTTCTTTTCTTCTTCTTCAGCTTTCCGAGCCATTAAAGCTCATTGCTACAGATAAAGTTCACCTCCATTCCTCTCTATTCCTAGTCTTCTCTCTCCAGTTCGTGACACCAGTTTCTTTTATATCCTCTTCTATGTTATATTTCCATCTCTCTCTTGGTCTACCCCTTGGTCTTGTTTCCTTCATCTCTTGTGCATACATCATTTTCGTTTGTCTTCCATTCTTTCTACATGGGAATTCCCCGGACAACAAAAATAACTAATGGAGAATGTTTGAGAAGAGCTGGAGAGAGAGAGAGATAGAGAGAGAGAGAGACAAATGTGGTTAAAAAAATATGAGAAAGATAATGTACTTTCATGGGACAAGCAATGAGAAGAGGGGGCACTGAAAATATTATAACAGGAAAAACGGAGGGAAGAAGAGCCAGGGGAAGACCAAGAGAAATAATACTGGACAATCTGACGAGATGGTATGAGAGGAGATCACAAGCTGAGCTAAAGCCTTGCATGAAGGATTGGGTGCTCTGGAGAAGCATAACAGCCAGCGCCTGTCGGCACGGCACATGATGATGATGATGATTGTATTATGTAAAAGTTAGAAGCAGCAACACTGAAAATAGATTCTGAAGTACTTCTGCTGTATGGAAAAAAGTAGAAAGTCGTGTGCGCAGTAGTAACTACAGATGTAACTGCGTGATTAGCGGTTCTGTGGAAGATTCCAATAACATGATCTTCCAGTAGAGGCAAATGAAGTTTAAGCTGTGGTAGAAGCAGTAATGCAGCAGTTTCAACACTAATTTTCCAGAGCCTTCTACTTCGACCTTTGCCCCATTAAAAGAGCCCGAACAATACTGAAGGCCTAAAAAGTACTACTTGAAGTACGGATGTAACGAATACAAGATTTTCATGTTCCGCCGGATTTGAAAATTCCAATTTTGGCATGGCCGAATACGAATACAAATAGGAATATTTCACTAGTGGAAACATAGGTCCTTGCTGAAATTATTAGTATCGCGAATAAAAGAATTAATGCCCTATCTATATTTGGCCATTCCTATTCTTCTGTTAATTTCTGTTTAGCCTTTTCCGTTGTCTGTTTACAATTGTTCTGAATATATGTATTTTGTCACTTGTTATTCTATGTCTCCGTTGATATTTTATGTTTGCAGTTCGGCTTTTCTTCTGCCTTGGTGACTGCCACGGCTGGTGTCTTTCTAGTATTTATTTCTAGTATCTTGGCCTTGTTGTTTATTTGTGCCACGGTATTTTGTAAATCGTCTAGAAGACAGAGATATACAGAGAAAACATTCACGGACATTTGCCAGATGCCATTAATGTAACAGCAATTAACAACCTCAGATACGCGGATGATGCAGTGCTGCTAGCAAGAAGTCCTGGAGACTTGGAGGATCTTGTGATACGAATTTTAAACACATCCAACCCTAAAACATCCCAGTTCAAGATTGAGAGAGAGAGAGAGAGAGGAGAGAGAGAGAGGAGAACAGCAAGACCCTAGGACCAGCAGGACCCCAGGACAGCAAGATCCTAGGACAGAAAGACCCTATAACAGTAAGACCCTAGGACCAGCAGGACCCCAGGACAGCAAGATCCTAGGACAGAAAGACCCTATAACAGTAAGACCCTATAACAGTAAGACCCTATAACAGAAAGACCCTATAACAGCAAGACCCTATAACAGAAAGACCCTATAACAGTAAGACTCTATAACAGTAAGACCCTATAACAGCAAGACCCTATAACAGTAAGACCCTATAACAGTAAGACCCTATAACAGAAAGACCCTATAACAGTAAGACCCTATAACAGCAAGACCCTATAACAGTAAGACCCTATAACAGTAAGACCCTATAACAGTAAGACCCTATAACAGTAAGACCCTATAACAGTAAGACTCTATGCGGATAAAAATCTCCCAGTCTGCTCCCACACTGGCGACTGACTGGGCTGGATCCTTCAATAGTTTGATTACCTTTCGACAAAACCACCGACCGTCGCCCAACGCTAGCTTGAACAAATGGGCAGTTTGTCCGGCCGTTACATCAACATCAGGGCATGTGATAATACAAGCATGGTCATGCTGATGTAAATCCTACAGCTTGCTGGCGCCTTTGTACCAGCGTTACGTTTTGTGTGTGGACCTTTTTGCCATTACTCTACAACAAACAGACAATGAATAGACATGCACGTGGCAAAACTCGACAGACCGTAGATTCAAATTAGGAATCCCCGACAGCGCCTCCGGCAAAGGTGTCACTGAACCATTGTAACACAGCCCAACACGGCCCATAGGTGCGAGACAGCAAAGTTTATTCATGCACTGTTCTCTCTGGGCTAACCGGCTGCTCGTTCTGCCGGAGTACATGGTTCAAGCCCCAGGTAATTCCCGTGTCATTTTTCTATCTCTGACGTCTAAAAGTGATTTATTTATGTTTTTCTTCTCCCGAGGTCTAATCATACAATACTGTGTTCTGTTGCTTAACACAGCTATCATGCCTTGAAAATAGGTAGAAAAAATAGAACATTTAGATACCCGCTGTCCAGTACCAGATTCGGACAGCTGGATCGGGTATCTGAACTTAGAGAGACAGTACCAGATTCAGACAACTGAACTTAGAGAGACAGTGCCAGATTCAGAAAGCTCAACATAGAGAAACAGTACCAGATTCAGACAATTGAATTTAGAGAGACAGTACCAGATTCAGAAAGCTCAACTTAGAGAAACAGTACCAGATTCAGAAAGCTCAACTTAGAGAGACAGTACCAGATCCAGAAAACTCAACTTAGAGAGACAGTACCAGATTCAGAAAGCTGAACTTAGAGAGACAGTACCAGATCCAGACAATTGAACTTAGAGAGACAGTACCAGATCTGGACAACTGAACTTAGAGAGACAGTACCAGATTTAGACAGCTGAACGTAGAGAGACAGTACCAGATTTAGACAACTGAACTTAGAGAGACAGTACCAGATTTAGACAACTGAACTTAGAGAGACAGTACCAGATTTAGACAGCTGAACTTAGAGAGACAGTACCAGATTTAGACAGCTGAACGTAGAGAGACAGTACCAGATTTAGACAGCTGAACTTAGAGAGACAGTACCAGATTTAGACAGCTGAACGTAGAGAGACAGTACCAGATTTAGACAGCTGAACTTAGAGAGACAGTACCAGATTTAGACAGCTGAACTTAGAGAGACAGTACCAGATTTAGACAGCTGAACTTAGAGAGACAGTACCAGATTTAGACATCTGAACTTAGAGAGACAGTACCAGATTTAGACAGCTGAACTTAGAGAGACAGTACCAGATTTAGACAGCTGAACTTAGAGACAGGTAGTAGCAGGATTGTAGTAAGAAGCTTTAAGGGGGGGGGGGGGAGGGACTGGGGAGAAATGTTAGTAAGAACCACTCTCTTGACTAGGTTCAGCGATGTCTTGATTTACGTAACGTTCAAAATACAAAAGTTCCTGCTTTATTTCCCACGTACCATGAGACAAGTTGGAGAACAAATCCGTCAGTCATTTGCATGTCCCTTGCGGAACTTTGCCTTCCTAACAGCACTCCTGTAGGCCTCTCGGTTGTGAGCAAGATGCCCTGCTGCTGATGCATCCATTTGCAGATTATCAACCATGTCTTGCAGCCAGCTTCGCCTTGGTCTTCCTCTTTCTTTTTTCCCATTATGTACCCTTCCAAGACTAGATTATACTGACGTTTAATGTGTCCAAAATATGTAAGTTTTCTCTGTTTAATCCTCTTTACTAGCCAGCCTTCTTCAGTATTAAGTTCTTGTAGTATGGATATATTTGTTCTTTTTTTTGTGTCTATGATATTTGAAGAACTCTGCTGTGGCATTTACATTCAAAGGCATTTATGTTTTTCTCAGCTGTTTTGTTAAGTGTCCAGGTCTCATAGGCATACGTTGCGACGGGAAAGATGCATGCTCTTAAAAATCGTATTTTTGCAGTTCTGTCTGCTCCTCTCCACAGATTCTTTAGTTCTTTTACTAGAGAATAAATAAATAAATTTTATAGTCGGCGATTTGCAAAAGCAAAACTTCTTCTGCACTTGTTAGTTATCAACAAATGTTCATGAGCAATGTCAGTGAAATGAGTCAGACTACTAGTACACAGTGGTACAGGAACAATATAGTTAATCTTATATACTAGTACACAGTGGTACAGGAACAATATAGTTAATCTTATATACTAGTACACAATGGTACAGGAACAATATAGTTAATCTTATATACTAGTACACAGTGGTACAGGAACAATATAGTCAATCTTATATACTAGTACACATACATGAATTACAAAAAACAGTGAAATTTATCCAAGAGACAGGACTGCAGATATAGACAGACAGTGCGAACGAAGAAGAAGAAGAAGATATACTAGTACAGAGTGATGCAGGAACAATATAGTCAATCTTATATACTAGTACAGAGTGGTACAGGAACAATATAGTCAATCTTATATACTAGTACACAGTGGTACAGGAACAATATAGTCAATCTTATATACTAGTACAGAGTGGTACAGGAACAATATAGTCAATCTTATATACTAGTACAGAGTGATGCAGGAACAATATAGTCAATCTTATATACTAGTACAGAGTGGTACAGGAACAATATAGTCAATCTTATATACTAGTACACAGTGGTACAGGAACAATATAGTCAATCTTAAAGAATAGTTATTAAAACTTTATACACCAGCTGTTTTTCTAATACTCGAGTGTAGTTCGTCCGTCCGTCCGTCCTTCTATCTGTCTGTTCCAGATTTTAATATTATAATATCGACTACATGAGGTCGAAACAAACAAATACGAAAAGCCCTATGTAGGAGCCTAAAACACACTTTCTCATGTAGTAGTAGTAGTAGTAGTAGTAGTAGTAGTAGTAGTAGTAGTAGTAGTAGTAGTAGTAGTAGTAGTTAGTAGCAGTAGTAGTAATAGTAGCAGTGTATAAGTAGCAGCAGAGATGTATCACAGTTCTAACCGTTGTAAATTTGTAACTGATGGCTGTAACACTTGTTTGCTGCTGCTCCTGTACCGTAAGCAACCTAAAACAGAAACAGATAACAGCAGGCTGCTGGAAACTTTTGTAATTACTGTAGATAACGTTATTAAGAGCGCTGTAGTAACCGCACTTGCATTTGTAACCCGAAGGAACATTTCCAGAGCGAGACGGGACCTGTAGACGCAGTACGAAAGCTTATGGAAACAGTGGTCAGGGAAACATTTATCTGGCTGTCTGCAACAGGGGTTGGTGAAACACAGATGACCCAGATCCTATTCTACCTTGAATGTGATACCCCTGGTAATAGACTACACTCTGGCCGAGTGAATAGGAATAGAAATGGAAAGGTAAACTAGGTTCTAAAATATGCCATGCCGATGACGGATGTCTTGGGCCAAAAGTGGCGGATACTACAGCCATGCGGCAAATCATGACGCAAACGTCCTTTTCATGACGGGAGGAGGAGGAGGAGGAGAAGAAGACGCAGAAAGCACGAGATGCTGAGTCCTACCTGTTCTGATTTCCACGCTTCACTTGGCTACATAATTCGAGAACAAAAGCTTACCTGAGTCCACATCAGTAGCGCTCACGTTAACCACCAGCGTCCCAACCACCGCGTCTTCCCTGATTTCTCTGTAGTAGGACATGGGGTCAAACTCTGGCTGATTGTCGTTCACGTCCTTGACATTCATGTACACTCTGACCTCCGTTGATCTCGGTTCTGCTCCGCCATCTTTGGCAATGACTCTCAGCGCGTATAACTGTCTCTGTAGTGATGTAAATGAAACAAAATTACAATTCTGACTTACAGATGCATTTGTTCAAAGACATATAAGGCATGCTATATGTTATAACCAAGAAATACGGAGAAACAATCAGAGAATCGAAAGCAAATTGAGAGATTTCAAGGAAGGTAACTCAGAAAAATTTTAAGACAACGCTGGAAAAAGCGTGTGACAAACGAGGAAATAACCAAATGAATGGGCATTGACAACATTACTAAAAGAGGTCAAAAGAGAAAAATGGAAATGATTGGGGCACATACTACGAATAAAACAAAACAAAAAACAACAACAAGACACCCCTAAACCACTTACACTTGGATATCCCAAGGGACAAGAAAGAAGGGGTAGGCCATTAAGAACATGGAGACGCACAATACAGGAAGAACATTAAAGAAACGGAAAGGCAATGATACTCCATGTAGGTCGTCTGTATTCCTCATGATATCCTCACTGTACAGGGAAAACAAATCACGTGACAGCGCACGTCCTTTCTGAACATGCCATCATCAAAGATAAGAATACGGAAAACGATACAGGACGCGTGCTTTTAAGATAGAGCACATTTAGGCCTCCTGGCCGAAATAATATGAAATCTTGGATATAAGTTATTAAAATACGGGACCGGCTGGTCGCATCATCTGTTGTATGGGTTTTAAAGAAAACTTACGCGCATTCTTCACCACGTCTTTGTCTTTTGGTAGTAACTTCACCTGCTCTATTCTCTTTTTCACGAAACGGTGAAGAGCTCGTTCACTGGACTATCTATCGGTTGGATTAGCTTGGAATATAACCCGCATGTTGTTGTTTTGTTTTTCTTGTGAAATATCATCACTGCTCATTTGCACAACAGCAGCTTCTGATTGTTGTAAAACGTATGTACGTGTGTGTATGGTTTTACCTAAAGCACTTGAGTAAACACAGAAAATGTGCACAAGACTCTGGCCCTCGTAATCTTATACTTCAACATATATAAGACAAACAATACAGCAAGACACGTTTACATATCACGTAAACACAATAAACTAATTTGAGACATTAACATCTCGTATTTCTGGTCAGAAGAAGAAGAAGAAATATTCGCACTCAGGTAAGGTTCGTGGCACATTTCGTTGCCAAGCAGCTCAGTATCTCTGATAAAGGCCTTCTTATACCTGGCATATTTCATTTGCCTCCACTTTTCAAATGTTTACTGGATAAATACATGATGCCCTGGCGCTGCTCTGAAAACAACGCAGGTTTTTTAAATAGAACTTCAAAAGCCAACAAAATTGATCTCTCCAAGATCCCTTGAGAAGCCAATCTGAGCAAACTATCGTGAGAGAGTACGAAGATCAAACTGGGGGCCATGACAGTCAGAGTGCATCGGTGGAAGAATTTCAGTCTAAATTTAATAGTGCAGGTCCCTAAAAACTGTGGTAGCGTAAGTTTCTAAAAACTATAGTAACGCAAGTCTCTAAAAACTGTAGTATCACAAGTCTCTAAAAAATGTGGTAGAGCAGGTCTCTTTAAAAAAAAAAAAAACTGTGGTAGTGTAAGGCTCTAAAAAAATATTGTGGTAGCGTAAGTCTATTAAAAACTGTGGTAGTGCAGGTCTCTAAAAACTGTAGTTTTGCCGAATACCAATGTATGCAGTGCAGATTACCACAAGTGCGTATATGTAAATACGAAGTCAGTTCTACTGTTCCACTGAAGAACCACGGTGTAGTTTGACGACTAACGCTCACAGAGAAATGGGGCTATGTCGTAACTCAGTGTAGATGTTCTTATCAGCGTTTTTAGCATTACAAAGGTACTATTTTGTGCTATCTCGCTATATAGAAAATATGCTTAGGCTCTCGGCAGACTACAGTACAATGTTCTTAATCGTACGTTTGTACGAAAAGCCCATCCTGGCATAGGTCGTCATTGATGCACTGTCTGCTGTGTTTATCCGGTAGAATATATTCGAGAATATACTAAGAGTTATCTGAGGGTCTTTGGACAGTCGGTAATATTTACCGTACCGGAATACGAGAAAACTTCCAACGGTAAGGAAATCTTAGAAATCTGCTACAAATGAACAGAAGATACCAACAAGAGGCAAAAGCAATCGATAAACGCTCTCCACTGAAGAGAACTTGGGCCTAATTAATGCGTGCAGTTTTTCACTAGCGTAGAGAAACGATGAAGCTTGTTTCACAATAGACTACTAGCTTTACTTGATTAGTTTACTTTTCCTGCTGGTAAAGCGTAGAGAGTTATATCTATATGAGTCCACAGTTCTTCCGCTACAGAGAGGTAGAGTTGTCAACTCTAAGATAAATCACATATTGCTTGTGCAAAGAGCGGCCGCCGCATACAAGCTATAGATCACATACTATTGCACCATCACTTCCAGAAATTATCACCCTACAAATTGAAGTACATGCTCATTTTCCCCCCTAATTGCAGGAACATGGGATATTCGTCATAAATCACCTCCCTGGAACTGCGAACTGGAGCTGCTTGCACCCAGTACGATGAAGAAGAACTTGAAGCACAGCATCGTGTCAGCTCGGGAAGCGAATTATGGCGGCGTCCCATCCCCCCCCCCCACCCACATCTCTGCGTGGAGCTAAAAAGCAAAGGGTACGCAAATGTTTCTTTAACAGAGTCCACCGCCATAGGGAGTCAAGCAATCACTGTCCCTTTAGTCCGACTTAGCCTGTTACTAGAGGCATCACCGAAGAGGCAGGACAGGGTCTTGGTCATCTATGATTCGGTAACTCTGACGCTAGCAAGTCAGCTATGGCTCCTTGCCCCCCCCCCCCCCACACACACACTCCAGATAAACTAAGACAAAAGAACGCTTGAAATAACAACAAAATGGAACAGAACAAAAGATCAATAGAAAAGCTGGGTGTAGTAAGCAATGAACTGGGAAAAAAATGATGAACAAAAGCAGCAGAATCAGAAAAGAACTTCATATGTTCTATCGTTTAAGGGAAATAACGATAACGATAATAATAATAATAATCATGCACTGATATTGGGGGTGGGAAGATGTGGAAAGGGAATGAGAAAAGTGGGCAAAGTGAAGACTGAGAAGACGACATCAGTGCCTGGCTATGGACATTCAAAATAGAAGACAGAACTAACCCTCAAATGATGATGATGATTGTGTCTTAACAATGCAGAAATATATCACAGTTTAATGTTAGTTCGTGTTAAATTCATCATCATCATCATCGCCTTTCACACCTTTGAGAGCATATGCCAGGGATAAAGGCCTGTACTTGGAATTATTCTCTGCTTCCTTCCATGTGCATCCCTTGTCTCTGAGCACTGTCATAATTTCTCTTCTCCAAGTAAGTCTAGGTCTTCCTCGTTTTCTATTTCCTTGAGGATTCCATGTCAGTACATGTCTTGCTATGCTGGTGTCGGGTTTCCTCAGACTGTGGCCAATCCACCTCCACTTCCTAGACATGATTTGTAGGTTCATAGGTTCTTGTCCTGCCCTTTCTCAGACCTCCTCGTTCCTGATCTTGTCCTACCATTTAATGTTTAAAATCCTCCTCAAGCAGTTCACGAATGTTTGTATCCTGTACAAAATTTATATTAATGACATTTTTGTCACATATCTGCCTAGCAGAAATAATCCTACCTCCCACCACCCCCCACCCCGATAGAAAGCAGCTATAGCAGCAAATCAGCTAAAGCTTGCAGTTCATGGCAAAGATTCATTTACAAAATAATTTATATCTCAGAAATAAAATTGGCACCCAATCGCGGCATTATTTCTCTTACAAAGTTCGTTATTTGCTTTCGTGTCCCAGCATCTCACGTCAAAGCTGGCAACTTCTTTAACTCTGGCCAATTACAGCCGCGCTAAGCCAAATCAAGTCAATATTTATTTGTGTGTTTGGCCCGCTGCTGACCGCTGCATGTCTTTTAAAACACCAAACAGAACAGAAGGGTCTAGGCCTGAGTCCCTGTGTACAAGAACACGCCAGGATTAAGAGGCCTAGAATGTGCTGTGAGGGTGGGGACGGGAGAGCGCACGAAGTTGTGGGCCATGACTCGCTTTTTTTTGTGGGGGGGGGGGGGGGGGGGGAACAGGAAAGGAAGAGACCAGGCCTTCAAACTGTGAAGAGTTGAGACTTTTGAATTAGTCATGAGCTGTTAAGTGAGATCTGTGTGTCTGTTTCAGGTTTGGTTAGGCGTTGTTTGAGAGTAATTAACGTCGTTTCGTTTTTGTCCTTTAGTGCGCGCGTGTGTTTTGTGCGTATGTGTGTGTGTGTTGGTGGTTGCGCGTTTTTCCATCTTCTGTTTATTTCATTTTTTTTTTTTAAATCTTGACACTGACGATTCAGACAAAGTGGAGTGACTTGTTGCAGACTAAACAAATGAAGACGATGTGAAGTGACTTGTTGCAGACTTAAAAAATGAAGACGATGTGAAGTGACTTGTTGCAGACTTAAAAAATGAAGACGATGTGAAGTGACTTGTTGCAGACTTAAAAAATGAAGACGATGTGAAGTGACTTGTTGCAGACTAAAGAAATGAAGACGATGTGAAGTGACTTGTTGCAGACTAAAGAAATGAAGACGACGTGAAGTGACTTGTTGCAGGCTAAAGAAATGAAGACGATGTGAAGTGACTTGTTGCAGACTAAAAAAATGAAAACGATGTGAAGTGACTTGTTGCAGACTAAAGAAATGAAGACGATGTGAAGTGACTTGTTGCAGACTAAAGAAATGAAGACGATGTGAAGTGACTTGTTGCAGACTAAAGAAATGAAGACGACGTGAAGTGACTTGTTGCAGGCTAAAAAAATGAAGACGATGTGAAGTGATTTGTTGCAGACTAAAAAAATGAAAACGATGTGAAGTGACTTGTTGCAGACTAAAGAAATGAAGACGACGTGAAGTGACTTGTTCAGACTAAACAACTGAAGACGATGTGAAGTGACTTGTTGCAGACTAAAGAAATGAAGACGATGTGAAGTGACTTGTTGCAGACTAAAGAAATGAAGACGATGTGAAGTGACTTGTTCAGACTAAAGAAATGACGATGTGAAGTGACTTGTTGCAGACTAAAGAAATGAAGACGATGTGAAGTGACTTGTTGCAGACTTAAAAAATGAAGACGATGTGAAGTGACTTGTTGCAGACTAAAGAAATGAAGACGATGTGAAGTGACTTGTTGCAGACTAAAGAAATGAAGACGACGTGAAGTGACTTGTTGCAGGCTAAAGAAATGAAGACGATGTGAAGTGATTTGTTGCAGACTAAAAAAATGAAAACGATGTGAAGTGACTTGTTGCAGACTAAAGAAATGAAGACGACGTGAAGTGACTTGTTCAGACTAAACAACTGAAGACGATGTGAAGTGACTTGTTGCAGACTAAAGAAATGAAGACGATGTGAAGTGACTTGTTGCAGACTAAAGAAATGAAGACGATGTGAAGTGACTTGTTGCAGACTAAAGAAATGAAGACGACGTGAAGTGACTTGAAGAACTGTAAGTTTCTAGAAACAGTAACTAGATGTTCACAGCAAGTCGGAGGCTGAGAGAGAGAGAGAGAGAGAGAGAGAGAGAGGGAGGGAGGGAGAGAGAGAGGGAGAGAGAGGGAGAGAGAGAAAAAGGGTTGTCACCATTTTGCGAAGAAGGCGACCGATTCTGAAGATAAAGCTGTGATTCCCGCTACCTGCTCAAGCCATGGCCAGTATATCGCATTTTCCACTATATAAGACGCACCAGCGTATAAGACCCGCCTATAATTTGGCCCCTACTATTTTAGAACAAAATGAAAAGCCCTCATATTCTCCATGAACTTCACAGCCCTCCTCTCAGTAGGTTTTAGGTACCAAGATTGCATGCCTTTGGGTATTCTCCTGCTGAAAATCTTTTGGCCCAGACAGAATATCGTCCACCTGGATCTAGAAGGGTTACTCAACACAAGTGCTAGTCCAGTACAGGTAATACACAAGGTAATACATAAAGGTAAAGGACCTATGGTGATTTCTTTTTTTTTAGTTCAAGGGAAAAGCTGCGTCTTATATTGCGAGAAATATGGTATGTATCTGTTTATTTATCACTCATCCATACATATGTCCATCTGTCTGTCTGTCTATTTGTTTATCTGTCTGCCTATTTTTAATTTATTTACACTAGCCATTTCCTCCATATTGGAACCGAGTGGTGTCTCGCTAGAACTGAGTGTGACATTCTTGGTAGCCGAAGGTGTGATGATGATGGAATCATGTGGAGCACAGTAGTGTGGAATCATGTGGAGCACAGTAGCGTGGAATCATGTGGAACACAGGAGCGTGGAACCATGTGCAGCACAGTAGCGTGGAATCATGTGGACCACAGTAGCGTGGAATCATGTGGACCACAGTAGCGTGGAACCATGTGCAGCACAGTAGCGTGGAATCATGTGCACCACAGTAGCGTGGAATCATGTGGAGCACAGTAGCGTGGAATCATGTGCAACACAGTAGCGTGGAATCATGTGGACCACAGTAGCGTGGAATCATGTGGACCACAGTAGCGTGGAATCATGTGGACCACAGTAGCGTGGAATCATGTGCAACACAGTAGCGTGGAATCATGTGGACCACAGTAGCGTGGAATCATGTGCAACACAGTAGCGTGGAATCATGTGGACCACAGTAGCGTGGAATCATGTGCAACACAGTAGCGTGGAATTATGTGCAACACAGTAGCGTGGAATTATGTGCAACACAGTAGCGTGGAATTATGTGCAACACAGCAGCTTAAGTACGACCAGCCTCAGAAAAGTACAGAACAATTAAGGCGCGAGGGAAAGAAAAATAGTACTAGAATGACCATGACCTGAACACTGGAGGACCAGAAATTATCGATTAGTCACGAGAGGACAATGGTCATCACATACAGAGAACAACGGCCATCACGTATAAAGAACAACGGCCATCACGCATATAGGACAACGGTCATTTCAAGAAATCGCGAATACCATTTGGGGGTATAGAAAAACATAGCAAAGCAAAAAAAAAAAAAAAACCTCCACTGGTGGATGTTAATTAATGCACGCGTGTGCTGCAGACTGCATAATTGGAAGTATTTTCTACCGCCGTGAACGTAATGTGTCTCGGGAGATACAAACCCAGAACGCGGATGAATACTGTCAGGGCACAGCTCCCGCCTCTACAGCCGCCCCCTCAGCACAAATGGCGGACAGCAATAATCATTACACACTCTCTGCTTGATCCTCCATGCCAGTTGTGCGTTTATAATCACTTTCTCTTTCTAACGAATGTTCTTTGCTAATGAAAGCGTGCGGCCATTGCTGTAGGAATATGAGCGCGGCAACAATACAGAAAAGAGCTCGGCAATTATTTAAGACAAAAAGCGCATGAAAATAAGGCGCGGAGGACAATTGGAAAACGAAAGCAACACGACGCCATATTTTGATTATCCAGCACTGGGGACCAATGATAGTGTAATTTTATCGTTTTTTGCCCTTTTTCATTCCAGCAGTTTCTTGTTTCTTTGGCGTTAAGAGCGTAGACATGAAATATCTGACACAGTTTTCGCCTCTTTTATGCAAATTTTGTGAATGCACTTATGTAGTTTGGGAGTTTGAAGCAGCAAAGTCCATAAATAAGTGTGGCTCGGAAATATGACACTGCGTGTTTTTTTTCGATCTACGTGTCAATAAGATTCCAATAGCAACTTTATATACATATGAGGGAGCCCACGGCACAGCTTGCATTCATCCGCATCACATAATAACAACCTGAATTAATTTAACACATACTGGTTCTCATCAGACGAATAAAATTTCGTATTCGCTCTTGAACATTAGCGTAGTTCCCCAGATCGCTGGCCTCATACCTGCTCAGCTTATATAATCCGGACCGATTAAAATTCTATCATCTTGTCTTTATGTACTGGGCCAGTAAACCGATTTTTTTCTTTCAGAGTTGCGCACCTCTACAAACTGACCGGTAACTGACCCATTATTCCTACTCTTAGTGTTGCCAATCAACCCAGGTAACTATGAGCTTATCTATTCCCTACATTAGAATGACCATGACTCGAACCCACGGAGACTGGAGGACCAGAAATCGATTAGTCGGGAGAGGACAATGGTCATCACGAATAGAGGACAACGGTCATCACCCATAGAGAACAACGGTCATCTCACGTCTTTATCGCATGAAGCACTCTACTATGGGGAAGCCTTTTTGCTAAACTTGTACCAAGGAAAGTGTAGGATTTCAGTGGGTCACTGTGAGTTGCTGGAAGAATTTGCAAGGCTCTAAACCACAAGTGGTCCAAGGCCATTTCTGACCCATTAGCCAAACAGAAGGGGCCTTTCAGTTTAAAATCTAAAATTTAGGAGCACAGCCCAAGTGAGATAGCCTCTTTGGCTCACGGTGACGACTACTGTCTTAAACCAGGGGTGATACTTGATGGCTCCTCATGTCACGGTACGTCTGCTCTAGAGATCGGTCACTAAACACGCCCATACTGGGATAATACGCCTAAACCGGCTTAACCCAGGGGTGAAACTCACTAGTGGCGAGGATTCGTCCTCCTGGACAAAAGCTCCATCCTGGTCACAACTAGGAAGGGTAGCGGCCACAACCACAAAATGCTGATGTCGGAGACACTGGACCAGTGCAGTCTAGATAGGCAACCACCTCTCACCCGGCGGAGATGTATGCGTATCCGAATCACGCTGAGGTTTTCCGGTGAGAAAGTCCAACACTGGACTAAATGGGCAACCACCTCTCACCCGGCGGGGATACACGGGTATCCCAAATCACGTCGAGGTTTTCCGGTGTGAAAGTCCAACCCTTGCCTAGATAGGCAACCACCTCTCACCCAGCGGGGATATACTGATATCCAAAACGCGTCGGGGTTTTCCGGTGAGAAAGTCCAACTCTAGACTAAACTGGTGCACCGAAAACCACGGTGTCACGCAATCCCGCTTCTGATACCCACCGAGAATACAGGCTCAAGCCCTGAGATACTCTGAACCTCTTGTGGTCCTCTCAGGGATCTCGTGTGGTCCTTTCGGGAACCACAGTGGAACCACGGGACCTATCGAGGACCACAGGAGTAAATTCAGTAGGATCACGAGGCGGTCTTGGTGGTAGAAGCGAACGAAGAAGAAAAAGACGTTCCACATTTTACAAATATTTCTAATTTCAGGCCCTATATAAAATTTACTCTTACCTGAAGATCACCATAATTTTATAAACACATTCTTTCACTGCTTATCCTGTACACTTTGTTCTCGCTGCAGCTATTCAGTTTCAGGACGTGCCCTGCCATTCAAGAGCCCATCAATTGACAAAATTTTATCTTCTGTTATTTGAGATACGACCCGAAGACAAACATACTGGCTGGTGGCAATGGCCCTTGGCATACACTCGAAGCTGGAGTGTCAAATTCCAAAAGCCACTTGTATACGCTATGCATCTCAACCCTGCATCACTTCAGGTCGCCGTTGTGCCTAAGACTGGGTGGTTATACTACAAACTGAAGTAGTGCCGACAGACATGTCAGTTGGTCCTGCAATATTTACTAGCGGCTTTGTGAAAGAGATAACTCGTCAACAACGTGAGCTTTCCTGTACGTTGGCTGGCCAGAGACTGATAAAGCCGCAGCTGAACAGAAACTGGAGTTTCTTTTCTTTTTTTTTATCTTTATCTTTATTTCATTTTTTCTTCTTCAGCCGCTGCTTCCACACAGATCCTGAATCACGCTGAGTATTTTCCCCCAGCCTTATAATAAAGAGCTTCGGAAAGATTTTATGTTTAGTTTTTTTTCTTCATTATATTCATTACGTCCTCTGGCTAATAGGCGATGTCCATCACGCTTCTCTATCCTGTTCGTCCTTGAGTTTCTAGTGAACTTCTGTTCGTCGTTGAGTTTCTAGTGAACTTCTGTTCGTCGTTGAGTTTCTAGTGAACTTCTGTTCGTCGTTGAGTTTCTAGTGAACTTCTGTTCGTCGTTGAGTTTCTAGTGAACTTCTGTTCATCCTTGAGTTTCCAGTGAATTTCTGTTCATCTCTGACTTTCTGGCGAATTTATTTTCATCCTTGAGTTTCTAGCGAATTTCTTTTCACCCTTGAGTTTCTATTGAATTTCTGTTCACCCTTGAGTTTCTAGTGAATTTACTGCTTTGTTTTTCCGCTCCACTTGCTCAGTCCAGTTAAAGTTATATTCCTGTCGCCCCCGTTTTTCATTTTCCATTGAATTTTTCACTGACTACCAGATTCTCTAACTTTTATCTTCTCATGACACGCCAAAGAAGTTTCATTATTTATTTAAATCTTTAGCCAGTTTTCACTGATACTTACATAAAATTCTTCGGAATGTGGAGTTTTTTTTTTCATATGGCCCTTTTTTCTGTAGTTTTATGAGACATACTGGACTATCCACTTCTATTGGAATACTTATTGCAGGAGACACAGCTGCGGGTACAGTGTAGATGGGTACAAAGATGGCCACCATCATGTGAAAGTCACCAGAAAGAGCCTGGTGAGTTCAGGCCATGCAAGGGCGCTTTCGTTGTCATTTTCATTGTCTTTATAACACTACAATTTAGGCCCAGATTTAAGTAGGTTTTAGGAACTACGGTAACATGTTTGCCAAATAATTAAGACTTTTGGGTCAAGAAAATTGACCAAGAAACCAAACAACAAAAAATCCTGTTAAATCGACTATAATGGTAAGTGGTATGATGACAATGGTAAGTGGTATGATGATAATGGTAGGTGGAATGATGACAATGGTAGGTGGTACAATGATAATGGTAAGTGGTATGATGATAATGGTACGTCGTATGATGACAATGGCAAGTGATAATGGTAAGTGGTATGAAGATAACGGTAAGTGATGACAATGGTAAGCTGAATGATGATAACGGTAAGTGGTATGGAGATAATGTAAGTGGTATGGAGATAATGGATGCTGATAATGTGAAAGACACATTGGTCTCTCTCTCTCTCTCTATATATATATATATATATATATACATATATAAGAAAGCAGTTAGAAACTATACAAGTGGGACACGTTTACCGTTAATGTCAGACTTCGTAGTCGTTTCTGATTAACAGGTACTCGCTCGTTTCTCAAAATCTACAAACCACTGAATTTTTGTTTTTGTTTTTGTTTTGTACTAAGGTTTCAAAACTCGTTTAGCTCTTGGTGTCAATTTTGTGATCCGGCGCAGAATCTGAAACCTCCAGAACAGCCAAACCTACGAAGTGTAGATGCCAAATCACTTTTTTCTTAATTTGAAAGACCAGACATATTTGTTGTTGTTGTTGTTGTTGTTGCTTTCTTAAACCTCGCTGGTTTATTGTTGCACAAGTACGATACAGAACTGTCAGAATGTAACTTACATCCAACATGTTTTAATACTAAAAGTTTAAATACTCCCCCCCCCCCCCCTTTCCTCTTTCAATCGCACTCATGATCGCGGAGAGAAAAATACCAAACTGCCCTCAAACATCGTGCCCCAGGGAGAAAGCTTTGAGAGCCCGCGTTATCAAACGAACCGCCAGATACTCCCCAAAGTGTATAAAACTAAATATCTGAGTAGATAACGGGGGTCACCTGGATTTATCGTTACGCCTTGGATATACACAGGTAAATGCTCTACCCGACGTTGAGTGTAAGTTTATTGAAATTGATTGTGGTCCTGGTCCGACAGGGATAAAGTATAGCCTAACATTGACTGTGGTCCCTAGAGGGATAAAGCACAGTCTGACGCTGACTGTCGTCCTAGAGGGATAAAGTATAGTGTTACACTGACTGTGGTCCTAGATGGATAAAGAAAGTCTTATACTGACTGTGGTCCTAAAGGGACAGTCTTACATTGACTGTGGTCCTAGAGGGATAGTCTTACATTGACTGTGGTCCTAGAGGGATAGTCTTACATTGACTGTGGTCCTAAAGGGACAGTCTTACATTGACTGTGATCCTAGAGGGATAGTCTTACATTGACTGTGATCCTAGAGGGATAGTCTTACATTGACTGTGATCCTAGAGGGATAGTCTTACATTGACTGTGATCCTAGAGGGATAGTCTTACATTGACTGTGATCCTAGAGGGATAGTCTTACATTGACTGTGGTCCTAAAGGGACAGTCTTACATTGACTGTGGTCCTAGAGGGATAGTCTTACATTGACTGTGGTCCTAGAGGGACAGTCTTACATTGACTGTGATCCTAGAGGGATGCCTTCTATCTTTCCCGTTGTCGTAACGTCTTCTAGTTTGCCTCGCCCTAAACGTGCCCTGTGAATTTGGATTGTCTTTTTTTTCTGACTTTTAATATTGTCTGTCTCGTCTCTCCAGCCTCTCTCAGAACCTCCTCGTCTGATTTCTTTGTCGTCCATGGTATCCTTAGCATTCCTGTAAGGGACCACATATTAGTAGACCATGCTTATAAATTTACTTATAAAAGTACCAGCCTGTACTGTTTGTTGTACTTCTCAACAGGGTGAGAAATTTTTTTCCAAAAAAAAAAAAAAGCAAGCAACATTTCCGCTTAGATAATTCTGGGTATTTAAGAACATGATTGCAATCACAGATGAGAATACGGGACATTACAAGATATCCGTTTTACAGTATAGGACATTTAGGCGTACCATCCGAAGTAATACGATTCCCAGGACACCTCCTTTAAATACGGGGCTGTCCTGCATAATACTTGGTTGGTCGTTTATCAAATTGCTTTTATTAGTCCCTCTTACTGTTTTGTTTTGTTTTTGTTTCTTTTTGTATTCAGCTGCAGCGACATGCCCTTCTGGCCAGTTGATACGTCTGTTTTTCTTCCCATCTGTCTATCCGGTCTTTCTGTCTATCCAGTCTTTCTGTCTAACCATTTTTCTGACCTAAATACCACAAAATATCCATCCATCCATCCACCCACCCATCCATCCACCCACCTATCCATCCACCCACTCATCCATCCATCCACCCACCCATCCACCCACCCATCCATCAATCCACCCACCCACTGATCCATCCACCCACCCACCCATCCATCCATCCGTCCATCCATCATAACAAACGTATGACCTTACCTCTTCAAAGTCCAACGGCTTCTTCAAAGTAAACGCCCCTGACTGTGAGTCCAAATAAAAGTAATCTTGGCCCCACTCAGACACGTATTCATACACCACATGACCATTGTTTCCAGAGTCGGCATCCTTGGCTGGGACGCTCCCGACGCTGAACCCAACCTCAGCGTTCTCCGGGATATCAAAAGAATAGAACAACTGACTGAAGACTGGCGAGTGGTCGTTCTCGTCCAGGACGCTGATGTACACCAGGGCAGTGGCTCTGCTCACGCCATCTGTGGCCTCGACGGAGAAACTGTGAAACGTTTTGTTCTCGTAGTCTAATGCCTGCCTTGAGTACAGCGTGCCTGAAAGTAGACAGACAGGTCACGACTAAACATCACTGTTAAAACAGTCTGAACGCAATAATTAGAAAGAATGACTGAGGGTGGAACTAATACTGCTGTCGGTAGATGATCTAGTGTTGGAGACAGTGACTACCAGGTGCAGTATTATATGAGGAGGAAACGAGGGCCAAATGTGGAGTTAAGAAAAAAAAACTGGCAAACGAAAGGAGTCTGGTCTTTGCTGTACTGTTACTTTAGTCAAATATGCAAATTCTGTGCTGGATAGAACCAGCCGTGACTTAAAAGAATAAGAACAACCAGCAAACAGGTCACGACTCTACAGGTGGGAGTTAGTCAACGCTGGTATAAGAACTCTACAGGTGGGAGTTAGTCAACACTGGTATAAGAACTCTACAGGTGGGAGTTAGTCAACGCTGGTATAAAAACTCTACAGGTGGGAGTTAGTCAACGCTGGTATAAAAACTCTACAGGTGGGAGTTAGTCAACGCTGGTATAAGAACTCTACAGGTGGGAGTTAGTCAACGCTGGTATAAGAACTCTACAGGTGGGAGTTAGTCAACGCTGGTATAAGAACTCTACAGGTGGGAGTTAGTCAACGCTGGTATAAGAACTCTACAGGTGGGAGTTAGTCAACGCTGGTATAAGAACTCTACAGGTGGGAGTTAGTCAACGCTGGTATAAGAACTCTACAGGTGGGAGTTAGTCAACGCTGGTATAAGAACTCTACAGGTGGGAGTTAGTCAACGCTGGTATAAAAACTCTACAGGTGCCGAGTTACAAAATCTTTACTGGTGGGAAATTCGCCACTGTATTTATAAAAACTTTCATTCATTCATTCATTTGCATGTCCCTTGCGGAACTTTCCCTCTCAAACAGAACTCCTGTAGGCCTCTCGGTTGTGAGCAAGATGGCCTGCTGCTGTTGCATCCATTTCCAGATCGTCAACGATGTCTTGCAGCCATCTTCGTCTTGGTCTTCCTCTTTTTCTTTTTCCCCATTATGTATCCTTCCAATACGGTCTTCTCTAAATTATCATGACGTTTAATGTGTCTAAAATATTTAAGTTTTCTCTCTTTAATCCTCTTTACTAGCCAGCCTTCTTCAATATTAAGCTCTTGTAGTATAGATATATTTGTTCTTTTTTGTGTCCACGATATTCGGAGAACTCTTCTGTAGCATTTACATTCAAAGGCATTTATGTGTTTCTCAGCTGTTTTGTTAAGTGTCCACGTCTCACAGGCATATGTTGCGATGGGAAACATGCATGACATTAAAAATCTTATTTTTGTGGTTCCGTCTGCTCCTCTCCACAGATTCTTTAGTTGTTTTACTTTCTGAAGAGCGATAGATGTCCTCCTTTTAATTTCCCTCATTGTATCTCCATTATTAGTTAGTAGTTGATTCAAGATATTCAAAACTCTCCACTTCTTCCAGGTTTTCCTCATTGATACATATTTCAGTTGCCTTGTTTGTTTTGTCAGTTGTCATCAATTTAGTTTTCTTTGCATTAAGATAGAGGTTCTGCTCTTCACTGTTCTTGTGGACTGACATAATTAGTTTTTCCATTCCTTTTTGTGTTGTGGACAGTAATACTGTGTCATCAGCATATCTATCTCTGGTATTTCATAACCTCCAATTGTTATGGCATCATAATATTCTTTGTCTACATCTTCTCTAACATTCCTCATTATATTTTCAATATACAAGTTAAATAAGTAGGGTGACAAAATGCACCCCTGACGGACCCCTTGTTTTATGTCAAACCAAGTTGTTGTTTCACCATTTATTCTTACTGCTGCTTGTTGATCTAGATACAGTAGTGATGTTAATTGTATCAAATGTGTTGGAAATCCCATTTTTTCCATTATTTCCCAAAGTTTCTGGTGTTGTACACAATCAAATGCCTTTGAGTAGTCTATAAAGGATAAATATAGATTCACATTAAACTCTCTGCATTTCTCTATTATTAATCTTATATTGAATATATGATCTCTTGATCCTCTTCATTGCCTGAAACCAGCTTGGACCATATTGACTTCTTCTATTTTCTTTCGAAGTCTACCCATTATGATTTTTAACAGAATTTTACTGGCATGACTAATCAGGGCAACAGTTCTGTAGTTGGTGCATAATTTCAGGTTACCCTTTTTTTGGCAGTGATATGAATACAGTTCTTTTCCATTCTTTACCGGTGGGAAATTAACCAGTGCAGTTATGACTTTACTGGTAGGAAATAAACCAATACAGTTACGTATAATATAAATTTACTGGTAGGAAATAAACCAATACAGTTACGTATAATATAAATTTACTGGTAGGAAATAAACCAATACAGTTACGTATAATATAAATTTACTGGTAGGAAATAAACCAATACAGTTACGTATAATATAAATTTACTGGTAGGAAATAAACCAATACAGTTACGTATAATATAAATTTACTGGTAGGAAATAAACCAATACAGATATAAAAACTCTACTAGTGGGAAATTAACCAATGCAATTATAACAAGAAGCTGACAAGCTTAGCGTCATAAAACCTACAGCGGTCAGTCATGTGACTTGAACTGTTCATATATGACCATGATGGTTGTTTTTTATGTTCCATCTGTCTTCTTTCTAAAGCTGTCCTTTACATTATCTTACAGTTTGTAAATCTGCGCTGTGCATTTCATTCAGTACACTCTCGTTCAGTAGACCCCGGGGTCCACCCAGCCTCTAATAATGGGTATCAAAGAAATCTGGGAAGGTAAATACGGCCAGGCGTGATACAGACCACATCACACTTTCAGGTGCCGAAGGTGGTGGAAATACGGGCCAAACACCCTAGCCCCAATATGCCTTAATACTCTTACAATTTTGTTCACTTTTAGTACCAGTAGTAAATCTAAGGCCTATATTCACATCAAGGGACCGTCTAGCACTCCGTCTAGCAACCGAATGGTCGAGAGTTCGAATCCCCAGCTGGGCGGGAATCTTTTTTTTTTCGATTCAGCCTCGTAAAATTGGTAGGAAAGGCACCGAGGAAAGGAACTGGCCACCCTACCTCATACGCTGATGGCCCAGCATAATGAGGTCTCTAACGCTTCATCCCCTACGGCATTTGCTATGGGACTAACTTTACCTTTTTTTTTAATATCTTAAAAGGCTCTTATATTAATGACAAGCGCTCGTCTTCAACAAAAGAACAGAAAAGGTCCCTAACTCTTACCGTTCTGTTCTATTCGAAACTTGTCCGAATCAGGGCCGGACAGAGACAGAGCCACCTTCCCCGTGGTGTCCGGATCTGAGACGTGGATCCAGGTGACTGACGATCCAGGTGTGACGCTTTCTGTTACGCTGGCATCAAATAAAGAGCTGGAGAATGTAGGTACGTTGTCGTTTTCGTCTTCAATTTGAATCGTCACCTACAAAGAATACCAAAAAAAAAGTTACAGTAATCAGTCTAGTACCATAGAATAAAAACTGGCTACTATTTGTAGCTTTGAGACATCACATATGGCAAAATCGTGGCATTCTTCTTTATCTTGCGTATCTTGACTGATTTTAGTTTGAAATCTCCAGACATTTCTGCTGTACAATGTTCTCTTTTCTTTTCTAGAAACAGATTCATTAAACAAAGCGTCATGTGGTAGTTTGTACAGTTAGATTTACTCAATCATAACGCCTCACCAATCAGCGACCCATAGCTGATATGCTAGCGTCAAGGTTAGCGAACTATAGTTGATCAAGACCTTGTCCTACCAATCCTATGGTACCCCCAGTAACAGGCTTAGCCTGGCTAACGGGGCAGGGATCGCCATAGTTCCCATGGTGGTGGAGTCTGCTAGATAAGCATTGCACACTCCCTGCTTTTTAGATGTACTCCGGAACTGAAAAGGTAGCTGCCATAACCCGCTCCCACGACGATACGATGCTGTACTTCAACACCTTCACAGCATCGGCTGCAAAGAACACCAGCTCGCAGTTACACGGAGATAGCACAAGACAAGACATATGACTATAAACCAATGTTTAGGAAAATAAAAATTCCTTCCTAACGTTACATACAATGTCATTCATTCATTTCCATGTCCCTTGTGGAACTTTGCCTCCCAAACAGCACTCCTGTAGGCCTCTCGGTTGTGAGCAAGATGGCCTGCTGCTGTTGCATCCATTTGCAGATCGTCAACGATTTCTTGCAGCCATCTTCGTTTTGGTCTTCCTTTTTTTCTTTTTCCCATTATGTATCCCTCCAGTATGGTCTTCTCTAAATTATCATGACGTTTAATATGTCCAAAATATTTAAGTTTTCGATCTTTAATCCTCTTTACTAGCCAGCCTTCTTCAATATTAAGCTCTTGTAGTATAGATATATGTGTTCTTTTTTGTGTCCACGATACTCGGAGAACTCTTCTGTAGCATTTACATTCAAAGGCATTTATGTGTTTCTCAGCTGTTTTGTTAAGTGTCCACGTCTCACAGGCATATGTTGCGATGAGAAAGATGCATGTCCTTAAAAATCTTATTTTTGTAGTTCTGTCTGCTCCTCTCCACAGATTATTTATTTGTTTTACTTTCTGAAGAGCAATAGATGTCCTCCTTTTAATTTCCCTCATTGTATCTCCATTATTAGTTAGCAGTGATCCAAGATATTAAAAACTCTCCACTTCTTACAGTTTTTCTTCATTGATATATATTTCAGTTGCCTGTTTGTTGTGTCAGTTGTCATCAATTTAGTTTTCTTTGCATTAAGATAGAGGTTCTGGTCTTAGCTGTTCTTACGGACTGACATAATTAGTTTTTCCATTCCTTTTTGTGTTGTGGATAGTAACACTGTGTCATCAGCATATCTAATATTTGGTATTTCATAACCTCCAATTGTTATGGCATCGTAATATTCTTTGTCTACATCTTCTGTAACATTCCTCATTATATTTTCAGTATACAAGTTAAATAAGTAGGGTGACAAAATGCACCCCTGACGGACCCCTTGTTTTATGTCAAACCAAGTTGTCTCACCATTTATTCTTACTGCTGCTTGTTGGTCTAGATACAGCAGTGATGTTAATTGTATCAAATGTGTTGGAAATCCCTTTTTTTCCATTATTTCCCAAAGTTTCTGGTGTTGTACACAATCAAATGCCTTTGAGTAGTCTATAACGGATAAATACAGATTCACATTAATCTCTCTGCATTTCTCTATTATTAATCTTAGATTGAATATATGATCTCTTGATCCTCTTCCTTGCCTGAAACCAGCTTGGACCATATTGACTTCTTCTATTTTCTTTCGAAGTCTACCCATTATGATTTTTAACAGAATTTTACTGGCATGACTAATCAGGGCAACAGTTCTATAGTTTGTACATAATTTCAGGTTACCCTTTTTTGGCAGTGGTATGAATACAGTTCTTTTCCATTCTTTTGGCCAAATACCTGAATGCCATATCTTTTTGCACAGTGCATAATAGATTGTTGCACACTCCTTTCCTCCTGCTTTAATAAATTCAGCTGTGATCTCATCACATCCTGGTGATTTACCATTTTTCAGATTCTTTATTGCCCATAAAACTTCTTCTATTGTCGGTTCAGGTTTTTTCTCCTCCAATAATAATTCACACTGTTGATTTCTGTTTCCACAGTCAGTTGTTTCATACATTCCTGTGCATGTGCAATATTCCTTCCATCTTTCTAGAATTTCCTCTGTCTCTGTCAAGGTATTCCCCATCTCACCACAAATTACATTTAGCTTAGGTGTGACATTTCTCATCAATGTCTTCATTTCTTCGAACATTTCACTATCTCTTCCACACTTCTGATGTTCTTCTATTCTTTCACAACAATCTTGTATGTATTGTGTTTTGTCTTTTCTTATGTTTCTTCATACGTCTTTTGTTAAAGTTTTATATTTCTCTTTGTTGTTTTTTGTCACTTTCCATTGCGTCTTCATTTCTCTACGTTGTTTTATCAGTTCTAGTGTACCTGCTGTACATACAATGTACAGAGAAAAAAAAATCAGACAAATACCAGTAAATCTGTGAGTATTAAATTAATATGAAAGGTAATATTCCCGTTTAGGCATATTGGGGATATGGTGTTGGGTTACTATTCCGAAAACCTTCGGCACATGAAAGTGTCATGTTAATTTGTATCACGCCTGCTCACATTTACTTTCCTAAATTTCTCTGGGACCCTATTGTAGTCCTGGGGACTTTTTTGGCGTGGTGGTACCATAGAAAAAAAAAATCTCCACTGCTGGGATTTGAACCTGGTACCACCTGATTAGCAGAGTGAGCGCCTAATTACTCAGCCTTATGAAGTTAAGACAGAGCTGCATAATTAAACTGAGGTCTCTACTAAAATAAATAAGTATATACATTGAACATTGTTATACTATGTACTAATCATTACTTACAAGGCTATGCTACATACAGGATCAGGCACAAGAGAAACGTCAGTTATGCAACTTGACCCACTGACTTCCGCCTGAATTACTCTGTGTTTGAGAGAGAGAGAGAGAGAGAGAGAGAGCGGGAGAGAGGGAGGGAGAGATCAGTTTTTATAAACAACGTACTTGGTTTTTACTCATGTTTTTATTTTTAAAACTTGGCTAGAAATAAGTCTTTTATTCCATTCCGTCCCTCCTTCTTTCACCCCTCTCCCCACAAGTCCCTTCCTCCTCCTCATTGTCCTCTCTTCCCCCCCCCCCCAACCTCCCGTGATCCAATGTTTCATCAAACATTCCCGACCTTCCAACTCATTGAAAGTTTCCAGTGAGTCACGAGTCGGTCGGCACCCGCCAGCTCTCCTGACCTGGCTTCCAGCATTCAACATCTAAGAAAAACATCCCCAAATAAACGAATATAAACATCAAATAATCACACTGCCACACAAAAAAAACAAGGGAAGAAAAGTGAAGTGGATTTGTGCTTGGGGGGAATTCAGGCAGAGGGGAAAAAACTAATGATCTCTCCATGCTGACGTTTGCCAGTACACGTCCCGTACAGGTGGACCCGTGTAATCCCTCCACAAAGCCATGTTAGATATCCCAGTCTGACAAGCCATAAACCATCGCGGCTCAGCACAGCTCAAACAATTAAAGACTAATTACCAGACGAGAGACAGTCGTCTAGCTTTCTTTGCATTTCCCTCTTCGGCTTCGACACGTTTTGCTTCGAGCTCTCTCCATTTTTTTTTTTAAGACAAGTTGGGAGGTGGCTTCCTTTAGTTTATTTTAACACAAGCGAGGGAGGTAGGTTAAATCCTGGCAAGGCTGAAAGATCCTATCTGGCAAGTGAACGGCGCAGATTCAGAAGCTAGGGGCAGGTAAATAAATCAGCCATCTTGTCATCAGACCTGGTAGTTCTCTGCGGTATGTGCAATCACTCAACAACATTTGATTCGCTTAAACGTATATAACTCTTTTGTTTCTTGTTTGAGCTGACTTTTCTCGAGCTGCTTCTGGTGGTGCTGCCAGGCGAACTGAGAGCCTACAAATTTCACCCAATAAGACTGAAATGTTTCGTACACAAAAACGAAAAAAAAAATGTGCAACAGAACAATATAGTGAGAGGTGTGTCTGCAAATTTTTAATGTTTAACATTCAAAATTTTGATAACTGAGAGAGACAGACAGACAGACAGACAGACAGAAAGAAAGAAGAGACAAAGAGAGAGAGAGAGAGACAGAGAGAGAGATGGAGAGAGAGACAGACAGAGAGAGAGATGGAGAGAGAGACAGACAGAAAGAAGAGACACAGAGAGAGACGGAGAGACAGAGAGAGATGGAGAGACACACAGAGACAGACAGACAGAGACAGTCACAAAGAGAGACAGATACAGAGAGAGAGACACAGAGAGACAGACAGACAGAAAGAAAGAAAGAAAGAAAGAAGAGACACAGAGAGAGAATGGAGAGAGAGACACAGAGACAGACACACAGAGACACAGACAGAGACAGTCACAAAGAGAGACAGATACAGAGAGAGACACAGAGAGAGAGATAGACAGAAAGAAAGAAAGATGAGACACAGAGAGAGATGGACAGAGAGACAGAGAGAGATGGACAGAGAGACACACAGAGACAGTCATAAAGACAGACAGATACAGAGAGAGACAGAGAGAAACAGACAGACAAAAAGAAAGAAAGAAGAGACACAGAGAGAGACGGAGAGACAGAGATGGAGAGAGAGACACACAGAGACAGACAGACAGAGACACAGACAGAGACAGTCACAAAGAGAGACAAATACAGAGAGAGAGACAGACAGACAGACAGACAGACAGAAAGAAGAGACACACAGAGACGGAGAGACAGAGAGAGACTGAGAGAGAAACACACAAAGACAGACAGACAGAGACAGAGAGAGTGAGGGAGAAAGCGAGCGCATATGCTGTATTTTTCGACGCGCGAGAAACAGGTTTTCTTCAAGTCTATATGGGTGACCCAGTAGCAGAACATGCTAGCGTCAGGACCAGGCTAAACATAGCTGACCAAGACCCTATTCCACCTCTCCGTTGATACCCTCAGTAACAGGCTTGGCTTGACTAATGGGGGCAGGGGCCACCATAGTCCCCATCACAGCGGAGTCTCTTAAATGACTACTACATTACCCTTACGTGTAACCTCCGCCCAGGGACCGATTTTTAAAAACCCGCCATTACCATCTATCTTCAGATTCGACAAGATGACACGACTGCAAAGAGCACTAGCTCGCAGTTCAGTGGAGAGAAGAAGAAGAACAAGAACAACAACAATAACAACAACAGCAACAACAACAACAATGGCACCTTAGATCAAATGACCTCACGATCGAATCCTCCAGAAATGTGATTTGCTTCACATGAATTCATTGTTACCTGACATTAATTCATTGTTATTTCACATTAATTCATTATTAAATTCATCTTAAAGGTAAAAATAGTCCCATAGCAAATGCCGTAGGGAATGAAGCATTAGAGACCTCATTATGCTGGGCCATCAGCGTATGAGGTAGGGTGGCCAGTTCCTTTCCTCGCTGCTTTTCCTTCCCAGATATTCTCCGGTACCCATTTTAAGAGCCTGGGTCGACCTCGGGACCCCATCGGTCGGGGAAAAAAAATCCCACTCAGCTGGGGATTCGAACACTCGACCATTCGGTTGCTAGACGAGTGCTCTAACCACTAATCTAGCCGGTCCTCCTAAATCCATCTAAACATTCTAAACATTATCTAAACAAGATATAGCATACAGTTACACAAATGCATAAAGTACACACAAAGTCCCCTTCTCAAATTCCAGACAGAGCTTTCCAAACGTTTGGGGGGTGAAGACGCCCGATAAGGTAATCAACGACTCATAGCTGAGATGCCAGCGTCAGGGTTAGCGACCCATAGCTGACCAAGACCCTGTCCCACATCTCCGTGGTACCCCCCCCCCCACCCAGTAACAGGCATAGCCTGACTAACGGGGCAGGGATCGCCATAGTCGCCATGGTGGTGGAGTCTGCTAAAGAAGCATTGCACACCCCCTGCTTTTTAGCTGTACTCCCGGGACTGAAAAAAATAGCCGCCATAACCCGCTCCCACGCCGATACGATGCTGTGTCCCAACATCTCTACAGCATCGGCTGCAAAGAACAACAGCTCGAAGTTATAGGGAGTTCGTACAAGTACAAATACAAGTTCCAAACGTTTGTTATGTGGTACTCTACCAACGTTTCTTTTTCTTACTTTCTTTCGTCACTTACACATACACTGACATTCATCTCTCAAATTATTAATCGGACTTCAAGAGGAGCGGTATTAAAGGAGAGTCGGTCACGTGGTCAATGATGTGTTCTCTTCTACCTCCTAGAAAGGTGAGTCGGCCACGTGGTCAATGACGTGTTCTCTACTACCTCCTAGAAAGGTGAGTCGGC
Organism: Achatina immaculata; assembly: GCA_009760885.1. NCBI lineage: Eukaryota > Metazoa > Mollusca > Gastropoda > Stylommatophora > Achatinidae > Lissachatina > Lissachatina immaculata. The sequence continues at coordinate 18,230,434 of CM019703.1, read as the reverse complement.
CACGTGGTCAATGATGTGTTCTCTACTACCTCCTAGAAAGGTGAGTCGGCCACGTGGTCAATGATGTGTTCTCTACTACCTCCTAGAAAGGTGAGTCGGCCACGTGGTCAATGATTTGTTCTCTACAACCTGCTAGAAAGGTAAGTCGGTCACGTGGTCAATGATTTCTTAACTGGACACTAATAACAAAATCAGCACATGGTGACAGGAGTTAGACTGGCAGTGGATTACCGTGGCATGCTTCAATTCCTGGAGATTAATCCACAACGTCATACACACAGCCAGACATGTATGTTCTGCTCCACAAGTCGGACCGGGTGACTGCAGCAGGACTTTGAGGTAGAGAGAGGTCTTCGCCACGTCTGGTCTGCTGGCCCTGATCTGCCGTCTCTATGATACTACCATTTTTCATCAAAACTGATATCAACCTGTCAAGGTAGTCCCATAGCGAATGCCGCAGAGGATGAAGCGTTAGAGCCATAATTATGCTGGGCCATCAGGGTGGCCCAGTTCCTTTCCTTTCCTCGCTGCTTTTCCTTCCAAGATTTTCTCTGGTACCCATTTTACGAAGCTGGGTCGACCTCGGGGCCGTATTGATCGATTAATAAAAAAAAAAAAAATCCCGCTCAGCTGGGGATTCGAACCCTCTACATTTCGGTTGCCGGACGAGTGCTCTAACCTCTACGGTACCAGGTACCCCCCATACCGATATAATCTGAGGGACGTACCGAATAAAAGATTGATTGTAATATTCGGTGGATCCCTAATCCGATTTCGGGCCCGAGTTTCAGTTTAATTACGGAACATGGGCACGTTAACAGCGTATCAGTCTAACATGGTGAACTGCAGGCACACAAAAAAGAATAGGTGGATTATCACATTACACCCAGGGCACTAGAGAAAACTTTCCAAAACATAAGTGAATGTCTGCCCCGCAAATCGGATCAATGGAATGTCTGCTTCAGTGCAGGGTCACATGGTGCACAGATTTTGAATAAACTGACAGCACGAAAGCGCTTACCGATCTCTTGTTTCTGGGCGTGTTTGAGCTGAACGAAGCGGGGAACGGAAAGCGTGAATGGGTAAGCTCATACTGTTAATATGGGGGTACCCGGCTAGCAGAAAGAGCAAACAAGCAATTAATGGACTTACTTAAGTGGTAACTGGCGAGCTTCAATAATAGAGATCGCGGCGAAGGAGTTGGAAAATAACGCGGTGCAGGCAGTGCCGGCTTGAATGTAAGTAACGGCGGTTAAAGGTGTCAACTGGGGGAGAAAGTGCACAAAACTAGGTGCATTCCATCACCAAAGAAAAAAAAATGCACTTGTTCTTTATTAACAACTTGTATAAAAGCAGAAATAACCGCCAATTACTTATGAGAGGCGTCTAAAGTAGATATTTAAAAATATCATCAGAGTGGCCTTGAATAAGCACTAGCTATTAGAAACAAGCGGGGACCACTATTCAAATACCTTGGAGCAGTAATAACTTCAGATGGGAAATGCAGAACAGAAATTAGGAACAGAATAGGCCAAGCAAAGACTGCATTTGAGAAACATATCCAACACATCCTTATCAATGAATGTTAGAAAACGAGTCCTAAAATGCTATATTGAACCTATCTTGTTATATGGAAGTGAATCATGGACAATAGGCAAGTCTGCACAAAAATCATTGGAAGCAGCAGAAATGTGGTTTATTAGAAGAATGTTGCGAATCCCCTGGACAGCAAAAATAACTAATGAAGAATGTATGAGAAGAGCTGGAGAGACAAAAAATCTTGTCAAAAAGACAAGAGAGAGACAATGTACTTTCATAGGACATGTAATGAGAAGAGGGGGCATTGAAAATATTATAACAACAGGAAAAATAGAAGGAAGAAGATCAAGAGGAAGACCAAGAGAAATGATACTGGACAGTCTGACGGGATGGTGTGAGAGGAGATCACCAACTGAACTGATGGCATGAATGAAGGATCGTGTACTCTGGAGAAGCATAATAGCCAACGCCAGTCGGCACGGCACCTGATGATGATGAGAATAACTGCATGAATGGAAACTAAATATTTCACTGTATGAAGAGAAGCAAATATTCCACCGCATGAAGAGAAGCAAATATTCCACTGAGTAAAGAGAAGCTAAATATTCCACTGCAAAAAGAGAAGCTAAATAATCCACTGTATAAAGATCAGCTAAATATTCCACTGCATAAAGAGAAGGTTAATATTCCACTGCATGAATAGAAGCTAAATACAATTTGAACGATACTGCGTTGAAAGGTCAAGTGAAGTAGAATAAACAGACAGAAAAGATCTATCAAAGGGATAAAACAAAAGTATATTTTTCTGATATATTATTGGTGATATAAAACGCCGAAAAGTTTTTGTAGTCAACGCACAGCGAGGAAGATTACAGACGATGATGATGATGATGATGACGATGACGGCAATGATGATAATCGTGACGCTGATAGTGGTAACAGTGATGACAAGAATAAAAATGTTGATGCTATCAATGTATCCTCCGTTCACTCAAAATAATACGAGGAGTTAACTCTCCCAAATATTTTCACGAATTCTCTGAAATTTTTATCTGAAGATTCACTTGAAGTGCATAAAACCTGAAACCTGATTTTTTTTTTTTAACCTGCGCGTTTATGTTTTTTAAGAGAAATTTTTACGTTTGGCGTTTTCTTAATAAAATTTTCCCATTATACGGAAGGGTGCGCATGAAACTGGTCCCAGCGCGAGCGACGGCGTCCAGGAAGTGTCCAGCCAGGAGATAACAAAGTAAAACGAGACAACTGTATTTTTTGGAGCCCATTTGTTTTTATGTGTGTCATCCTGTATTATCTGATTTCACACACATCCCAGGAGTTGGCAGGACAAGCTCGCTTGTCGGCGGACAGGAAGCGTGGGACACGCGTGTCACCTTACGCTGATTGTAAGGGATATCTAAGTCATGCAGTTGGCTCAGTTAGAACATTCCGAACGACGTGAGACTAACAGAAGATCCGCTAGCCAGAATGAAAAGACGGGCAGTCGCTTCCCCCACCCCCCCCCCCCAAATGTAGACCCAGGTTGCACCGGACGGGGAGATGAAACAGGCTTACATGACGCTCGGACAAAATGTGACCTACCAGGGGAAAACTCACTTTTTTTTTTGTTTTGAAGTCGCCATCAGCGGCGGGTCTTCAGACAAGAATGTTAACGAAAGCTGATGCGGACATGTTAACGACGCAGTGCTCAGACTTGTAAATTGTGACGCTGTCCGTACTTGTGGCGACAGGCGGCTGGACGGTTAGTTCAGAACATTCTGCCATCCTTTACAGCAGGTAACAATTTACTTTAAAAAAAAAAAACTGCCAGTCAGCCCGTAGTTCCCTGCGCAACCCAGCTCTCTCCCGCCCCCCTATTAAACTCTTCTACTTGGAGCTAAACTCAAGAACATCTGAAGCAGACCACCCAACTGCGAGGGACCGTTACATCCAATATTCGTTTGTTCTACACTCCACCGGTAAATGAATTCTGACATGTTACGCGCGGCCTAGCATTGTGACACACAGGTCGGGATACTCAAGGAAGTCTTTTCCTCTCAGGGACGGTGACTTAAGTCAGACCAGGTGTCTGAAGCTTAGGGTAACAAAGCAGCACAACAGTTCATGTACTTGGGAATGTTTCAGCAAAATATTTTAAAACCATATTATGGGCAAATCTTGGCCTGCGGACCACATCTAGCCCGCGGAGACACATATTTAGGCAGTTTATTTTAAAAATATACATTTTTTAAAAAACATTAACAACATCCACTTTACATTAAAGAGTGATAACTTAATAAAAAAAATAATATACCTCCATCCCCCCCCCCCCTCTCTCTCTCTCTCTCTCGTGTGCGTAGTAACATTTGACATTTTTAAAGTGTGTCCAGGGTGAAGGTGGGAAAAGTCTAGTCTGTCCCGTCGAACAAGAAAGGCTGGCCACGTTCTCGTAGTGAACATCATTGCTAAGGACCGTATGAATGTCCTTAGCTCGCAAAGAAGTGAAGCTTATTAAATGCTGTTTCTTTCTGTAGTTTGACCTCCCATTTTTTGTGTGTTACGTTTACTCGTCGATAATGCCATTGCCAAGACCATAGCTTAGTTTTGGGCGTCAAATGTGAGGATAAGTATTCTGAAATACTTCTGAGTTACTGAACCAACGAAGAAGTCTTAAGATAGGCTGGAGTTAAAAGGCAAATTACAGCAAACATCAGAGGCAGACAAGCGAGATTTGCAGGACATTTTCTGAGAAGAGGAAAACTGGAACACACTGTGGCAACTGGAAAAACTGAAGGAAGACAGAAAGAGAGAGAGAGAGAGAGAGAGAGAGAGAGAGAGAGAGAGAGAGAGAGAGAGAGAGAAGTTACTGGATGGGCTGTCAGGGTGGCTAGGAAGAAAGTCACTGGCGGATCTCATAATAAAATCTAAAGACAGAGAACTGTGGAGAGAAATGATCGCCTACGCCACGCGGCACAGCACTTGATTGATTGAGTTACTGAAGTCAGAAGGCGCAGTACAGCAACCAGTGTACCAGGATATTTATGCTAAGTTCCTGCACATTATTGACAGAAATAAGCTCTGCAAAGATTCTGATTTAGTTGAAGGGAGTAGGTCCATCCTCATGCGTTTGGTGTGGCTGTTGTGACATTAACACAGTTGGTTGTTGTTGTTATACAATTGTTCTAGTTGTTAACAACAATCATGGCATGCTTCATTTGTAGCTGCAGATTTGCTGATATGATTTTTTTTTTGGTACCATATCATTTTGCATCTTGTTGGCAGAAATGCAGATGAAGCGACTGATGGCAATTATTGAGGAACGACGCTGGCGATGGTTGGGACATGTGCTCCGGATGACTGACGACTCGATACCAAAAGTTGCACTAAAATGGACACCATAGGAGAACAGAAGTAAGGGTAGACCAAAGGAGACATGGAGAAGAATAACAGAAAGGATGTTGACCAATAGAGGGCTCACGTGGGTAAGAGTGGAAAAAAGACAAAGGACAGGTGTTCTGTAGAAAACCTTTGCGGGAGCCACATGAGCCATACAACAATAACACACACAAAAAAACACACACACAGGACGAAGAAATAGAGAGAATTACTGTAAATTTATACTTTGTCCTCTCTCTCTATATATATATATATATTCATATATTCATACCACTGCCAAAAAAGGGTAACCTGAAATTATGCACCAACTACAGAACTGTTGCCCTGATTAGTCATGCCAGTAAAATTCTGTTAAAAATCATAATGGGTAGACTACGAAAGAAAATAGAAGAAGAAGTCAATATGGTCCAAGCTGGTTTCAGGCAAGGAAGAGGATCAAGAGATCATATATTCAATCTAAGATTAATAATAGAGAAATGCAGAGAGTTTAATGTGAATCTATATTTATCCTTTATAGACTAATCAAAGGCATTTGATTGTGTACAACACCAGAAAATTTGGGAAATAATGGAAAAAATGGGATTTCCAACACATTTCATACAATTAACATCACTACTGTATCTAGACCAACAAGCAGCAGTAAGAATAAATGGTGAAACAACAAGTTGGTTTCACATAAAACAAGGGGTCCGTCAGGGGTGCATACTGTCACCCTACTTATTTAACTTGTATACTGAAAATATAATGAGGAATGTTAGAGAAGATGTAGACAAAGAATATTACGATGCCATAACAGTTGGAGGTTATGAAATACCAGAGATTAGATATGCTGATGACACAGTATTGCTGTCCACAACACAAAAAGGAATGGAAAAACTAATTATGTCAGTCCGCAAGAACAGCGAAGAGCAGAACCTCTATCTTAATGCAAAGAAAACTAAATTGATGACAACTGACAAAACAAACAAGGCAACTGAAATATGTATCAATGAGGAAAAACTGGAAGAAGTGGAGAGTTTTGAATATCTTGGATCGCTACTAACTAATAATGGAGATACAATGAGGGAAATTAAAAGCAGCGCATCTATCGCTCTTCAGAAAGTAAAATAAATAAAGAATCTGTGGAGAGGAGCAGACAGAACCACAAAAATAAGATTTTTAAGGGCATGCATCTTTCCCATCACAACATATGCCTGTGAGACCTGGACACTTAACAAAACAGCTGAGAAACACATAAATGCCTTTTAATGTAAATGCTACAGAAGAGTTCTCCAAATATCGTGGACACAAAAAAGAACAAATATATCTATACTACAAGAGCTTAATATTGAAGAATGCTGGCTAGTGAAGAGGATTAAAGAAAGAAAACTGAAATATTTTAGACACATTAAACGTCATGATAATTTAGAGAAGACCGTATTGGAAGGATACATAATGGGAAAAAGAAAAAGAGGAAGACCAAGACGAAGATGGTTGCAAGACATCGTTGACTATCTGGAAATGGATGCAACAGCAGCAGGCCATCTTGCTCACAACCGAGAGGCCTACAGGAGTGCTGTTTGGGAAGCAAAGTTCCGCAAGGGATATGCAAATGAATGAATGAATGAATGAATAATATATTATATATATAATATATTATATATATGTATATATATATTTATATATTTTCGTCACATGTGTGTGTGTTTTTTGTATGATTAAGGCTCACGCCGAAACGTCACAACTGTGTGCTAGTTAAGTAATAAAGCTGTTGCTACTTTTTTTCCTGGTTTATACATTTTAGTATCACAGCTTTACTGCTGTGGCTTCATGTATAGTTGTATACTCATACACTAACTATTCGTGTGCTACCAACAACCAGCGTTGTTTGTGTAGCAAAAGAGTTAATGGCTAAAATTCGAATGATTAATGCATAAGTATATAAAACTAAGTATATAACTATACACGAAGCCACTGCAGTAAGGCTGTTTTTACAAGTCACAGCTTCTTACAAGTCACAGCTAAGTGCTCCATTTATTTTATTCTGTTGTTTTTTTTTCTCCCCTTCTCATTTCTATTTGCTACATACGATAGCATTCATGTGAATTTCTGTTTTATCTTCCCTCTCTATTTCTTCGTCCTGCCTGTTTTTGTGCGATTAAGGCACAAACCAAAACTGTGTGCTGGTTAATAAAGCTGTTCCTAGTTTATATATACAGGCTACAACTACCCCCCGCCACCCAGCAAATGATGAACGAATGAACAGAGAGAAATATCTCCATGGTAACAGGGTAGTTCTTTGATGAATAGTGATAGTTTCAAGTGCTGACGCTTTCTCCTTTCTTTCGACCACACATTTCATAAACTATTTTTTGCGTTCGCTCCGAACATAATTCTGGCGTACAGAGTTTCAGCCTTCGTCAAAACAGTTGGGCGTCTCTTGCACACGTGGTACTCGACCTTTCACCTTTGTTCGTTTTCTATGAGACGCCTTTGTAAGTGGGCCTCTCCAGACGCGAAGTTTAAAACACTAGGGCATGAGTTATCGTTCTTATATGAAACGATCCTGGATGTGTTGTTAAAACAAATATTAGTATAATACTCATATACCTAGGTCTTTCTGTTAATTTTTAAAACATTTCTTCGAAAGCTGAGTTTGAATCCCAGGTCGTGGCAGACCCGTAACGACACCACACAATTGTACAAGATGGCGGGGAAAGAAAAGTATCCAGAGCGTTGATGGAGGGAAGTTTTTTTTTTTGTGTGTTTCTTGTGTTTGTTTCTCTTTGGTTTTAAGTTACTCAAGGCTTGGGTTTTGTGGTGTTGAGACTGGGTGGTTGCTGTAAGTTTTGTTTGAATGATCACAGTATATCTTATGGCAGCGGTGGCGCGCTGATACGACTGTTTTTTGTTTTTTGTTTTTTGGAGTGTTTCGCCATGCAAACAGAACCCGGTCTGAGAGTCGTGTTGCTGTTGTTAATTTGGCAGCTGCTGAACTATATCACCCTATCTATAGCTGAGCCAACACTTTCAGCTATATCATCCCAGTGTTCTACTCAAGGGTACTGTTTGTTCTACAGAGTAAATATCATCACAGTGTTCTGCTCAATGATGCTGTTTGTTCTACAAAGTTATATCGTCGCAGTGTTCTGCTCAATGATGCTGTTTGTTCTACAGAGTAAATATCATTCTCAGTGTTCTACTCAAAGATGCTGTGTATTTTGTAGACGGTTTTTTCAACATTTTAAACCGAGTAAACTGATGCCGAGGGCTACAATCCCCCCACAAGTTGACTGTCAGGTTCTCTCCTAACTTTAAGATCCTCGCGTTATTTTATCAAAATTTAAAAAAAAACAACTATCCTTCACTTAAATATTCTGGACACATAAATATCATGATAATTTAAAGAAGACAGTCTTAGAAGGGTACATAATGGGGAAAAAGAAACAGAGGAAGACCAAGGCGAAGATGCTGCAAGACATCGTTGATGATCTGCGAAATGTATGCACCAGCAGCAGGGCATCTTACTTACAACCACGTCTCCTACAGGAGAGCTGTTATGGAGGCAAAGTTCCACCAGGGACATGCAGATGAGTGACTCTCCTTCACTGGCCTCCTTCTACATGAGTAGAAAAAGAAGAAAATCATAATCTTAATTTATGATGTCCATTTCTCGCGAAAGAAATGATCAGAGAATCCCAAAAAGAGCTATCAAGTGGAACACAACAGGCCAAAGAAAAAGAGGCAGACCACGTGAAACTCTGAAGAGGACACTGTTAAAAGAGAGGCCAAATTAACGGGCATAAAAAAATCCTTTGATGAGGTTGAAAGACTCGCTGAAAAATTGGCGAACTACTTTGCGAGCCCTATGTGACGTTTAACGGCACGGGGAGGATATAAGATAAGAAGATAAGATTTCTCGTGAGCCAGGGGACAAAGCCAGAACACAGGGGGAAAAAAGTGTTGAAAGTTCTCACCTTAATACAAGATCTCTTCGGCAAGACAATGTTCTATAGAGGTTTCTTCAACATTTTGTTGATGATGAACCACCCCACCCACCCTCCTCTGTGGTTCCACCCAATATTGTTATAGTGTGCGTGTGGGTGTGTGGATGGAAGAAAAGGCCCCGGGGTTGACCCAGCCTCTAAAAATGGGCACCAGAGAAATCTGGGAAGGTAAATGGGGCCAGGCGTGATACTGACACCACGTCAGACTTTCATGTGCCGTAGGTCGTGGAAATACGGACCTAACACCATATCTCCGGTATGCCTTAATGGCATGGAAACGGGAATTTTACCTTATATATATATATATATATATATATATATATATATATATATAGTCGTGGCCCTATTGTAGCAGACCCTACTGCTCCTATAGAGAGGCTCTCTTATATAATTAAAACATTCATATTCTCTCTTTAAATCCAGCCATGTCAACTTTATTCATATTACTGCACACAGAATACGCTGAAGAAAGTGAACAAGGCATGTCACCCGCTTCTCAACTGGCAGATTTGTATCTTTCTTTGATCTTCCCTCTAAACTACCGCGATACGTCTGCGGATCCTTCGAGGACCACTGGTGCGCCGCAGAACAAAGGTTGCCAATCATGGTTTGGGGGTGGGGTTGCCTTAAAAATGTAAAGTATTCGTTCTGATGTCATCGCTAACCAATTACAAGTGAGTATGCAGGATCAGGCAGCCTTGGATATCAGTGATACCTGTCTTTGTCGTAGCTGTCTCTTGTAACAAGCACAACAGATCGGGTAGGGGAAGAATCACGTGGTCTCCATCATACTGGAGCCTTTCCAAAAGTCCAGCATTACAGCTTTTTGGTAGATATTTTTTGTTTACGTCACAATAAGTGAGAAAAGCCATGATACTGAATAATAATAATAATAATAATAATAATATATAATGGCGTTGGGATATTTCGAAGCCGGTACAACTGTTATTTTGCGTGGAGAACTTTCGAAAAATACCGATTTTGTCAATACAGTATTCCATACTTCAGACTGTTTTTTTTCCCCTCCTCTAAATAAACAAATTTTGCAAATATCAGCTGTAACTAAATGTTCTCGTTAAATGTTTCTTATCTTGTTTGCAAGGAAATTTGCTGTTTACAAAATGCTGACATGCTGTTCCAGAAAAATTAGCTGATTCTCCTCCATGTATATTGAGCAACATCAGTCTGCTGACCTGATTATCTTCCAAACGATTTCCCTGGTTGCCTTTTTTTTTAACTATATGTTTTTTACTATATGTTTTTGTTAATACAAACCGGTTACGGTAACCGGCGACCGTCAAAAAATTTCGACGTTTCTCATTTTTTATTGGTAATTTACTGGTACTTGATGCTTAATGCGATCAATAATAATAATAATAATAATAATAATACTAAAATCGCCGAGTCCCGTAGAATCCAGAATATCTGTTCTTCAGTAAAGCGCTTCCTTTCAAAGAATGTCTTGACGGCGGCCGTACACAGAAAAATATATTTCTTTGCCTGAACTGTTCTTCAACTGGGAATGGTCTGTCACTCTATATTGTCAGTGACCCCCCCACCCCCCCCCCCCCCCCCCCCCCCAACGCCGGCGACCGCTGGAGCCAAAGTTTTAATGAACGTGATTGTCTAATGCCAGATTTGATTTATCCGAAATTCTTCTGTTCAAAACAACAGATATATGAAAATGCGATTCTTTATGTACCAGAAACACGCAGACAACATCTGGCAGAGCACTCTTGGCTGCCTGGATATTTCTGAGATCACTTCTAATGCCGGATGTCTAGACGGCCACGACATGGGTTCAGCTTCACAAAAGAAGACCCAGTATTCGAAGGTGCGCAGCCATTCCATCAGCGCGGCACCTTGCTTTCATATGTTGCGCATTTGTCAGCACGTAAGGCATACTACCCCTGGCTGTACACTTAAGATTATTAACAAAACTTGCTGCCCTGGGAGTGATGTTTCTTGGGGAAAGTTGAAAGCCACATAACAACGTAAGTCTCCGCAGCCGTGACAAGAATTATGAGTTCTATGCTTATTAGCGTAATGCTTCTTCTTGGCAGAATGTTTCCAAAAACTTATTTTCTTTTCTTTACAGACCATTTCCTTGGTTTTGTTTGCTTCTGGTGTATCGAAAACATTCGCACAAAGAGTTTTTTTTTTTTTTTGGTTCTCTCCTCTTTCAAGTCATCAGTCTTTTTATGACGTGTATAATGTCCTATCTTTCTTATCTATAGTTATCCCCCCTTCTCTATCTCATATTATTTCTGTGTCTATCCCAAACCACATATCCCAAAATATCTTGTCCCTTGAGAATTATGGAATATAATTTATTTTTATATTCCACGCATCCTTCAAATCATTTCTTATCCTGGAAAACTTATGTAAGTATTTCTTAATATCCAGAGGGAATTCAGCTGGATACTAACATCTGGCCTTCCCCCACCCCCCCCCCCCCCAAAGTCTGTTGATTCGGGGAATCGAAAATTAATGTGTTTCTATAAAATATATCTTCCAAGCTTGATATTTCAGCTAACTGTGTGGATATTGATCCATCCTTTTATGTGTGTCTTATGTGTATATAAGAAAAGTGGAGGCAACCTCATGTCATGATCAAGGAGTACATCATCATCATCATCATCTATATCATCACTGGAGATTTTTTTTTTTAAAGTATCCCGTCCAGGGTGCATTCCAAACAAAAAACACAGACCTCTTTCCTTCTTTCCTCATCTTGCTCTTAAATCTCATCTCATTCGTCCTCGTTTCTTTAAGTTCTACATAAACTTGAGCATTTTTCCCTTGCTAAAATATATCCCCCAAACTTGGCTGTCGCTTTCTCTTAATCTTAACTGCCCAATGTCCCCTTACAACTATTTCTGTGGCTTGAGTCGAACCACATAATACGTGCGTGTCCGCCACTGGCGTAAGACTTCCGCCCCCCCCCCCTCCTTTTCCCCCCAAAAAAATTGTCTTTTATTTTTCTGTGGCCAAAACAGAGACTTACATGAACATCAATCATCTCTTGGCGTGGTAGACGGACCGCTCTGGCGGGCAGTTTTGATAGCTCTGGTCTTGTCGAACTGTAAGATCAATAATATATAAGCCAAAAGATATCTCTCTCTCTCTGTCTCTCTGTTTCTATATATCTCTCCCTCTCTCTCTCTCTAGATGTGGCCAGTTGTAGATAAAAGTTGGCGTTTTTTTGTTGGCTTCCGGTTGATAACTTCTTTGTCGCGGAAGGTGCAAGGCGCTGAGCAGAGTGGCTGCGGTGAGGCTGGCCTGCTCGTAACGAAGAGTGAGCGTGGTCGAAATGAAGAGTGAGAGTGGTCATGATGAAAAGTGAGAATGGTCGAGATGAAAAGTGAGAGTGGTCGAGATGAAGAGTGAGAGTGGTCGTGATGAAAAGTGAGAGTGGTCGAGATGAAAAGTGAGAGCGGTGGTGATGAAGAGTGACAGCGGTCGTGATGAAAGCTGAACAGTGGTCATCATGAAAAGTAAGAATGGTCAAGATGACAATGATGAGTTGTTTTTTTTTTTTATCATACTGTAAAGATTAGATCCCGCTAAATCGAAGATCCTATTATCTTGACAGAGTCTGCATTTTTTTTAATGATCTGTGGCAGTCCGTAGCTTCTGCCTCAGGCTCCATCCCTGCAGTGCTAAATATATGATATAAGTAAGTACTAAGTATTTGGGTTGAACACTTCAGCAGCATGCAATCCAGAGTTTGTTCTGCATTTCTGATGGATATCTGAGGTCACCGCCAAACCTCTTGACTCTCATCCTACTGCTTGTCTCCCCTGGCTATTCCATTTCTCTACCTGAAACTCAGCTGACGATGCTTGCATCTTTCACACTTGTTCAATGTCCACTTGACATCATCATTATCACCATCATCCGTCATCATCCTTATCAACATCCTCTTCTAAGCCAAAAGACAGCATCATTATCTACTTCCGATCCTTTCTTTTCCTTTTCTTCGTTCACTGTCTCCGCCAACTTTTTCTTCCGCATTTTTTTTTTCTTTGCCGGTTGCTTTTCCTCACTCCATCACAACATCCTCTCTTGTTCGGCTCTCATTTCAAGTCTACGTCAAACAACCGACTGTGCCGTTCTTCCGTTGACTGCTCAGTCGCATCAAAGTGTGAAGCAACATTTCTCTTCCAGAACTCCCAACAGCCACCATACTTTCTATCTTCTTCTTATTTGCCTGCGTCTACTCTCGTTCTTCGGTTCTTTTCTTCAGGGAGTTGGTTGCTCGCGCATCATCTTTTCTTGCTCCCTTGTACACTGCCATGATCCCTTATGCTGTACTTTGACTGAGTGTAACGTATTCAAAAGTCTGTCCGCTCCTGCATGATTGCTCGGTCTGTAGTCAGCATTTCGTACGCCGATGCTGAGAATGTTCATGATGAAAAATGAGTCCATGGTGCTAAAATAAACGTTTAAAATGAAAAACTTTATAAGAGAAAAATATAATGACAGAGAAGCGTGCATTTCGTTCCTGTTTTCAGAGAAATATGTGAATTTACATACATGTTTTAAACATACAGGAAGTTCGCAGAACAACGGACAGACAGACAGAGAGAGAGAAAGACAGACAGATAAGGACTAGATTTTCGAGTACAACGTATGGAGAGAGGAAATTAAACCTACTATGAATGCAGACATCAACAAAGAAAAAGTTCACAGAATTATGTCCCCTTACAAAGATCCCACGGTTCTAAGAAGCCAGTTCCTCGAGATAGGATAGAATTACCTTCCCCTGAGGGAAGTGACCTTGTTATGCAAGTTACCACAGAAAGACCATTGTAATCGTTGATGGGAGGTCAGACCTCTTTCTTACATTTTTTGTCTTTCCTTTCCTGGCTTTACTCTCAGAATGAAAAAAAAGAAAGGCGGGGGGGGGGGGGGGGGGGAAGAGATAGAGAGAGAGTCTAGACTTTGATCAGAGTACTAAAATGTAAAAATGTTTTTAGAGACACATTTCATATTCTAATCTTGATTTTTGATGTTCACTTCCGAGGACGTCGAGTTTGGCTGACCAGAACCCTGTACCACCTCTCCGCTGACAACCCCCCCCCCCCCAGTAACGGATCTAGCCGCAGAGATCTTCACAGTGCCCATGGTGGTGGAGTCTGCCAAAGTACTGCACGTTTGTTTTTGTTTTAGCTGCATTCAAGAAGTCAAAAAACAAAAGCTGCCTTGACCAACTCCCACCCCGACACTATGCTCTGCCTCAACATCTTCACGGCATCTGCTGCAAAGAACACCAGCTGGCAGGGAGACCGAATCAGATATTGCTGTATGGTTACAGAGCTTAACAAACGGACAAAGCCGGGTATAGGAAGTTGAGATATCTCTCATTACATCGTACGAGCGTAGTTTCGAGATCTGGACTCATGCGGCGGTGGAAAGAGGGTGGAGGTGTTAAGAAAGTAGAAAGTTGTGTGAGAGATTTGGAGAATGAGAGAGGAGTGAGAGATTTGGAGAATGAGAGATGAGCGAGAGATTTTGGAGAATAAAAGTTGAGTGAGAGATCTGGAGAATGAGAGATGAGTGAGAGATTTGGAGAATGAGAGATGAGCGAGAGATTTAGAGAATGAAAGTTGAGTGAGAGATTTGGAGAACGAAAGTTGAGAGTTGAGTGAGAGATTTTGGAGAATAGAAGTAGAGACTTGAGTAAGAGATTTGGAGAATGAGAGTTGAGTGAGAGATTTGGAGAATGACAGATGAGTGAGAGATTTGGAGAATGACAGATGAGTGAAAGATTTGGAAAATGACAGATGAGTGAGAGATTTGAAGAATGAAAGTCGAGTGAGAGATTTGGAGAATGGAAGTAGAGAGTTGAGTAAGAGATTTGGAGAATGAGAGTTGTGTAAGAGATTTGGAAAATGAGAGATGAGTGAGAGATTTGGAGAATGAAAGTCGAGTGAGAGATTTGGAGAACGAAAACTGAGAGTTGAGTGAGAGATTTGGAGAATGGGAGTAGAGAGTTGAGTAAGAGATTTGGAGAATGAAAGCAGAATTGAGTGAGAGATTTGGAGAATGAAAGCAGAGTTGAGTGAGAGATCTGGAGAACGAAAGTAGAGGGTTTAGTCAGAGATTTGGAGAATGAATGCAGAGAGTTGAGTGAGAGATTTGGAGAATGAAAGCAAAGAGTTGAGTGAGAGATTTGGAGAATGAATGGCGGTGCAAGATGGACGATGAAGATGGCTGGCTGGTGAAGGCCGCTGTGACGATGGCTGT
This sequence comes from Achatina immaculata, assembly GCA_009760885.1. Taxonomy (NCBI): domain Eukaryota; kingdom Metazoa; phylum Mollusca; class Gastropoda; order Stylommatophora; family Achatinidae; genus Lissachatina; species Lissachatina immaculata. Next base: position 18,215,264 of record CM019703.1, on the reverse strand, counting down.
ATTTGTATGTGATGCAAGCAGAACATGCCTGTGAGAGAAGTGTCGCCGCCTTTCATTGTCAGTGTTATCGTGTTTCGTGGGAACTTGCTTATCGTCAGTCTTCATCGTCCTTCTTTTAACAACTCCATGGTGCTCTGATCACCGGGCGTTGTTACCTGCTTTTGAATTTCCTACATGGAGGGTATTCCTTGCAGCTGTCCCAACAACGGCTACGAGCGAAGGACTTTAGTTAATACCTTTCGATCGCTTAACATACCCGTAGAAATAAAGGAACACTTACACGACCGCGCGCGCGCACACACACACACACACACACACCAGCAGTTACAGAAGAACGCGCGTATACAGGGGTAGTATGTTTCATGTACTAATGGCTGTAAACTGATTCTTGGCTACTTTCTATTTATTTCCTGGATTTAGTTTCCACAGAAAGTAAAACAACTAAAGAATCTGTGGAGAGGAACAGACAGAACTACAAAAATAAGATTTTTAAGGGCATGCATCTTTTCCGTCGCAAAATATGCCTGTGAGACTTGGACATTTAACAAAACAGTTGAGAAACATAAATGCCTTTGAATGTAAATGAAAAGTTCTTCAAATATCATGGACACAAAAAGAACAAATATATCTATACTACAAGAACTTAACATTGAAGAAGGCTGGCTAGTAAAGAGGATTACATAAAGAAAACTTAAATATTTTGGACACATTAAACGTTATGATAATCTAGAGAATACCGTCTTGGAAGGGTACATAATGAGAAAAAGAAAGAGAGCAAGACCAAAGCGAAGATGGCTGCAAGACATCGTTGATGATCTACAAATGAATGCACCAGCAGCAGGCCATCTTGCTCACAGTCGAGAGACCTACAGGCGTGCTGTTAGGGACGCAAATTTCTGCAGGGAACACACAATTGAATGAATGAGTTTCCACCACAATTTCTGTCTGGAATGTAAAACTAACAGTTTCACACTGAACATAAAAAGGAGAGAGAGAGGGAGGGAGAGTGTGGGAGAAAGGGAGGGAGAGTGTGGGAGAAAGGGAAGGAGAGTGTGGGAGAAAGGGAGGGAGAGTGTGGGAGAAAGGGAGGGAGAGTGTGGGAGAAAGGGAGGGAGAGTGTGGGAGAAAGGGAGAAGGAGAGAAAGGGCGGAGGGAGAGGGGGAGAGGATGAGAAAGGGAGGGAAGGAGAGAGAAAAGGAGGGAAGGAGAGAGAAAGGGAGGAAGAGAGAGAGGGGAAGAGTGTTTGTTGTTGCTGTAAGCAGGTGATTATGCCTAATGCATGTAGGCAGAGCCACTGAGAAAGGGTTGCTTCGGGGCCCCTGTTTTGAAAATGGCCCTGGAGGGCTTTGAGGAGGGGAAGGGGTTGGGTACTGGAGTGGAAGAAAGAATAAGCAAAGCAAAGGTGGAAGGGACAGAGTTTTGCTGTGACTTACACAATGTCTCCCTCCCTCTGCATGTAGGTGTCTGCAAGAAGGAACAAACAATCAAACTTTATTTTCAAACGCTTAAGACTAGGGCATACATGCCCGTCTAACATTCTGCCCTTCATCACACAGCTTTCACTCTTTCAAGAAGTCAGAGATTTGGAGAGTGAACTGGGTGCAAGAAGGACGGCCGCCTGAGGATGGCTGGATGTTTTGTTTCTGTGATGACGGTTGTATTTATCTACGTGACTCAAGCAGAGGAAGCATGAGAGCCGTATCATCGCTTATCACTGCAGTGTTATCATGTTTCATGAGTTCAAAAGAGGACGCTGGAAAAAAAATCTGAGAAACTGTGTGTGTGTGTGCCAAGTTCACTGATATTCAAAGCATTGGACGAACTGCTTTCCGTGCGTTCAAAGGCAAAGCAGAGACTGAAGAACAGTATTCAACAACCAGCACTTCCAACCCACGATCCATTCTCTCCAGATTCATAACAAGATTCGGTCCCTGCAGGTGTAAATCATGAAAACCTCGTAAGATGTTAACGCCCTGTTTTCACGACCGCTAGAACCTTACCCCATCAGAGACAGCCTGTTTTCATGCTCGACATTTCGGGGGACAGAAAGTGTTATTAGACCGGAATAGGCGCTAACGACGCTGCTAAAAGCTTTTAGCTTTTGTACCTCCAAGTATTTATTAGATTTACTATCATACGATTTAGCTCGTCAGCGGCTTCTTGTGACGGGACAGGCAATATTTATCCCGCGGGTAGCATGCGGTCATCTTGTTCTGTGGAGCATATATCATCCCACATAACATTTTTTCTTTAAATCACGTAAGCACGTTAAAACTAACGTCTGGGTATTCATCTTACATCCTTTACGTGCGGTTAAACTCACACAGGGCTCTCATGGTAGTTCGCCAAGTTTTCCTGTCTTCGGCCAGCTTTTTCAACCTCATCAAGGGATTCTATGCCCACTAAACTGGCCTCTCTTAACAATAGATACATTTATTTAGAGTTTCACGTGGTCAAAGAAAACTTCGGCCTGATAGCTTGTTTTGGGACTCTCTGATTCTCATATACATATAGTCTCGCTGGAACAGCCAGCTGGAGTTCACTGCAGTCGGCTGATGCGGTGAAGATGTTGAGGGAGGCACAGCATCGTGTCCGTTTGATAGCAGGTTATGGAGGCTATTTTTTTTCAATGCCTAAGTACAGCTAAAACGCAGAGGATGTGCAATGTCCACCGCGTGGACTATGGAGATCCCTGCCACTTTAACCAGGCTAGCCTTGTTACTGGGGTTATCAACAGAGAGGCTGGGGCAGGGTCTTGGCCAGCTATGGTTCACAAGCTATGGGTCGCTGATTGTCAGATCTGTCAGCGCGTTCACCACATACACAACAAGAGCGCACATACAAACACATACATATTATATTGCAGGCATGAGTCATCGGTATATATTTCATTGACCAGATAAACGTGAACAGTTGAGCTGCATTTAAACAAGATGGGTGAGTTCAGAAAGTCGAACAGACACTCAGAACTGGGAAAACGAAGCCATTAATCATGGGAAAGTTTATTCAGATCTACTTTTGTTGAGGGGACTTTCATGCGTGACGGTTTTCCCGCATTAGTCACCATGGACGCCCCTGCGATCGACACTGCGCTTGTTCTAAAAAAAAGGGAAAAAAACAAAAGTACGGATCAGAGTTACAGACAGAATGGAAACAACTGGCAGATAACGAAACAAAAGAAGACAAATTACGTTCCTGGCATGTGAAATCCCACAGAGCCATGTAAGAAATGGAGCTATCTCTTGTAACCGACAAAATCGTCTACACCGAGAGCCGCTGCAACACAATAAGCCACTTATTATCACGACTTCCACGTTCCAAGCTATGACACAGCTAAATGGTTTGGTTTGATAAGTATTCTCTGAGGGCCTTGTTTTTCTGTTTATTGCCTTACTTACCGGGTCTATATCTTTTCATTTCTTTCTTTCTTTCTTCTGTTGATTTTATTGGGTGGCTAGGGTGTCTCATTTTCAATATTCATCCACTAGCATTGAAAATTACCAGTAAATTTGCCTGGGTGATGTTTTCATTTGTTGGGGGTTTTTTTTCTGAAAGATACTTCTGTATATTTATTCAGTAAGAAATATACCCGTCTCTCACTGTTTATCTGCAACGGAAGTTTTGTCTATTATTTGTTCTTTATCAGGAATTTCCTTTCAGATAAAAAGGAAATTTTAGGTTTATGAACTTCCTTCTAAGTACAAAAGTTACCAAAATGTGAATGTACTGCGAATATTTTTCTTGTTTATTACCTGCAGTTTCTATTACATTTTTGACTTACACAGATGTGTGTTATTTTAGTTGGGGTTTTTTTTTTTTTGGTTGAAATTATTTGGGCTAAGGAGTGTCATTTTGATGCGTGTTTTGGCTAAGGAGTGTCATTTTGATGTGTGTTTTGGCTAAGGAGTGTCATTTTGATGTGTGTTTTGGCTAAGGAGTGTCATTTTGATGTGTGTTTGGGCTAAGGAGTGTCATTTTGATGCGTGTTTGGGCTAAGGAGTGTCATTTTGATGCGTGTTTGGGCTAAGGAGTGTCATTTTGATGCGTGTTTGGGCTAAGGAGTGTCATTTTGATGCGTGTTTGGGCTAAGGAGTGTCATTTTGATGCGTGTTTGGGCTAAGGAGTGTCATTTTGATGCGTGTTTGGGCTAAGGAGTGTCATTTTGATGCGTGTTTGGGCTAAGGAGTGTCATTTTGATGCGTGTTTGGGCTAAGGAGTGTCATTTTGATGTGTGTTTGGGATAAGGAGTGTCATTTTGATGTGTGTTTGGGCTAAGGAGTGTCATTTTGATGTGTGTTTGGGCTAAGGAGTGTCATTTTGATGTGTGTTTTTTCAATTACCTAAGTTAAAGCGTTTAATTTTAATATGTAAAAAATTTATTATTTAGACTGAGGTTTGTTATTTTGATGTTTTAAAAACTATACTGGTTAAGGCGTGTGTTGTATTCTTCTTATTATTATTATTGTTAATTGAGTTGAAGTTTGTCATTTTTTTCTTCTTCAAAATATTTCTGTTAAAATGTGTCCTTCAAGAGGGTTTCTTTTTTTTAAGTTAAAACGTAGATTAAAGAGTGCAAATCTGATCTGTTACACAGCCAAACAAAAGAAGAAGGCAAAATCGAAGGCAAAAGAACAAAAGGACTACGTAGATATAGATGGGGCGGACAACATCAAGAGATGGATGGGGACAAGCTTGGCCGAGTGTTCTAAGACAAGAAACAGAGCAGAGTGGAGATTCACTGCAGACAGCCTTCTGTGGAGAGATGGCAGGAAATGATGATGATGATGAATGATGAGTCCCTATACAGGACAGTGAGGCTGATAAAGTCTGTAGTTCATACAAGTGGGATCTTGCATTTCAGGAAATAAGTGGGATCTTTCCTCCTTTCATTGTTGTTAAAACGTTCATATGTTTAGTATAAGATATCAGGCATCTTTTAATTATTACTGCTTATGTTTATGGTGCGTCGTTTTAAGTGTCTTTCAAAATTATTTTCATATGTGTTGTGACAACCCGTTCTTACTGGCTGATAAGTCCCCGCGCTAACTACATCTGACATCAGGGCACTGTCACTCCCAGGTGTTTATGTCAGTGTGTCACTGGAGCTGCGATCACAGACCAATATCGACCAGGACATTCCCGATAAATAATTCAGATAGACAGGACAGATTGTGGTGGTACATATCTTGCCCGTTTCAGTAAGGTTTTACCGGCTTTATAATTTCTAGGCTCTCTGCGGTTTTCTTCTTCTTCTTCTTTTTTCTAAATTCGCTGTTATCATATCGTGATAACATGGCGTAAGGATGTGCACAGCCGTAGATAAAGTTTTCTTCTTCTTTTTTTTCTAAATTCGCTGTTATCATATCGTGATAACATGGCGTAAGGATGTGCACAGCCGTAGATAAAGTTTTCTTCTTCTTTTTTTTTCTAAATTCGCTGTTATCATATCGTGATAACATGGCGTAAGGATGTGCACAGCCGTAGATAAAGTTTTCTTCTTCTTTTTTTTTCTAAATTCGGTGTTATCATATCGTGATAACATGGCGTAAGGATGTGCACAGCCGTAGATAAAGTTTTCTTCTTCTTCTTTTTTCTAAATTCGCTGTTATCATATCGTGATAACATGGCGTAAGGATGTCCACAGCCGTAGATAAAGTCATAGCAGTTAAAACTGTGGAAAGTAATTTACACGTTAAAAAAATTACATTAAGCGTAAACGTATATGCGTTACGTAGATTCCCCCCCCCCCCCCAACCCCAAACCCCATCACCCTGAACGACTCCGGAGCACATTCTGGGTATCTGCAATCTCAGTACGTTTCTTTTCTTTATCTTCTTCTTCTGCTTCGAGGTTGCTGGTCACGTCAGGTCCTGACCCCTGCCGACAGGACAAAGCCCGAAGTCCTCTCCAGATTCTGATAGAAGCCCCCAAAAGCTTGGCTGCTCCGCGCTCATTTCTTCAGGCCATGTCTCACGCCCCAGGTCTGCATGGTTTGGGCGCTGTTGAAGGACGAGTTTCAGGATCTGGACTCTCGTCTAGCCATGTTTGCTCAAACATCGGCGTCACCCTGTTTCACAAATGGGGGCAGTCTGACTCTGGTTTTCAGCATCAACATACAACTACTTCTGTAGGGAGTTCAGCTTTGGCCATCTCCTCTGCCTGAGTGGGGTTGTATAGCTGGTATCCCTGAATGACATACGTCCAGTCTGTGACTTCTGGCCTCGGGCATATAAGTCTGTTGAGCTATATATGCTTCGGGAAATAGGCATATATCAGAAACTGAGAGCTGTCGTTACGATTTCCTGCTGAAGACAGCGTTCACAAAAAACGACGTATCTTTTATCTGAACGGCAGAGCATGGAAGTTTTACCTATCATTTTATGTTGTTATGTTTGAAGCACGGAGGATAAACTCTGGGATTCCTACGAAGACCTCCTGCTGACAGCTGGATTCATGGAAGGCAATCCGATTCTCTGTTTAGAAAGCTGAGCACATAAAACTGAACACAGAAGAAGAAAAAGGGTTTTTCGTGTTTAGAAGTTTCAGATCCCCGACATCCTGTCATGGGAAAATGTGTCAGAATGAGGGAGAGGAGGAGGAACTGGGAGGATCTAACTGTGTAGTCAAGAAGCGGAAAGATGTCAACTGTGTTTGAGCAGTTAATAACACTCGTACTTGTACGAACTGCCTGTAACTGCGAGCTGTTGTTCTTTGTAGCCGATGCTGTGCAGGCGTTGAGGCACAGCATCGTATCGGCGTGGGAGCGGGTTATGGTGGCTACTTTTTCAATCCAAGAGTAGAGCTAAAAAGCAGGGGGTGTGCAATGCTTCTTTAGCAGACTCCACCATCATGGGGACTATGGCGGTCCCTGCCCCATTAGCCAGGATAGGCCTGTAACTGGGGGTACCACGGAGAGGTGGGACAGGGTCTTGGTCAGCTATGGGTCGCTAACCCTGACGCTGGCATATCAGCTATGGGTCGTTGATTATTAACACAAACACGAATAAAGCAATGAAATTCAGCAGCACAGCTTTGTGCAGTTTCAGCATAAATATGCATTACATTAGAAAGAAAGAAAGACAGAAAGAAAGAAAGAAAGAAATTTTTGAGGATAGAAATGAAAGGTCTTTCTCTACAACTCCATTAAGCTGCACAAAAAAAATAAAAAAATTCACAAGGTCATTCATTCATGTGCATAGCGGGGATGCACTGATATTCCAAACACGTCGAGGTCTTCCGGTGAGAAAGTCCAACCCTAGACCAAACTGATGCAATGAAAACCACGGTGTCACGCAATCCCGCTTCCGAGACCCACCAAGAATACAGGCTAAAGCACTGTGATACTCTGAACCCCTTGTGGTCCTTCGTGGAACTCATGTGGTCTATTTTGGACCACACAGGGGACCACCGGACCTAACGAGGACCACATGTGTGAATTCAGTAGGTTCACAGTGCGGTTTTTGGTGGTAGAAGTGAACGAAGAAGAAGAAGAAGAAGAAGAAGAAGAAGAAGATTCATGTGCATGTCCCTTGCGGAACCTAGCCTCCTTAACAGCTCTCCTGTAGGCCTCTCGGTTGTGAGCAAGATGGCCTGCTGCTGATCCATTCATTTGTAGATCATCAACAATGTCTTCACAAGGTAATATCAGCAAATGCCCTTTTCATTAACATACTTTATACATAAACATAAAAAGCTATTTATACTTTATACAGAACCATATAGAGCTCTTTGATACTGAGTCGGGATTATATCACTCCTGGCACACGCATCTAGCCTCCTCTTGTCCTCGTCTCTTGCCTTCACGGCTATTCCTATGCTTAACAGCAGTTTCTCTCCACCCTACGTATTATGTTTTGACGCATGAAGAATATCATACTATTCCTTCTCCTCGTATATCATCATTAAGTCTGATATTTGTCTGAAAAAACTGTTGCCGTCTAATATCTCGGAGTACTTTCTCCACATAGGGATTCTTCTTAATCACGGATCAATAAATAAAAGAAGCTGAAATAAAGCAAAATCAAGAATCGTTGCACATAAATGAGTTGCACTTTGATCACGGGGGCATGTTGAAGAAACGGACGAGAGGAAAGATCACTGCATTATCCTGTCTGAGCAACTGGCGAGGGTTTCTGAAATTGAAATGACGAAGATGTTGCCCCATCTCAAGCTCGTGCTGCCAGAACAGTCTATGGCTTTTTTTTTTTTTTAAAGACTGGGTTGACAGTTTCAGGGTTGGAAAAATGTTTCTCATGGTGGCCAGCAATCCGGGGACCATGCCGGAATTTTTATCGTATTCTTTTCTGTATGATGGTTGTACTATAAGATCTGCGCCATGATGTCGGCGCGAAGAACTCGGGTTGGCGATGATAACTTCATGTAGTTTTTTATTATATATTATTATAGGAACTGCTCTTCACTACATGCAATTTAGCTGAGATCCATCAATCAGTGATAGATACTAACATCAGCTGTAATCCATGAAGCAGTGACAGATACTAAAATTAGCTGTAATCCTTGGAGCAGTGACAGATACTAAAATTAGCTGTAATCCTTGGAGCAGTGACAGATACTAAAATCAGCTGTAATCCATGAAGCAGTGATAGATACTAAAATCAGCTGTAATCCTTGGAGCAGTGACAGATACTAAAATCAGCTGTAATCCATGAAGCAGTGATAGATACTAAAATCAGCTGTAATCCTTGGAGCAGTGACAGATACTAAAATCAGCTGTAATCCATGAAGCAGTGACAGATACTAAAATTAGCTGTAATCCTTGGAGCAGTGACAGATACTAAAAATCAGCTGTAATCCATGAAGCAGTGATAGATACTAAAATTAGCTGTAATCCTTGGAGCAGTGACAGATACTAAAATCAGCTGTAATCCATGAAGCAGTGACAGATACTAAAATCAGCTGTAATCCTTGGAGCAGTGACAGATACTAAAATCAGCTGTAATCCATGAAGCAGTGACAGATACTAAAATTAGCTGTAATCCTTGGAGCAGTGACAGATACTAAAATCAGCTGTAATCCATGAAGCAGTGATAGATACTAAAATCAGCTGTAATCCTTGGAGCAGTGACAGATACTAAAATCAGCTGTAATCCATGAAGCAGTGATAGATACTAAAATCAGCTGTAATCCTTGGAGCAGTGACAGATACTAAAATCAGCTGTAATCCATGAAGCAGTGACAGATACTAAAATTAGCTGTAATCCTTGGAGCAGTGACAGATACTAAAAATCAGCTGTAATCCATGAAGCAGTGATAGATACTAAAATCAGCTGTAATTCATGGAGAAGTGATAGATACTAAAGTCAGCTGTGATTTTCAGTCCCCAGTGCGTTCAGGATGACAATCCTGCTCATCCATTATCCTCTTAATGTAGATTTATGTTTGAATACTGTAGAGATTTACCGGCAAGACGAGACACATCAGAATAACCTCGCATGACTTTGTCAGTGCATTAACGGGAAAATATGTGGCTTGTATGAATTAGTTACGTGGGTAAATCCATATATTTCACTGTCTGATATGGACCATATGCCTCCCTAAGCATAGTCTAAAGAAGTTTAAAATATGGCTCGATTGTTGTAATTTTTTAAAAAAATACTGCTTTTCTATAAATCTGTTAATTTTGAATGAATGTAAGAATGCAAGTTTATTTCATGCTGTTGCATAACTCTGAGTGTGGAATGTATGGACACATGAGATAAGTTTATTATTTATTTATGTAATCATTTAATTGTGTCGTCATGATTTGTATGCTCATTAACAAATGCTGCATGACTGACTGAGTGAAAGCTGTATGATGAAAGGCGGAATGTTAGACGGGCCTGCGTGCCCACTTCTTAACGCTTTGAAAATAAAGTATGTTCGTTTGGTCATTCGTTCACTAGAAGCATTATACATTTACTGGAAACATTAGAGAATGAATACATTTTACTAGAACGATTGGAGAATGAATACATTTTACTGGAAACATTAGAGAATGAATACATTTTACTAGAACGAATGGAGAATGAATACATTTTACTGGAAACATTAGAGAATGAATACATTTTACTGGACACATTAGAGAAAGAATACATTTTACTAGAACGAATGGAGAATGAATACATTTTACTGGAAACAGTAGAGAATGAATACATTTTACTAGAACGAATGGAGAATGAATACATTTTACTGGAAACAGTAGAGAATGAATACATTTTACTAGAACGAATGGAGAATGAATACATTTTACTGGAAACATTAGAGAATGAATACATTTTACTAGAACGAATGGAGAATGAATACATTTTACTAGAACGAATGGAGAATGAATACATTTTACTAGAAACATTAGAGAATGAATACATTTTACTGGAAACAGTAGAGAATGAATACATTTTACTAGAACGAATGGAGAATGAATACATTTTACTAGAACGAATGGAGAATGAATACATTTTACTGGAAACATTAGAGAATGAATACATTTTACTGGAAACATTAGAGAATAAATACATTTTACTGGAAACATTAGAGAATGAATACATTTTACTGGAAACATTAGAGAATGAATACATTTTACTGGAAACATTAGAGAATGAATACATTTTACTGGAAACATTAGAGAATGAATACAGTTTACTACAATCTTTGTAGAATGAATATATTTTACCAGAATCATTATGTAAAAGAAAAAATAAACATAGATAAACATCAATCCTGGAATGTAAGAACACTTAATCAGGCTGAAAAACAAACACAAACCATCAAGGAAATGCACAGATACAAACTAGACATATTAGGAATACAAGAGGCAAGATGGACAGAACAAGGCAGAAAGAAATTAACAACACAGCGCACAGAAGATACAATATGGTCGGGTAAATAATATAATCATGAAGGAGGAGTTGCAGTGAATATAACAAAAGAAGCATCAAGAGCATTGCTGAAATGAACCCCTATAAATGAGAGAATATTATATGCACACTTCAACTCAATACTCACTAAGCTGTCATTACAGTTTGTTATGCACCAACAGAAGCAGCTGAAGTGGAATTAAAAGAAGATTTTTACAACAGCCTCCAAGCCACAGTAGAAACAATACCCAAAATGGTACTCATCTTTGGCGACTTCAATGAAAAAGTACGTGAGGGAAATGAAGATAGAAGAAGAATCATGGGAAGACAAGGAAGCAGAAAAATAAATGGAATTGGAGAGAGACTGTGCATTTTGCAGAATAATCATCAACAGAATTGCACCAACACTTGAGGGAAAACTTCGGAAAGAGAAGGCAGGATTTAGGAAAGGAGGATCATGCACATACGACAAATTTGTACTTAGACAAATATTAGAGCAAGCAAACGAGTGACATAGCACAATATATGCACTGTTTATATATTTTGAGAAAGCCTTTGACAGTGTCAACAGAGATGCACTATGGAAAAATTCTAAGATGGCATGCCCTCCTCCATAAGATAGTGAATGTAATCAAAGCCCTATACGAAGGTTTTCAGTGCAAAGTGATCTGTGGAGAACATACCTCCAGCAGCTTTAGGGTACAAACAGGAGTGAAGCAGGGATGTGTACTATCACCAACATTATTTATCTTGGCAGTAGACTGGTTAATGAAGGAGGCAACATCAGATAAACGCAGAGGATTACAATGGACCCTTGACACAGTGCTGGAGGACCTTGACTTTGCAGACGACATTTGTCTACAATCAAGCAGCCACAAAGATATGCAAGATAAAATAAACAAGCTAACTCAGAATGCAAACAACATAGGACTAAAGATCAACGAAAGAAAGACAAAGTTAATGAAGCAAAATGTGAACAACAGAAATATACTCAGAGTAGATGGCAAGTTAGTGGAGGAGGTCAATGAATTTGTATACCTTGGCAGTAGAGTAGCAGAAAATGGAGATAGCACAGAGAGCATCAACAGCAGACTTAATAGAGCAAACTAGGTTTGTGCAGTGCTACAGACCATATGGAAATGTAAAAAAAAACTAAGCATGAAGACGAAAATCAGGATATTTAAGAGTAATATTCTAAGTGTACTACTCTATGGAAGTGAATGCCGGAAAATCACCAAAACCATAGAAAACAAGTTGAATTCTTTCCAGACTAAATGTTTACAAAGAACTAGAAAAATATTTTGGCCAAACACCATAAGAAATAACATCTTGTTGGCAGAAATGCAGATGAAGCCAATGACAGCAATTATTGAGGAAAGACGCTGGCAACAGTTGGGACATGTGCTCCGAATGACTGACAACTCACTACTAAAAATAGCACTAAGATGGACACCACAGGGGAACAGAAGTAAGGGTAGACCAAAAGAGACATGGAGAAGAACAGAGAGGATTCTGGGCAATAGAGGGCTCACCTGGGCAAGAGCGGAAAAATGGCAAAGGCGTTTGTGGAAAACCCTTGCGGAAGCCCCATGTGCCCTGGGCACTTAAGATTCAGAGAGAGAGAGTCAATATTTTATGACATCTGCTGACAGTTTCTCATAATTTCAGGAGCATAAACATCTTTCTGAGAAGAGGAAAATTGGAACACACTGTAGCAACTGGAAAAATTGAAGGAAGAAGAGACAGAGGAAGACAGAGAGAGAAGTTACTGGATGGGCTGTCAGTGTGGCTAGGAAGAAAGTTACCGGCGGGTCTCATAATCAGGTCTAAATACAGGCACTGGAACTTGAATTGAAACATCGTTTACCGCCCGTGTCGGAATAAGTTCCCCATCATTTACATGGCATTTCTAGTTACCTTGTACATTTCAGACGCCATCCATTGGTTCGTCTATTAATGAGTATTGGTAGGGTGACGCGTTATGTTTAATTTAGCGCCATTCATTCTACAAAGGACGAAAGAACGCGACAGAAAGGCCATATTGTTCCCAGTATAAAAGCCGTGCTTTAAGTTTCAACTTCCACGTTGCATGTTTCTATTGTTGGGACTGAAGTTTGCGTGACTAGGCAATTGTAGCGGTCACACGCCTGGCTAAAAGACATCTCCTCACTTTCCCGTGATCAAAGCACTTTTTTTTTTGTATTGTGTGTTTTGAACATGGAAAACTAACATGCAGTTTCTCTGTAACATTTCTCTGAACACGCAGGGGACCGTACTGTAAGCTGCTCATTGCGCCCTGAAATGAGTCTCTCGTGCTCAATCATACTCCATTTGCCGGGCTCATCCCCAGCGTTTTGCTACAACTCTCTCTCTCTCTCAACTCTTTCACACTGTTCTGGTATCTCAGAGACGTAGCTGCCCAGAATGGAATGCTGGCCCGCAGAATAACGTCCACTAGCTTTGGTAATGGCCTGAGGTCCTGTTGTATCTAATTAGGACACACGATTACCCCAGATAATAGCCCATGATGCGCTGTACTCGAGTGAAGCCCATTTCGGCCTTTATGATTCCCAATGGGGCTAGTTGACGTGAAATTTGGTAGAGAATAGGGGAATTGGCTCCGAGACATATAAGTAGAGTTTATCTTCGCCCGTTAGTGCCACCAGAAACAATAGACAACGTCGACGGGTAGACAGCAGGTGAATCGGCTTCGAGACATAAGTAGAATTATTCTTGGGCCACGTGACGCAGACTTCCCATCAGTGCTCAACAGAAACAGGAAACAGGTCGATTCCGGGGTCTACCAGTGTGGGCAGTTTTCACGATCAGCCAATGACACCACTTCTCTAATATTTCCTGCAAAATGTATTCACTCTTTAATATTTCCTGCAAAATGTATTCATTCTCTAATATTTCCTGCAAAATGTATCATTCTCTAATATTTCCTGCAAAATGTATTCATTCTCTAATATTTCCTGTAAAAAGTATTCGTTCCCTAATGTTTTCAGTACAATTTTTTTATTCATTCTCTAATTTTCCAGTAAAATGTATTCACTCTCTAATATTTCCTGCAAAATGTATTCATTCTCTAATTTCTCCAGCAAAATGTATTCATTCTCTAATATCTCCTGCACAATGTATTGGTTCTCTATTGTTTCCAGTAAAATCTATAATGCTGCTAGTGAAATATACTGAGATATCAATTTAACTGATGTGTGCGAGTTACCAAGTTTCCCGTTAATGCACCGACAAAGTCATGTGAGCTCACTCCGGTGTGCCTCGCTTTATCGGTGAATCTCATCACCTTTATAGCCAGGTAGCCCTAACAGAAAATGTTAACCGCGGTCGGCCGAAGAGACATCGGGGTCTCCAACCCGCACTGTCTTCGCATGGAAAGTTATGTCGCATCTTACAGTACTGTGTCTCTGCTCACTCAACTGGCTGGATTTTTACGTACGAGATGCCTTGCAGTTTGCAAGTAAACAATATTATCAACATGTATATAAGCGATTGTAAATCTGCCAGGAAATCAAAGGCATCCAACATACAACAGAGTGATATTGATTGAGCTGGGTTTTTGTTTCGTTGTTATCTGCTGGATCGGGCGTTGCATGCATCGATAAACATACCAGAGCTTCATCCAGATCGATGCTCACACTATTCACTGACATATGGATCTCACTGCTCAGTGTTACATACACCAATGCCAAGTGTGGAAACCCCCAGTTCCATTTGAGAATAAATGGATAATAAACAGACAGTAAAAACGCCATCAATAAATCTGCGATTGTTGATTCTCTCATTTCGTGTAGCATAAAAACGGTACAAAATATGAAACTACTGCAATGAATGCATTGTCATTTCTGGGGATGCATGTTTTCCTCCGATTGATCCATTTCAGAATGGTCATAGTTAATTCGTCCTAACAGTTCATTCCGCCAACGTAGAGAAATAAAGACGAAATGGAAAGTGACGAACAACAACAAAGGGGAATATAAACCTTTAACACAGGAAGTACGAAGAAACATAACAAAAGACAAAAAAAAAACAAACAATGCACACAAGATTGTTGTGAAAGAATAGAAGGACATCAGAAGTGTGGAAGAGATAGTGAAATGTTTTTAAAGAAATGAAGATATTGACGAGAAATGTCACACCTAAGCTAAATGTAATTTGTGACAAGATGAGGAATACCTTGCCAGAGACAGAGAAGAAATTCTAGAAAGACTGAAGGAATATAGAAGAGGAATGAATGAAACAACTGACTGTGAAAGCAGAAATCAACAATGTGAATTATTATTGGAGGAGAAAGAACTCGAACCAGCAACTGAAGAGGTTTTATGGGCAATAAAGAATATGAAAAATGGTAGATCACCAAGACATGATGAGGTAACAGCTGAACTTATTAAAGCAGGAGGAAAGGAATGTGCAACAATCTGTCATGCAATATGTAAAAAGATATGGTATTCAAGTATTTGGGCAAAAGAATGGATCATACCACTGCCACAAAAGGTGAATTGAAATTATACACAAACTACAGAACTGTTGGCCTGATTAGTCAAGCCAGTAAAATTCTGTTAAAAATCATAATGGAGAGACTTCGTAAGGAAATAGAAGAAGTCTATATGGTCCAAACTGGTTTCAGGCAAGGACGGAGATCATATATTCAATATAAGATTAATGGAGAAATAGAGAGAATGTAATGTGAATCTATATTTATCTTTTATATACTCTTCAAAGGCATTTTATAGTGTAGAATACCAGAAACTCTGGGAAATAATGAGAAAAAATGGGATTTCCAACTTATTTGATACAATTAACATAACTGCTGTATCTAGACCAACAGGCAGTAGTAAGAATAAATGGTGAAACAACAACTTGGGTTGAACAGGGTGCATATTGTCGCCCTACTTATTTAACTTATATACTAAAATATAATGAGGAAATGTTAGAAGATGTAGACAAAGAATATTACGATGTCATAACAATTAGAGGTTATGAAATACCAGATATTAGATAGGCTGATGACACAATATTGCCGTCCACAGCACAAAATGGAATGTCAGTCCATAAGAACAGCGAAGAGCAAAACCTCTATCTTAATGCAAAGAAAACTAAATTGATGACAACTGACAAAACAAACAAGGCAGCTGAAATATGTATCAATGAGGAAAAACTGGAAGAAGTGGAGAGTTTTGAATATCTTTGATCACTACTAACTAATAATGGAGATACAATGAGGGAAATTAAAAGGAGGACATCTATCGCTCTTCAGAAAACAAATTAAAAATCTGTGTTGAGGAACAGACATATCTATAAAAATAAGATTTTTACGGGCATGCATCTTTCCCATGGTAATATATTGTCTTTGAGACCTGGACACTTAACAAAACAGCTGAGAAACACATAAATGCCTTTTAACGTAAATGCTACAGAAGAGTTCTTCAAATATCATGGACACCGAAAAGAACAAATATACTCATTTTCATGTTCCTTGCGGGACTTTGCCTCCCAAACAGCACTCCTGTAGGCCTCTCGGTTGTGAGAAAGATGGCCTGCTGCTGCTGCTGATGAATCCATTTGCAGATCATCAACGATGTCTTGCAGCCATCTTCGCCTTTGTCTTCCTCTCTTTCTTTTTCCTATTATGTATTCTCCCAAGACGGTTTTCTCTTGATTATCATGACGTTTAATGCGTCCAAAATATTTAAGTTTTCTTTGTGTAATCCTCTTTACTAGCCAGCCTTCTTCAATATTAAATTCTTGTAGTATGAATATATTTGTTTTTTTTTCTTGTGTCCATGATATTTGAAGAACTCTTCTGTAGCATTTACATTCAAAGGCATTTATGTGTTACAGATATACTACAAGTATATAATATTGAAGAAGCCTGGCTAGTAAAAAGGATTAAAGTGAGAAAACTTAAATATTTTGGACAATTAAACGTCATGAGAATTTAGAGAATCTTGGAATGGTACATAATGGAGAAAAGAAAGAGAGAAAGACCAAGGTAAAGATGGCTGCAAGACATCGTTGATAATCTACAAATGGACGCATCAGCAGCAGGACATCTTGCTCACAACCGAAAGGCCTACAGGAGAGCTGTTAGGGAGACAAAGTTCCGCAAGGAACATGCAAATGACTCACTGACTTAGTTCATTCAGCGTCGGTCAATTGACCCATTCTTGAATCTATCAACACACTTCCTAGTTAGTTCTTTTTTTTTCCTTTGCTTGTAGTTTTCTAGGAGGTCCTGGGCTGTGCTTCGGTTTGCCTTACAAGGTGAGAACGTATGTTACAGGCCGCCTAAAAATACGCGAATTAGCACAGCTTTATATAATCAATCTACCAAAGTTGATATCTAACTTTCCCATTTAGAGTGAAGTAAAACTTCAAGACTGCATTAAGAAGATCGTGCACCATTCGTGAATGGGTCACATCTTGTGCAGTGCCAAGAACAAATTTTACAAGGTACTGACAACAATACGAATCAGTTTTTCGACTTAAAGGCCCTAGTCGCAAATGCTGATCAATTATGTAACATATAATATGATACTTTTCTAGTAAAATATTTTTCCTTACTTTATCTATTCATCTTTTTGGCGGCAATCTATTCACAATTCTCATATTTGACCTCCGAACCACATATATTTACAACGACAAAAGTATGACATTCGTCAGGTACAAGTAAATACATAAACGCAGTGCTCATGCCCATGAAAACATTTTACATTAAAAGAGCATCTGTGTATTGATTGTTTATTGATATGTTTCCCTCTTTGGTGTATTTATTTTATACGTGTACGTTCATCTTTGCTCGATTCTATGCTACTGGCATGAGATACGAAATAAGGTGTGTCATTCAGTGCATCAAAACTTCTCAGTGTAATGGACCTAACACTTTCTCTCATCTACATCTGGCTACAGCACCTGTGCAGCGTGGAAACTAAATACCCCCAGCATATTTCCCCCATTCCTACCCCCACCCCATGTTTTCGATATATTTCATCATGTAGGTAAAGTGTACTCGTCTTATGAGAAGATGGTCATGAGTTTATTTTCCCGCTTTCAAATAAGCTTAATCTCATATACAGGGGCTGATTTTTACTTGAATATTGTTTTCTCTTAACGCACTGTCAGCTGTCTCGACGTGTTATCTTAGTTTGTAAGTGATTTCTCCCAGGTTTTTCTTTTTCTTTAAGCAGTTTCACTTTAACGCGTGTGACAGGTACCTATTTTAACGCCCGAGGTACTTATTCCAACGTGTGTCAGGAACTGATTTTAATATCAGGTACCCGTTTTTATCATTATAGTTGAGTGCAGAGAGACGGAGATAATCCACGAATCATTTCCATCTCTCTGAGAAAGTAGTTCCCAGACGCGGTACTCGTGTATTCATTCGCCAGTGAGTGAAATCAATGTAGGCTCTCCAACATGAACCAGTGGCTTTAGTTTGGCAAATATGCTGGAAAAAAAAAGAGGGGTAAATCCAGCTTGTGAGAGAATATGAGAGACAGAAGGTACGAGGACGGAGGTAATGATCTTCGAAGACATGCAAAAGAACAGAGAAAACTATTAGTAGATTCTTTACATTTCTATACGGAGCCCGGTGTGAATACTCTTATTACTATAAATGAATCATTAGATATAAATCTAATAGTATTACTTATATATAGTATTACTTTAAGCATTATTATTAGTTTGCTTTGCTTGCTGGTCATTAAGTATAGGAAATGTCTCGGGCAGAAAGCTAAGCTGTCAGAAAGGAGACTGGCCTAACTCAGTTTAAGGAAAGGCGGCCATGTTTTCTCACGTGTGGTCAACTCACCAGGTGCTAAAAACAAGACGGAATAAAATGTATATTAACAGTACAGTCTTCGTTTGGATTAAATTTAGAGCAAAAAAAAAACTGAATCATTTATTTCTACCTCATATAAAGTCAATAGCCGGGGTGGGGTTCATACTGACACTATTACTTACTGGTATATTTTTGTGGTCTATATTAAGTTGCGTTGTTTTGTTGTCTTCCAGTTCATGCAACCTTGCGAGAAGAAGAGGAGCAGTAAAAGATAGTGATCTTTAAATCACAAGGGAGTATTTGCTGCAATCTAAAATTAAATAATTTTCTGTACACACTTTGATGTACACGGCAAAAAAATGACTATTCCAGCTGTGATCTAGGCCGGCCCGATGAGAAGTTGGGTGGGTGTTGGTGGGGTGGGGTGGTGGGTGTACACTTGGGGCCCATGCTGTTGAAGAAGTCCACTGTTCCGTTCCTTTGATGGGATTGGGGGGGGGGGGGGGAAGAGACGCAGTCTGATTTGACCGTCAGCGACCCATAGCTGACATGCCTGTGTTGGCAAGTCATGGCTGACCAAAACCCTGTCTCATCTCTCCGTTAGTATCCCAAGTAACGGGCCTAGAATGGCTAACGGGGCAGGGATCCCCAAGTCTCCATGGCGGTGGAATCTGCTAAAGAAGTAATTCACACTCCAAGGTCCCCCCCCCCTTTTTAAAAAACCCGTCGTAACTTTCTCCCAAGATGACACGATGCTGTGCTTCAACGTCTTCACTGCATCGACTGCTAAGAAAAAGAAGAAGATTATTCCTCTCTTTTATAGTATTAAAGACAAAAGCCAGAAAAACACCGAAATGAGGGCTCGATAGTAACGGACCCCGGATCCTGGGCTGGCTGTCCACGGTTCTGGATCTAGGAATACAGCATGGCAATAAAGAACGCTCAAAATCTGCAGCAAATAGTTTCACAAAGGGCACGGCCACTACCAACCACAACATCTTGTTAAAAACATGGCGCTCGCACTGCTTTACAGCCGGGCTTTATGGAAAGAGCACAAAACTCACGGGTTTCATGGCTGTGCTCTTTATTTTTCGGCCATTCTGTTGAGATAACCGTTATGGAATCCCGGACGGCAACCGTTTCATCGCCATTTTGGTTTCCACTACACGAAACGCTGCATATTTTCGGAGCGAAAGCACGCCATCTCAACGTATCTTTGCTATAAGAAAACTGCTGCTTTCGCTGTGAGGATTCTTATGTTGTAGGCAAATTAGCCGTCCTTTAGTAAATGTAAACCAGAAAATAAATTCTGTTCACAGAAGAAAGCGGATCAGATATTATTTTCTGATTTACGGAAATCAAAGAACGGGCTCGCGAACTACAGATGTCACAGACGTGCACATAAACCTCAAGTGTCGGTATGGTCTGAGGTGTGAGTAATTATGGCTGCGTGCGTTTATAGCGTCGGGGGTGGGAGTGGAACCATAACTTCAAAATAGCAGCCGATCGGCGATGAACACTTAGTGAGACCTAACTGGGATTTGCGAAGATATGCCTGTGTGGACTTCTTCTTCTTTCACAGCAGTTAATGTAAGTGGACGTAACAGCTACAAAAGGCGGTCAAAATGGTGGAAAATAGGCCGACCGAGAAGAGGAATATGTCTGAATATGTAGAGGGAGAGACGCTTGTCCGATAAGGCAATCACCGACCCATAGCTGATATGCTAGCATCAGGGTTAGCGAACCATAGCTGATATGCTAGCATCAGGGTTAGCGAACCATAGCTGATATGCTAGCATCAGGGTTAGCGAACCATAGCTGATATGCTAGCATCAGGGTTAGCGAACCATAGCTGATATGCTAGCATCAGGGTTAGCGAACCATAGCTGATATGCTAGCATCAGGGTTAGCGAACCATAGCTGATATGCTAGCGTCAGAGTTAGCGAACCATAGCTGATATGCTAGCATCAGGGTTAGCGAACCACAGCCGACCAAGACCCTGTCCCACCTCTCCTTGGTACCCCAGTAACAGGCCTAGCCTGGCTAACGGGGCAGGGATCGCCATAGTCCCCATGGTGGTGGAGTCTGGTAAAGAAGACTTGCACATCCCCTGCTTTTTTTTTTTAGCTGTACTCCGGGATTGAAAAAAGTAGCTGTCATAACCCGCTCCCACGCCGATACGATGCTGTGCCACATCACCTCTACAGCATCAGCTGCAAAGAACAACAGCTCGCAGTTACAGGGAGTTCGTACAGGTCTGAATATGTTGATAAAAAAAAGATGAGAAAAAGCCGGGCAGTTGATGCAAGAGAAACACCGATATCTGAACACAGGTCGCCATGTTTAGCATCGAAAAGTTGTAGATACAAGCACTTTTGAGGCGGGGAGGGAACAAAAATAGCGAACTTTAAACAAAAATATGGAAAAAGTGATTATGAATTGAACCCAGGGCTGCAGCAGGAAGTAAAACCGCACAGTAACGAGAGAGCAGTGTCGTATCAACTCGGGTTAAAACATCAAGGATTTACATGAAACTCATGTGTGTTAACTGCTTATCATTACCAGCATAGCACATGATTGTGTTTTCATGAATAGTAAAATTGTAATAATGTATGAAATTATGAGGCATAAACTATATGTGCATGGGGCATAAACTATATGTGCATGGGGCATAAGCTATATGTGAAAACACTAAACAGCTTTTCTAAACTAAGTAGAACAGCAGATGACCAGTTTTATGGGAAAACACTCAGCAGCAACAGCAGCTGTTTAACATACAATCAGAAGATCAGCTGCGTATTAAGACACTGAATAACAACTCCAAAAAAGGGCAAAGTCAAACTACGTGTAAAAACAACAACAACAACAAAAACAACAACAACAAAGCAACAATTTCAAATAGACCAAGTCACGCAAAACAACTGCTCAAAACAGACATACTGCGTCAAATTATGTGAACCCACCAGCAAACAGCAGCTGCAGATAGGAAGACTAAGTCAAAGTGCAGTCCAGGAGTTACGAATGTCCCTCGTATTATACAAGTATTAAAAATTGCGAGTTACATCTTTATGTAAAGTTCGTAATAACAAACAGGAACTACTTTGAGCGCGCATTAAAACATTGCGCTTCCATGGCGGTTCCTTGGTTTCTTTAATACATATAAAGGATCACTCCAAACTATATGCTACGAGTATATACCTGAGGTTAGATAAGAAACGTACCTAACTGTCCAACTTATGTATATATAAATGGAACTTACAAACAGACTTAATAACAGAACACGTTCATAGTTCGGAGACTGCCTGTATATTGGAAAATAATAACTCTCGAAATAAGGGCCAGGTCGATTTGATTAGGAAACAACGGAACAAGATAGAAAAATAAAATGGTCAAATCATTCATAGATTAAAAAAAAAACAAGTTATGTCTGTGAACGTATATAAGTTTGGAGACGTAAAGATGCTGGTTCCACTAATTTTCACCGACAAGAATATTTTTTTTAATCCAAGTGGATTTCACAGTAGATATGGTGATGTTAAAATCTCCGCTTCCATGCCATTAAGACATACTGGGGGTAACGGTGGTAGGGCCCATATTTACAAGACCTTCAGCGCATGAAAGTCTGATGTGGTCAGTTATCACGACCGGCCACGTTTACCTTCCCAGATTTCTCTGGTGACGAGATGAAATACCCAATGAGTTAATCAAATACGTGAAAGAGGTTTGGAATAGCTTGCCTTCACATACTCCAAAACTTGGTACAGGAAAAACAAGAAACACCATAGGACGGGAGAAACGCTGTAATTACTCCAATATGGAAGAAAAAAAGGCAGTAAAAGGGACTGCAACTAATGTAGAGTCATCTCACTGCTTAGCCATACTAGAAAATTTTTATGCAAGATCCTAGAGAACAGATTGTGACCAGCGACTGAACCACAGTTAAATGAAAGATGGGATTTAGAAAAAAAAATAGAAGCTGTACAGATGCCATCTTCTCCCTAAGACAACTAACAAAAACAGTATCTGAATACAATCAGATACAGCACATAACTTACGTAGATCAAGAAAAAGCATGTGATAGATTAGATATAAACTGTGGGAAATCTTACAGCAATGTGGAGTTGGTACACATCTGATCAACCTATGCAAAAACCTATACGAAAATAGTACAAATGCAGGGCACTCTGAACCATTCATCATAAAATCTGGAGTGAGGCAACGCTGTGTACTATCTCACTGTTCATAACATACATTGACAACATCTGCAAAGAAGCTAACATACATAGTAAAACCCCGTTACAAAGTTGCCCAACAGCCCAACATCAGAAAAAAAAATCCGATAAACCCACAACACCTTCCAAAAGATATACCAAATAGAAGGACCATAAACGAACTCCTTTTTTGCTGACGATCAAGCTCTTACAGGCACATCAGAGAAAGACCTACAACAGAACATGGATATTTTAGCAAGGGCATATAAAACCCACAACATGAAGATCAGTGCTGAAAAAAACACAAAATCATGACCACAGCGAGAGAAGAAATTCAAACAAAGGTCTTCCTAGACAACCAGCTCTTGAAACAAGTGAAACATTTCAAATACCCAGGTAGCATAATATCATCCTCAGGGACAATTGACTCTGAGACTGAGAACAGATGTAATAAAGCAAATCAGGTCATTGGATAGATGACTCCTTTATTGAAAAACATATACAGTACATCACACCTGAAACAAAAAGGGCACTGCACAACACAATTTTCCTCCCAACTCTATGCCATCAATGTCAAACATAGACATTAACAGCCAAGAGCAAAAGAAAAATTATCGCGACTGAAAGGAGATATTTAAGAAGAATACTTAATGTGACAAGATATGACCAAATAACAAATGACACCATCATGGCAAAGGCTGCAGTAACACCAGTAATACACTATATCCAGAAACAGCAAGTCAAATGCTTTGGCCATGTTACACGGTTACCACCAGACAGTATATCTCATTCACACTAAGATTTATAAGTAACAGAGGAGAGGCCGCCCACACCGGAGAAGGAGAAAGGAAATTACAGAAACATTAAATACCCCATTATAAGAAGCAAATCGTCGAGCCCTATCAAGACGTCCATTTATCCCCATACCAGTTTACCCCGGGGCCTTTTTGGTGTTGTCATACTAGAAAAAAAACCTCACTACTGGGACTTGAACCCGGTACCCCCCCCCCCCCAGTCTTTGTTACAGAGCAAGTTGTTCTCAAACTGGGGTACACAACTCCCTAGGGATCCACGAAGGGTCGGTCAAGAGAGCGCCCGCGTATCGTGTCTGGATTATATAGAATACTAGAAATATGTAAAAGTTTGTAATATGATATCCAGTGGAATGTAGGACGGGAGTGGTAAATTATCGTTAGCTTTAGGGGTGAAGGCGGGGGGGGGGGGGGTGAGCGATGTGGAAAAAGCTTGGGAACCACTGATTTAAGGTGAAGGGAGATGGAGGCGTAAAATGAGACACCACTAGGACAAGGATATCTGCGGGAATATTTGGGGTACAGATATCACCAGCGATGGCTTTCAGTGACAAAACGAGTATTTGTTACAGGTAAACGCGGTCTCGTATCTGGGGGAAAAGGAAATTGGATATTTCGTCTAAAGGAATTTTCTTTAGAAAGCGTCATAAAGTCGCCAAACCCGATATGGAGCGGATACAGAGTTCAGTTCGTCCTTCTGGTCTCATTTACTTTCAAGGAACTGAGACTTTGCCTTCAAGAGCATGATAATATACCAGCTAACAGGAAACAATGGGTGCAAGACCCGACTGCTGTACAAAAAATGTTTGAATGCCATAAAAAGCAACAGGTACAAACTTCCGGACCCTCAACACCCAGACAGTTATTGAAGGGCAGAAGAACGCGAACAAAACGCGATGTGAAATGGGCAAGAAACAAGAAACGACCCACCTGTCTTTAATTTCTTGTGAGTTTTTATTTGTTTGTTTGACTGTCTGGCTTGGCTGGTTGGTTGGCAAGTTGACTGGCAGGTTAGGTTGGCGGACTGGCTGGCTGGCAGTTTAGCTGGTCAGCAGGTTGCTTTGTAGGTTGGTTGACTGCCTGGGAGTTTGGCTAGCTGGTTGTTTGGTGGTTGATTGGCAGGTTGGCTGATTGGCCAGCAGTTTGGCTGGCTAGTTTGTTGGCCGATGATTTCTCTCTATAACTGAGTGCACTTTACAATCAATGCTATTGTGAAGATAGTTTTTTTTAAAGTCATGAAGTCGGATGGGGAGTGCATTACGAATGACTTCTTTATACTTCCACAGCTGCTCAAAGAAGTAGATTTCCTGCTCAGACAATTGAGTTCACGTGGATTCACACTTTTTTTTTCTTTTTGTCCAGACTGGATAATCCTACATCCTGTTTCCAGGATCCTCGTAAGACAACAGATATGACTCATAATAAATCCACAGTGTTTCTTCTTCTCTCCTGTGCTCGCCCTCCGAGATGGCTTTGGTTACGCTGTGCTGGCAGCCAAGCTATATCTGCGTCTTTCGGCCTGATACATTCGTCTAGGGCCGGGGTTGTCTTCCCGTGCACTTGGTCATACTATTACTTGCTGCCTAAGATATCTCTCCCCCCTCTTTTCTCTCCCCCTCCCCCGCATGCATACTTTTGGAGACGAACGTTCGCTATAGAAAAAAAGAGGATGAAGGCGCTATCCGATTAGGCCAATCACCGACCCATAGCTGATATGCTAGAGTCAGGGTTAGCGACCCATAGCTGATATGCTAGAGTCAGGGTTAGCGACCCATAGCTGATATGCTAGAGTCAGGGTTAGCGAATCATAGCTGATATGCTAGAGTTAGGGTTAGCGAATCATAGCTGATATGCTAGAGTTAGGGTTAGCGAATCATAGCTGATATGCTAGAGTTAGGGTTAGCGAATCATAGCTGATATGCCAGTGTCAGGGTTAGCGACCCATAGCTGACCAAGACCTTGTCCCACCTCTCCGTTGTTACCCACCCCCTCCCCAATTATAATACTGAAGATTGTGAATTATATATTGCTGAATAGTTCCATATTATAGAACTGAAGCTTAAAGATGGTCTTTGATTAACACCTCACATGTTTCACAAAACTTGACAATTTCACTAGATCAGAGCCAAGTCTGATGAAATGTTTCTCCATTATTTAATTCTGATTAATAAGATCAGGATGTACAGTCGACAAAATCACTTGGATCGAAACACTGATTGAAGTCTGCCAAAGAAGCATTACACGCCCCCTCCCCCCCTGCTTTTTAGCTGTACTCCGGGACTGAAGAAGCAGCCGCCATACCCCCGCTCCCACGCCGATACGATGCTGTGCCTCAACACCTCCACAGCATCGGCTGCAAAAGAACACCAGCTCGCTGTTACAGGGAGATAGCACAAGACAAGACAAGATAGAAGAAACAAAACAAGTCCTGCGAGTTTCTTTACCTCACCCCAAAACAACAAAAGGCAACTTTGGCGGATCTCGCACGCTCACTGGAATTAATGGCCACAGCCAAAAAGTCGAAATAAAATGAAAAAAAAAACAAATCATATTTCTAACCAAACCCATATTTTAAAATGACAGAGGAACTTCCAGTTTCTTTCAACAACAACAAAAAATTCTTTTCATCAAAATTTATTCTGGCAGAGTATGGAAATGAATGAAGGGAAGAGTTAATATAAAATGAATGAAAAAATCTTCGACACCCAACAGCACTTGCTGTAAGAATTCTAACCAACCTGTAATCTAATTTTAGAGAACATGTTCAGAAGTGTAATTTATTATCTTATAGATTTTTTTTCCAATAAAGATTTCAAGTTCCCCCCCCCCCCCCCCGTATAAAAAAATACTGAAAATAGTGTATTTGTAAAGATTTCCATTTTTTTAAAAAAGATTTGAGCTTCAATTTTTATATCTTAATAACTTAATAACATTTAGCTACCGTGTAATTTTATTTGTATATAAACTATCAGCAGCACATGACAAACTGTGGGATTAAAGATGTAGAACTTTATATAAAACCACGAGGTTGTTTAGTTCACTCTGTTTGGTCTCATCTAACAGAGATAAATGAGAACGCGAGTCCAGTATGGGCGCCTGAGTGACAATATCTCCTCTCACAAGGGAGGTAAGTAGTTCAGGCCTCACAACGGAGGTGAGTAGTTTAGGCCTCATAACGGAGGTAAGTAGTTCAGGCCTCACAACGGAAGTGAGTAGTTTAGGCCTCATAACGGAGGTAAGTAGTTCAGGCCTAACAATGGGGGTGAGTAGTTCAGGCCTCACAATTGGGATAAGCAGTTCAGGGCTCACAACGGGGGTGAGTAGTTCAGGCCTCATAACGGGGGTGAGCACTTCAGGCCTCTCCAGAGCTCACTTGTAGACACGGTTTCGAGGCTTTTTCTGGAACTGGAGAAGAAAAGACGGTCAGGCGTGGAGCTGGGCCAGATGACCCTCCACTGGAGAAGAAAAGACGGCCAGGCGTGGAGCTGGGCCAGATGACCCTCCACTGGGGCAGTGAGATTAAAGAAATCCTGGGTACAGACATCATATCAATGTTCCCGCTAAGCTGTGCGGCAGGGGACTGAAATAAATAATCCAGCGCAAGGAAACATAAATAAATAAATACTCTACTTTTTTTTTTTTCAATTTCCTTATGTTACTCTGAGCTATATTAGAAACTGGAGAAAACTTGGCACCACAACATGAGTTTATTTTACTGATTTCTTTGCAGTTTGGTTTTATTTTCTATGAAAACTTTAAATTACGCTTTGGAATTTGACTTTACGATACAAATTTCAGCAGCAAAAAAAAAAAAAAAAATTTGATCAGAATATATTTGCACACGGATTCCAAATTTCACGCACGGACTGAAAAATTTTAGAGGTAACATTGCGCTGTGTTCCTAAGAGCCTCCATCGCCTGACAGGGCATTTTGGTAAAATACGCAAGGAAATGACTACAGCCAGCGGAGTATGTGCTCGTGATAGTATAAAGAGATTATATAACAAATTAGGATGATGATAACAAATACAACAGGAGGAAGCCAATAATCATAATAAGACAATGCCCTTATATCTGACACACTTGTACCCTATGTAAGCTGTTACCTGAATGTTCATCTGCATTCAGTGATACCAGTTCTCGCTCATACAAACACACCTACAACATTTCCAGAGAACTCTCCAGCAGAGATCAATGATGTCAGATATTTGCATGATCAAAGCAAGAATAATACATACCTGGCACTTTAACAGTTCGCGCGTGGGCCAACAGGTAACACATGAGGCGAGGCATTTTCCAGAAAGTCCCTATCTTAGGCAGATATCGTGAAGAAATCCACGTGGAATCCACGGAAAGGAAACAAGAATCTGACCCATATGGGTTTTTTTTTAAATAACAGAGCTAAGTAGGAGGGAAGTATAGTAATGATGCGTCGTTGGCAGTAGTTCGGTCCAGCTTAACTAGAAGACGTCTTCTTATAATACTCTGGGACTTTGCAGGAGTCTACGTCGTTGGATAATGTCACTTTCAGCTGGGGTATAGTTCCAGAGCTTACAGCGTCACAATGGAACACAAGGCAGATCCCTTATTAGCGTTATTAGATGAGACTGTGGGCCGGCAGATCGTTGGCAACGGTCGCTCGTATAGAGCGCTGAGATAAGTCGAGCTTTTTTTTCTACCAAATGTGGGTGAATGTGAGTGTGTCCTTTAGAAAGAGGGAGAGAGAGAGAATAGATAGATAGAAAGATAGACAGATAGATAGAAAGACAGATAGATAGAAAGACAGTCAGATGGAGAGAGAGAAAGAGAGAGAGAGAGAATGATGACTTTATTCTGAACTGTTTATTCTATAGTACTTTTAGATACAAAACTACCTCTGCGGTGTTGTTGAGAGCTTATAGACGTGATGTTCCTTCTTGCGCACTGTTTATCTTACAAATTTAGTAACTATACGCACAGTGAAGTGCTCAAGCACAATATATGCACAAATCTGAATAGCTTCAGAACTGAGTCCACAAAGCACGTTAGCTGTGAGAGAAAGAAAAACAAGAACAGAATATTTTCTTAGATCTCACAGCGCCAGCTCCGGAAAGTCTTGGCGACTACACCATATAAAGCTGCATTTAAAAAAATAGTCATTCATTTTGAACTATTTGAGCAAAACTCAAAAACAGTTTTGAAATGCTTAAAAAAACATCATCAGCGTGAGCCATCTATCCTGGGATTGTTATTTGCAATAGATCTTCATCTTGCTATGTTTCATGGTTTACATTTTTTTTTCTTTTTGCCCTGTCTATTTTGTTACATTGTCCAAATGTTTCTTCTTGTCTGTCTTTTTATATTTTACACATGGTCCTTCTTGTCTGTCTTTTTACATTTTACACATAGTCCTTCTTGTCTATCTTTTTATATTTTATACATGGTCCTTCTTGTCTATCTTTTTATATTTTACACATGATGCTTCTTGTCTATCTTTTTATATTTTACACATGCTTCTTGTCTGTCTTTTTATATTTTACACATGATGCTTCTTGTCTATCTTTTTATATTTTACACATGATGCTTCTTGTCTATCTTTTTATATTTTGCTTCTTGTTTGTCTTTTTATATTTTACACATGATGTTTCTTATCTATCTTTTTATATTTTACACATGATGTTTCTTATCTATCTTTTTATATTTTACACATGATGTTTCTTGTCTATCTTTTTTATATTGTACACATGATGCTTCTTGTCTATCTTTTTTATATTTTACACATGATGTTTCTTGTCTATCTTTTTTATATTTTACACATGATGCTTCTTGTCTATCTTTTTATATTTTGCTTCTTGTTTGTCTTTTTATATTTTACACATGATGTTTCTTGTCTATCTTTTTATATTTTGCTTCTTGTTTGTCTTTTTATATTTTACACATGATGCTTCTTGTTTGTCTTTTTATATTTTACACATGATGCTTCTTGTTTGTCTTTTTATATTTTACACATGATGCTTCTTGTTTGTCTTTTTATATTTTACACATGATGCTTCTTGTCTATCTTTTTATATTTTGCTTCTTGTTTGTCTTTTTATATTTTACACATGATGCTTCTTGTCTAACTTTTTATATTTTGCTTCTTGTTTGTCTTTTTATATTTTACACATGATGCTTCTTGTTTGTCTTTTTATATTTTACACATGATGCTTCTTGTTTGTCTTTTTATATTTTACACATGATGCTTCTTGTCTATCTTTTTATATTTTGCTTCTTGTTTGTCTTTTTATATTTTACACATGATGCTTCTTATCTATCTTTTTATATTTTACACATGATGCTTCTTGTTTGTCTTTTTATATTTTACACATGATGCTTCTTGTCTATCTTTTTATATTTTACACATGATGCTTCTTGTCTATCTTTTTATATTTTACACATGATGCTTCTTATCTATCTTTTTATATTTTACACATGATGCTTCTTATCTATCTTTTTATATTTTACACATGATGCTTCTTGTTTGTCTTTTTATATTTTACACATGATGCTTCTTGTTTGTCTTTTTATATTTTACACATGATGCTTCTTGTCTATCTTTTTATATTTTACACATGATGCTTCTTATCTATCTTTTTATATTTTACACATGATGCTTCTTGTCTATCTTTTTATATTTTACACATGATGCTTCTTGTTTGTCTTTTTATATTTTACACATGATCTTCTTGTCTTATCTTTTTATATTTTACACATGATGCTTCTTGTCTATCTTTTTATATTTTACACATGATGCTTCTTGCCTATCTTGTGATACCGTACACACATTGCTTCCTATCATCTACTGATAATGTCCACGGGGTACTTTTGTTCTGTCGTCCCATGATATTATCTGCATCGTGTTTCCTTATCGTCTACTGACGTTGTCCAGTCGTCGTATCGTTGTCCTTTCTCTCCATCTTATCTCTTCCTTTTCTCTCTCCGGTTCGGCTTTCGTGACATTAAAACGCCTCTTAAAACAAGTGAAATACTTTTCTCTAGTTGTTACATTCTCTCTCTCTTTTTTTTTGTTGTTGTTTTTTATATCTTTCAACTTCGTTTACTCCTTATCTTCCATCATTTCAGCCCGCGATATAGGCAACAAAAACAAGTGCACCGTTTCTATTCAGCTCTAATGTGTTGTGACAATTGTTTTCCACTTGAGTTGCTCTCAGAATGCTCCGCAGACCGATGCTAGTCTGAGCGCATCAGATGTCCAGTCTGTGGCCAGTTTCTACCTGACTTGGTATCCATCCCTGAGGTCATCCGGGCATTGATCAATGCCCGAGACGAATAGAAAGTGTCGTTTTTTTTTTCCTTCAATATCTTAATGGTTTCTTTGACAACTTGAGCAGTTAACACACACATTCATTCTCTCTCTCTCTCTCTCACTCTCTCTCTCTCTCTCTTATTTCTCTCATACTTATTATGCCTTGAATGAAATTTGAATAATGAAGGGAACAAGCCATACCGCCCTACGTGCCCAATTCTCCGTCTTGTGAAAATAAAGTTCTTTCATTCTTCCTCTCTATTTTTTAAAGCTATTTATACCTATAAATGTGAAGCTATTAGTCGAAAAATAAAACGATACAAAAGAGGAGGGAAAAAAAGGCAGATAAGAATCACACCATTTAAAAATGACTCAGCGGGCAGAAAGTTGGAAAACTTCCCAGGCAGAAAGTTGAAAAATGTTCCCACGAATTCTTAAAACTACTTCTGTATTTATGGCAGGTATTGTCTCTAATATCACAGTGTCTGTACTTGTAATATCCTGGAAAGCCGTGTGCATCCTCTATGGTAAACATTTACTAGTAAATCTATTATGAAAAAATGTTTTATACAAATAAACACACAAAGTACAAGGCAGTAAAGCTAATAAAACACTGCTCATTTAACAGTTTACAAGTGTAAAACAGCACACATTTGTACCGCCTGGGCTTCAAGAACAAACCAAATGTTGCACAGAAAATAAAACAGCACACATTTGTACCGCCTGTGCTTCAAGAACAAACCAAATGTTGCACAGAAAATAAAACAGCAATTGCTGGAGCGTTTCAAATACATTTTTCAAACAAGGTCTCTTCAGCTTTATCAGCAAAAATAAATCACCCCTTTTGAAGGTCTGCCCTTTGATCTGAAACCTTTAAAACTACTTCACGATTCTCCATTAAACAGGTCGTAAGTGAGGCCGTAAATTCTTGCGTCAGTTTTCACAAACATAAACCGGGTAGAAAAGTGCATTATCCCAGGCGTTCTGCTAAACTCTGGCTCTTAGCTGGACATAAACCACGTGACCGCGGTCCTAAACTGTTTGTTTGATTCCAATCTCTTAAAGACACTCGCGTCTGCGACTTTCCAGCTGGACCTGGGACTCGGGGATGGTCCCGGAGACAAAAGCCAGTTTCCGCTGAAGGAAATTAAAAGTTGTTTCACACGATTTGCCCCCACACCCGCTGGCCCCCAGACATGTTAGGGAGTGTGTTAGCAGTGCCTAACAATAACAGGGGAGTTTTTAAGCAGTGCGTAACAATAACAGGGGAGTTTATCAATAAACTTACATTTGGGGGATCTGAGAGAAGGTGACTGGGTAGTGCATGGAAAAAGAGTATTTCTTCTCTCTCTTTCTTTTCTTTCTCTTTCTTTCTCTCTCTCTCTCTCTTTCTTTCTCTCTCTCTCTCTTTCTTTCTCTTTCTCTCTTTCTTTCTCTCGCTCTTTCTTTCTCTCTCTCTCTTTCTTTCTCTCTCTCCCATTCTTTCTCTCTCTCTCTCTCTCTTTCTCTCTCTCTCAAACAAACAAAATGAACACATGAAAACAAGGAACGTGGATTTCGGCGGAACTAGGGAACTGGGTGGCAGGCTATTATGTCCTAGTCTTCACGTACAGTCAATCTCCTAGTTATGAATGTCCGATTTACGCCAACGCCAAACTGGTAAGCATGAACCATCCCCAGTCAAGAATATTCTATTAGCAATCCCCAGTTCCATAGACATACAATGGTTTGCCATGACAAACGGGCGCTGTTTTGCGACGCGAATCGAAACACCGTGCGCCAAGAGCATTGTCTACAGTCTGAACTATTTTATACACAGAAAGGCACACTATATACCAAATACTAATACAAACCTTTGACTAACGTTAGATACAGTCCGTCCAAAGGAGACATGGAGAAGAACAGCAGAGAGGATGTTGAGTAATACAGGGCTCACCTGGGACAAGAGTGGGGAAAAAAAAAGAGGCTAAGGGAAGGCGATTGTGGGAAAACCCTTGTGGAAGATCCATGCCCCTTGGGCACCTAACGGTTCTGAGAGAGAGAGACAGACAGACAGACAGAGACAGAGACAAGAGAGAGACAAAGAGGGAGACAGAGAGACAAAGAGGGAGGCAGAGAGACAAAGAGGGAGACAGAGAGACAAAGAGGGAGACAGAGAGACAAAGAGGGAGACAGAGAGACAAAGAGAGAGACAAAGAGGGAGACAGAGAGACAAAGAGACACAGAGAGAGAGACAGACAGGCAGACAAATACAGAGAAAAACAGAAAGAGAGAGAGAGAAAGAAAGAGAGACAGAGAGACAGAGAATGTAGCTAAACATCCTGACTTAAATACAACTTCCACTTAAAGAAGGGACTTTGAAAGCAAACTCTTCCCAAGACTGCCTGTGGTTTAGGCTGCTTTTTTTCCTCCTTTCCTTTATTCAGTTATTCATTCGGTATGTTACTTTACAACAAAGACGTTACTTTACAACAAAGACGTTACTTTACAACAAAGATGTTACTTTATAACAAAGATGATCTTCAGCCTTTATATCAGTGCTCTTTATTAATAAGCTGCTCCTATGTGCTGTAAATATCCGAGGCTAATCCACTTATTCTTCTTTTCTGTGATATAATATCAAACTCTATGTTATTGTGTGTTACCGTAATTTCTTGTGTGTTACGGCAATTTCAGATGCCTCCATAGTAAGGTCATTCTCTTATGCAAAAATCTAATCAAATGTTCTTCTCCTCTGGTGTGCCTTCTGCGCACTCTCTGTTACTTCGTTAGCTCTTCCATGAGATAATATCAGAGAAATGATACTTGTATCTGCCTGCTGTAAAGAGACAAAATCTTCTGTGACCATGTGAGAACCACTCGTTTCATCACATCATAGATAGGTGGGGGTTACATCTAGTCTTGTTTGGTTCTTCTTTTCTTCTCCTCCTCCTTGTTCTTCTCCGTCTTCTTCTTCTCCTCCCTCCTCCTTGTTCTTCTTCTCCGTCTTCTTCTTCTCCTCCTCTTTTTTCTTCTTCTTCTCCTTGTTCTTCTTCTCCCTTTTCTTCTTCTTCTTTCTTCTTCTTCTTTCTTCTTCTTCTCCTCCTTCATCTTCTCCTCCTTGTTCTTCTTCTCCTCCTTCTTCTTCTCCTCCTTGTTCTTCTTCTCCTCCTTGTTCTTCTTCTCCTCCTTCTTCTCCCCCTCCTTCTTCTTCTTCTCCTCCTCCTTCTTCTCATTCATCTTCTTCTCCTCCTTCTTCTTCTGCAACACGATGGCCTACATGTTGGCCACTTAAATGTTTATCACTTGTTAACTCCCTGAGGTTACACATATACTTCAACAACATTTTCATATTCTTGGCTTCTCTGAAGCAGATTACATAAAAACATCACTGGCAATGATATACGAACAGATGGTTTTAATCTGATCAGGCGCGACCCAGCTAGGAAGCTAGAGACAGGTTTAGTCGTTTACATTTCTAACACAATTAAATTTTGTAGAAAAGAAGACCTGGAAACATCAGAGGTTGAGTGTATCATGTTAGAAATTAAAATACAAAATCTTAGTCCAATTCTAATTAGTTTTATATACCGAAATCCAGTCGAGTGGTATGATCACTTTACGACCATGATGGATGATGCTCTAACCTATAAATTCAAGGACATAATCATTCTAGGCGACTTCAATATAGGTCTCAAACAGCCCAATCCTACATGGAAGAACATTTTGACATCCTACAACTTCACCTAAATTGTTAACAAACCTACTAGAGTAACTGAATCATCATCAACACTAATAGATCATATTTATGTAGCTCATCCAGGAAACATTACTGAATGTACTGTCCCTCGTGTGTCGCTGAGTGACCACTACCCGGTCTGCTGTACGTGGTCACATAAGGGGTATAAAATGTCTAAACACAAACATACCAGCATCAAATATAGAAACTTTAAAAACTTTAACTTGGAATTTTTTTTTAACTGATCTAAAAGCTTCGCCTCTTACGTACGTTTACCAGTTAAACAATCCAGATGAGGCTGTCGAAGAATGGATTAAAATCTTTAGAAATATTTTTGACAAGCACGTCCCCATCAAAGAAATGAGGGTAAAACACATAACGAAATTCCCATGGATAACTCCTGATATCCTGCAATTCATGAGGAAATGGGATGAAGCTCATAAAAGCAGACATTTTAGTAGCTATCGTTCACTTAGGAATAAAGTGCAGTATTTAATTAGGCAGGAAAAGAAAAATTACTTCCGAAATTTAATGAAAGACAAAACTGATAGTAAATCAATTTGGAAAGCGATTAATTCTCTTGTAAATAAAAGGAAGCAATCTGACCCACAAACACTTAATGGTGAACATACTTGCACTAACTTCAGTGAACATTTTAGGAAGAAATTAGTGTTCTAAAATCTTCATTATCTACCCCTACTTGCGCGACTGAGTGTGTTGAAAACTTACAGCGACAGTAAATGTGTACAGCTAAAACAATTAAGTATTCCTTTTCTCACAGTCGGTGAGGTTTATAACTACATCTGGTCTTAAAAAAAAAAAAACTAACTCAGCAGGATGTGATGACATTAGTAACAAGATACTACGCTACGCTGCACCAGTTATCACAGACACACTAACATACTTATACAATTTGTGCATTGAAAAACACTATTTCCCTGACGCTTTTAAACTCGCCAAACTGCTTCCTCTTTTTAAATCTGGACAGATTAGTGACCTCTCAAACCACAGACCCATATCCATTCTGTCATCTTTATCTAAACCTCTTGAAAAACATATACAAAAGTTAACACTTCTACACATGCAAGAAAACAATCTACCAATAGGCAGCCAATCAGGTTTTAGACCAAATCACTCCTGCCACACAGCATTAACTAAAATGGCAGAAAGCTGGCTGTCTAATATAAATGATGACAAATTGTGTGGTGCTGTCTTTGTTGATTTCAAGAAAGCCTTCGTATGATTGATCATGAAATTCTTCCAAAAAAAGCTGGAAGGTTACAGATTACACCCTGACCTAACAAAATTTATTGCATCTTTTCTCTC
The DNA here is from genome assembly GCA_009760885.1 of Achatina immaculata. Lineage (NCBI taxonomy): Eukaryota > Metazoa > Mollusca > Gastropoda > Stylommatophora > Achatinidae > Lissachatina > Lissachatina immaculata. The sequence continues at coordinate 18,179,260 of CM019703.1, read as the reverse complement.
GGGTAGAAAACAAGTTGTCTGCTATAGAAACGAAATATCTGACTCTTCTATGTAAGGCAGGATACTCGGTGCGATTCAACCTTCTGCTCTTCTCTCTGTAAATTTCCACTATTGTCCACTGGAATAATGTTCTTTTCTGTTTACAACGACAAGCGTTGACTTTATTATCAATTACTGTTTATATTTTATCTCATTTAATCTACGACTATTCTACGTTGTTTTCTGTCTGTTTTTGTTACTCACTTCACAGACTTACTTGCTCCCAGGTTCATTCTCTCCCAGTGGAAATAGTAATACAGAAGCTGCAACTTTACAGTTGAAATGACTTTAATGATGGACGGGGTGACGATAAGTCGATGAGCGATATGACGAGAACGACAAAAGCATGAACAAAATCCATGGACACAAGACTGGACATCTCCACGATATAATGTATGTTCCGGCAGACTGCTGTCGCCATCTGAACAGCCTAATAAGCTCTATTCTACATCTATTTCACAACATAACATTTCTAACAGCCTAATCTACGTCTGTCTCAGATGATACACAAAACACAACTGTCCCTCAGTCATATGATTTCTCTCTCACCTGACCTTTTTCCTGTCATACTTTAACCGTGACCCTCGTGCAACCCGAGACAAAGCAGATGGACTCAACTCATAAACAGCTGATTACTTTAGAAGATAACTCATTTTATACAAATGTTCCAATTCTCAGATGATTTATCTATCTTACATCCTAACATTCAATATACTGTTATATGTGGTTGATAGTGGTATTCCTTAAGGCTCAACTCTTGGTACTTTTCTCTTTGGTATCCATATTAACGACTTACCACTACATCTAAAGCACCCTTCATGTGATCTTTCTGCTGATGACTGTACTGTTTACAATAGTGAATGTGACATCAATAACCTACAGACAACGCTCCAAAATGATATAAACAGTTTGATTAAATGGAATAATAAAAATGGTATGTCGATAAACAGCAACAAAACAAAATCCATGCTCATCACTACAAGACCGAAACTGCAGAATGCAACAAAAACAGCGTCTTATCCTGCACATGGCACTACTAAGTCAAAAAGAGGCTTCAAGGTTTCATGAAACTACTCCTTAATCCTCTGACACAACATCCATGTTTCTCCACTGACTCAACAAACAAAAATCCTAACACCATCAGAGATGGGAGATGGGAGTTCTGCTAAGAGAACGAAGTGAAAGAAAATTAACAAGATGGGAAAGAGAGATGTCGTGACAAGATCTCATCGTGGCGTCCACTGCAATGACACGAAATGAACGGGAAGGTAGTACTATCTTCACAAGACATCACACCCTTCCCGTGGATATCAAACTAAAATCTTAAGGCTATCAATTACATGATACATATCTACATGCGCGGCGAGATTGGGAAAAAAACGGGATACAAATTTGTATTAAAATCTTTTTTTTCACATTACCTTTTCACATCTGGGGGACAGGCTGTTCGTGTTACTAACAGCAAAGTTTGGAAACTTCCGAGATCTGCTCTTACTAACAGCAAAGTCTAGAAACTTCCGAGATCTGCTCTTACTAACAGCAAAGTTTGGAAACTTCCGAGATCTGCTCTTACTAACAGCAAAGTTTGGAAACTTCCGAGATTTGCTCTTACGTCCAGTGATAAGGATGACGATGATAAACGAAGATGTCAGCTGTCATGACTTTCCTGGATGTCCCGTGACATACACAAGATAACAGGAACGTGGTGGAGTGCCAGGCTTGCTGCCGTCTGTCACTGTCAGGCTTTGATCACGCACACGGCTCTGACAGACAAGCAGGCAAGACCCTGACAGACAAGCAGGCAAGACCCTGACAGACAAGCAGGCAAGACCCTGACAGACAAGCAGGCAAGGCCCTGACAGACAAGCAGGCAAGACCCTGACAGACAAGCAGGAAAGGCCCTGACAGACAAGCAGGAAAGGCCCTGACAGACAAGTAGGCAAGATCCTGACAGACAAGCAGGAAAGACCCTGACAGACAAGCAGGTGTCTAGCTCCGGCCAACGAGGTTCGCCAATAGTGCTATGAAGTTTGAACAGATTTTTATTTCTCAAACTATCGCTCTGGCTGGTGAAAAGGATTAAGGAGAAAAAACTTAGGACACATTAAACGTCATGATAATCTAGAGAAAACCCTCTTGGAAGGGTACATAATGGGAAAAAGAAAGACAGGAAGATCAAGGCGAAGATGGCTGTAAGACAAAATTGATGATCTGCAAATGGATGCATCAGCAGCAGGCCATCTTTCTCACAACCTACAGGAGTGCTGTTAGGGAAGCAAAGTTCCGCAAGGGACATGCAAATGAATGAAAGAATCGGTTTTCATAAAATGTCCATACGTTTGGCCACGTTTTCTTTACAAATCCACTTACATGTTCCTTACAACTGGTTACTTACATACTGATGGATCACATCGCTGATTAGACAGAGAGCTGGTAGTACAGACTGCCATGGTCAGAAACGACAGGCATACTGGACGCACGCGAGGACTTGTCAACCAACACAGGACGGGCACTATTAGCAAAAGGAAAACCGATGGATATGTTGAGGGGAGGATTTGAGCACCTATGGACATGTCCGGAGTGCAATGATGATAATCCAGACCATAAACCGTAGACATTGATGGAATAACCCTACCAAAGGACCACAGAAGTCATCAAGAGTGTGTATGCTCTTAAAAAATCACACTGTCAGTAAATACGACTCTGCAAGTCAAGAATGACTGAAAGCAAGTTCCACTACCCCTTGCTGCAAGTGAAATCTGACATAATCACCACTGCAACAGTTAGCGCTGATTCTGCAGCATCTGTGAATACTGTTCGCCTGTCCTGCTGTAACTAGTAAATAACTCACTAGTTAAGTGAGTTCCACCTTGTATGAGCCGGTAGTTAATTATTTGTCGCTCTGATAAGAATTTCATGACTTTTGCTCCATTAGTTGTCACTGTAGATGTAAGCACAAGTGTCACTGTAGGAAGAAATTTTAATATAACTACCTTTACTGATTTTATAACTCATATATAATCTCTCTCTCACACACACACACACACTCTCTCTCTATTTCTCTCTCATGTTCCGCCAGTTTGTATTACTCTGCTACACCTGTATAGGAGGTGGTATAGGAAAGTTCCATGGTTGTACTTGCCGTGACTGTACCGTTCGACAAATACGCGGACGGCACTAAAGGTCATTTACTGTCAAGCCCGCTGAGTCAGTCTACCATCTGGCGCCGTACTGTCTACTCGGGTTCAGTTTGTACAGTCGGTTCTGCCATCGTTATGATGGCTGACAAATTCGAGCAATGTGCCTGCATTATAGTTTCCGTGTGTATGCTACAGAGACCCTCTAAATGCTTCTCCGGAGTTCTGGCAAACATTCTTTAAGTCAAACACAGGTTTTCCAGTGGCACGGGCGTTTCAAGGCCGGTCGAGTGTCTGTCCAAGACGACGAAAGTTTCAAGGTGACCAGTCACCAGCACAAAGGCAGAAAATGTGGGAAAGTTTCATGAACTCATCCATGACGACCACTGTCCCAATAACCCATTAGCTCCCTCACGTGACTGGAATCAGTTATAGAGTCTGCCAGGAGATCCTCGCGGAAAAACTGAAGACACATCGTGTTACTGCGAAGTCTGTCCCCTGGTTCCCGACAGTCGATCAGAAGCAGCGGCGGTGTCTTGAGTTTCATGGGATGGCTAACAACAACCCAACATTCATCTCTAAGATCATCACAGGCGCTGAGATTTGGTTTGACCTAGACTCCCCTGTGGCTTCGCCTTGTTCCACACATTGAAGCTAAAGCTGAAGGGCTCCGCTTCAACGCCGCAGATGAAACCCAAACGAAATCGGAGACGGTACTGGGCGGCCTTCAGGAAAAGGAAGTCCATCCACGGTGGTTCTGAGGCTTGAAAGAGGCGCCGGGATAGCTACGTTTCCAAAGGGACTATTTTCCTTAAAAATGTAAGTCTGCATTTTTTTTTAAAAGGACCAACCAAGAACTTTCCGATGCTACTGTGCTATTGTGCGCAAATCTGACTGCAAGTCCTGCTAGTTCTCCGATCGTTTGCTTACCACTGAATTCCAAGAATTCATATTCTCAAAGCAAGGTGCTCTCCTTACACCATACTTTCGAAGCTTGCATCCTGCATACCACCCTCCTTGTCTAGTTCTTGTGTGCACAAACCATCAAACTCCACTTACTAACGTGGGTAGGCAGCGAATCCTTTTCCCCGGTATCTCAGTGGTTGCTACGAGCTGCTGGAATGGGCTGTATGTGCAGGTGTTCGTCCTGACACGCGGTACACTCCGCCAACAAGTTCACACGAACATTGAATTTTTTAGGGGGGTTCTCTGATACTGTTCTGAGATAACAGTGTGTGAACTTGGCGATAAAATGAAGACGTGGCTTCGTGACTGTGACAGGGAGAGGTGTCACGTGATGATCAGAAGTGGATCACACCAAGAAGCATTTCACTAAGTCTTCATTACGTCACTGAATACGACATTCCGTATAAATAAAAATGATACGGGAAACAAACAACAACAAAAAACCGCAAAGACAATCATTCCATGTAGGCATTTACAAGACATAGTGTTAGCGAACTTAATACTGAAGAAAGTTGGATATTAAGGAAGATTAAACAGAGAAAAGTTAAATATTTTGGACATATTAAACGTCATGAGAATTTAGAGAAGACCGTCTTGGAAGGGTACATAATGGGAAAAATAAAGAGAGGAAGACCAAGGCGAAGATGGCTGCAAAGCATCGTTGATGATCTGCGAATGGACGCATCAGCAACAGGACATCATGCTCACAACCGAGAGGCCTATAAGAGAGATGTTAGGGATGCAAAGTTCCGCAAAGGATATGCAAATGACTCAACTGAGTACTAGCGCTCATATTATCACTGACCAATCGACTCACTAGACCAGCGCTTTTCAAACTTTTCCAAACTGTTACACACTTGGTAGCGCAAACTTTTCTCGCGGCACATCTGTGTTCTTAATCTGGAATCTCTTTTCAAAGAAACTTCATTTATTATCTTATTACAAAAATAATCACAAAAAAAAAAACCCAAAACAAATAAAGTGAAACATCACTCATGTCTTCTGAAGTTTACTAAAAACTTATCAATGATTAATAATCAGACAGAGACAAGTAATGAGAACGAGACTGGGACACGTGTAGATGCAACTAAAATGCGATACAGCGGCGGTGCACGTGTGACAAAAGAAGCGAGCAGTTACCGACGACAAAGAAGCGACAGCTTCATGCCCGCCATCTTGTCACCAAAAGCTCAGAAGGCGGAAGAAATACACGGTGACCTTCACGAAACAAAATACAGTGGACCCTCGAAAGCCGATCGGTTTGAAATTCGAACAAATAAAACTGGCAGAAAATCCGGTTTGAAACTCCAACAAAAATTCGAAAGTCGAACAAAACAAACAAACGCAGCCAACAAATGGAAACAACGAATCACGTGGTCAGTTCTTCCGTGAGTTCAGTTCAGTAAGCATCTACCAAATTTCAGTGTGTTTTTTTCCGAGTGTATTTTTATACGTTTTTTTTTTCATTTTTTTCGTTAAAATTACACATTCATGGAAGCATCACAAAAAGTTAACATTGCTGAAAATCCAAAAGGAAGAATGTAATGACCACGACAGAACTGAAGAAAAGGAACTTATCACTAAATGGAAAGTGATACACGAGTATCGGCGCTGGCAACTGAATATGAGATGGCTGTGCCGACCATATCTACCACACTAAAGAACAGAGAAGCCATTAAAGCGGCTAATGTGATGAAAATGGTTAAAATCTGTAACCAGTAAAAGATCCCCAGCCGCGGAAGAAATAGAAAAACTTTTGATGGTTTGCGTAAATTTAAGGTATTGTTATTATCAATAATTTCAATAATTTTACAGTATTAATGTATGATCTAATGCATATTAGCATTGTTATACCGGCTTAAATAGTCAATATTTTTACTTAAATATTTTATAATGGGTAAGTTTTGGGGGATCAGGGACGGATTAGTTCAGTTTACATTATTTCTTATGGGGGATATGGCGAACAATTTGAAAGTCCATCCTTGAACGGATTGTGTTCGACTTCTAAGGGTCCACTGTAACTGTTACCCGCTTCCATCTAGTGCCCAAATTTAAAAAAAGCTAAAACAATACAAGAGGAACGGAATAAGTAGAAAGTGACTACCTCGAACTGGAATTATGGTATCGTAGAATGAATCAGATACTGACTGGAGTAACAGTGGTATTTTGTTGTTGTTGCTGTTGTTGTTGTTTTAATGTAGGAGATGAAATTTCACGGTGCATTTACAAAATTTTGCGGCATATTAAAGCATCGCGGTATACAGTTTGGGAATCCCTGCGCTAGATGATGTTGTCAGGCATCACACCTGGTCGCATCTACTCCCACAGCTCCATTAGGAGCCAGGTACCGATTTCTACAATTTTGTGGCCGGGGCTTCTCTGGCCAGACTTGAACCATCAACCTCACTGTGACAGACTACTGCACTACAGTGGCTGGTTATCCTTTTAATTATACTAATATTACAACTACAGGACTTTAAAATATCAACTGTTATTGTCAAGGGTAATATTTGTTGTAGAGAAAATGGTCCCAGTTGTTACGACAGCGACTGAACTTTTATCTTTACTGTTGGAGCTGTTCAGCTGTTACGTAAAGCTAAAGATAAGAACAGTGGCGAGTTTAACAGACGAAGTAGTCTTTACTGGTAGAAACAGAAGCTAAACTGAAGTAGTGTTACTGGTAGAAACAGAAGCTAAACTGAAGTAGTGTTACTGGTAGAAACAGAAGCTAAACTGAAGTAGCGTTACTGGTAGAAACAGAGGCTAAACTGAAGTAGTGTTACTGGTAGAAACAGAAGCTAAACTGAAGTAGCGTTACTAGTTGAAACAGATGCTAAACTGAAGTAGCGATACTGGTTGAAACAGATGCTAAATTGAAGTAGCGATACTGGCTGAAACAGATGCTAAACTGAAGTAGCGTTACTGGCTGAAACAGATGCTAAACTGAAGTAGCGTTACTGGTTGAACAGATGCTAAACTGAAGTAGCGTTACTGGCTGAAACAGATGCTAAACTGAAGTAGCGTTACTGGCTGAAACAGATGCTAAACTGAAGTAGCGTTACTGGCTGAAACAGAAGTTAAACTAACAGATGAAGGACTAAAGGAAGGAGAAACTACCTTGGTTTGATCAGTGGTTGTAGCAAATGGACAGAACAAGATTTAATAGTCAGATGTGACTTGAAGGAAAAAAAAACAGCGGGCGAGGACAGTATGGTGCAGCTAGAACACGAATGTCGCGGTGGTGAAATGGTTAGTGCACCCACATGTCGATCAGAAGGTCATAGGTTCGATTTCGCACTCTGGCGGAATTTTCTCGGGGCAAACCGACACCTGGATCAACCCAGCTTTAAAAAATAGGGGCTCAAATGCGGTAGTGGCCCAGACATATGAAAGCTCAAATGCTGTAGTGGCCCAGACATATGAAGGCTCAAATGCTGTAGTGGCCCAGACATATGAAGGCTCAAATGCTGTAGTGGCCCAGATATATGAAGGCTCAAATGCTGTAGTGGCCCAGATATATGAAGGCTCAAATGCTGTAGTGGCCCAGATATATGAAGGTTCAAATGCTGTAGTAGCCCAGATATATGAAGGCACTAACGCTTCACACTCGTACGCTATGAAAATACTACTGGACATAGAGTACGAAACTTCCTTGGTGACTGAAGCAATGCTGAAAGAAGAAGATAAGTCAGCGTAAGTTTAAAGCTCACAAATGACTGCCGCACTTTGCCAGATAAAAGGAACACACCATGACACAGGGTCTGACAGCCAGTTCTAAGGAACTACACAAACTTGACTGACAGGGGTTAAGATGTCAAAATGAGTAAGCAGTAAAGAATGACTGATGTAGCTAAGGCCCTAACACGGGGGTGGGGGGGGGGGGTAACAGTAAGCTGTGCCAAAGAATGACTGATGCGCCTAAAGTGTTAGATTGAACTGTATGACCTGCCCGGGCTTGGAGTATTAACCTGCTTGCGTTTACGGCTGTAAGCGGCCTGCACTGCTCTTTCTTCTCACTTTAGCTATCAAACAACGGCCGGGAAACCATCCCAGACTTAGGGCAAGATGGCGCGTGGAGCTGACTTTGGCCGGTCCCTCCCCGAGTCAACACAGAGTACAAATACAGAAATGCGGGGCAGCTTCTGAATCGGGTCCGCCAACAGACGTGTATAAACTCATCTGGCAAACCAAACGGGGCGGCTAGCCAGCAGAACATGTAACTATCATTCTTCCACTTTGTGGTTTCCTTCCTCATTCTTCCACTCTGTGTCTTCTTCCTCAGTTACTTTCCTCATTCTTCCACTCTGTGTCTCCTTCCTCATTCTTCCACTCTGTGTCTTCTTCCTTAGTTACTTTCCTCATTCTTCCACTCTGTGTCTTCTTCCTCAGTTACTTTCCTCATTCTTCCACTCTGTGTCTTCTTCCTTAGTTACTTTCCTCATTCTTCCACTCTGTGTCTTCTTCCTTAGTTACTTTCCTCATTCTTCCACTCTGTGTCTTCTTCCTCAGTTACTTTCCTCATTCTTCCACTCTGTGTCTTCTTCCTCATTCTTCCACTCTGTGTCTTCTTCCTCAGTTACTTTCCTCATTCTTCCACTCTGTGTCTCCTTCCTCATTCTTCCACTCTGTGTCTTCTTCCTCAGTTACTTTCCTCATTCTTCCACTCTGTGTCTCCTTCCTCATTCTTCCACTCTGTGTCTTCTTCCTCAGTTACTTTCCTCATTCTTCCACTCTGTGTCTCCTTCTTCATTCTTCCACTCTGTGTCTTCTTCCTTAGTTACCTTCCTCATTCTTCCACTCTGTGTCTTCTTCCTTAGTTACCTTCCTCATTCTTCCACTCTGTGTCTTCTTCCTCATTCTTCCACTCTGTGTCTTCTTCCTCATTCTTCCACTCTGCGTCTTCTTCCTCAGTTACTTTCCTCATTTTCTTCTCCTCCTTTAAACCCTCTCTGAAAAAAAAGTATTTTTGGCACCTTCAGTTCGCTTTCCCTTCAATCCTTCTTCTTCTTCTTCTTTTTCTTCTTCTTCTTTCGCCCACAAAAGGTAAGTTGTTGCACCGTGCTGCAGTTATGCGCCTTTCGACCCAACACCGGCCCGACGCATTTTTAGGACCGGGTTCGTCTTCCCCACTCCGATCCCTGTTTCCAGGGGCACCCACCGGAAAGTAGAACAGGTTATCTCTGGGTCGCTAGGTGCCAAATAGTATAGCGCCTTCACCCCCCAGCCCTCGCAGCGAACGCTCTGTAACGACACTACTGTCCGAGTAAGATATTTGTTATACTTCACTCTAGAAGGACTTATCACACTTATCCTAGTGTAAGCGTAACAGCTCGGTTTCCCGTTTATGGCCACATGCATCTCTTTGTCCCCGACAGACAAGATATATTCACCACTGATCACTCCTTCTAGCCAGTCTTCCCCACTCTTAATCCTCCTGTCCAACGTTCCCCATTCCTGCCTAATCCTCCTGTCCAACGTTCCCCATTCCTACCTAATCCTCCTGACCAACCTTACCCATTCCGACCTAATCCTGCTGGCTAGCCTTCCCCCCTTCCCACAGAATATGGCCTCTTCGGCAGCCCTGTGAAATATTCAATGTCAATGTAAATAATTTTAACCTATCTGAAGAGGATTACAGGTAGAATTCATTATTTTTGGCTGTCACAGGCAAAGGTGTGTCGTACATTCCCCTCCCCCTTACACTTGATCCCTTGTCTTTATCCCCCCCCCCCACCCAAAAAAAAATCGTTCATGGTGCAATGGATTTCTCCAGTCGATATGTGCGTCTTTTGTTCAGATCATGCTATATGCGTGCGGTCATAACTTCAGATACAGGTCATCTTTACTTCCATATAACTGCATACACGAGAAGAACGTGTGTGTTCTGATGTCCATGTTTACCACCACAGATCACAGGTAACGAAAGTAACAAACGTTGGTTCATGGAGTATCACTGCGCGATAGGTCAGGTACAAATATACGTCATGGCTTGACAAGAGCGCCCCAGATGATCGGGAAATCTCTTTAATGTATGCAAGAATGTGTCCCTCAAAAAGAGGAAGAAGAAGGAGGAGGAATAAGAAAAAAGATGATGAAGAAGGAGGAGAGAATAAGAACAAGAAGAGAAAGGACGAGGTGGAGAGAGGAGGAGGAGGAAGGAAGACTAAGGGGGAATATAAAAACAAAAGAAAGAGGAAGAGGAAGAAGGAGGAGGGATAAGAAGGAGAAGGATGGAAGAGGAAGGAGGAATAAGAAAAAAAGAGGAAGAGGAAGAAGGTGGAAGAGAGATGAAGAAAGAGGAGGATAAGAACAAGAATAAAGACAAAGTGGAGCAGGGAAGAAAAAGAAAGAAGAGGAAAGAATAAGGAGGAGGGAATAAGAAGAAGAATGAGGAAGAGGGAGGAAGAGGAAAGGAAGAAGAAAGGAGGGAAGAGGAAAGAGGAGAAGGAACAGGGAAGAAGGAAGTGGAGGAGGAATAAGAAAAAAGAGAAAGGAAGAGAAAGAAGAAGGAAATGAGAAGGAGGGAAGATGAGGAAAAAGAAGAGGGAGGAGGAAGAGGAGATAAGAAGGTAAGCAAAGCAAGGTTTTACCAGGGATGGTTTGCCGGTTCGGATAAATGTATGACCTCTGTACACAGTTATCCATAATCGCCCGCTCCAGTACCGAGCAGTATATTTACATGGTAGCCTCATTCTCTCATATCTTCCCCTTAAATCATGTCCCCCCCCCCCTATGTTAAACCATCAGCACACAGTTGCTATACTTGATTAGACGTGTTGGCCAAACTTGTCTGCTACAAACATCACCTGGAAAAAATGTACTCTTACTGGGGGAGGAAAAAATGTGCAGCATTTTATCTATAGAACATTTGCATTGAAGTAACAGTATGTGGCGAACACCCACTGTAAAACCTGTTAATCAGGGGTCGGTTATTGTCATTAATTTCATTAACACGTCATGCGAAACTAATATAAAAATTCATTGCTTTTTAGCGGGAAAACCTGAAAAATTCATTCATGAAAAAGGGAAACCTGCTTTTTAAAAAATTCATTAATATACATTTTTACGTATCTCCAACTGCGCCGATGGAGAATAACAAGAACGGAGACCTGCAGAGAAGAACTTTACTGCCACTGCTTGTCGGTATGGCACCTGATGAAAATAACACATACAAATGCCGGCCGTCGTGGAAGAATATTCAAAATATGGCTGAAATGTTCACAGAACAAAACTAACGCAATTTTAAAAGAAAAAAAAAAGAAACATATAACAAGAATATGACATTCATCATCTGATAGATCAGGAGTCCTAGAACAAATTCTGAACTTGGACCATGGACCAGAGTCCCGTGCTCTGGACAAACAAACAAAAAAAGTTGCTGCACAGCTCCATTTTCATGGGTGCTCCCAATCATCTGAGAAAACTTAAAAACGGAAAACGACTTTTTGGGGGGAAGGGGGAATAAAATGAAAATACAGAAGATGTTACGAGCCACCGCTTTGATAACAAAGTTTACGCTGATGTCTGAAAATATATCCAGCTTTCATAAAAATATTTTAAAAATACGAAACAAGCGTATCAATATCAAATATATCTATAGTGAAAATCATATACTGATGTAGTATGCTAATCGTTCAAGTGTATGTGTGTGTGATGCCTCTTAAAGTTCGATGCAGTCAATGTGCTTCGGTTAGCTGTTGTCTATGTGCAAGTTGTTATTCACATCCAGAAACGAACTTTTGAAAACAACAACAGCATAATTCAGGTTCTAGTCTACAGAGCATAAACACGGAGTTCAAATGTAAGGTCGACATTTACAGTTACATCCTCTTTAATGCGAACACATGATGATGATGATGTAAAAAAATATGAGCCTGGTGATGAAAGTGAGATTGTAATGCCTCAGACAATGCAAGAAAACAAGATGAATATCAAGTTTGATTGATTGATGATGATGATGATGATGATATTTGAGCCTGATGATGAAAGTGAGATTGTAATGCCTCAGACAATGCAGAAAAACAAGACGAATGTCAAGTTTCGGGCGGTGGCAAAGGCTGTACAACCACTTCCGCCACAAAAAACAGAAATGAGAAAACTAACACTGTATCAACACAAAAATAAGTATGCAAGTGCATACTTGGCCAAATATCTCTGCTACGTTCCAACACTAATGCCCAGCACATAATCACAAAACCAACCTTCTCTCTCAGCGTCTAACTCTCTAATCTCTCGAATACACACATATTTCGCACGATTTCTCTCTGCTGACCACAACTCAGTCTCAGCAAACAGAGAAAAACTATGAAACCTTAAATAGGCTTCTCAACAACGACCAAGAAACTTACAATGACTTCAAACCTTTTAATAACGATGCTAAAGGCGTAACCATGTCTTGTTTCTATCTTTAACAATTGCTTAACTTAAATTACACACATTCTGTTACAACATCAGTGAACAGAAAAAAAAATACACGCACGCCATTTCTCATCATGATCCTACTAAATTCTCAACAACAGTCTGTGCTGGTTCAGAAACAGTCTAAAATATCCTAGATCAGTGGTTCTCATTTAATTAAAGCCCGCGGACCCCCTGTTTCAAAATCCAGGCCGAAGACTCTCATACTTTGGAATATACTTTCCACGCCGATAAGTCTTTCCTGCTTCCTTTAGTTCTTCCTACAGTGTGCGTCGTGGTGTTCCTAATGGTGGTGGATGGAATGGGAGAGCAGCTGCCAGCTAATGTTGGTTATGGTCACCATTCTATGATGGTAGGCAGGTGATCTCAATGTAGGGACAATGGCTACGATCACTGACTAGTACAGTCACTGCCCGGAAGGAAAACAATGGTAAACTATCTTCTGAAAATACCAAGAAACCCAAGCAGCAACATGGAAAAGGCGAAGATGGCTGCAAGACATCGTTGATGATCTGCAAATGGATGCATCAGCAGCAGGTCATCTTGCTCACAACCGAAAGGCCTACAGGAGAGCTGTTAGGGAGGCAAAGTTCCGCAAGGGACATGCAAATGAATGAATGAATGACGCCGATACGATGCTGTGCCTAAACACGTCTACAGCATCAGCTGCAAAGAACAACAGCTCGCAGGTACAGGGAGTTCGTACAAGTACAAGTATTCCGAACAACTGCTTCCACATCGTCAAAAAAGAGTTGTTTCTTCTACAGAGAATTTACCGAAATATCGGTTGTTAAACACTTTACAGTGGGGGGGGGGGGGGAACAAAAAAAACGAACATTGAGCTTTTGTCACGGACCCCCGCGGACCACCAGTTTGGAACCACTGTCCTAGATTATAAATGACACAAGACTGCTGTACAACTCTTAGACTAAATTTCACAGATAGAATTTGGAGAAGGGGAAAAAAAACACGGGCTAAGTAAGTATTCCAATCCAAGTTTCTCTGTGTCAGTTCAATTACCGAAACATCTGTCTCCACATTTCCCAGATATTTCCTCATCCGCTTTCAGCGTCTGCTATAACCTTCATTTGACATACGACAAAAAAAAAAAAAAACTGCTGTATTTGGAAGCGTGTACTCACAGAGCACGTCTCACAGTTTCAGCCTTCCGTAACTCTTAGCTACGTAAAGTCAGCCAGGAAAGAGATCTGCAGCAGATGTCAACAGATGTAGAAAACGTAACTTCGGCGTATGCTGCTGGTTTCTCTCCCCCCCTCCCCCCAACCCCGCGGGTGTCACGTGGTACTTGGAAGTTTGACCTTATGACCAGCGATGATGACGATGTTAATTATGTTGACTACGGATAACGGCTGCTATGTGTTTCTTTACACTGTGCAGCTTACACACAAAGAAACTGGAGAGATGCCTTCATCGAAGCTGCAAATGCAAATCTTCTTGTTCAGCTCCGCCAAGATGGAGACCACCCAAGTCAGGTGTGAGCACATTTTTGTTTCTCAGTAAATGTGTAAAGGTGAGTGTATGTTAGAGTGCTCACGCGTTTACGAGCGTCTTGTGTGCTTCCTTGACTGCATGGGCACACGCGTGCGTTCGCATGGAGCACGTTAGTTAAATCAACCAGCCAGAACGAAGTGCCAAATCTTTCTTGACGCAAAGAACACGAGACTATTTCCTGCAGGACCTTGTTGGCTAACCTGTACTCCAGCCAGGACAAGCTGACTTATTCATCGATCTGAAATGGTGTTCATGGAACAATCTCCAGACTAATCAACTTACTTCAAACTGACCTGACCCAAGTGTGAACACGTTCAGGCTTGTTTGTGTATTCACTGTCACTGGCCGTAACGTAATCTGAATATCACCTGATGCTGAGTGCGTTGTTGCTCACGGCGACTGCACACCTCGCCAGAGTCCGTGGTTCGAGTCCCAAGTAATTCTTTAAGCTTCATCGTTGGTCCTTTTGTACTTCCAGTGGAGCATCAGGCATCAAAAACTTTCCATGGCAAGTCGGGATACCTCAGACCACGTCTTTCCCGCTTCCTTTACTTCTTCCTACAGTGTGCGTTTTCCGTGTTCCTAATGGCATGCCCCCTCTTTCTTTTCCTTTGAGATTTCTTTATGCATTCTTTACTCTGTATCTATTACTTTTCAAGTGCTAATCATACAACACTTAACAAAACAGCTGAGAAACACACAAATACCTTTGAATGTAAGTGCTACAGAAGAGGTCTTCAATTATCATGGACACAACAAAGAACAAACATATCCATACTACAAGAGCTTAATACTGAAGAAGGTTGGCTAGTAAAGAAGATTAAACAGAAAAAAAACTTAAATACTTTGGACACATTAAACGTCATGAGAATTTAGAGAAGGCCGTCTTAGAAGGGTACATAATGGGAAGAAGAAAGAGAGGAAGACCAAAGCGAAGATGCTTGCAAAACTTGATAATCTGCAAATGGATGCATCAGCAGCAGGGCATCTTGCTTACAACAAACCTGAACCCATAAGCTAAAATTCTGTGTAAAAACTGTATTTGTTGTTACTGTTGTCCAGGTAGCATTGGACATTTGCAAGTGTTTATAAATGTATTTCTTTACATACGTGTGTGTGAACTAAAGGAAGCGGAAAAGACATATCTTGAGGTATCCTGACTTCTTCAAGACAGGAGAACTTCTATTGGTGCCTTATGCTCCACTGGTAGTACAGGACTGAAGATGATGATGATGATATGATGATGATGATGATGTTGATGATGTGTATGTTTGTGTTCAAACTGGGTACCTGCGAGAGACTGAATTTAAGCAATGGAATTTCTGTTCCTGGACCTCGTGTCCTTTCTGAGTGTCACTATTTTCAGCCGTAGTAGACTCCGCTGTTCTAGCACCTTCCTGGAGGTTTGCAGGATAACCAAGTGTGCTAGACGGAGTCCGTAGATCAAGTCCCAAGTAATTCTCTTGTCAATTTTCTTTCTCTCGCGTCTAAGTGCTTCCTCTAATACTTTTCGAAAGCTAACCACGCAAAACTATGTTAAATCATTTCACATTTTCTAGCATTTTAAAAATTGCGCTGTCTGGAAAACATGGATAGGAAAGCGCTAGGTTCTTTAAACGACCAGTGAAAGATTGAAATATCTCTCCTCAAAACATGCTAGATCTATCTGTTTCTATATTTTCTTTCGTATGTGAGATCTACACACCGTTAAACATCGCTGTTTCCCGAGCGAGTTGGCAACTCTAGCGCCAGTTATTATCTCGTCTAACACGAACCGCCCCGTAGAATTAGACGATGCTATCGCCAAAATTTACACTAGCCACACTCTGTTCGCCATCAGCCACACAGTTCACCACAGACCACACTCGGTGCCACTAAATGTCAGGTGTCTCCACCTCCTGCAAGAGCAGAATTTGTTGCCCTTAATTTTCTGACACGTACCAAAATACCTCGTCGGGGAAAAATTTGCTAAGTTTAATTTGTTAAGCTCTGTACTACAAACTCTATTACTCACAGCCATGCCCCGCCTCTACCCCTTTACGAAAGTCTGTACGATATTTTCTTTTTATTCCTCCTCCATGCTAATACGTCTCTGCCATTTCGAATCAGGTCTGTTGTTGCTTGCTGTTCGTGTCATTCTGTGGGTTTAAGCCGAAGTATTTCTCACTTCTATCAAACTTGTCACGAGAACTTTACACTTTTGATCCTGTTAAGGGGCTACATTTTCATTTCAAAGCTCAGACAAGGAGAAGTGATTTGTCTATCCCTGTTTTGTAGCAGCTACTGTTTATACAGCACTCCAGTTCCACATGTTTCCTAAAAATCTTGAACCTGAAGACTCGTTTTAGTGTAAAAATAAAATGCAGCTTCTGTCCTGCCAAGAGTCACCTAGGGCACAACTTTTCAAATTGTGCTCCTCGGACCCCTAATGTTCCGCCGGGCTATCTCACGCTTCATGAGGGAAATTTAAAATATTCTTTATTTGTTTTTCCACACTTTAGAAGAGCATCAGTAATTAGATTTGCCTTTTTTCCAAATCCTAACAAAGGACATTTGTCAAACATGGTGCCAGTAGTTGTCTTTGCTTTATACTTTATATACATTTTGTTCCTTTATAGAAGACAATTCGACAAGAGCACACATTAATAAAAACACTGATTGAAATAAATCTTGCATTCTGAATGTGAAACTTTTTACACAAGTAAAAATCCGTGTCCCGTAGCATTTACAGGGCGTAGGAGTGTGAAGTGTTAATGCCGTCGCATTTCTAGGTCACTGTGGCATTTGAGGTAGGGTTACCAACACCTGCCCTTCTTATAGCGTTTATAATATTATTGTAATAAACATTACGATGGCCCTAGTATGTAATTTTTTCCTGGTGGAAGGGTTCTTTCGTTCTATAATGTTTGGGAAACTCTGATCAAAGGGTGTTAGTGTCCATCACCAGCTGGCACATTAGAAGGTGATGTGACCATGTCTCTTCCTCTGTTCTTTTTACTCAGCTGGCACATTAGAAGGTGATGTGACCATGTCTCTTCCTCTGTTCTTTTTACTCAGCTGGCACATTAGAAGGTGATGTGACCACGTCTCTTCCTCTGTTCTTTTTACCCCCCTGGCACATTAGAAGGTGATGTGACCACGTCTCTTCCTCTGTTCTTTTTACCCCCCTGGCACATTAGAAGGTGATGTGACCACGTCTCTTCCTCTGTTCTTTTTACCCAGCTGGCACATTAGAAGGTGATGTGACCATGTCTCTTCCTCTGTTCTTTTTACCCCCCTGGCACATTAGAAGGTGATGTGACCACGTCTCTTCCTCTGTTCTTTTTACCCAGCTGGCACATTAGAAGGTGATGTGACCACGTCTCTTCCTCTGTTCTTTTTACCCAGCTGGCACATTAGAAGGTGATGTGACCATGTCTCTTCCTCTGTTCTTTTCCCCCTGCTGCAGAAGGAGCTAGGTACCCATTTCTACGACTGGGGTGACAGTGGCGCCATCGATCTCGAGGTGACAGACGAACATATATATGACTGTGCCACTTATAATTATCCTTGTGAATTAATTTAATTATGATTTGATGCAAAATTTTGATACTACACCGCCCACGGAGAGAAGTTTTAACAGGGTGAAAGATCTTTAGTTGTGTCCAGCTTCTCGAAACTCATCATTTAACGAGTAAAAAAGTATAAAGGTAACCTTGTCCTGCCTTAGCGGGGCATAGAGATCTGGTGTTAGTGCCCATATTTTCCTCGACCTGTCAGCACCCTAGAGGATGATGTGGTCAGCATCACACCTGGCCGCCTTTCCTTCCCCAGTTCCAGAAGAAGGCTAGTATCCATTTCTACAATTGGGTGGCTGGGGCGCCTTTGACAGGATTCAAACCCCCGATCTTCGTTATGAGAGACTAGTGCACTAACCACTTCGCCACTCAGCCACCATTTAAGAGTATATTCCCCGATAAGTTTAGCAGCTCTGTCGCGTTATGACTGTATTTTTTAAAATAGTATATGCAAGTGGGTGTTTGCTGTAGAAACTGAATCTACTAATCAAAGAGAATTACTATTTCGTGTGTTTAATAGTTAAAGTTGTTCGTCTCTTTTGTTTCCGTTCTTAAACCATTGCAAACATTTTCAAAAGCCATCATCGACCGACCTTCATTACCCCTGTTTATCTGTGGATGACATGTTTCCTGGATTCATGGCAGCACTATCATGTGATATGTCAAAAACAATTTCCTCCAAAATGATACAGTGTAATTTCTCACATGTCGCGTGATTAGGAGAGTGGATGGGAGAACGCGGCCTCCGGGTCGCATGCGGTTATTTATTTTCAGGTATGCGGCAGTGATGTTTTTTTTTAAAGATGTTTTGCTTATTTTCTATTACGATATAATATAACTTCATCGAAACTTGATTGGACAAGGAAATATTAATCACTATAACTTCAGCAAAACTTGACTAGACTAGGAAACATTATATATTATAACTTGAGGAAAACTTGACTAGATTATGAAATGCATACTATAATTTGAGCAAAATTTGACTAGACTAGGAAATGTTATATACAATAGCTTGAGCAAAACTTGACTAGACTAGGAAATATTATATACAATAGCTTGAGCAAAATGTGACTAGACTAGGAAATATTATATACAATAGCTTGAGCAAAACTTGACTAGACTAGGAAATGTTATATACAATAGCTTGAGTAAAATGTGACTAGACTAGGAAATGTTATATACTACAGCTTGAGCAAAACTTGACTAGACTAGGAAATATTATATACAATAGCTTGAGCAAAACTTGACTAGACTAGGAAATATTATATACTATAACTTCAGAGAAAGACTAGGAAATATGATATTATATTAAGAGTTTATGGTTAAGGCTTTTTTTCCCTAACATTAGACCAAACATTCTCTTTCTCGCTGTACTAAAATCTTGCTTTATGTTTTAAATGTAAAGTACAGTGGCAAATCAGTAAAATAAATAAATAAATAAATGCGCTAAAGTGTCTGAAAGTGGCTTTAGTTTCATTCAATGTTCTCTAACCGCAGAGTTATTGCACCAAGGACGGGGAAATTACACCCCACTGGCGCGAAACAAGTGGAAAGCTCCTTCTGTGACTACCCTCACCAAGAAGACATTAATCATTTGGTTTCTTTCTCTCTTGCGAGTAAACAAATCTGGAAATAGTGCACTTTGTAATGTAATCGTTAGACCTCGGACAAAAAAAAAAATTCCTTGGTTCAATAACCAGTGCCCGGGGGAGGGGGTGGGAATCTGGTGTTCTTGGTATGAGAGTGCTAAGGCAAAACTGAGGTCACTTTTCATCATTCGCCTTAAGTTATTTAATGACAGAGTGAGCACATCACGCGAGTAATGCACTGACCCCACGGGACACGCCAAACCCCAAGGGACGTGTCCCACTTAATCCCTCATTTTCCAATAGAACTAATTGTTTGATGTCAACGCATAGCCTCCGGAAATTGGAACAGATCCGAAACATTGATCGGGAGACGTATGGTCTAATCTTGGGGGGGGGGGGGCTGCCCATGAACGAGGACGCCAGAGCGAGGGAAACAAACATATAATGCCAGGGATATGCTCTAATTTGCTGCTCGGACATTGTAGGAAAACGGCCATCGGGATGACAAAAGCGTCAAGATTACGGAAATGATTCGGCATTCAGATGTCAAGTATATTCCGGAATATGTAAATGAATAGGGTCAAAGGCTCTGCAGAATATGTAAATGAATAGGGTCAAAGGTTCTGTGAATGTGGTCACGCTCAATAAAGACCTTTTCAGTGTACAGCACAAGTTGACCGAGGCTTGTGTGACTTTGTGGACGTGTGTATGTATGGTGTGTTTCTTCATTTGTTTTTAAACAAATTGAAAGCTTCTTTACAAAATGAGTCATGGAAGGGTTCATATATTACTTATATCCTCAATTCATCTTCTTCTTCTTCTTCTTCTTCTGGGCAGATGATGAATTCAGAAGCTTTTCGGGCCACTGAGGCTTACTGCTGCAGACAAGAAACTTCTCCACTTCTCTCTGTTCTTGATCTTTTTCTTGTCTTGTGTCAATTCCAAGAGCGCTTATAAATTTTCTAGGTTGTCTCGCCATCGTTGTCTCGGTCTACGTCTTGCTCTATCACAACTCCCCTTCCATCACTTTTGTACAGGCCATCTTTGTTTGTCATCTTGAAACAGACAAGAGTCTCGAAATGCCCAAATCTTAATGAAAATTATGATTTCTTCTATGCCTCACTTTATAGCCAAGAAGCTATGCGAAGTAAAGTCCTCTTTTAATGACTATCTGAACATTTATCCACTCTTAAAAAAAAAATCCTTTCTTGGTCTTGGAACATTTTTCTTTCAAAATATTCCCTCCCATTCTCTGGTGTCTCTAAAGTAGTCCCGCTTTCATTCCCTTGATATCACTGCCCAGTGCTTTGTTTGATCCGGACTTAAGGATGTCAGCTGTCTCCTTCCCTTCTTCTCCCTCGCATATCGCAGCCAGGAGTGCTGCCACAGCACAGCAGAAAGGAGCAGCCGGCGGGACTGATCAGAAAATGCCATTAGAGGGAGAACTGATTATCCGACAGACAATTCCCTGCACGTTAAGTTTTCATTTAAAACTAAACAAACGTGCCGGGAATAATGGCTGTTGTTGGCAAGTGCATTACGAGCACATTTTCACGGATTCTCATGGATAAACATATTTTCCGGATCATCATCATGTGCTTTATCCATGTGGAAGTTTAGGCTGTGATGGTCCTCCAACTAGCCCTTCCCTTTGTTTTCACAGTTAACATGGTCGAGTCTAGTCCAGTCAATGTTCCCTTTATAGTGTCCAGCTGTCCATACTGTTGTCCCCTTTCCCTTTTTCCTACCATTTTTACCTCTTGCATGATTTTCATTATTGTCTAAATCTGTATATATGAGTGAAATATTTGAAACTTTAAAAAAAAACACACTTCTAGAAGAATGTACAGGGGTTCGCGTCGCCAGATCCTTCCAGCGAAGTCTCTGGTTCAATGTTTTTGATTAGAAAGCTAGCGCCCCAGGACGTATTTGTCACTTTCATAACGCGGAATAGTCGGTGCAGTTCTGCGCCCGACCCGTAGCACTATGTAAACTGGCAGGTCCGAGCAAATATTTTGACAATGTCTAGAGCACCTAAGGGCGCGTGTTATTTCTAGCATGGAGATTCTAAACTCGTTGTTGCTCCCCTTACAGCGTACCCCCGTGTTAGCCCTCTATAAGCCAGCGGCTCCAGGAGTCGTCTCCGATGAGCCATTTGAGAATGCTTCACATATCCTAAAACATCTGCTATAATAATAATAATAATAATAATAATAATAATATGTATTCCTGTAATAGTCATCATCATGTGCTCTCTTCTCACGGAAGGTAGACTGTAGTGATCCTCCGGCTTGATGTATCTTTCCTTTTGGCAGTGTATGTGTTCAAATTAAATCCAATTCTTCTTTTCTTTTTTTTTCATCCTCCTCTTCAATCTCCCTGGAACTGCGAGCCGATTGTTCTTTGAAGACGATGCGATGAAGATGTTGAGGCTTGTCATCATGTCGGGCTAGGGACCGGCTCACGGCAGTTAATTTTTGTTCAGTCCCTGACAGCAGATAAAAAAAAAAGGGAACGTGTAATACTTATTTAGCACACTCCACCACCACCGTGGGGACTATGGCGATCCATGTCTCGGTACCCAGGCTAGGCCTGTTACGGGGGGTGGGGGGTGGAACAGAGAGGTAGGACAGGGGCTTGATCAGCTACGTTTTGTCAGCCCTGAGGTTAGCATATCAGCTATGGGTAGCTGGCTGCCAGATCAGAGAGTGTCCTCCTCCAGCTGAATTCATTCCTCTCTCTCTCTCTCTCTCTCTGTGTTATCCATCCGTCTGTCGTCCTCGTCCTCCTTCAAATTTACCCTCTAGTATAGGTAAAAGGTAAAAGGTAAAATTCCCGTTTCCATGCCATTAAGACATATTGGGGAATACGGTGTTGGGCCCGAATTTTCCGTGTGACCTTCGGCACATAAAAGTGTGATGTGGTCAGTATCACGCCAGGCCGCTTTACCTTCATAGATTTCTCTGGTACCCATTTTCCCAGGCTGGTGAACTCCAAGGCCGTATTGGTCAGAAAAAAAAAATCCCGCTCAGCTGGGGATTCGAACCCTCGACCATTCGGTTGCTAGACGAGTGGTATGGCTTCCATTATTGTATTGCGGCTCTTGATATGACCGAAATATTATAAATGTCTGGTTCTAATGTTTTTCACTATTTTTTTTAAAATTTCAATTGATTTAGTGCTTCTTTGCTTCTTTTCCAGTTCTTTTGTATATCCATGTTTTTCAAGTGCTTTGACTCTCTTTTCCACTTGATTTCTTTCTTTCTTTCTTTTCATGCCCCCCACGCAGTTATTCGTCCATATTTTGTGTCCATGATCCATCACTTCCCAGGAACAGCGTCTTCGTGGCTTGTGTGCATCTGTATCTTACTCTCTCCAGTATCATTTTCTCTCTGCCTCCCTCCTCTTACATCATCCTCGTGCGCGTGTCATCTCTGACATGTCTTCCCTGTTGATCTTAAAACAGGCTGTCATCTACGATCGATGATATTCAAACCATCCTTCTCCTCCCCCAAGCAACCCCCCCTCCCGCACCCAATTCCTTCCTCCTACGTCACAATCAATCCAAGTCTTCATTCGTGAACTTGCGGCTGGCGTTTCACGTCTTTGTTCTCAGTCTGTTCCGTTTACTACTTTTGGTGTGCTTCCGTCCATGTTTTTTCTTTCATAGGTGAAATATGTTTTTGTATTATTATATGTTTACGAGCATTTGTGCGCATTTGGGAAATTGGGGGGGGGGGGGAGAAGAGGGGGAGGGGTGCACGAGGGAGTGTCTTGGCGTATTATCGCAACTCTGACACATTAACGACTTTGTGACTTATCAATATCATTTCTGCTGGTGATTCCGTGGGAATTAAGCTGCCCGTGAACGATTTGTTGATGATATACAAGGCCTGAGAATCAAACGTGACCATTACGAGCAATCAGTGTCAACTCGGTAAGCCCATATTTCACGTATGAACGCCAGAATAAGTGTAATTCAGTATTCTATGACTGCATTTTTCACTGAAATAATTACTGAGGATGCATTTCAGTTGTTTACAGTCAAATGTTCGGGATCCGTCGGGATTAAAAGAGTAAGCAAAATGGGAAATGAATTTAGATTTATCAAATTCCATATCTGGCGGGGGAAGGGAAGGAGAGAGAGAGAGAGAGAGAGAGAGAGAGAGAGAGAGAGAGAGAGAGAGAGAGTTTATATGAGAGGAAGAGTAAGGAATGAAGAATGGACAATAATATATAATATTAATATAAATATAAAATTTATATAAATATAATTCAACATGTCTAATTTGGCAGCTCGTCTTTCATGTATGTACTTTCATGTGGTTTCTGATAGCCATGGTTTCCTATTTGGTTTTTTCAATCCAGCGCTTGATTTTGCTGCTGTGATTATGGCTGTGCTGTAAGAATTCCATAATTCATCTATACCTATCTCCTCTACTTCACTGGGTGTTGTTGAATGATTGGCAAGTTCCTGATTGAAATTACTGTTAGTATTCTTTTCTTGTAGGCTGTGGCTGTTTATCTTTCTGTGTACTGATTTCTTGTGTTGGCTTTTCAGTTTTAGTTTTATTTTCCCTATACACAGATTGTGATCACTGTTGACATCTGCACCCCTATAAGGCCTTATATCTATGAGAGATGTTCTGTATTGCTTTCTAATACAAAAATGATCTATCTGGTTTCTACTTCTATCACCTGGAGATATCCATGTTGTTTTATGTATCTCTTTGTGTGGAAATATTGTGCTTCCAATGACCATGCCCTCTGTTAGACATATTTCAACTGATCTTTCTCAGTTCTGATTTACCATGTCAATTCCTTCCTATTACTTTTTCGACGTCGGTATTATCTTTCCCTACCTTAGCGTTGAAGTCCCCCATAGCAATTAGGATGTCGTGTTTAGGGACTTTGTTAATGATCTGTTGTAATTAGTGATAAAAATTGTCTTTCACCTCATCATCTGCAACGTTCATGGGTGCATAACATTGTATTATTGTCATTCTTTCGTGTCTTAGGTTGTATCGTGCTCTTATTATACGACTGTTCACTGGTTCCTATTTTACACCGTTTTCTGCCGATCTTTCTGGCCACCAAATTTCCCTGATGCTCAGTACGTCTAGACGGTATCTCTCCATTTCTCTGATGACCTGAGTAGTTTTTGATGGTGCTGCCATCGTTCTTACGTTCCAGAATCCAACCTTTGTCACATGTTTAGGGCCGACGAATGTACTCTTTGAGCTCTTCGGAGTTGGCATCCCTGATGCTCGGTTGGTTTCTTTGCGAGTTTCCATAACAAGTTCTCTTTCCCATCCAGAGTCGACTCTAGATAGGTCCCAAGATAAGGTTGTTAGCCTTATGCCCAACTCCCGGCGCAGTATGTGACTGATCAAGCGGAATTCCGCTGATTTCTGCATGCCGCCATCTTGCACGTCACACCGGAACAATATATAATATGGGCAATAATATATAATATAGACAACAGTATCTGATATGAACAACAATTTACAATATGGACAACAATATATAATGAAGTCATGAATCAGGAAACATATTCAACTTAAATCACACACACCTGCAAATACACACAGACAAATAACATGTAAAATGAGGACAAACTTCCAGTTTTGTCGCACAACTCTCGTTGAACGTTCCTGGTGTGATCTATGTTTCTTTTTCCTCAGTGATTTCCTTGTCTCGCATCTTTTATCATCGTAGTACACAAAATCCCATGTCCTGGCTTTCTTAGACGATAGAACAAACAAGAGATGCCTCTTTCTAATGAGTATTTTTTACCTCCCGGGAGAACTCTGGTTAATGAGTTATGCTGCGAAATACCCAGAACTAACCAATGATCAAGAACCTTGTATATGCTTCATGGGATTGAATGCGTGAGCACTGAGATAATGATCGTAACAAGAAAAGCTATGAAATAAATGCAATCGCTGTTAGTATTTCTTCATAAGAGGCAGGCAAGCGGTTGACAAGGTGAGACGGAGCAACTAATGGTTGATCCAGGTGAGACGGGACAACTGATGGTCGATCTAACCGAGACAGGGCAAGGAATGGTTGATCCAGGTGAGACAGGACGACGGTCGATCTAACCGAGACAAGGAATGGTTGATCTAGGTGAGATATATGACAACTGATGGTCGATCCAACCGAGACAAGGAATGGTTGATCCAGGTGAGATAGAACAACTGATGGTGACCTAACCGAGACAGGGCAATGAATGGTTGATCTAGGTGAGATAGGACAACTGATGGTGACCTAACCGAGACAGGGCAATGAATGGTTGATTTAAGTGAGATAGGACAACTGATGGTCGATCTAACCGAGACAAGGAATGGTTGATCCAGGTGAGATAGGACAACTGATGATCGATCTAACAGAGACAGGGGCAAGAAATCGATCTAAGCCAGATAAGAAATGATGAGAAGGCATGAACAAGCGTATTACCTCTGTTCCAACTTGGCCAGCATAATGAGGATTAAAGTTATGCCAACTTTAAATTAAATAAATAAATACCCTCTGACACTATCTTCAGTATTTCCGACGCCCAAGCCCACACTATTATGATCCCTGGTTTTCTGGTGTTTGGACCCTCCTGGGGAGGGGGGGGGGGGTGTAACCGTTAGTGTGGGCACAAGGACGTGAAATCTCATTGCCAAGTTGTTCGCAGAAACCCCATCGCCATGTCTTTCTTTATTTTTTTTCTTTTCAGAAATCTCATCGCTAAATTTTTCCAGACGTTAAAAAGAAAAAGATAATATACAAACTGTGGTAATTCAAACTCTGGAGTTAAAACTTCAATTTTCCGGCGCTATTCGTCGACCGGCGAAAATGTTCCGTTCTCTTTGAGGCTGCTCTAATAACTCATGTATTTACACATGAAAGAAGACTCTTTGTTTCCCTCTACTGTCTCTAAGTACCTAGCTATCCTCATCTGCTCTCTCCTTCCCCTCTTAAAAAACCCCATAGAAAAAAAAAAGGCCATGAATACCCTAAACCTCGTTGTGTGATCAAATGTCAGCCATAAGCAGCTTTTCTATCCTTCAAATGCTGTAATAACTAGGACTCTGCTCGAAAGTTTCTTCCTGATGTCTTCGCTTCATATCTTTTTTTTTTTAAAAAACATTGACAGCTTTCTCTGTTTCTCTCTTCCGCCTTTGCAACTCATAACCTTCAAACTGTCAAGACGTCAGTATTTACGAGTGCTCCTCAAAGCCAGATCCAGTGACTTTTGAACACCGGGCCAAAAATAGTAACACAACACAGATACAATTTATAATAAATATAACCGCCATTTTTATGGAAGTGACTGTAGGCTTCTAATTAACTTACACGGTAATTTAAAAACCTATATGGCCAAGAAATTCAGAACAGTCACTCACTGAGGTATGAGATTTGTAATTCTTGTTTTAAATCATCAAAACGGGCCGAACATTTTCTCTTTTCTATTTCATATTCAGCTCTTTTCTTTCTTGTTAACTGTTCTGTCTTTTTTTTTTTTTTTGAGACGAAAATAGAACATTATAGTACACTTTGTTGGGGAAATAAATTTGATCTTAAATCTTATACTAATACGGCACGCTCAATTTTAGGTGCTCGACAAGACTTTGTCCTCGTTTGTAAACAGAGAATGTTGTACAGTATCTTTCAGTTGGTGGACAATTAGAACGGGGAGATATGTTCAAGAGACATCAGAAATGAATATAGAGCTGCCAGGCCTTACTCCTGCTCTGAATCGGAAAATCAATATCATGATGTGCTAGAGAAAGGAAGACATTTGTGAAGTTTTTTTTTCTGATCATTATTTCTGCTCTATAGCTTTTATTTTACTCTGTCATTTTCTCACAATATACTGTTTATCTCTGTGCTCATTCTTTCTGTTATATAGCGTTTATTTATTTTCTGTTTATTTTCCTGTTATATAACGTCCATTTTTCTGTTCCTTTTCCCGCTATATAACGGGGTTATTTTCTGTTCATTTCCCACTATATAGCGTTTATTTTTCTATTCATTTTCCCATTATATAGCGTTTATTTTTCTATTCATTTTCCCATTATATAGCGTTTATTTTTCTATTCATTTTCCCATTATATAGCGTTTATTTTTCTATTCATTTTCCCATTATATAGCGTTTATTTTTCTATTCATTTTCCCATTATATAGCGTTTATTTTTCTATTCATTTTCCCATTATCTAGCGTTTATTTTTCTATTCATTTTCCCATTATATAGCATTTATTTTTCTATTCATTTTCCCATTATATAGCGTTTATTTTTCTATTCATTTTCCCATTATATAGCGTTTATTTTTCTATTCATTTTCCCATTATATAGCGTTTATTTTTCTATTCATTTTCCCATTATATAGGGTTTATTTCTGTGGTCATAGGGGTGAAGACGTTCGATAAGGTAATCAGCGGCCCATAGCTGATATGCCAGCGTCAGGGTTAGCGACCCATAGCTGACCACCTCTCCGTGGTACCCCCAGAAACAGGCCTATCCTGGCTAAAGGGGCAGGGACCTCCATAGTCCCCATGGTGGTGGAGTCTGCTAAAGAAGCATTGCACACCCCCTGCTTTTTAGCTGTACTCCGGGACTGAAAAACTAGCCGCCATAACCCGCTCCCACGCCGATACGATGCTGTGCCTCAACACCTCTACAGCATCGGCTGCAAAAGAACAACAGCTCGCAGTTCGTACAAGTACAAGTTCTGTGGTCATCGTTTCTGCTGTGTAGCTGTTATTATTCTGCCCCTTCACGATCTTTCACTTTATATAACTCTGCCAAGCAAAGTCCACACAATCTGAGCCACATCGGAGACAGAAACTCCCAACAGTACAGTTTTTTTTTTTCTTTTCTTCATTATACTCTTATGTCTGGCAC
This sequence comes from Achatina immaculata, assembly GCA_009760885.1. NCBI lineage: Eukaryota > Metazoa > Mollusca > Gastropoda > Stylommatophora > Achatinidae > Lissachatina > Lissachatina immaculata. Next base: position 18,151,148 of record CM019703.1, on the reverse strand, counting down.
TCTACTAATGCAAATCAACAGACTCTTAACCAGTATAAGAGAAAGCCTTGGTGAGTAGGAAGCCAATTTTAAGTTCGTTCTGCATTTACATTTCTATCAAAAGGGAACTGTCCCAGAAGGTTATTTGACTGGTACGTTGGTAGTCCCCCAGCCCCGCGGCTTCTGTTTAAATTCATTTATGCCGGTTTGTCCGGACACACAAAAACTGAATGGCTTATTTTTCGCATAGAGAAACCTAGGATGTGCGAATAAGCAGGGCTTATCAGAGTTATTACCTGCAGCACAACTGTATTATCTTCTGGGAGAGGGGAGGACCCGGGGTAGGGGGGATGCGTAGAAGGGGCGCTTTAATGATCTTGAATAAAACATGATTTACCACAAGAGTACGTTCTTGAGAGAAGAGCGGTAGACACAGTATCTCTCTTGCACACAATATTCAAATATGAAGATGTCTAGAGGGCGCTTGTACATCTCGTAATGTTACTGTGTTTTTTTTTAGAAAGCCTTTGAATCACATCATCATCATCATCTTGTGTTATTGTTCTATGGATTTTTTTGGTGCGCTTTCTTCTTCTTCTTCTTCTTCTTCTTCTTCTGCTGCTGCTGCTGCTGCTGGTTGTTCGTTCGCCTCCTTTGACACCACGATCTTCCTTCTGGACTACTGAGTTTACTCCTCTGAGATGGTTTTATGTAGGATGAAGGTTCAGAACATGGCGGGGTGCCAGTATTCAATGGTATGGTCACCCAAGTAGGGTGGGTAACCGAGATTTCCGGTGAAACGGAGAGCTTGCAATTTGAGTCCCCAAAAAAACTTCCGCCATTTTGCACGTCACACGGGAACAATATATAATATGGGCAATAATATATAATATGGGCAATAATATATAATATAGGCAATAATATATAATATGGGCAATAATATATAATATGGGCAATAATATATAATATGGGCAATAATATATAATATGGGCAATAATATATAATATGGGCAATAATATATAATATAGGCAATAATATATAATATGGGCAATAATATATAATATAGGCAATAATATATAATATATATATTCCCTCAAACTGTTCCGAATATCAAATCCGCTGGACAGGAAAAAAAAATGGTTGCTAAATCCTGGCTGCCACTGGCTAAGTGTCTTCGGCTTCATCACGGAAAAGTTTGCAGGCTTATCTTCCTATTCCTCTGCTTCTTTCTTTCCTTGCTGCATCTGGACAAGATGATTATTGCCCGTCTCTGTATAGTTGCTGCTTTATTCTTTTCCCTGCCAGCTTATCCCTCAAGCGTGGCTTTCAGTATATTAACCCTTGGACTGTGGTTAAAATCCTGTACTGGAAACTTTCTGGTTAAGCGTATTAACTCTTGGGAGACGAGCTAAAGAATGGAAAGATGTCTGTTGGTAGAGTGGCTTGCTGTAGAACTCCGAGACTCATTACAGATAAAAACTATGTTTTATATATTCATGTGGAAATCTTACCTAGCAGAACTGGTAGGATAAGGTCAAAAATTACGAGCCAGCAAAGAGAGAGAGAGGCTGAATACGACATGCATGTAAGTAACGCGGTTTGTTTGATGATTTTATCTGTGCTAAATACATCATCTGCAATGATGTCCACGGCGAAGATGGCGAAACCAGCCACCGGGCCAGAATGGGTTACCATAGCTCGTCTGACTTCACAACTTCACAGGGCTTCTCAGCAGGCTCCAGACCCATAGACAACTCATCTATCCTTAATCTCATGGTCAAGTTGAAGTCAGATTCCAACTTCTTTTTTTTTTTAAACTGTCCAATTCCTGCTCCTTCTTAAACAGTATATTTCCACTGACCTGACTCCTTCATAAACGGTATATTTTCACTGACCTGACTCCATAAACGGTATATTTCTACCGATCCCGAATCCATCAGCGGTATATTTCTAACGATCCCGAATCCATCATAAACGGTATATTTCTACCTATCCCGACTTCACAAAAGGTATGTTTCTACCTACTCTGGCTCTTTCATAAACATATTTCTACCATTTAAGGCTCCTTTAAAAACGGTATATGTCTGCCTACTCTGACTCCATAAACGGTATATTTCTACCTAACTGCCTCCATCTCCTACCACATCCCTGGTTCAAACAACACAACAGCCTATTAGCACGGGCACCTCTAGAACTAGGTATTTTCACGGATACAACTGACCAATGTTCGATATATAAGAGAGAGTGCACTGATTCTGAAAGGAGAGACAGATGACTGCCTGGAGAGGAATTTCCAAGTCTTAGGTTTCAAATAATTACCATCGTAAAAGAATGTATAATGGCGAGAAACTTTTTCCGGACGATGATGATGATGATTTAATACATAGGGGAAGATTCAGGGGCGGCCTAGTTTGAAAAAAGAGGGTTGGGACGTGGGACGGTGGCAGTCAGTAAATAGATGACAAAAGTATACAAGCAATCTTTATAGAAAGCCGGACCGCTTGAATGGGTGGGCAAGTAACTGCGAACTAGTCCTCGCTTGGACCGAGTCTGCCGTGGTTGTGGGTGGGAATTTTCGCTGAGGATGTCACTGAAGCGCGGTTGTCTCGCATCAGTTACGCTGTAAATGTGCCAGTGTCGGAGTCTTGGCGGATACTGAGGAAAAAGAAGGGCGCTAAAATGGGCGCAAATCCTTACATTACGTAGACTTCAGTATCTAGAGGGTTGCTGATCCTTACATTAAGTAGACTTCAGTATCTAGAGGATTGCTGATCCTTACATTACGTAGACTTCAATATCTAGAGGATTGCTGATCCTTACATTACGTAGACTTCAGTATCTAGAGGATTGCTGATCCTTACATTAAGTAGACTTCAGTATCTAGAGGGTTGCTGATCCTTACATTACGTAGACTTCAATATCTAGACGGTTGCTGATCCTTACATTACGTAGACTTCAGTATCTAGGCGACTGCTGATCCTTACATTACGTAGACTTCAGTATCTAGGCGACTACTGATCCTTACATTACGTAGACTTCAGTATCTAGGCGACTGCTGATCCTTACATTACGTAGACAGCAGTATCTAGGCGACTGCTGATCTTTATACAGATGTCAGTATTCAGGCAGTTAGAATACTTATTAGCAACTGCATTTTTTGGTACCTTAATAAAAGATATATCTTAGTTTCTGTAATCTGAAAACTGCATTAAACTATGAGATGTGAAAAACTAACAAAAGAGTTAAAATAAAGAAGAAAACATTGCGGGAAAACTCAGAAAAGAATTAAACGAAACAAAACAAAGCATGGAAAACTAATACAAGATTTAAAAGAGAAAAAAAAACATACAAAACAGTCTGTGGAACTTGAAATTCGTTTTTATTATTATTTTTTTTTTGGCGCTAAAACTTCTATTTTAACTCGTCAAAACCGAGCAATGGAATTCTTGCTCATTTTCTCGAAACTGATTGCAAGAACTCATCCTCAGGTTCTATCTTCCTAGATCTTTCTCCCATTCTCGTGAAGCTCGTGGGTCGCTTCAAGAATAAATCCTCCCCCATCTTTTCCTCCTACCCGGTAACTTCTTCCATTGGACCACGTGCTCCAAGCTGGACTGTGTCATTCTCCGCCATAAGCTGGTCAACTTTGGAGAACACCAGTTTTTTTTTTTAATTTCACACCCGTTGAAAGGACGTTTAGCCATTTTTTTATTTTCTCAATCTTCCGTGCATTAAAAATCTTTTTTTAAAATTTTCCGTGCATTGATTTTTATTTTGTCTATTTTCCATGCATTTTAAAAAATTTGGTCAATTTTCCGTGCTTTTTTTTTTTCGTCTGGGTCTTTTGCAGAACTTTCCATCTACTCCCTTTTCTTTCGGTAAGAAACGAAGAATCATTAAGTACCATGCTACCTTTAAAAACGTAATAAATCAGAATAGCTCTTCTCTCCTGTCAATCCTGATGTATTTATGGGTACTCGGTACTTTGTGTTGAGAGCAGATTGTTTCCGAAGACAGAGAACAATTACCTACACGGCGAGGCACAGCAGATTTACACGGCACGTGCAAATGTCAGTGGACGAAGGACAATAATAGGCCACGGGTGACAAACTTCAAAAGCCGCAAATATATTCACGAGCCCACTGGCCAAAATGCATCTAAATCAGTCAGCTTTTGCTGAATATAACACGCTTCAGCGATTCTTTTCCCTGTTGACTGCATAATCAGCTGAAGTTACGCTGATCATTTGATTATTTCTATCTTTAGCAGCATGAAACTACAAAAAAGCTTCTTTTTTTCCCCTTGGCTAACAAGCATTCTCCATCTGAACCTTAAGTGCCCAGGGCACATGGGGCTTCCGCAAGGGTTTTCAACAAACGCCTGTCCTTTTCCTTTTTTTTTTTCCCACTCTTGCCCAGGTGAGCCATCGATTGCTCAACATCCTTTCTGTTATTCTTCTCCATGTCTCCTTTGGTCTACCCTTACTCCTGTTCGCCTATGATGTCCATCTTAGTGCTATTTTTGGTAGTGAGTTGTCAGTCATTCGGAGCATAGGTCCCAACCATCGCCAGCATATTTCCTCAATAACTGCTGTTAGTAGCTTCATCTGCATTTATGCCAACAAGATGTTGGCTAAAAGTATTAATTTAACGAAATAAATTACATTTTAATAATAACCTCGTGGGGCTGTGGGCTGACAGTTGGGACAACCCTTATTTAGATCCAGCACACCTGAGTCTTACACAAAAAAACACGAGACTTCACCATAGTCATAGTACAGGAACACTGATAAACATCATTTTATCATATTATTTTACCAGCAATGGAAGTAAAAAAAAACATCAAAGGAAATCCACCGCATTCATACCTGATCTATTAGAAGTATACAGCACACCTGTCCCTCTCCGCCTCTGTTCGATTCGCTTGACAGAACGTTGCCCACGGCTAACTCCAGCACCCCCAGAACGTTCCCCAGGAAAGAGTCAGCGAAACCCGTGCATGATCTGCCCGATGTTGTGGGCGTAGGGCCGTGATTTATGACAAGATTAAGGGGCCCTGTATTTAATCACGCTTTGTGAAGTAGCAAAACTATCCAAGAAAATAGTTCATGCGGACGGTGTGTCTGTCACATATGTTGGCCGGGTTTTTATTTACAGAATGTATCTTGCTACATTTAAAATCTGTAATTTTCAGATAAGATGCTTTCCCCCGCTACTGTTATCTTGATGTTTGTGTTTCTTCGTTTTCATGTCAAGTTTTCGGCTACGTGTTTTTTGATATTGCTGATGGTGTCGTTTTTGATATTGTTGGTTCTGGCGTTGTTGATATTGTCGATGTTGTTGTTATATTGTTGGCGGTGCTGCTGTGGATACTGTTATTGCTATTGACATTACTGCTGCTGAATGACGAATAGTGGCTGCAGATCAAAATCATCATCAGCAGCGAACTAAACACCAGCTGGATGTTACGCAAACCTGAAGAAGCCAGCGGACTTCGTCAGGTGGACAGAGCTGCAGGAAGTCTGTAAGATGCAGCGATCAAAAAGATGGAGATAACAATCAAAGTAAGAAAAGATTATAAGAGTAAAATGAACGGAGAAATCGGGTTTGGGCAGGACAGGATGGGCAACATAAAAGATCGCAGAGAAATGAACAGCAAAAAGTGACAGTTTCTTAATAAATAGGATTCTCTCGGCAAAAAAGTATTCCGTTGTTTAACTTGTCAGCACCGGACAATTATCCAAGATAATGATTACTACACCCAGGGCAGACGCTGGATATCGTGCCTTCCCTGATATGTCAGTTCCAGGTCCCAGACATTTCAACGCTGTTATCTTTCAGTTATCTTTCACTTAGCCTCCTTCTTCTTTCCCCCCTTGAGTTTTCCACTTATTATCATCCCTATTATTGGCTCGGCTTAAAAACTATTTCGCTTTGTTTTCTAACATAACGACATCTCGTGGAGCCACGCTGCCAGGGGAGTGTTAAGTTCCGAAACTCACTAAGCGCCATGTCATTATTTGATCTAAAGTTGTATCCAATTCATTTATTCTAACTTTACAAAGTCAGCTAACAATTCTTGTCATTATTTTATGTAAATGTGTGTCCAATTCATTTATTCTAACTTTACACATCTAATTAATAACTCTTGACCATTATTTTATGTAAATGTGTGTCCAATCCATTTATTCTAACTTTACACATCTAATTAATAACTCTTGACCATTATTTTATGTAAATGTGTGTCCAATCCATTTATTCTAACTTTACACATCTAATTAATAACTCTTGACCATTATTTTATGTAAATGTGTGTCCAATTCATTTATTCTAACTTTACACATCTAATTAATAACTCTTGACCATTATTTTATGTAAATGTGTGTCCAATCCATTTATTCTAACTTTACAAAGTTAATTAATAATTCTTGTCATTGTATCTAAATGTGTGTCCAATCCATTTATTCTAACTTTACACATCAAATTAATAACTCTTGTCATTATTTTATCTAAATTTGTGTCCAACCCATTTATTCTCACGTTACAAAGTTAATTAACAATTCTTACCCACCTTGGAAAAGGGTACAAAATTAAACCAAGTTGATAGTTTTAAGTACTTTGGCACCTTGCTAAGAACAGATGTAAGACGTGTGACAGAAGTGAAAACCAGAACTGCACAAGCCTAGATCTCATTCCAAAAGTTGAAATCCATACTTTGCAATAAGTCACTATCTATGACATTCAGGAAGTGAGTGCTGCAATGTTACACTAAACCAATACTATTCTATGGATGCGAAGCCTGGACGGTCAGTAAAGAGATACAAAGAAGGCTGGACGGTCAGTAAAGAGATACAAAGAAGGCTGGACGGTCAGTAAAGAGATACAAAGAAGGCTGGACGGTCAGTAAAGAGATACAAAGAAGCCTGGACGGTCAGTAAAGAGATACAAAGAAGGCTGGACGGTCAGTAAAGAGATACAAAGAAGCCTGGACGGTCAGTAAAGAGATACAAAGAAGGCTGGACGGTCAGTAAAGAGATACAAAGAAGGCTGGACGGTCAGTAAAGAGATACAAAGAAGGCTGGACGGTCAGTAAAGAGATACAAAGAAGGTTGGACGGTCAGTAAAGAGATACAAAGAAGGCTGGACGGTCAGTAAAGAGATACAAAGAAGGCTGGACGGTCAGTAAAGAGATACAAAGAAGGCTGGACGGTCAGTAAAGAGATACAAAGAAGGCTGGACGGTCAGTAAAGAGATACAAAGAAGGCTGGAGTCAGATGAAGTGTGGTTCTTGAGAGGAATGTTGAAGGTACATGGACAGCTAGGAAATCGGACGAGGAAGTTCTGAAAGAGGCATAAGAAACAAGGACAATTAAAACAAAGATCAGAAAGCAACATTCCAGATTTGCGAGGCATGTTTGGAGGAGAGGGGGGGGGGGGGGGGCTTGAGTACCAAGTGACAACAGGTAAGATCGAAGGTAGAAGAGGCACAAGTAGACAGAGAGAAAAGGTGTTTGATGTTTTGGCATTCTGGCATGGGAACTCCTCAATGATAAGCATGATATCCCTCGCCTGTCGACATGGACCTTGAGAAAGAGAGGGCCGCCTTTGAAGCACAATTCTAAAACGTTACAACATAATGAGTATTCCCCCTGTTAAGAATCGTCAATAAACTTTATACTCGTTCCTTCAACGGGGAGTATCCCAAAGTAATAATTTCACGTTTCGATTATGAAATTCCATTTGCGGAATTCTCTGCCACTGATACACACCGAAAATATGCCTCGTAAATTATTGGACAAAACCCAGGCCCCGCCTTCAAGGACGCATAATCCAAAATATATGACTGACCTCGGGAACTTTAACGTTCTCCGGTTATTTTACAACCCACTTCTTCGTGGGTTTTGGTTCAAGTTAGTTTTTGTTAATTTTGTTCAAATGAGGTTCGGTTCAAACCTGAGCATTCAGTGCTTGTCCTAGACTTGTGAACTTTGGTGAAATCTGTTCGAAATGCGAGGGTCGTAGGAAAAGTGAGTTTGTACAGACTGGCATCTCCAAAAGGAAGACTGGTTATGATGTCCTTTGCATAATCATTAACGATTATTTAATATGCCATGGAAAATCTTCTTCTTCTTCTTCTCCTCCTCCTCCCCCTCCTCCTAGGAACTGCGAGGTGCTGTTTTCTGTGTAGCCGAACCGTTACAGCATCATATCGGCTTGGGTGGAACTATTTTTTTCAGTCCCTGAGAGTTCGGCTGAAAATCACCAGATGTGCAATACTTCTTTAGCACCACCATTAGGACTACGGCGATCACTGTCCCTTTACTCAGGCTGGGGGGGGGGGGGGGGTACCAGCGGAGAGGTTGGACAAGGGGTCTTGGTCATCTATGGTTCGGCCAACCCTGATGCCAGCATGTCAGTTCTGGGGCGCTGGTTGGCACAACGGACAGCTCCTTCGTCCCCTCAGGGAAGACCTGATGTACTAAATCTAAATTTGTGCCCTTTCTCCCGGCCCTCAAGATAAGATAAATCTTGCTAATCTTACCCCTTACATATCTTGATGATGTTCGTATTTTCGTATCACTGTTGTCCTCTTGATCTTTCCCCCCCCCCACCCCCCCCCCCATCAATTTTGTATGGTTTGCATTACACGTCTTATTTACGTGATAGAATATAACAGTAATATATTTTTCTTTGTGCGTTGCTCTGTGTTTTTTTAAAAATTAATATGAAAGTGGAAGTGCTAACCCTGTGATTTCTGAGAATTACGCAACATCTAAATCTGTGATTCTCAGCGTCCCCAAGCCTCAATCCTCCATTTTCAATCCAGCCTGTCCCAGAATCCTCCCCTAAAGACTAAATCATCATCCATAAGGGATTTTCACTGTTATACTTTTTTTAAAAATTAAGGTAATTATTGAAAAGCATCCGCTTCTTGGAAAAAAAAAACAACCTCATCTCCCACCGACTTAAAATTTCTACACCGAGGGAGCCACCTGCCTCTGGGTAGAAACTCCCTGGTCTAAAATAAATTATTGGACAAAAACAAAAAAAAAAACAAAAAAACACAGCTAAGCGGTCTCGTGGAGGATGCAGATTGTCGAGAAAAAAGGTAAATGAAAACCAAGAAGAAAAAAAAAAGACAACATTTCTGTGAACATATCACGTGAAGAAGGAGGTTACATAGACTGACAATCACCGAAAATCTCATGGGGAAACCGAAAGAAAGAAAGAAAAAAAATATCTGGATGAACTAACCAAGTGGCACAGGAAAAGAAAAGAAGCAGATCCGATTAGAAATATCAAGGACCATTACAAAATTGAGTGCATAGGGACCAGGCTTACGTAACTCCGATTTACGTAAATCTCAATTTACGAAAACAAAATTACCACGTTTCAAACAAGCTACGGAAATTTACGCAATAAACTAGTAAAGTAAAAAACCCTATAAGGTATATAATAATGCATTACTCCGATATACGTAAAACTCGACCTACGTCGGAATACTTCATTTACCTAAGACTAAAACTTTCTTGATCACAAAACCCTATAAGGACGGCACCTAATAATACATGAATGAATGAATTTTAATATCAAATTTTCCAATACATTCTTTTACTTCTTCTTTTATGTCTCGTATGCTAATGCCACAGGATAGTGATTGTTACAGTAAAAATATGACATCTATCAGCTCCTATGCTTTTTTCCCCCGAGGGGAAAAAAAAAAAGGATTTTCCTCAATTTTCTTGGAGAAATCGCATCCCTTTGCAGCAAGAGAAACAAATGACAACACATGGCTCTACTCCGTCAAGCGAAGGCACAGAGATAAGCAGAGAAGAGAGACAGATAAGAAAAATGAATTATCATGCACACATTCTACAGCGTTGAAGATAGACGCAGATATAAAGGTGGCGTCTCGCCTTCGGCATCACCAGAGAGAGCACGCTGGCCAATAAAGCAGAAACTCATCACACTAGACCAAATATTAAAAATGTTACCGCTCCCTGGAGTAGGTCCATACAGTCCAGATACCACGATAAAACTATCTCTGCGTTATCAGATATCACTATAAAACTATCATAGATATCATTGAGAAAAACTACGCGAAAACTGTAGCGTCTGTACAAACAATTCATAAGTTTTTTCCCTTGAGTCTTCTCTAACACAAGACAGATCCAGCAAATGGTGTCGCACACTGAATGACTCCTATCATCAGCTTCCCTCAAGGATCTACACATATACAAAAAAAAAAAAAGAAAGGACAGCAGAACAGAGGCCTTTTTTAGATTTCCGAGTATTGAACTCTTCTGTCTGCTTTATGCTCTGTCAAATGCAGCAATGCCGACAATGTCCGTGCTCAGACTAGCCCTCTATCTGCATACATTCAGAACGTTTTGTAAGAATTTTAACTCATTACGTTTGCTTTGTTACCACATGCATGAAACTTGATTGTTTCGTTTATATGTCTCATTTGTCGCGAATGAACTGGGTTTGTTTCTTTCAGCTCTCCTCTGCTTAGCGTCCCATCCAAGAGCACCGTGATGGGACTTACTATACGCTAGATCCGCTCTCTGTGGTTCTTCGTTTTCATTCTTCATTTCTGGGTGACAATTTTAACACTTCACCGTTTTCTTGCAAGTTCAGTTAATAATATTGTGAAATATAACAAATATGTAATATTTTATATACAAAATTAAACATTTAGGATAACTATTTTGTCAGAACACCAGCGCCCGAAGTTTCAAATTTTAACTAAAAAGACCTAACATATGAGTCAAAGAAGCTGGCTTAGAGAGATTCTCTAAAAATCACTGCATACAAACAAACATCATTAGAGGCCTCAGTGTTTGACTAAAAACAAGATAGAACCGACAGCATCCGTGATTTAAGGGCAAGAAGGCTGAACAAACAAAACACTTAACACCAGTCATCATTCCGTGCTGGTCAGCTGCGTTCATGTTAAACCTTCAGATGTCGCTCCGCCTTCCTGTTTACTGCTTTCTATCCTTCTGCACACCCTGTGTTCTGGTAATTTATCAAGTTTCATCACCACGAACGTGTTCTTTTCTACGATAAGCTTAACGTAGGACAACATTTTACATGTACTAATTCTTTTCAATATTAAATTAATATACACTTGTAATTTTCAAAGACTTGTGACATTATCATTTTATATTTTAATTATTTGTAAAGTCATTTTTAAGTGTAAATTCTCACTGCTACTCGTTGCAATAAACCCGTATAATGTAAAATGGCTTTCCGTACTTTGATTTTTAAACTTGACGCTAACAATGAGGCGATCGGAACGGCCTAGATGGTTACCTACGTCCACACTCATTGCTACCTGAATTTTTACACAGTGCCAAGTGACTTTTGTAACAGCCTTTGCTTTATGCAGCCGTAACATGCAACACGGCTGGGACACATGACAAAGGCTGACCGCAGACCGAGAAAGGTGGAAAGAATTTGTTGCTGTTCTGCAAGTCGCCACATGGCGTAGTGGGCAGTGATTGGTTAGCTGATCCACGACGAAAGACGTGGATGGATGGATTTATGCAGTCGTTTTCTTCGTCTTTCTCTCTAATGGTATTAATATATCGTTGACGCTGTTTTGGAAAGACACCCCCAACAAGTTTGGAGGAGAAATACCAGCTACCTAGTTCCTGAACGAATACCAGCTACCTAGTTCCTGAACGAATACCAGCTACCTAGTTCCTGAACGAATACCAGCTACCTAGTTCCTAAAAGAATACCAGCTACCTAGTTCCTGAACGAATACCAGCTACCTAGTTCCTGAACGAATACCAGCTACCTAATTCTTGAACGAATACCAGCTATCTAGTTCCTGAACGAATACCAGCTACCTAAGAAAACAGTGTTTGGTGCAAGCACAACGCAGGAGACGCGCACTGGTGGACTGTCAGCATCACGAAAGTTGGTTAGTTACGCTCTGTTACGTCTCCATTTCGTTACATCTCCGCTTTGTTACACTGTTATGCTCTATGTAACTTCACTAACCCAGGATCGGTAAAGCACTAGATTCGTACACAAACTTGAGCCATAATCAACATTTCAACTTCTATCAACTCCACAGCTGCGACATAATATAGATCAATCATCACATAATTCCAGCAGTTAAAAGAGAATAGGTTTATTGGTGAAACCCCATTTGTTGGTGCATGTTGCCAGTGGAAGTGGAATGAAAAGGCTGATGAAAATCACAACAACATGAAATAAGTGTCAGGGCGACTGACGTCGCCATGGGACGATCTTTCTCATGGCAAAACAGAAAACACAACATACTTCCTCAATCTGAATTCACCACTTGGTCCAGAGGGACAATCTACTTTCAACATTACATAAAAACTAGAAAAACTGTCCTAAAAATGATAAATTAACCAAGTCTAACCATTTCCCTATAAAGAGACAGACTACTACCTAAACTCTACATTTTGGACAACCCAACTAAAAAGTATTAGCTCTGAAAGAGGAACTTGTATGATTCCACATTTTCGAACCTCCTTCCTTGCCGTTCTTTTTTTTTTTCTTTTTCTTTTTACGTCTGCTCTTTTGCTGTACGTCTCTTCCAATTTCTTAACAGTGTACACCACTACGTGCGAATTTTACATCACTGATTCGCTTGCTGCGCAAGACTATAAGTTTCCAAAATTAGCTCTCTACAGGGGAGACTACCCTTTTCCCTCATCCAAACCATTTACCTACCTATTCTGTTACACTAGTTCCTGAACGAATACCAGCTAGATTCTCCATGAAGCCCAGCTGACTTGGATGCATGCCAGTTCTCTTGATTCTCGATGAACCCCAGCTAACTACAGTACATAAAAATATACCAGCCATCTAGTTCACAGAGCAACGGCAGCTACCTAGTTCCCTGAAGAATACTAGCTACTTAGTTCATACTATCGTATTAATGAAAGTATGGTCGCCTAATCTTCCGTCCGAACTTGATGTGATTCTAGCGACCCCAAGAGGTGATGAAGAATCACAGGAACGCACTGGTTGCCCTCTAGAAACAAACGACTCGAGGCACTGGAAGCTTCATTGCCTCGTGATTAATGTATAAACTGTCAATTCTAGTGCTCTGGAGTAGATGGTGGATGGGGTTGTGGCCAGGGAGGGAACAGAGATCACTCACAAAGCTGAGATCACTCACAAAGCTGAGATCACTCACAGAACTGAGATCACTCGCAAAGCTGAGATCATTCACAAAGCTGAGATCACTCACAAAGCTGAGATCACTCACAAAGCTGAGATCACTCACAGAACAGAGATCACTCACAAAGCTGAGATCACTCACAGAACAGAGATCACTCACAAAGCTGAGATCACTCACAAAGCTGAGATCACTCACAGAACAGAGATCACTCGCAAAGCCGAGATCACTCACAAAGCTGAGATCACTCACAGAACTGAGATCACTCACAGAACTGAGATCACTCGCAAAGCTGAGATCACTCACAAAGCTGAGATCACTCACAAAGCTGAGATCACTCACAAAGCTGAGATCACTCACAGAACTGAGATCACTCACAAAGCTGAGATCACTCACAAAGCTGAGATAACTCACAGAACTGAGATCACTCACAAAACTGAGATCACTCACAAAGTTGAGGTCACTCACAAAACTGAGGTCACTCACAAAGCCGAGATCACTCACAAAGTTGAATTATAAGAATAAAGTAAAAGAACCTGGCAAGCAGAATGACATGAGTGCAGTATACATATTTGATACAGACATGGATGGATGGATGGATGGAAGGATGGATGGATGGATTTGCTCGAACTCTGTACTTAAGTTTCTAAGACAACTGACAAGCACATGTAATAAACAGCCTGGTCGGTTGTTATTCACTATTAAGAGCACGTTGTTGTTAGCAAGACTTTAAACAAAAACAAAAACAAAAACAAAAAACCAAAAAACTAAGGCACAGAACATTAGTAACTGTTTTGTACTGAATGTTCATAGTTTTGATATGGTAGAATAGGAAAACGTGTCTTTTCATTTTTGCTTGGATGTGTACAAGAGGATGGTTAGATTTTTTAAACCCTGAAAGAAAGAAAGAAGGAAAGAAAGAAAGAAAGAAAGAAAGAAAGAAAGAAAAGGATGAAAGTCTGACATTAATGTCGTATTAATTCAAAAGTGCCACACTGAACAAACACAACGGGTACAAAATCTTTCCTTAACATGGACCTGCTAACAAATAATACGTCTTTATTGTGGAATCTTCCATGAACCGCTCTGATGAATAGTGTCAAAGAATGCGCTGACAGATCCTGCGGCTGAATTCACCTGCTTGGGTTTTGTTATTTAGCTGGTTTTTCCAAGGTATATTCGCTGTGGAATGTAGTTGGGAGAATATCACTGTCCGTGGTTTTGTGTGGAAATATCGCTGTCCTTGGTTATATGGAGAATATCACTGTCCGTGGTTTTGTGTGGAAATATCGCTGTCCTTGGTTATATGGAGAATATCACTGTCCGTGGTTTTGTGTGGAAATATCGCTGTCCTTGGTTATATGGAGAATATCACTGTCCGTGGTTTTGTGTGGAAATATCGCTGTCCTTGGTTATGTGGGGAACATCACTGTCCGTGGTTTTGTGTGGGAATATTGCTGTCCTTGGTTATGTGCGGAATATCACTGCCCGTGGTTTTGTGTGGGAATATCGCTGTCCTTGGTTACGTGGGGAATATTGTCCGTGGTTTTGTGGGGGAATATCGCTGTCTGTGGTCTTTTGAAGAATATCGATGTCCTTGGTTTTGTGGAGAATGTCACTGTCAATGCTCTTGTGGAGAATGTTGCTGTCCATGGTCTTGCAAAGAATGTCACTGTCCATGGTTTTGTAGAGAATATCAATGTTCATGGTTTTGTGGAGAATGTCATTGTTCATGGGTTAGTTGAGGATCTTATTGTCCACAGGTCTTGTGGAGAATGTCGCTGTCCATGGTTTAGCTGAGGATATTATTGTCCACGGTCTTGTGGAGAATGTCACTGTCCATGGTTTAGTTGAGGATGTTGTTGTCCACGGTCTTGTGGAGAATGTCGCTGTCCATGGTTTAGTTGAGGATGTTATTGTCCACGGTCTTGTGGAGAATATCGCTGTCCATGGTTTTGTGGTGACTGTTGCTGTCCATGGTTTTGTGGTGACTGTTGCTGTCCATGGTTTAGCTGAGGATGTTATTGTCCACGGTCTTGTGGAGAATGTCACTGTCCATGGTTTAGTTGAGGATGTTGTTGTCCACGGTCTTGTGGAGAATGTCGCTGTCCATGGTTTAGTGGAGGATGTTATTGTTCACGGTCTTGTGGAGAATGTCGTTGTCCATGGTTTAGTTGAGGATGTTGTTGTCCACGGTCTTGTGGAGAATGTCGCTGTCCATGGTTTAGTTGAGGATGTTATTGTTCACGGTCTTGTGGAGAATGTTGTCCATGGTTTAGTTGAGGATGTTGTTGTCCACGGTCTTGTGGAGAATGTCGCTGTCCATGGTTTAGTTGAGGATGTTATTGTCCACGGTCTTGTGGAGAATGTCGCTGTCCATGGTTTTGTGGTGACTCTTGCTGTCCATGGTAGCAGAAAGTAGCAGTGAAATATTCTCAAGGGATCGCAATGAAATGTTCTATGGAGATTTTCACTGTGAAATCTCCTCAGGAGAACATAGCTGTAGATGTGAGAAATAGATAAGATCGCTGTGGAAAAAAACAATGTTAGCACGGTTACACTCTTCTCCATCGAATGGCCGCTGTTATCAATTTCCCTGATTTCAGGTTTTGTTGTTTTCACTATACAATATTTCATCAGGCAGACTGTGTGGAGTGGTCTCTGGATTACTGTCAGGTGGATTTTTTAACATGCTCCATCACTTTAATGAACTTGTCAGTCTCTATCCTGCTTATCAAGCAACTGTGGAACTCCTGTTCACCTGACAGCAGAACGGAATGTATAACAGGGTCTTGACCCTGCTATGTGTTGCTTTAGCCAAACGACAGGAACTTCTGTCCCCTCAAGAGATGAAATTTCCATTAAAAAAAAAAAACCCGGGTCTACAACAGTTCTCAAATTACTGATGTGGGTGCTACTGATTGACAAGGATAAGTGGCTGGAAGTTAGACCTAGTCTTCATCAAGACCCGTACATCGCTTGGAAGTTCTACTTGTGGAAGTAGCAATTGCAAGGAAAGCGTACTTAACAATAAACGAAAGGATGTAGAGACTGGCGTGTCTGCTTGTTTGATAAATAATACCACCCAGCAAATCTATGCCCACGGTGGTTACGTTCCCGCAAATGCCCGGTGTACTTCTTTTTTTTCCTCTTTTTGTCCTCAACGTGTGGTGATTTAGCATACATGGCGCTGACGTTAACGTTTCAGCCACACTGTAATGTATATGATGATGTTTCTGTCATCGCTGTAAGAGAGTAATAACAGTTGCTGCCCAGGAAGTTGGATTTGCTACTTTACGATGATGATTTCCAGGGTAATGTTCCATCCTTCACGGAGAAAAACTGTTTTGCAGTAAATCTCCAAGCTGCCCTGTCTCTTCTTGATACTCTGCATTCTCTCCAGGCTTCCCTGTCTCTTCTCGATAACTCTTCGTCTCTGTTATCCATAGCTACATAAAGTTCTTGGTGATTCCAAGTTAAGATGGCATCCTGCAAGTCCGCACTCAGACTTAAGACCCAAATCTGACCCCAGAAAAAAAAGACAACAGACAGAGAAAACTAGGAAACACAATTCCTGTCAACAATGGGATTCACTGAGGCAAAGTGTCCCTGTGTACAGATGGGCGAACATATGAAGATGAAACTCAAAAGATTGTGGCATTATCACAGTAATCATATCTGTATTCCTTTTTATATATTCACTTTATATATGTATATACTTTTTAAAATGATGTATACAGATGTAAGCTCTTATACTGTCAATACCAACTGACGCTTTTCTGTCTGAATGTTTAAAATGTGGGGAAATATGGGGGACTTTATTACACAGCTTGGTCTGTACAAGCACCAGCCTCGAGTTGTTTCCTTTGGTAGACACCCCTCCAGCATTTGCTGAGCTCTGCTTTGTAAATAAGCAACACACATAAAACTAATAAGACGCCTTTTGTAAACCACAGCTGAAGAAAAGAAGACATAATAGTCAATAACCCGTGCAGATCATCAGAAATTTACAAATTTACAGCAAACATAGCTGGTGGTCAAAGAAAAAGAGAAAGACCAAGGCGAAGTTGGCTGCAAGACATCGTTGATGATCTACGAATGGACGCATTAGCGCCAGGGCATCTTGCTTACAACCGAGAGTCATACTTGAGAGCTGTTAGGGAGGCAAAGTTCCGCAATTGACATGCAAATGACTGACTGATTGATAGCTGGTACTGCCGGTCAGTACCTATGCCGCACTGGTAAAATAACAAGAGTACTTCAGCTCTGGTGCTCTACTTTTGACGATCATAGAAAACTCCGATTGTCAGGACATTCTCTGAAAAAGTTATAAGGGTACACTGAGGATATGTTGAGAACCGTTGCTTCGTTTCAAGAAATTTAAGTCCATAAGCAGAAGAAGATATGCGTCTTTTTTTTCTGTATGTGACACCATTTTTTTAAAAACGGTTCTAAATGTTTTAATAACAGTTCCCTAACTTCAACTTATTTGTGGTTGTTAATTTAGCTGTGCTATCAGAAACTTTTCTTCTTCCTAATTAATGTCTGTCATGTGATCAAATTCTGGCTAGATTTTCAAGCATATGCAAGCTGTTTTTAATATGCCCCGAGGCCAAATAAACCGTACTTATTGCGCTTACGTTTTTCTTAAATCATAATTTTATGACGATAGTTTATTACCGCAACGACATAATTACGATAGGGAAGTGTTACAGTACCTCAAACATACAAACCGGCAAGTGTTACAGTACCTCAAACATACAAACCGGCAAATGTTACAGGGCCTCAAACATACAAACCGGCAAGTGTTACAGTACCTCAAACATACAAACCGGCAAGTGTTACAGTGCCTCAAACATACAAACCGGCAAGTGTTACAGTGCCTCAAACATACAAACCGGCAAGTGTTACAGTGCCTCAAACATACAAACCGGCAAGTGTTACAGTACCTCAAACATACAAACCGGCAAGTGTTACAGTACCTCAAACATACAAACCGGCAAGTGTTACAGTACCTCAAACATACAAACCGGCAAGTGTTACAGTACCTCAAACATACAAACCGGCAAGTGTTACAGTACCTCAAACATACAAACCGGCAAATGTTACCGTACCTCAAACATACAAACCGGCAAGTGTTACAGTACCTCAAACATACAAACCGGCAAGTGTTACAGTACCTCGAACATACAAACCGGCAAGTGTTACACGGCCTCAAACATACAAACCGGCAAGTGTTATAGTACCTCAAACATACAAACCGGCAAGTGTTACAGGGCCTCAAACATACAAAACGGCAAGTGTTACAGGACCTCAAATATACAAACCGGCAAGTTTTACAGGACCTCAAACATACAAACTGGCAAGAAGTGTTACAGGACATCAAACATATAACCCGCAAATGTTACAAGACCTCAAATGTACAGACCGGCAAGTGTTCAGGACCTCAAACATACAAACCGGCTAGTGTTATATGACCTCAAATACATAACCGGTAAGTGTTTATGTAACAAAAGCAAAAACAAATTTTAAAAAGCCCGGACGATTAACTTTCAGTTTTAAAGATCTCATTGCCAACAGGGCAATATTATTTCGCTACAAATGCATCCATTTTCTCGCCCGCCGAGACTTCAAAGAAACCGTAAATGGAAAGTACAGATCACAACAAAGAAACTATTATGTTTCAATAAGTCTCGTTTAATTAGAACTAGAATAACGACCCCAAAAACAGTTGTATAACTTTACACAACTTCCACACTTCCGGTAATCAAGCTACGCCACTTCCGGCGCTTTCTTTTAAGCAAAACAAAGTCCGACAACCAGGCCATGATAGTTACTGCCCTTAGTCCTCTGTTCCCACTCACTACAATAGGACGGGATGACAAGAGTTCGATTTTTATTTGTCCCCTCTATTTTACTCCCCCTTGTCTTCAAGATTTGGCATCGATCTGGAAAGGCTATATGGTATTACGGTCTTGGAGTCCCGGACTGAATGAATAATGAGTCTCCTGGTTTATCTGTCATCTCTGGCAGTTTCTGTAGAAATTTTTTTAGAACTCTTTCCAAGGAACATTTCTCAGTGGGAACTCAGAATTGTGTTTAATCTCTCCTGAACGCCCAACTTGTCAGAGAGATTTCCACTCTGTACCCACAACACTGCAAGACATCGTTGATGATCTGCAAATGGATGTATCAGCAGCAGGCCATCTTGCTCACAACCGAGAGGCCTACAGGAGTGCTGTTAGGGAGGCAAAGTTCCGCAAGGGACATGCCAATGAATGAATGAATGAACCCACAACAAATGAACAAACACAGATACAAACACGCTGTTTGTCCGTCCATTGATGATGATGATGATGATGATGGCTTTCTTCATTTCTCGGGAAAGGGGTAAAGGAGAAGTTGGGATATCCCCAACAGATAAAGATAAAATTCCAGTTTCCACACCATTAAGGCATATTGGGGAATATGGTGTTAAGCCCGTATTTTCCCTGACCTCCGGCATATAAAAGTTTGATGTCGTCAGTATCACGCCTGGCCGCTTTACCTTCCCAGATTTCTCTGATACTCATTTTTAAAGGCTGGGTGACCTTGGGGCCCTTTTCGGCGTGTACCAGAAAAAAGAATCCCAATGCTGGGACTGAACCCAGTAAAAAAAAATAAGGGTCTTTTACCTGTGTAACCCTGTCATGCCTTAGAGTCAAATAAAGATATGGTGTTAGTGCCCATATTTCCCTTGACCTGTCAGCGCACTAGAGGGCGATGTGGTCAGCATCACGCCTGGCCGCCTTTTCTTCCCCCTGAAGAATCAGGTACCCATCGAGCGCCAAACCACTCAGCCAACCAAGCCGCTTATCCCAACAGGCTGACTGAAATGCCCGGCTTCTCAATGTGTTCCAACCTTAAGTTTTTTTGATGAGCTGAAACATGATCGTTGATCCCAATCTCCGCTTATCAGGATTATATAGCGCTAGTTGTCTCCTCTGAGCACTTCTTAGAAGAAGTACGGTAAGATCTCGGCCAGGTGTAGTTTGCTTGCCACGTGTAGCAGCAGACTTCACGGCTACTGTTCCAGTGTCTTATACAGGCAGTCCCCGAGTTACGAACGAGTTCCATTTAAGTCCTCGTAAGTCGAATATGTACTAAGTCGGAACAGTTAGGTATGATTCATATCTATCGTCGGTTATACTGTATACAGAACACAGTGTATCTTCCTATGCATAGAAAACAGTAAAGAAACCGACGGACCGCTGGAAACGCGCAAAATTTTGATGGGCCCCGCGAAGTATCGCCTACTTGTTATTACGAACAATGTGTATGTAACTAGAATTTTTAAACATAACTGGCTTTACGGAGTATCTCATAACTACGTAAAAAGGTAAAGGTAATCCTGTCATGCCTTAGAGGCACTCATAACTACGGGCTGTACGTAATTCGAACGTTCTTAACTCGGGGAACTTCTTATGTAAAAGCATCTGATTCTGAGGGAGTGAGCGAGTCTGAGGGAGTGTGCGAGTCTGAGGGAGTGCGAGTCTGAGGGAGTGAGCAAGTCTGAGAGAGTGAGCGAGTCTGAGGGAGTGAGCGAGTCTGAGGGAGTGAGCGAGTCTGAGGGAGTGAGCGAGTCTGAGGGAGTGAGCAAGTCTGAGGGAGTGTGCGAGTCTGAGGGAGTGAGCAAGTCTGAGGGAGTGAGCGAGTCTGAGGGAACGAGCGAGTCTGAGGGAGTGCGAGTCTGAGGGAGTGAGCAAGTCTGAGGGAGTGAGCAAGTCTGAGGGAGTGCGAGTCTGAGGGAGTGAGCGAGTCTGAGGGAGTGAGCGAGTCTGAGGAAGTGAGCAAGTCTGAGGGAGTGAGCAAGTCTGAGGGAGTGAGCAAGTCTGAGGGAGTGAGCGAGTCTGAGGAGTGCGAGTCTGAGGGAGTGAGCGAGTCTGAGGGAGTGAGCGAGTCTGAGGGAGTGAGCAAGTGTGAGGGAGTGAGCGAGTCTGAGGGAGTGAGCAAGGAAGGAAATAAGAAAATGCGGTCATGAAAAATAAGTGTTCAGCAGTACTTCGTTTCTGGTACAACTCCAAGACCAAATAACTGGGAAAGTTCCAAGATTAAGTGTCTAGCACTTGTCCCAAGATTAAGTGTCTAGCACTTGTCCCAAGATTAAGTGTCTAGCATGTGTCCCACGATTAAGTATCTAGTGTAATTTCAAGGCTAAGTTTCTTCTTGAGCTCTAAAATCTAGAACAAATCCAAGTTTCTTGTTCAGTTCCAAGATTTAGAACAATTCCATATCCAACATTCCAAGTTTCTTGTTCAGTTCCAAAATCTAGAACAGTTCAAAATTTATGTCTACGCCCAAAACTCGATTTACGATGCAGTCCCAAGTTTCAGCTTACAGTACATCTTACTTACATCTTACATCTGTCCCGTGCTGTTAAACATCACATAGGGCTCGCATGGTAGTTCGCCAAGTTTTCCTGTTTTCGACGAGCTTTTCAACCTCATCAAGAGATTTTATGTCTACTAATTTGGCTCGGGATTCCTATACGCAGGCTGAGTTCACTGCTAGACGTCAGTATGCTCTTACATCTATCAGAGATGTTCCGACATGCTTTCTAATACAAAAATGGTTTATCTGCGTTCTGATACTACCATCTGGGGATATCCATGTTGTTTTCATTGTGTGGAAATACTGTTCCTCCAATAACCAATTTGGACACATTAAACGTCATGATAATCTAGAGAAAACCGTCTTGGAAGGGTACATAATGGGAAAAAGAAAGAGAGGAAGACCAAGGCGAAGATGGCTGCAAGACATCGTTGATGATCTGCAAATGGATGCATCTGCAGCAGGCCATCTTGCTCATAACCGAGAGGCCTATAGGAGTGCTGTTAGGGAGGCAAAGTTCCGCAAGAGACATGCAAATGAATGAATGAATGACCATGCCCTCTATTAGACATAGTTAAATTAATCTTTCTCCATTCTGATTTACTGTATCAATTATTTCGCCGATTAAGTTTTCGACATCGGTGTTATCTTTTCCTACTCTGGCGTAGAAGTCACCCATGACAATTAGGATGTCGTGTCTAGGGACTTTGTTAATGAGTTCTTGTAGTTGGTGATAGAGATAGTCTTTTATTTCATCATCGTTCGTGAGTGGTTAACATTGTATGGCTGTCGTTTCTTCCGTGTCTTAGTTTGTATCGTGCTTTTATTATAAGACTATTCACTGGTTCCCATTCTATAAGGCTCTTTGATGCTTCATTTGACATAAGTATACCCACTCCTTCTTGGTACTTCCCATCGTCTCTGCATGAATGTACTAAAACTTACGGTTTTCCGCCGATCTTTTCTCTGCTTCTGACCATCGCATTTCACTGATACCCAGTACGTCTAGATGATATCTATCCATCAGTACGTATCAGTACGTCTAGATGATATCTATCCATCAGTACTTATCAGTACGTCTAGATGATATCTATCCATCAGTACGTATCATTACGTCTAGATGATATCTATCCATTTTTCGGATTATTTGAGAAGTTTTTGATGGTGCTGTCATTGTTCTTACATTCTAGAATCCAATCTTTGTTACATATTTGGGGCCGATGAATGCATTCTTTCCTTTGTTTGAGTTCTTCGAAGTTCGTATCCCTGATACTGCTTACAGTACAGTTCATTTTTTTTAAAAGGGAAAAAAAACCCAATAACAAACAAACAAAAAATAACTGCCTTTTTAACGAAAACTCCAAACTCAACGTTACATCCTTCCAGTCGTAGGCGATGACATACGATGCCTTCTTGAATAACTTTCCGACGGCTTGGCTGTAAATTGTGAAAAGCCTTTGAGGCTGTACGTAAACTAGCTATTACGCAAAGGTACAAGAAGTCTAGAAAACTTCGTCTTCTTTCTCTCTAGAACTGCGAGCTGATGCGGTGAAGATGTTGAGACGCACACCATCGTGTCGGCTTGGGAGTGGGTTATAGTGTCTATGTCTTTTTCAGTCCCAGAGTGGAGGTTAAAAATAAAACAAAGCAGGAGGTGAGCAGTGCTTCTTTTGCAGACTCCACTACCAATGAGTATTATAGCGATCCATTCCCCGTTAACTGGGCCTGTTACTGAAGGTACGACGAGAGAGGTGAGATAGGGTCTTGATCATCTATGCTTCGCCAACCTTGACGTTAGCATGTCAGCTATGTGCCGCTGGTTGCCAGATTGTGTCCCATTTTTCTAGCACGAGGAAACTAGACTACAGACAACAACATGGGGAAACTAGACTACAGACAACAACATGGGGGAAACTAGACTACAGACAACAACATGGGGAAACTAGACAACAGACAACAACATGGGGAAACTAGACTACAGACAACAACATGGGGGAAACTAGACTACAGACAACAACATGGGGGAAACTAGACTACAGACAACGACATGGGGGGGGGGGGGCTAGACTACAGACAACAACATGGGGGAAACTAGACTACAGACAACATGGGGAAACTAGACTACAGACAACAACATGGGGGAAACTAGACTACAGACAACAACATGAGGAAACTAGACTACAGACAACAACATGGGGGAAACTAGACTACAGACAACAACATGGGGAAACTAGACTATAGACAACAACATGGGGGAAACTAGACTATAGACAACAACATGGGGGAAACTAGACAACAGACAACAACAAAAAATGACCCCCTATGTAAGTGCGATGATTCAGTTTGTGAAAGTCTTTGAGAGACGAGGAAATAAAAGAGTTGAGAGAGGCGTCGACAGACTGGAAGAAAACTCTGAAGTGTCAGGAATGTTCCAAGGGTTGACGTGTTGACACTAGGGAAGTGTTAAGAATGTTTCACTTGTTGACGTGCTGACGCCACAAGTGATAGGAAGACTGCCGTAGGTTTTCCACAGAAACAGAAGGTGTGACCAAAGGCTTTCCAACACACAATATAAGAGATGCTAGTCCTGCAAAATACAACAAAATCCACGCACTGGAAGTCTAAAAAATACAACGTTCACAGATTGGAAATCTAACAAAATACAACAACATCTACGTACTGGAAATCTAACAAAATGCAACATCCACATACTGGAAATCGAACAAAATACAACATAATGTACTTACTAGAGTTCTAACATAATATATCACCATTTACATACTGGAATTCTAACATAATACATTCCACTACGGGAATTCTAATATACGAGTAATGCAATATACCCGCACTGGAATTCTAGCATAATACAACATTTCCGTACCGAAATTCTAACATGATACAACACACCCCCCCCCCCCCCCCCGCTGGAATTCTAACGCAATGCAACATACCTGTACCGGAATTCCAACATAATGCAACATTCCCGTATTGGAATTCTAACAAAATAATGCAACAAAATTCAGGTACAGCAATTCCGAAACACAATGGAAAACAAATTCTTTTTCCGCTTCATTCTCATTCTCTCTCTCTCATTCTCTCTCTCCCCCTCCCTCTCTCATGCTCTCCTCCTCTCTCTCGCCCTCTCTCATTCTCTCTCTCCCCATCTCATTCTCTCTTTATGCTCTCTCCCCCTCTCTCTCCCTCTCTCATTCTCTCTCATGCTCTCTCTCCCCCTCTCTCATTCTCTTTCTCATTCTTTCTCTCTCATGCTCTCTCCCCCTCTCTCTCCCTCCCTCTCTCATTCTCTCTCATGCTCTCTCTCCCCTCTCTCATTCTCCCTCTCTCATGCTCTCTCTCCCCCTCTCTGTCATTTTGCCTCTTCTTCTCCGACTATTCGCTCCCCTGCACACATATATACACACACAAACACACACACACACACACAAACACACACAAACACACTGGCATATTCGTAGTTCAATCCAGTTCCGAAAACTTTAGCAAAGTCTAGAACTTGTGCTCCAAGGCAGTAGAAGATTTACAAGCAAAGAATTCCAAAAATAAAAAACTGAAACATTCGCAAACACATACACCCACAACACCCACACAAGAGCCCGCCATTCCGCCCTTATGTGTGTGCTCAAGCGAGACTGATGAAAGAAAAGTGTTCTGAGAGCACACGAGATCTCGCGCGGGGGAATAGGGACGAGATCTGGCTGCCCCTAGTGACTGGAGGGCGACAACTCGCCTGCGACCTGTGACAGGTGGTGATCTCCCTTGCATGGACAAATGCGCATATGTTGTGTCCTTTGTTGCATACCATTTGTCAAACCAGGGCTCTGTGCTTCCTGCGTGTATACAGTAGACTCGCCATGAAAAAGGGAGTCTGGGAGATGAGAACATGAAATAGAGCAATGTACGCTCATTAGGACCCTTCACAAAAACTGCCTTTCTTACCAAACCAGTCTGACGGAAATGTGTGATGTCAATATTTCTCTTCGTAGACTGGCTGGGCATACCACAGTTTCTTCTGTAGCCTCTCCTAGCTCGTCTCCTTACATGAATTCTGGGCCCACACGGTGCCATGGAAACAGCCCACGACGACACTATGTCATTTTCAGCAAATTAGATGTACCGAAAAGAGGGGTAAGAAAGTAAGACAACTGACTTGCGATGTTATAACGTTTCTCCATTCATCATCATCATCAGGTACCATGCCGACTGGCGTTGGCTATTATGCTTCTCCAAAGTACCCGATCCTTCATGCAGGCCATCAGCTCAGTTGGTGATCTCCTCTCACACCATCTCCTCAGACTGTCCAGTATCATTTCTCTTGCTCTTCCTCTTGATCTTCTTCCTTCTATTTTTCCTGTTATAATATTTTCAATGCCCCCTCTTCTCATTGCATGTCCTATGAAAGTACATTGTCTCTCTCTTATCTTTCTGACAAGGTTTTTTGTCTCTCCAGCTCTTCTCATACATTCTTCATTAGTTATTTTTGCTGTCCAGGGGATTCTCAACATTGTTCTAATAAACCACATTTCTGCTGCTTCCAAATTTCTGCTGCTTTCATTGCCTTCCATTTTTTTAAACTGCTCATAGAGAACACGCTACCAGACAGTGCACCACAAAATAAAAACATTCACACTAAGATTTGTAGGTAACAGAGGAAGAGGCCGCCCACGAAAGAGATGGGAAGAAATTGGAGAAACTTTAAATAATATTCCAGTACATGAGAGACAAATTGCCGATCCCTATCAAGACGTCTCTGTGTCCCCCTCGACGCTGAAAGGAATATGAAGAAGACAAGACAAGCAAGACTTGCTCCTTATTCGAACTATTTAGGGTCTCTCATTTGCCTTTCTTTTCATTTGAGACCCACCAAGAATACAGGCTCAAGCCCTGCGATACTCTGAACCTCTTGTGGTCCTCTCGGGGATCTCGTCCTTTTTGGATACCACACGAGGGGACCACGGGACCTTTAGAGGACCACAGATGTAAATTCAGTATGATCACAGGGCGGTCTTGGTGGTAGAAGCGAACGAAGAAGAAGAAGATTTGGATGTTACTGTTGCGTCATTCTTGAAATCGGATTACACGAAATTAGATGAGTCATTACATAACTGGTCAATATACTCCGTCAGCTTGGCCCCTGCGCCATTATTTATATTCTTTCATTTTTTCAGGCGAAATGTTTTCCTTTCATTTTCTAGTTCTTGCCCGATTATCTAGCCCCAGCACTTGACTGACGTTATAACCAACAGGATTTCTGCCAGTTAAATACCATTTATGTCTGGTGTGGGTGTCTTCTGTTTTATTTCCGCTGACCGTGATAAAGGCATATTGCCTAAATATTGGTTTATTGCTATTTCACATTTCTACCTTGCCTCTTTTCCTTCCACTAACCTACAGGAAGTTAGGAATTCAGTTTTATATATGAAATGATGATTTAAAATGTACATAAGTTCTATATAAAATTGATTCTTTAACGACCACACCAGACCAAAACAGACTGTATGGGGGGGGGGGGGAGGAGTAGAATGTCTACGCTCTCCAGACGGCCACTAACTACTTCAAAAGTATACATATCAACATCTGAAATTGTTAGAAGAAGAAGAAGAAAAAGAAAAAGAAGAAGAAGAAGATTACTTCTATGCAATTTAAAAAACAAAAACCCTTTTCTTGAGAGTGCGATTTGTCCTCGAAAATGTTCCACTAAAACCTGACACAGACCTGCCATAGTGTTAGTGATCCAGACAATAAATGTGACAAAGTTAATGTATATCTCTGGCTAAATCCTTTATTACTAAAAGACCAAGCCATGTCAGAGTTTCCCCCATGCAGAAACCACTTCAACTGACAAAGCCATGTCAGAACAAATTCAGAAAGTCCTATAGAACAAGTCACGTAGCGGGCAGTAACCCAGACGGCGCACCGAGTAACAGGCTAATACACACGGAACAAACGAACTTTCACGTCGTGGCACGTCTGACACCGACTTGAAAGAGACAAGGGAAGACAATGCCTTTCATTCTGTGATCGCGCGTACAACAGGTAAATTCGCGAAAAGGAAAGGCCCAAAACACCCCAACTCCACACAGCCTGCCTACGAAATATTCTGAATATTTACCGGACACAGACAAAAAAGACTTACCTGCTCTGTGCCAACAAGAACACATGACTGGCCACGTGATCTGATGGGATCACAGAAACACCATTATAACATCCACGTGATCTGATGGGATCACAGAAACACCATTATAACATCCACGTGATCTGATGGGATCACAGAAACACCACTATAACATCCACGTGATCTGATGGGATCACAGAAACACCACTATAACATCCACGTGATCTGATGTGATCACAGAAACACCACTATAACATCCACGTGATCTGATGGGATCACAGAAACATCACTATAACATCCACGAGATCTGATGGGATCACAGAAACACCACTATAACATCCACGTGATCTGATGGGATCACAGAAACACCACTATAACATCCACGTGATCTGATGGGATCACAAAACCACCACTATAACATTCACGGGATCTGATGGGATCACAAAAACACCACTATAACATCCACGGGATCTGATGGGATCACAAAAACACCACTATAACATCCACGGGATCTGATGGGATCACAGAAACACCACTACAGCATCCACGTGATCTGATGGGATCACAGAAACACCACTGTAGCATCCACGTGATCTGATGGGATCACAGAAACACCACTATAGCATCCACGTGATCTGATGGGATCACAGAAACACCACTATAACATCCACGTGATCTGATGGGATCACAGAAACACCACTATAACATCCACGTGATCTGATGGGATCACAGAAATACCACTATAACATCCACGTGATCTGATGTGATCACAGAAACACCACTATAACATCCACGTGATCTGATGGGATCACAGAAACATCACTATAACATCCACGTGATCTGATGGGATCACAGAAACATCACTATAACATCCACGTGATCTGATGGGATCACAGAAACACCACTATAACATCCATCTGATGGTCACCTGAGGGGAAAGAGAAAGAAAGGCCCGACCACAGACAGGCTGGGCAAAGAACTGTAGAAGCAAGAGATGGACAGCACTCAGCATGTAGAAGCAAGAGATGAACAGCACTCAGCATGTAGAAGCAAGAGATGAACAGCACTCAGCATGTAGAAGCAAGAGATGAACAGCACTCAGCATGCTGAGGACCATGTGAAGTTGAGTTTTTTTTTTTTTTTTGCTGTACTAAAAGACGCCCCAATGACTGCTTAATCTTTCACCGGCCAATGACATGAATGGATGGATGGATAGATGGATTCATGGATGGATGGATGGATGGATTCATGGATGGATGGATGGATGGATGGATTCATGGATGGATGGATCAGTAAATCCTTGCTGTGATAAGGCTTGATAACATTGAATACACATGTTTCATAGCAGTAAGAAAAGATACACCACACATGCAGCCATTCAATCCTATTCATGTCACACATATAGGGCCCTCTTCCTCTCATACCAGACATGGAAGGCCCTCTCCCCTTCATACCGGACATAGAGGCCCCTCTACCATTCATATCGGAAATAAATGGCCCTCTCCCCTTCATAGCAGACATGATGGACCCTCTTCTCTTCATACTACACATGGAGGGTCCTCACCTCTTCATATCATACATATAGGCCCTTCTTTCTTCACACAACTAAATCACTTCAAGGGCCCTCTCTAACTCATACTACACATGGAGGCCTTGCCATCTTCAAACCACACAGAGTACTCTATCTTCAAACCACACAGAGAATGCTCTCTCCCTTTCCAAACTACACATGGAGCGCCCTCTCCTTTTCAAACCACACATGGAGCGCCCTCTTGCTTTCAAGTCGTTGTTGCCGCTGTTGATACGTCTTCCTACATTTCTTGTCTTGAGTTTCTTGATGACTGGTGCAGTTATGAACATCTTCGATTAAGAAAACAAAACAAACAAAAAATCATATGCAGAACAGAGCTTTCTGGATTTCCGTCAAGCGGAACTAGGTACACTTTTCATAAACTGATTATGAAATAACATAACTCAACTTCACGAACTTTCATCTACAAAAGATTACCACTTTGTCATGTCCTAAGCCCATGTTCAGATAATCTTTTATAATAATAATAATAATAAGAAGAAGAAGAATGGTTCAAATTTTATCAGTTTCAGGGTAAGCCCATGGGTCATCAGTGACCCATTTAACAGCCAAAAGAACCACAGCTACTAGCACAAGTCAAAACACGCTACACGTCGGGGGGGGGGGGGAGCCATGTTTTGACAACAGCGATTCCCAAACCGGTCGTATCTCTTGCTGGCCGTCATCTCGTTTTCCGCTGCAGCGCCCTTGATCGGCAGATTCTGCGCATGACAACTGAGACAACAGCAACTGCAAATCCCACTTCTCCCATTGCACAAGGCACATTCATTGCAAAAGTGGCCGGTCGATACTTGGTGGTGGTACCACAGTGTGGAATTATTGGTCTGGTATTTTTTGTTTTTTCCTGATACATCTTTTCATAATTGCTTCATAAAAAAATTATACGGGACATTCTTGTTGTGTTCTCGTACATGTGAATATGACTCACGTGCCGGTTGATGCTGTGATGGCGATTCTGTAGCATAAATACTATATTGAATAGCTATTCTCTCTCTCTCTCGCTCTCTCATACGCACAGACTTTCTTTTTACTTTCAGAAAGGAGACCAAAGATATGGAATTCTCGTTTAGCTCCACCACTGCTGGGGGGGGGGGGGGGAATACATCGATCTGTAACCCGGTAGCAACCGGAAATACTGCTTACAAGGGAGATAATACCATGACTGGGAGCGTTTGGATGGTCCAAGTTCTGTGTCAGTTCTCTGTTAATGTAACGCCCAAAGTATTCTTACAAATGCTTTTTTTTTTTAACGATTAAAATCATTTAGAAAGGCGAAAAACAAAATGTTTCATCAGTTGCTTTCTGCTTTAATATGATACTTTTTTTTTTTAACTACAGAAGAGGTTGTATACAATCACATCGTATAAACTGAAACGTTAAAAGACATGAAAAGTCTGTGGAATACAAAGCAAAATAACGAAATACAAACAACAGAAACATTGAAAACTATATTAAAGAGAGCTAAATCTCTCTCTCTCTCTCTCTCTGAAGCTTAAGTGCCCAGGGCACATGGGGCTTCCGCAAGGGTTTTCCACAAATGCCTGTCCTTCGCCTTTTTTTCTGCTCTTGCCCAGGTGAGCCCTCTATTGCTCAACATCCTCTCTGTTGTTCTTCTCCATGTCTCTTTTGGTCTACCCTTACTTCTGTTCCCCTGTGGTGTCCATCTTAGTGCTGTTTTTGGTAGTGAGTTATCAGTCATTCGGAACACATGTCCCAACCATCGCCATCGTCTTTCCTCAATAATTGTTTTTTAAAGAGAGCTAAATAATCAAATTTAATGGAACTGTATTATTTTGGATATGTGTATATATATATATATATATATATATATATATATATATATATATATATATATATATATATATATCCAAAATAATACACTTCCATTTCCCAGATCATTTTATATATATATATATATATATATATATATATATATATACACACACACACATTTATAAGTCAGTTATTTGCATGTCCCTTGCGGAACTGTTGCCTCCCTAACAGCTCTCATGAGACCTCTCAGTTATAAGCAAGATGGTCTGCTGCAGATGCACATCCATTTACAGATATATATAGTACAAGTTGTGCCACGACGGCACTTAAGAATTGTGGCACTAGTCCTCATATACTCCTTGACCTATCGGCACACAAGAACACTGGTTTTCAAACTTTCTCACACTGTGGCTCACTTGGTAACGCAAATTTATGTCGCGAAACGTCGCCTGTGTTCTTAACGCTGGACTCCCGTGCTGTTAACCAGATATTTTTAGCACTTTAAATATTTACACACTACACTGACTATATTCAAACTTTATGTGAAATGTGAGCTTATTTGGATACAGAAATGTCTGGCCATTTCGGCTCTCGCTGAATTGAGACTACTAAATAAATTAATGCATGGTCTATATCTGACGGGCATTTATCATATAAATAAGCAAAAATGCGCTGGAAGCTGGTCAAACCTATTTTTTGCTCTAAAAATTTGGCAGCACACCAATATTTCACGGCACACCACTGTGCAACGGCATACCACCGCGCCGTGGCACAGAATTAACTCTGCACTAGAAGGTGATGGCGCAGTCAGCATCAACCCTGGCAGCCTTTCCTTCCCCAACTCCAGAAGCTAAATATCTTATTTCTGCATCTCGATGACTGAAATGTCTCTAGTTAGTTCCAACCACAGACCTTCGTCATGAGAGACTAGAGCACTAACCACTTCATTACTCAGGCGCCCCACATTAGATGGTAATACAGTATACAAACGTCGTGACAAACATTCAGACAAGGTGGATAAACCATCGCTACTTTAATCGAAAGTTCCCAGTTCTAAACCATCGCCACTTTAATCCAACGTTCCCAGTTCTAAACCATCGCCACTTTAATCCAACGTTCCCAGTTCTAAACCATCGCCACTTTAATCGAAACTTTCCCAGTTCTAAACCATCGCCACTTTAATCGAAACTTTCCCAATTCTAAACAATCGCCACTTTAATCGAAACTTTCCCAATTCTAAACCATCGCCACTTTAATTCAACGTTCCCAGTTCTAAACCATCGCCACTTTAATTCAACGTTCCCAATTCTAAACCATCGCCACTTTAATCGAAACTTTCCCAATTCTAAACAATCGCCACTTTAATCGAAACTTTCCCAATTCTAAACAATCGCCACTTTAATCGAAACTTTCCCAGTTCTAAACCATCGCCACTTTAATCGAAACTTTCCCAATTCTAAACCATCGCCACTTTAATCGAAACTTTCCCAATTCTAAACCATCGCCACTTTAATTCAACGTTCCCAGTTCTAAACCATCGCCACTTTAATCCAACGTTCCCAGTTCTAAACCATCGCCACTTTAATCGAAAGTTTATATAGGTTCCCAGTTCTTTATGCCAAATCTCATTCTCCAAAACTCAGTGCGACCAATGGCAGCTCCTACTCTGAAGAACGAACAAAAAAAAAAAGAAGTATACACTGACAGAAGTGTCTGTACACATCATTAACTCACACGAAAAGTGTCATTCCCCGAGCGCTGTATTGTTCCCTCCGAACTTACGTCAAACCTGGGTCCACCCCGTTACGCAAGATACTGTTTGAAGATCATTTAAGACGTTTACAGAGCAAGCCCTCCAGGAAAGATCCGTCTGTTTTAGTCTATATTAAGAATTTAAATGATGAAAGTTACAATGGGGATTGCCAAAACAGGGAGGTTTATGTAAAGGTCACAAATATTTAAAGTTCTAATAGAGGTTTCTTTCAGGCAGCTAGGCAAGATGACGTGACATTATTTACAGTTAAAAAAAAACACAACAGAAAGATGAGGGGGTGCTGTTAGTATGAGCTCGACAGAGAGCGGTTAAGTTAATAACATGTGACCTGCCGAAGGTGCTTAATGATTTCGTCTCTCATTTGGCTCTTCTTAGTTTCTAATTTCATGAACTATTTTAGTTTCAGTTGTTATCATGCTCGGGTTTTTGTTTTTGCTTTTGTTTTTTTGTCTCATTTTTTACAGCACAGGAGAGGACTGCGGGCTTTGCCATATCGACAGGGATCAGGATCTGAAGTGACCAACAACCTCGAACACAGAAGAAGAAGAAGAAGAGCATAGCGAGGAAAACGAGGTTTATGTACAGAAAAGTGGGGGGGGGGGGGAACGAGGTTTGTGTACAGTAAAATGAGGGAAACAACGAGGATTAAGTACAGCAAAATGGGGGAAACAACTAGGATTAAGTACAGCAAAATGGGGGAAACAACTAGGATTGAGTACAGCAAAATGGGGGAAACAACTAGGATTGAGTACAGCAAAATGGGGGAAACAACAAGGATTAAGTACAGCAAAATAGGGGAAACAACTAGGATTGAGTACAGCAAAATGGGGGAAACAACTAGGATTGAGTACAGCAAAATGGGGGTAACAACTAGGATTGAGTACAGCAAAATGGGGGTAACAACTAGGATTGAGTACAGCAAAATGGGGGAAACAACAAGGATTAAGTACAGCAAAATAGGGGAAACAACTAGGATTGAGTACAGCAAAATGGGGGTAACAACTAGGATTGAGTACAGCAAAATGGGGGTAACAACTAGGATTGAGTACAGCAAAATGGGGGAAACAACTAGGATTGAGTACAGCAAAATAGGGGAAACAACTAGGATTGAGTACAGCAAAATAGGGGTAACAACTAGGATTGAGTACAGCAAAATAGGGGTAACAACTAGGATTGAGTACAGCAAAATGGGGGAAACAACAAGGATTAAGTACAGCAAAATAGGGGAAACAACTAGGATTGAGTACAGCAAAATGGGGGTAACAACTAGGATTGAGTACAGCAAAATGGGGGTAACAACTAGGATTGAGTACAGCAAAATGGGGGAAACAACAAGGATTAAGTACAGCAAAATAGGGGAAACAACTAGGATTGAGTACAGCAAAATGGGGGAAACAACTAGGATTGAGTACAGCAAAATGGGGGTAACAACTAGGATTGAGTACAGCAAAATGGGGGAAACAACAAGGATTAAGTACAGCAAAATAGGGGAAACAACTAGGATTGAGTACAGCAAAATGGGGGAAACAACTAGGATTGAGTACAGCAAAATGGGGGTAACAACGAGGATTAAGTACAGCAAAATAGGCGAAACAACTAGGATTGAGTACAGCAAAATAGGGGAAACAACTAGGATTGTGTACAGCAAAATGGGGGAAACAACTAGGATTGAGTACAGCAAAATGGGGGAAACAACTAGGATTGAGTACAGCAAAATGGGGGAAACAACGAGGATTAAGTACAGCAAAATGGGGGAAACAACTAGGATTGAGTACAGCAAAATGGGGGAAACAACTAGGATTAAGTACAGCAAAATAGGGGAAACAACTAGGATTGAGTACAGCAAAATGGGGGAAACAACTAGGATTGAGTACAGCAAAATGGGGGTAAACAAAGGGGATTGTTTACAGCAACAACGAGGTCTGTGTACAGCAACACCGAGGTTTGTGTACAGTAAAGTAAAGAAAGCAGAATAGAAAGGTTTAGCCTCCGAAATTTACAAGCACTTTATCGTGCACGAAAGAAGAAGAGCTGTGAGAAGGAGGCAGGAAACACGACCTCGGACTGAGGCAGGATATTAACCCCAAGTGGGTCACACAACAAACCTCGACCACAAAGCCTTCCTTTGAAGAAGACCCCAGAAAAATGTCTTTTCTGATGTAAGATAGAATTATATCTCTACTCTTGTTATAGTTCACGTGTTGGAAACAGCATCATTATCAACACTGAAAAGCTAGAATTTTTTTTTTTTGTAAGCTTACATCGATCTTGTTCTGTTTTTCTATTTCAAAGTTTGAGAAATTTACATATTCATTTATTTGTAATGTGATTTTTTTGCCCTTAGATTTTCCGTCATGTATTACCAACAAACGAACAGTATAAAATCGGGTCCCTTATTCCGTGGGAGGCCATTGCGGGAAGAAAGAAAACACAGATCCATCAGTTCTAACAAAATGTCTGCTTCGGGGCGTGAATACAACAAAAGTAGAGAAAAAAAAAACCAAACAGACTGTTCCTATCATTACCCATGTTTCTGTAAAATGTCTTTGTAACACGTTTACCCATGTCTTTGTCAAATTTAGAAATAAATGATCTCGTCCAAACTCTTGGAGTTGATGTAAGCTAAACATAGGTGCCGCGTCATTTTCAGTTAAAACTGGCTGACATGTTTATTATAAAGCTGTC
Organism: Achatina immaculata; assembly: GCA_009760885.1. Classification (NCBI taxonomy): domain Eukaryota; kingdom Metazoa; phylum Mollusca; class Gastropoda; order Stylommatophora; family Achatinidae; genus Lissachatina; species Lissachatina immaculata. The sequence goes on along the minus strand of CM019703.1, from coordinate 18,115,673 downwards.
TATGTGCTCTTGAGATGTTTTTTTTTGGTCCGTATTTTAAAAAATCAGGACAAACAAACAAACCAAAAGAAAACCCAATATCTTTGTAAGTAAAAGGGTATGATGAACACTGGATGTAATAATCCGCGGGACGGATTTTAAAATACAATTTCACCCCATCCTTTAGTGCACAAACAGTGGAGCCTACAGTATAGCTTTAGTGTGCCTCTCTCTGCAGGCAGACATCCTCAAATTGCACAGACAGTTTTCCTCAACAAAACTGTGTCGGGTACAAATATGTGCAGCTCAGACCACTGCTACCAACCACGTAAGAAGGCAGTACACTTCGACATGTAATACTCCTTCGCTCATCAACACATTCGACGAAGCAGCTCTCTAGAATACGACGGGGGGGGGGGGGGGGGGGGAGAAACGAGGTTCAAATCCGCTCACCGGCAATGGCCAGCACAAGATGTGGGAGATTCTAGGCAATGTAGATAAACTCTGTGATGCAGAAGTTAACAATCTGGTCATGTGAAACTGCAGTGTTATTCCCCTAGTGTTATTCCTCCATTATCTAATAATAATAATAACAACAATAATAATAATAATAATAATATGTCAAAACCCAAGTTTGTTCACAAAGAAATCAGACCCCGTTAAGAATTAATCATGCGTTCTTTCAAAATGATTGTATTTTTCTGTGGATTGCGATGTACAACAAACATTCTTTTAGGAATGCAATGGCCGGTGGCAGGCAAGAATATGCCAATGAGAATATAATTATGGTGTAAAAAAAAACAAACTTTGTCCGAACGATCGAAATCAACATTTTCTCCACTGCTTGTTTTCTTTCTTTCTTTCTTTCTTTGTCTGTGTTAGAAATTGACTGTGATCAATGCAGAACAGATATGTTTACCTAGCATAGAGCTCTGCAGTGTCTCGTAATAAATGCAGCTTTTAATACGCCAATTCGAAAATTATCCACTCCATTTGTGTTATTTTCGTTTAAGAGAAAAAAGCCACGCAAAATAGATTAATCGATTTTGTGACAGTTGTCGGACTATGACATGTAGATCAACGTTGATGAAACAGAAATATAACATTAAGAAAAAGATGTTTTTTTGTTTGTCTTTTTTTTCACTGATGGAACAGCCCCTAGCTGCTCTGTCAGTTATAACTACCAGGTCAGTCATAGCTGTTCTATCAGTCATGGCTGCTCTGTTAGCTATAGTCATCAAGTCAGTCTTCTTCTTCTTCGTTCACTTCTTCCACCACGACCGCCCCGTGATTCTTCTGAATTTACTCCTGTGGTCTTTGATAGGTCCCGTGGTCCCTCTGTGGTCCCCAAAAGGACCACAAGAGGTTCAGAGTATCGCAGTGCTTGAGCCTGTATTCTTGGTTGGTATCAGAAGCGGGAACGCGTGATACCGTGGTTTTCGTTGCTCCAGTTTAATCTAGACTTTTTCACCGGAAAACCTCGACGTGTTTTGGATATCAGTATATCCCTGCTGGGTGAGAGGTGCTAGCCCATCCAGGCTAGAGTTGGACTTTCTCACTAGAAAACCTCGACGTGTTTTAGGATACTTGTGTATCCCGGCCGGGTGAGAGGCGGTTGCCAATCCAGTCCAGCGTTGGACTTTCTCACCGAAAAACCTCAGCGTGATTAGGATATGCATACATCCCCGCCGGGTGAGAGGTGGTTGCCTATCTAGACTGCCCTGGTCCAGTGTCTCCGACTTCAGCATTTTGTGGTCGTGCCGCTCCCCTTCCTAGTTGTGACCAGGATGGAGCTTTTGTCCAGGAGGACGAATCCTCGCCACTAGTGACTTCCACCCCTGGGTTGAGCCGGTTTAGGCATATTATCCCAGGATAAGCATGTTTAAGATGTGATCGACCTCTAGAGCAGAGATACCGTGACATGAGTAGCCATCAATTTTCACCCCTGGTTTAAGCCGGTTTATGCATATTTCACCAGTATGGGTGTATATCGGGCGTGGCCGGCCTCTAGAGCAGAGGTGCCGTGGTATGAGTAGCTATCGTCGTGGCCGGCCTCTAGAGCAGAGGTGCCGTGGTATGAGTAGCTATCGATGCGAGACTACTGGGCATACCGATTAAGCTTCACTTTATCCTTTCCATCACCTTTTCACATAGGCGGCGCTGCACGGCAACCTTAATTGCTTTTTTTGCATTTTCTTCATTGGCCGGGAGGAGTTTCACTCCACGCGCGGCATCCGAAGAATTTCACCAGCAGTGTATCAAGTCAGTCATAGCTGATTTGTCAGTCATTGCGGCTGCTTTGTCAATCACAGCTGCTCTGTCAGTCCCAGTTTGTTATTTGCGTAGTATACACATCAGTATACAGAGCTTAATAATGAAGAAGTTTGGTTACCAAAGAAGATTAAACAGAGAAAACTGAAGTATTTTGGACATATTAAACGTCATGATAATTAAGAGAAGACCGTCTTGAAAGGGTACATAATGGGAGGGGGGGGGGGAGAATCAAGGGAAAGATGACTGCAAGACGTTGATGTTCTGCGAATGGATGCGTCAGCAGCAGGGCATCCTGCTCACAACCGAGAGGCCTACAGTAGAGCTGTTAGGGAGGCAAAGTTCCGCATGAGACATGCAAATGACTGACTGACTGACTGAGTGACTGATGATGTACGCATTACTTAAAAAAAAAACTTGTACAGTATACAGATTTTAAAAAAAACTTGAACAATGCACTGTGACCGGCTGGTGTAGTGGTTAGAGCACTTATCTTGCAACCGACTGGCCCCAGCTGAGCAGAATTTTTTTTTCTTCCGAATCAATACGGCCCCGAGCTCGTAAAATGGGTTACCAGAGAAAACCTGGGAAGGAAAGGAACTGGCCACCCTACCTCTTAATGCTGATGGTCCAGCATAATGAGATCTCTAACGCTTCAACCCCTATGGGACTACTTTGTTTTGTTTTTTTTTTACAGTGTACATTTTTTTTTTACTTAATCTCATAAAATGTGGTTTCGAAAGAAATTCACAAAAACAAACCAGATCTTTACAAAATAAATGAATAAATAAATAAATGAATGACATATATAATTAGACTCTTTTGAAAACAAATGCCTAAGGAAAATACTCGGCATCAAGTGGAATGAATTCAAGAACAATGCAGAGATAAGACAGATGACTGAACAACAACCAGTCTCACGGGTGATCAGGAAAAGGAGATGGACATACGTTGGTCACTTGATGAGAAGAAATGATCAGAGAATCCCAAAACAAGCTATCAAGTGGAACACAACAGACCGAAGAAAAAGGGGCAGACCGCGTGAAACTCTGAAGAGGACATTATTAAGAGAGGCCAAGCTAACAGGCATAAAATCCTTTGTTGAGGTGGAAAGACTCGCCGAAGACAGGAAAAATTGGCGAACTACTTTGCGAGCCCTATGTGACGTCTAACGGCACGGGAAGGATATAAGATATAAGATAAGATATATAACAGACCATTCTACATAACGTTAACTTCTCTGCTGTCTGCCTGCCTGTTTGTCAGTCTGTCTATTTGTCACAATATAAGAAATTTAAATGCCACATGAAATAGTACAGACCTGACTTCTCTTCCCACTTTCAACCCCATCTTACGGTCTCTATTACAATTACAATTCCCCCCCCCCCCCAAACCACAAATGGAAGCCTGGTGCTGACAAAACACAGACACTTTTTTGTGCAGGCACCGGCCAAACTTCGAGCATTAGAGCCCCTAGAATCGCTGCTGTCTGTTGGCACTTGAATGGGTTTTTTTTCCTGTACATGATCGGCCAAGCGTGTATTTTTTAGTGCTGAATGACTGGCTGCAGAAACCTGGCCAAGTGTTCGGCTTCGCTCCGTTCTCTCTGACTGGGACAGCTGGGTCACCACTATTTGCTCTGGGTCACTTAATACCTGGTTCATTTCCTCTCGCTCCCCGCCCCGCCCCCCCCCCCCTTTACCTTCCCATTTCCCCCCTTTTGCCTAGACTCAAGAATTTGTTGACGATTGAGCCTATCCGTACCAGTCGCCATGTACACAAATGACAGATGACAGTCCATCAGGTCGTGTTAAGTCTACTGCCCAGGAATCTAGTTTGACATGCTGATTAAAAAAAAAAACAAACCAAAGATGGAGCGTGTTTAGAAGATAATGAACATAAACAACACAATCAACTACCCCTCTTTGTTTGGTGGACTAATATTATATGTTCTTTAAGATGTTCATTCTAACAATCCTAATACTGCATTTGTCCACGTCCGTGTCCCCCCCCCCCCCGAACCTGCCCCGTTCCCCCCCCCCCCCCGCTAACATCATTTAATCTTCAAACCGCAGCAGTGTATGAATGAGTCTTAAAACCATATTTCAATACACATTTTAAAGGCTTCAAACTATAGTCCCATAACGTCGAGTTTAAGCGGAACAAATATTTTCTATATAATTTAGTCTTAGAATGTTTTTTTTTTAACAACACGACTTAAAATATAGCTTATGAAAAGATACCACAAGTCTTCTTCTTCTTCGTTCGCGTTGTCTGTCTATATCTGCAGTCCTGTCTCTTGGATAAATTTCACTGTTTTTTGTAATTCATGTATGGAGCCGTACAGCTTATCTTCTTTAGTGGTTTCACTGGGCCAGTAATTATTTCTCAGTGTCTCGTGGTTGGTGCAGTTCTGGAGGATATGTTCCACATTGTAAATTAATTTTTTAAATGTATTGTAACGTAATTTTAGTCTTAAATCTGTAGTCTTATATAATACAGAGAAGAACGTAATATAATTTAGTCTTTAAATTAACATCATTTTAGTTTTAAACTATAAATATAAAATATAAATATATAAACTATAAATATAAAATAAATATAAATAAAACTATAACGCAGAATCTGAGAGAATAATGTGCTATAATTTAATCTTAAAACTGCATGTACCATCATTTCAGTCTTAAAACTGTGGTCTTATATAACACAGTCTAGGAGAAGAATTTTAACACAATTTAGTGTTAATTATTTTCCTCATGTCAAATTTCGAGCAGGCCAGTCGGAAAAAACAGTTTTTTAACGTCAACATTTCTCTGTGTGATATACTCATTTTTCTAATGGTCGCGTTAACCGGCAGTTACTGAAAAAGAGGGAGGAGGGAGAGAGAGAGAGAGAGAGAGAGAGAGAGGGAGAGAAAACGAAACCTTTTGAGGTCGCCAGTTAACAGAACCGGTTTATATTATGAAAAATCTGCTTTAAAATCGGCGAAATCGCCTGGAGGATAACTGGGCCAGTAGACTAATGATGCTCAGTTTGTATGGAGGAGAATTTCCCAGTTCTGACTTTGATTCAGCTTGTGAGCATTTTGTAAAGATTTTTCCCGCAACAAAAAAAAAACAAACTATTGGCACAAATATTTAATTCCCCCTCATGTTTGTAAAGTTTAAATTTTACATTTATTTTACATTTAAAAAACAAAGTTACGAATTATGCAGTACTCTATAACTGATGTATGTACGAGATATGAAGGAAACAAGACCGAGAGAGGTAGGTCAAGATAGAGATGGAGAGACAACAGAGAAGAGGATGTATACAGGAAATCGATGTCGCTAACAGGAGGGAGATTAGGATATAGGAAGGAACTGGGGCGAACTTTATGCACCTTAAGGGCTCGAGAAGAAGAAGAAGAAGCCGGTCTTTCGGAAAATACTTTATGCAAGGTAAAAGACAAATACAATTGTGTCAGTTTCAACAGCAACAAAAAATCCTAGCGCAATCGCTGACTCTTCGCTTTACCAGTGCAGGATACATCAAGTGCGTCAGTGTTAATGAGAAGAATCACTTGTGGGAAAACATTAACAGCGGAAAACATATGAATATCATGCTCTTGTAGGGGACATCGTATCAGATAAAGTCATTAAACATGAGGAAATTATACATGAGAAATAGAGAAGGGGGAAAAAAACCTATAATCTGCTGCCATGAAAACAGTAAAAAGGATAAAATCCCAGGTTACATACCATTAAGGCATACTGACGATACGGTGTTAGGCCTCTATGTCCAGGACCTTCGGCACATGAAAGTCTGATGTTGTCAGTATCACGCCTGGTCGCATTTACCTTCCCAGATTTCTCTGGTACCCATTTTTTAGAGGCTAGGTGGACCCCAACGGCCTTTCTGGTATGGTGGTACCAGAAAAAAAAAAAAAAAATCCCAGTGCTGAGATTTGAACCCGGTATCACGGGATTAGTAGGCCGAACGCCTAATCACTCAGGACGCCGCCATAAAGATAGCAGCTAAATATAAACGACACCAGTGAATTAATCATGTAAAATGGACGCACATGTGAGCAATTAATTGTATGAAGCAGTTTATACACGAGATTGTGATGGTGAAAACGTGCAATAGTAAATTATCACTGTTGTTTATGAATGATATATGAATGTTACGTTATCAGTAACTAGTATGTGAGTCGGGCATCGAGTTAGAAGCATCAGACGGAGTAGATATATAAACGAATAAAGCAGCTGAAATATGTATCAATGAGGCAAAACTGGAAGAGGTGGAGAGTTTTTAATATCTTGGATCATTACTAACTAATAATAGAGATACAATGAGGGAAATTTAAAGGAGGACATCTATCGCTCTTCAAAAAATAAAATAACTAAAGAAGCTGTGGAGAGGAACAGACAGAACTACATAAATAAGATTTCTTTTGTGTGTGTGGTTTTTTTTTGCGTCTTTCCCATCGCAACATATGCCTGTGAGACCTGGACATTTAACAAAACAGCTGAGAATAAATGCTTTTGAATGTAAATGCTACAGAAGTGTTCTTCAAATATCATGGACACAAAAAAGAACACATATGTCCATACTACAAGAACTTAATATTGAAGAAGGTTGGCTAATAAGGAAGATCAAACAGAGAAAACTGAAATATTTTGGGCACATTAAACGTCATGAGAATTTAGAGAAGACATTGGAAGGGTATATAATGGGAAAAGAGAAAAAGTGGAAGACCAAGGCGAAGATGGCTGCAAGACAATCTTCGAAAGGACGCATCAGCAGCAGGGCATCTTGCTCACAACCGAGAGGCCTACAGGAGAGCTGTTAGGGAAGTCAAAGTTCACCAAGGGACGTGCAAATGACTGACTGACTAATTAAAACTATAAATATACACAAAACCACTGGAGTAAAGCTGTGATAGGAGAATGTTAAGACTATTTACAACAAATTTGGGAACAGCTTTTGATTACACCATGTTGGGCGTACGATACGGCAAGTTTTTTGTTTGTTTTTTTGGTACTTTCCAGTAGCGAACTAGATTTCCAAATCCCACCATTGAAGTTACTGTACTTTAAGTACACAATAACCTGTTTTATCAGTGATTTAAAAAAAAAGAAAAAGAAAAAAAAGGATGGACATATATCGGTCACGTGATGACAATAAGCAATCAATGAATCTCAAAACAAGCTATGAAATGGGACACAACAGAACAAAGAAAAAGTGGTCGACCACGTGAAACTCTAAAGAGAACACTCTTGAGAGAGAGACTAAATTAGTGGACATAAGATCCCTTGACGAGGTTGAAAGGCTCGCCCGAAAAAAAATAAAACGTGGAGAACTATGTGACGTTTAACAGCAAGGGAAGAAGATGTAAGATGACGTCTGACCTTCCTCCCATCCACCCCCACCCCCACCCCATGGGCCTGCACAGCTGTTTATAGTTGTTTGCTTGTCTGTATGAGAGAGAGAGAGAGAGAGAGAGAGAGAGAGATTAGGAGGTCTGACATTCTTCTTATCTTATATCTTATATCCTTCCCGTGCCGTTAGACGTCACATAGGGCTCGCAAAGTAGTTCGCCAATTTTTCCTGTCTTCGGCGAGTCTTTCAACCTCAACAAAGGATTTTATGCCTGTTAACTTGGCCTCTCTTAATAATGTTCTCTTCAGAGTTTCACGCGGTCTGCCCCTTTTTCTTCGGCCTGTTGTGGTCCACTTGATAGCTTGTTTTGGGATTCTCTGCTCATTTCTTCTCATCAAGTGGCCAACATATCTGACATTAAAAAGTTCAATTTTTTTGTATGACTAACTTCGGATTAGAAATGAATATGAATTTCTTTTTTTTTTTTTTTCACAGGGAAAAAGCAATATCGTGTCTTCTTGTAGCAGGATAAATCTTTCTCTCTCTCTCCTCATTTTTTACTATTCATTCACTTTCAGAGCCTTGTGACAAAAAGCACACATCTACACACACCATTTAAAGGCCTAATTTAAGGGCTAAATTCCTAACGAGAACTTACCCCCACCCCCCACGGCACGCGCACACACAACACAAACAGTAACAGCGGTAGTTGTTCAACAACTGGCTAGAAGCAACGCCTGGACTGTGGAGCTCTGACCGTCCATAGATCGCTGGTCACTAAGCGTTATCGTGGACAAACTAGAACAGCGGTTCTCAAACATTATCAGACTGCGTAACATTTTATAATTTCGTAACGTACATTTCTGTCACAGTACATATGTTTGTTTTATATATATATATATATATATATATATATATATATATATAGAGAGAGAGAGAGAGAGAGAGAGAGAGGGAGGGAGAGAGAGATAGCACTGACACATGGAAAAAACAGAGAACTATTTTATACAAGACATTCTTTGCCAATATGAACTGTGAGCCTGCGTGGAGACACAAATCTTTGGCCATGTCAGGTCGCCTTGAACTGGGGTCAAGAACTAAACTGTTGTGGGCTGTCTGGCTGGTGGGTATTTATTATATAAACAAGGAAAACTGCGCTGTAACTGAGTCAAAGAAAATAAAAATTTTAACACTAAAAATCTGAGTGCAAACTTCTAGCTCTTTCGCGGCACACCATTATGCCGAGGCACATCCACTGTGCCGAGACACACTGTCTGAAAAATTATTTGCTAGACTCATAAACGATGTATGCTTCTTAAAACAACTTGTGGATAAAATAAGTAAACATGCCTGTCATTGAATTCACTCATTTTCCCAGTCGCGTCTAAAAGCCACACAATTAGACTTTCATGAACAAAATTAGCATTTAGCAAAGTTCAGAAACTATGTATATGTAAACATTTGTCTTCATTTATGGATACAGGACCATCATGATCATATGTTGTCTTTGAAATTAGATTTTCTGAATTACATCTTTCATCTTCCGTCCCGCTGTCTTCATACACGACCTCTGTTTGTTTCCTAGGAGAATGATTACTTTGCTGACCTCTGCTGATCAGCAGTTACTCGCCTTAGTACCGGGTTCTAATTTCGGTCATTCACGTGTGGATTTTCTGTCTCAAGCGTCTTGTGCTTTTATCTGTATTTTCCAAGATTCATATTTCCTGTTTATTTTCACACTTGTAGATGATAAAATAAAATAATGTCGATCTGATACTAATACTGTTTAGTGAAAAAGCAAAAGAAAAAAAAAAACGTGGAAAATCATAAGAACATTAGTACTGAGAATAAATAATGCTGGAAAGTAAAATAACAAACTCTTATAAACGACAGAGACAATATCAAACACACTGAAATCACAAAGATGAGGATTAGAGAAGCTATAAGGGTCAAGACTGGAGAAGATACAAGGGTGAAGACTAGAGAAGTTATTAGGGTTAAGACTGGAGAAGATACAAGGGTGAAGACTAGAGAAGCTATAAGGATTAAGACTGGAGAAGATACAAGGGTGAAGACTAGAGAAGCTATAAGGGTTAAGACTGGAGAAGATACAAGGGTGAAGACTAGAGAAGCTATAAGGGTTGACTGGAGAAGATACAAGGGTGAAGACTAGAGAAGCTATAAGGGTTAAGACTGGAGAAGATACAAGGATTAAGACTGGAGAAGATACAAAGGTGAAGACTAGAGAAGCTATAAGGGTTAAGACTGGAGAAGATACAAGGGTGAAGACTAGAGAAGCTATAAGGGTCAAGACTGGAGAAGATACAAGGGTGAAGACTAGAGAAGCTATTAGGGTTAAGACTGGAGAAGATACAAGGGTGAAGACTAGAGAAGCTATAAGGGTTAAGACTGGAGAAGATACAAGGGTGAAGACTAGAGAAGCTATAAGGGTTAAGACTGGAGAAGATACAAGGGTGAAGACTAGAGAAGCTATAAGGATTAAGACTGGAGAAGATACAAGGGTGAAGACTAGAGAAGCTATAAGGGTTAAGACTGGAGAAGATACAAGGGTGAAGACTAGAGAAGCTATAAGGATTAAGACTGGAGAAGATACAAGGGTGAAGACTAGAGAAGCTATAAGGATTAAGACTGGAGAAGATACAAGGGTGAAGACTAGAGAAGCTATAAGGGTTAAGACTGGAGAAGATACAAGGGTGAAGACTAGAGAAGCTATAAGGATTAAGACTGGAGAAGATACAAGAGTGAAGACTAGAGAAGCTATAAGGGTTAAGACTGGAGAAGATACAAGGGTGAAGACTAGAGAAGCTATAAGGATTAAGACTGGAGAAGATACAAGGGTGAAGACTAGAGAAGCTATAAGGATTAAGACTGGAGAAGATACAAGGGTGAAGACTATAGAAGCTATAAGGATTAAGACTGGAGAAGATACAAGGGTGAAGACTAGAGAAGCTATAAGGGTTAAGACTGGAGAAGATACAAGGGTGAAGACTAGAGAAGCTATAAGGATTAAGACTGGAGAAGATACAAGGGTGAAGACTAGAGAAGCTATAAGGATTAAGACTGGAGAAGATACAAGGGTGAAGACTAGAGAAGCTATAAGGGTTAAGACTGGAGAAGATACAAGGGTGAAGACTAGAGAAGCTATAAGGATTAAGACTGGAGAAGATACAAGAGTGAAGACTAGAGAAGCTATAAGGGTTAAGACTGGAGAAGATACAAGGGTGAAGACTAGAGAAGCTATAAGGATTAAGACTGGAGAAGATACAAGGGTGAAGACTAGAGAAGCTATAAGGATTAAGACTGGAGAAGATACAAGGGTGAAGACTATAGAAGCTATAAAGGTCAAGACTGGAGAAGATACAAGGGTGAAGACTATAGAAGCTATAAAGGTCAAGACTGGAGAAGATACAAGGGTGAAGACTAGAGAAGCTATAAGGATTAAGACTAGAGAAGCTACAGGGATGAAAACTAGAGCAGCTACGAGGATGAAGACTAGAGATCTGTCTCACCTGGGTTGTTGTAAAGCGCTGCCCACTGTCATCCATCTCCACCGCACTTACATCCACCAGAAAAATGTCACCAGGCAACTGTTCCCTATCCACAGGCACGGCTGTGGATATTACTCCTGTGGATTTGTCAATGGAAAATAATCCACCGTAAGCTCTGCCGGACACCGAGAGTTTCGTGATATAGAATTCCAGCTTAGAATTTGCGCGTGACTGAGTTGCGCTGATCTGCATGACGCTAGTTCCCACCATCACGTTTTCTTTGATGCTTCCAGAAGTCGGATTTGAGCTGGAGAACAAAGGTCCGCTCCCAGAGCTCGTGAAGACCAAGAAGACGACAGAGAGAGTGGTCGACTTAGCCCCGAGTATGTCGTCCTTACCGCCGTCTGTTGCGGTTATGGCCAGCGTGTAGCTGAAAGGAACGCTTGGCAGGTTCTGGGCCAGAGAGATCGTTCCTGTTGTGGGGTTAAGATTGAACAAGGGCGGCTTATTCTGACCCGAAAAGGAAAAAGTGACCTTGCTGTTATCCCCGTGGTCCTCATCTGTGGCCTGGACGGACGCGACCGTGCTGCCCCCGGTGGAAGTTGATGAGATAAGGAACACACTCGGCGACACGAACACTGGCGCGTTATCGTTGACGTCTTCTACAAAGATGGTCAGAGACTTCTCCGCCGTCTTTCGTTGAGACGTATCGCTGTCCTGATCTATGGCCTGGATTGTAACCTTGAATGTGTCGTCCTGCTCTCGATCCAGCAAAGTGTTCACGGTTATTTCTCCATTGGTCTCGTTAATCGCGAAGTGATCTCTTCCAGGCGTCTGCTTGAAAATTCTGTACACGACTCTCCCAAAGTCTCCCGAATCTCTGTCAATGGCCGTCAGATCTGCAATTTTTGATCCTTTAAGTATATTTTCTTTAGCGTAGACTTTGGAGAGGCCGTCTGTAAATTCTGGAGCATTGTCGTTAGCGTCAGTGACCTTCACTGTAAAAATGAGAGCAACTGAAAGCGCAGGGAAACCAGAGTCTGAGAGTGTAATATTCAGAGTGTGTACTCCACTGTTTAGTCTGAGGGATTCATAATCCAGGCTTCGTGCTAATGAAAGTTTGCCGGAGAAAACATCCAAAGCGAAAATGTCGTCTTCATTACCAGAGACTATATCGTACCTGAGTTTCCCATTGTTGCTCAAGTCTTTATCGGTGCCGGAGAAAGTCACCAGCGTCTCCCGTATTTTAGTGTTCTCGCTGACCGTGATGGTACGTTTTGTGTCTGGAGCAAACTGAGGGACGTTGTCATTGTAGTCGACCACAAATACTTGTAAAGTCATGGTCGTTTCTAGCTGGACATCCACGCCCGTATCGGTTGCTTTAATTGTCAATAAATACTGATCCTGCACTTCCCTGTCCACTGTGTCCTTCAGATAAAGCTGGCCGCTAGATGCCTGGACACCAAACTTCCCAGCCTCATTCCCGCTTACAATGGCATATGTGACAGCAGCATTGGCTCCTTCGTCAGCATCAACGGCCTGGAGGATGAATACGACATCGTTGACCCTGTTGTGCTCGTTAACGGCTATAGTGTTGCTTGGTGTCTGCACGAAGACTGGTGGGCAATCGTTTTCGTCCAGGACGCGTATTCTGACAGAAGCCTTACCCTGAAGCTTCTTCAGACCATTGTCTGTGGCATAAACATCAAAGACGTAGTAAGCTCGGCTTGTTGTTTTGATAAGATATTCGCGGTCAAACTTTCTCTTGGAATAAATGGTCCCCAAGATTGGATCTATTGAAAAATTATCATTGCTGTCACCGAGTGAATACAGGATCTCAGAGTTCCGACCGATATCTTCGTCACTTGCTTTCACTGAACCGACAAAAGTGTTAGCATTTCTGTTTTCCATGATGCTGAATTCATATGCCTCTTGTGCGAATTTTGGATGGTTGTCATTTTCGTCCATGATATAGATGGTTATATTAACTGAAGAGCTTCTAGGCTCTGAGCCGTGATCCTGGACTCTGACTGACAGGGAGTACATATCTTTATTCTCTCTGTCTAGTTCATGTGCGACGAATAATGAACCATCAGGGAAGATGCCGAAACGTCTGTCCTCATTTCCCCTGGTTATCCTATACGACAACTCGCCGTTTCGACCTTTGTCGGCGTCAGCTGCTGTCATTCGTCTCACTATTTCGTTCACTGGTTGTGTTTCGGACAGGAACAGGTCGTAGCGACCTCCAACAAATACCGGAGTGTGGTCGTTCACGTCCTCGGTAGTGACCCTCACGGACATGGTGCTGGACTTCCTGGGTGTTCCAGAATCAGTAGCAGTAACGTTCAAAACTGCAGTGCTGCCCAGCATGTGGCTAGTCGGTTTTGCCAAGAATATCACTCCGGTACTGGCGTTTATGGCAAACACACCATTCGTAGCTGGGGGTGCTGCGAGGCTGTAGCTAACAATTCTGTTGTCGTCTGAGTCTGAATCCGTGGCCTGAGCTAAGAAGATATTATGTCCAACTGGCAAGTTTTCCAGAACGGTTGCTTCTGTCGTGAGTGAAACAAAGACCGGGGCATTATCGTTTAAATCTTTGACAGTCACCGTCACTGTCCTTGAACTTATCCTCTCTCCGTCATATGCAATTACTGTCAAGGTGTATTTAGACTTTTCCTCTCTGTCAATAGTCAGCTGGTTTCTAATGATCCCCGAGGACGCGTCGATCTTGAACACTCCATCTGGATCACCAGCTGTTATGGCGTACGTCACAGTTCTTCCAGCCAGGGAAGATGCTTCAACTCTTCCAACGGACCTGCCTATCTGTGGAGAGAGTTCGCCGCTGTCTTCCATAATCATAAACTCGTATGAAGTGTTGGTAAACTCTGGAGCAACGCTGGACATGCCAATGACAATAACAGTTACCACAGCATCGTTATCTGCTGTTGAACCATCGCCATCGGTGGCTCGTACGGTCAGGCCGCATTTTTTCTGAGCTCCCAGAGATTTCTGTATGGATATGGCCCCGGAGTCTGCGTTTATCTTGAAACTGCTGCAGGGGTCGGAGAAAATGGAATATGTTATCTTACCGAAGTCTCCAACATCTTTGTCTTTTGCTTGCACCCGTACAATCTGATGCCCCACTGAATCACTGTCAAATATATTTACATAGTATTCTTTGGGTGAAAATTTGGGGCGGTTATCGTTTGCATCTTTGATAATTAACTCTATGGATGAGGTTGCTGACAGAGGCTGTGGTCCTTTGTCGTGAGCAACGACTTTGATAATGTACTTATCCCTTACCTCCCGGTCAAAACTCTGCAATGCTGTGACTCTACCTGAGGTGGGGTCAACTCTGAAAGCGCCCGGGTGCTGCATTTCTGTATCCGGGTGAATGAAATATTGAACAGTTCCATTGTCACCGTTGTCGAGATCTGTTGCTTTCAATGTAACTATGTCAGTGACGGGAGAGTTTTCTGTTAGCTCTTGGCTGTATGAAGACAGCGAGAACTTGGGAGTATAATCATTCTCGTCCAGAATATCAACGACCAAAGTGGCGTAACTATACTTGGGATCAGCCCCGCCGTCACGAGCTGAGATGTTCAGAACAACCTGAGATGTTTCTTCATAGTCAAGACTGGCTACAGTTGTTACCAAGCCTGTGTCAGGGTCTATGAGCAACCAGTGCAGGGCTTCATTCCCTGCGGCTATTTCATACGTTAGTTTAGAGTTAACACCTTCGTCTTTATCGGTAGCCCTGAGACTCGCCACGTAAGAGTAGGGCTTTGTAAATTCACTCAGACTAACCCTGTACTCTGTATACTCAAACTCTGGTGGGTGGTCGTTGGCGTCATTTACGGTCACTATTATATACGCCGTGGAACTTCTGCGGGGTGTGCCATTGTCCACTGCTTCGAATGTTAAGTTAAATTTGCCAATAGTTTCCCGGTCCAGCTGCCTAGCAACCTGGATCTCATTGAAGCCATACGCTGGCAGTGAAAGGTGGTAGAAATATCCATCTTCGTTTCCTTTGATGATTCTCAAGGAGGTCTCCCCGTTTGCTCCATTGTCTTTGTCCGTGACGCTTACAGAGAACACGCTGGTTTGATTGCCGGCATTTTCATCGACTGAAGCTGATGTTATTGGTGAGCCATCCTTGGAAAATGATATCACCGGGTCATGGTCGTTCTCATCCAAGACGTCAATGTATACATAAGCCCTTCCAGTAAGAGCATTAAGTCCTTTGTCACTAGCCTCCACCAGTAAGAATCCATACCTGGGCGGCGATCCATTATCACGTGCTGATATATTCAGCTGGTAGCGGTCTAGCTTCTCTCTGTCAAAACTTTGTGCACTTTTCTTGTAGATATATAGAATCAGCGGCAATCCCGAGGAATCTAGACCGAACATGCCAGCTTCATTACCAGAAACAATGTCGTAGCGCCCAATCGTGCCATTGGCTCCCTCGTCAGGGTCGGTGGCTGTGACGATATTCTTGCGACCCTCGCGAACGTCCTCCTGGAATGATATCTTCTCTCTGGCGCCATCTGCCAGGAACACTGGGCTGTTGTCGTTGACGTCTAAAACCGTGATGACCACCAGGAACGTCAAAGGACGGTCTTGGGAGTTGGTTGGGTTCCCGATGACGTACAAGCGAATGGCAGGATTTGGCAAAGCTTCTCTATCTATGACCTGCAGAGTCCTTACCGTACCAGAAGAATTTATTTCGAACAAGGTCGTGGGATCTTGGAATGTATAGCTGTAGTTGCGTACGACGGCCACTGAGCCCACGACTGTACCTGCAGGAGACTCTTCCACAAGGGTCATCTCTATCATACCTGGACCTTGACCCTGAGCAAAGGCTACCAGGAAATGTATCAGTATTGTACACACGACATGATCTACTGTTCTCAGCGCGCAGAAACGTACGCACTTCGGTTTCCACAATGCCATTCTGGTTTCCTTTCTTTCCTTCACAAACTTTCCTGACCTACTGGTACTCTGTGTTTCTTTCTGCCATTTTACTTTTCAACTTTCTGAACTGATTTGACAAGAAACGTCTGTCAAACTCTGGTCATGCATTTCCAAAAGGTCTGGTACAAATCTTCTTTTACATCTGAAATTAAAAAATAAAAAAAAAAGAAAATAATATAATATAATGAATTTTGACATGAATTATGATATGCATTTGAAAACTATACTACAGAAAGTTAAAGGTTTGGTAGATGTGTCCTATACACAATTGTTCAGGCACCTAAGATTGTGGAATACTACACCAGCTATGAATCACTGGGAGATACCTAATGAAACAATGTAAGAAGCAAAGCTCATGTTTGTATATAACAGTCACTTTATTCAATAGGCAAACAGAACTGCAGATATGAGTTATAAACGAGGACGAAGAAAATAGCACGAATTAGGACTCATCTTTAACACAAGACTCATCTTTAACACAAGACTCATCTTTAACACAATATTCATCTTTAACACTGGCCAAAAGAATGAAACACCACAGACTGATCGCCGGAAAACTGAATCCTTCGGTTAAACAGAACCAAAAATTGCTTCCTGGTGATTAAACATTTAAATAAATTGTACTGCAAATCCAACGAACGGTCCCTGCATGCTTTTCTCGACTAATGCATTTTAAAAAAAACGCAAAACAATGCACGTGGTCGTTGCTCTGTTATAAATAACCAAAATGTGCTATCAACACAAAGAAACACTACCTGCTGGACTGCAGTGCATGGAAAGATCTTCAGAAGAACCTGATACCACCAAACTCCTCCTATCATCGACATTGTATAAGGAAGATATAGTGCAGCTGAAAGAAAAAAGAAGTGTACTTTCCACTGTCTCGCACAGGGGGTTGGGGGGGGGGGGGGGGAAGGGAGAGTGAGAGAGAGAAGAGCGAAAACTCAATTCGTAAACCGGGGGATTGAAAAAAGTCGAAGCCAGGTTATCACAAGAAATTCATTTTCTGGCAAGAAGCGATGCAGGAACTCTACTCCAACGTTTTGAGTGTAATGCTCCGCTGACGGCTTTTGTCTACCATATTCCACGTCATTGGAAGAAGTATCGGGTACTTTTATTTCTAGTGTTATTGCCCGCGAGGTTTTGGGAAATGTTTATGGTCTTCTTATTTTCCCAGATATTTCGGGAAAGCTTTAAGCAAGTAATTCAGTTTGTTCTAAATAATCTTGCACGCAAATTTCTGGTTTTATTCTTTCTTTCTTTTTTTTTTTTTTTTAATATTAATCAGCGATTCTCTTTCCTTAGTGAGTACAGCAACAAGAAAGTCCTTTACAACTGGTGGTCTGCGGCTGCTTTTAACATGTGGCCCGCGGCTCAATACCTTGTGGTCTGCGGCTGCATTATCTTGTGGCCCGCGGCTCAATACCTTGTGGTCTGCAGCGCATTATCTTGTGGCCCGTGGCTCATTACCTTGTGGTCTGCAGCGCATTATCTTGTGGCCCGCGGCTCAATACCTTGTGGTCTGCAGCGCATTATCTTGTGGCCCGTGGCTCATTACCTTGTGGTCTGCGGCTGCATTATCTGGTGGTCCACGGCGGATTATCTTGTGGTCCGCTACTGTGTTATCAATATGATAACAAGCTCCGTTTGTTGAGTACAAGAACATTCAGGGGTTTCCAGCGCTGCCATATTTTAAGCTGTTGATGGGCAAATTATATGTAGTTGAAGAAGTGGTCCTTGCAGGTAAACATTTTGAGAACCACTGTCTAGGCTTCGGCAAACGAGTTTTTTCCGCTTCGGTATTAAAATTTATGAGTCGTCATAATCTCACAACTTGCCCCTCCCCACCCCCAACCCCAACCCCCCTCCCCTTTCCTCAAAAAAAAAAAAAAACGTGTAACGAAAAAAGCAAAATCTTCCTTCTCCTGCCAGATTTTTTTTTTTGTTGTTGTTTTAATTTACGCGAATTTTGATTAAAAACGAGAACTGAAATTTAAAAAAAAAAAAAACAAATTTCTGCTAATTCAAATTTTATAATTCTATAAGCAGCTTCTCCGTCGTTCCAGGAAACCTGGTTTTTTTTTTTTTTTCACTGTCTTGAAAAAAAAGTTTAACGTGACCTAGGAGTGTATCAGAGGTCTGGTGATGGAACGAGGTGGATGGGTAAGTTTATGACAGGGATGAGATGGAACGATGAGTTTAGGGTTGGAATGAGACGGATGGGTGACTTTAGTGTTGGAATGAGACGGATGGGTGACTTTAGGGTTGGAATAAGACGGATAGGTGACTTTAGGGTTGGAATGAGACGAATAGGTGACTTTAAGGCTGAGATGAGACGAATGGGTGACTTTAAGGTTGAGATGAGACGAGTGGGTGAGTTTAGGGTTGGGATGAAACGACTGGGTGAGTTTGTGAGTTTTTGTTTTTTTTTAGAATGGATGGGTCAGTTTGTGGGGTGGAATAAGATGGATGGGTGAATTTCGGGATGGGACGAGGTAAATGGGTGAGTTTAAGAGTGGAATGAGGTGGATGAGTGAATTTAGTGTTGGAATTAGGTGGATGAGTGAATTTAGTGTTGGAATTAGGTGGATGAGTGAATTTAGTGTTGGAATTAGGTGGAAGGGTAAATTTGGTGTATTGAAATAAACTTCAGAATCTGGTCTGTCGAACATCTATAATGAGGTCGCTGGTATTGGATTAAAGTATGGTATTGTATACAAACAGAAGTAATTTTCATGCAGATATATATATATATATATATATATATATATATAATATATATATATATATATATATTATATATATATCATATAAACAAAGATGGCTTCTAGGGCAGGAAATGTCGCACAATACAAACTTTTTACTTGGTACAAAGTTAACAATGACAGCCGA
The DNA here is from genome assembly GCA_009760885.1 of Achatina immaculata. Classification (NCBI taxonomy): domain Eukaryota; kingdom Metazoa; phylum Mollusca; class Gastropoda; order Stylommatophora; family Achatinidae; genus Lissachatina; species Lissachatina immaculata. The sequence continues at coordinate 18,096,684 of CM019703.1, read as the reverse complement.
TACAGAAGTTATAGAACAAACCAACGCTGGGAGCGGTTCTCAAAACCTTAGAAACCAAACTTTTACAGAACGAAGTCTCTTACGTTCTTAGCTATCTAGTGGTGCCAAATATGTAAGAACCCTCTCTTGTAAACTCTTCTCACAGCCTTACAGCCGCGGCCAAGTGTATTTATATATTCAGTTTTATATATTTACGCACGGAAAAGCTGTTTATTATGCAAAACCAGATTTATTATCCAAGTGTTACCCAAAACATTGATGCACTTGAAAAACATGGTTAACCTGGGTTTTCCTTCCTCCCCCCCCCCCCCCTTTTTTTCATTTTTCTGATTCTGAAAGCTTTTGACACGGTAGTTATGTTCTCCCTGGCTTCTTCTTCTTTGCCTTCTCCTCCTTCTTTGTCTTCTTATTTTCCTTCTTTTTCTTTGTCTTCTTCTTGTCTCCTTTTTCTTCTTCCTTTAACTCAAACCTGTTTCATTACTTACTTGCTTGTAATTATATGCCTCCATAAAATAACCAGCACTCTCTCAACACATGGCTCGTAAACCATCAAGTACTTCAATGACAGTTAGAAAAGCAACTTGTTAGATATTGTTAGAAATGATTTTAATGTTTGTTAAAAAAAAACATATGTTAGAAGATCTGTATTTACAATGTATTTTTATTTATGTATATGTCTGCGTGTGTATGTGTGCGTGAGTGCTATTTTATTAGGTTAATTACTTCTTCTCTTTTACCTTGAATGTAGTAGTTAAATGTTACACTCTTGATATGTTTTTCCTAATTTAATTTGTATTTTTATACTAAATCAAGTGTGTGAGAAGAATGAAAGATGGAGTGATGAAGGGCAGAATGTAAGACGGGCCTGCGTGCCCAATTCTTTACCCTTGAAAAATAAAGATTATTCATTCATTCATTCTTCTTTGTCTTCTTCCTTCTTCTTCTTTGTTTTTTCTTTTTCTTCTTCTTTGTCTTCTTCTTCATCTATCTTTTTCTTCTTCTTCTTCTTCCTCTTCTTCTTCATTTGTCTTTTTCTTCTTCTTCCTCTTCTTCTTCTTCTTCTTCTGGAACTGCGAGTTGGTGTTCACTGCAGTGAATGCAGTGAAGATGTTAAGAGAGTAAGTGATAAAAGGTTCAACGTGCCTCCATCTTACCGATGATTCCCTGGGCTAGTTCAATATTTTCCTTCAAATTCTATTGACACATCAGATAAAATACATTTTTTTTAAAATTGTGCACAAAAATGTCCCCCTCTGTTACTTGCCCGCCCTGACCCTGTTCTAGGGATGTTTGGCATTCTTGAGCTTTCAAACCTCTCTGTAGCCTTGGGCGATCGAATTCTAATTAATCAGACACCCGAGTTTTAACTGTAGATTTGGCTCTTTCATGACTGTACGGGAGCCGTGGTGGTGCAGAGGTTAGTACACTCGCCTGCTGACCAGAAGGTCACTGGTTCCATTTAGCACTAGGACAGATTTTTTTTTTTTCCCTGACCGACCAGCATCTGGGTCAACACAGTCTCAAGAAATGGCTACCCGGGGCTTCCTTGAGGAGACAAAGGCAGCGAGTACAGGCGCTGGTATCTGTATCTGAAATGCTGTAGTGACCTAGAAATGTGAACACGCTAACACTTCATACCCCTACTACATGCAAATGCCTGGGGACATAACTCATGACTGTCCTGTCATAGTACTTAAAAAAAAAAAACGACAAAATTTACGTTAGTTTAACCTGCTGATATTCTGTTTAATAAAATGGTTGTCCTTCATAGTCGGAAATTTTTCTCTGTTTCTTGACGTGTTTTAGAGAACTAGACGGAAAACTAGACAGGATTTGAAAAGTTTATTGTGAAATTTAACGCTCAAAACTGATCGATGGCTGGTTAGTTTACGAAGTCGTTAATTCTCAGAAGCGCGAATTATTTGCATCACACAAAAGAAGTTTACCAATATATGGCTTCATTACAGAGTAGACAGGGGCCTACCTGAAACAGTAAAACTTTATATATAGGAAAAAAAAATAGGCATAACAGATAAAGAACGACATAGCTTGGAGACGAAGACAGCAAATATAGATGTGAGACGAAGACAGAAAACTATATAGCTGTGAGAGGAAGACAGAAAACTATATAACTGTGAGACGAAGACAGAAAACTATATAGCTGTGAGACGAAGGCAGAAAACTATATAGCTGTGAGACGAAGGCAGAAAACTATATAGCTGTGAGACGAAGGCAGAAAACTATACAGCTGTGAGACGAAGGCAGAAAACTATACAGCTGTGAGACGAAGGCAGAAAACTATATAGCTGTGAGACGAAGGCAGAAAACTATATAGCTGTGAGATGAAGACAGAAAACTATATAGCTGTGAGACGAAGGCAGAAAACTATATAGCTGTGAGACGAAGACAGAAAACTATACAGCTATGAGACGAAGACAGAAAACTATATAGCTGTGAGACGAAGACAGAAAACTATATAGCTGTGAGACGAAGACAGAAAATTATATAGATGTGAGACGAAGGCAGAAAACTATATAGCTGTGAGACGAAGGCAGAAAACTATATAGCTGTGAGACGAAGGCAGAAAACTATATAGCTGTGAGACGAAGGCAGAAAACTATACAGCTGTGAGACGAAAGCAGAAAACTATACAGCTGTGAGACGAAGGCAGAAAACTATATAGCTGTGAGACGAAGGCAGAAAACTATATAGCTGTGAGATGAAGACAGAAAACTATATAGCTGTGAGACGAAGGCAGAAAACTATATAGCTGTGAGACGAAGACAGAAAACTATACAGCTATGAGACGAAGACAGAAAACTATATAGCTGTGAGACGAAGACAGAAAACTATAGCTGTGAGACGAAGACAGAAAATTATATAGATGTGAGACGAAGGCAGAAAACTATATAGCTGTGAGACGAAGGCAGAAAACTATATAGCTGTGAGACGAAGGCAGAAAACTATATAGCTGTGAGACGAAGGCAGAAAACTATACAGCTGTGAGACGAAAGCAGAAAACTATACAGCTGTGAGACGAAGGCAAAAACTATATAGCTGTGAGACGAAGGCAGAAAACTATATAGCTGTGAGATGAAGACAGAAAACTATATAGCTGTGAGACGAAGGCAGAAAACTATATAGCTGTGAGACGAAGACAGAAAACTATACAGCTATGAGACGAAGACAGAAAACTATATAGCTGTGAGACGAAGACAGAAAACTATATAGCTGTGAGACGAAGACAGAAAATTATATAGATGTGAGACGAAGGCAGAAAACTATATAGCTGTGAGACGAAGGCAGAAAACTATATAGCTGTGAGACGAAGGCAGAAAACTATATGGCTGTGAGACGAAGGCAGAAAACTATATAGCTGTGAGATGAAGACAGAAAACTATATAGCTGTGAGACGAAGATAGTATATAAAAGAAGGAAGGAAAAAAATGTCACGCAAGAACTTCATACAATAGGGAGGAAAACACCATTCAAAAGGAAGAAAACACCACACACAGAGAGAAAAGGAAAACACCATACATAAAAAAGAAAAACATGCACATTAGAGGTAGGTAGGTAGTTAGATAAGGCAGTCATGACTTAGAGGCACATAGAGATATGGTGTTAGTGCCCATAATTTCCTTGACCTGCCACCACATCAGAGGGTCATCATCACGCCTGGCTGCCTTTCCTTTCCCAACTCCAGACGAAACAGGGTACCCATTTCTACAGCTGAGTGACTGTGAGCGCCTCCCACAGGATTCAAACTCCCCCACCTTCGCCATGAGAGACCAGTGCACTAACCACTTCGCCACTCAGACGTCCACACATTAGAGGGGGACAAAATAAATGAAGGAAAGAGGGGACAAAATAAATAAAGGAAAGAGGGGGACAAAATAAATAAAGGAAAGAGGGGGACAAAATAAATAAAGGAAAGAGGGGGACAAAATAAATAAAGGAAAGAGGGGGACAAAATAAATGATGGAAAGAGGGGACAAAATAAATAAAGGAAAGAGGGGGACAAAATAAATGAAGGAAAGAGGGGACAAAATAAATTAAGGAAAGAGGGGACAAAACAAATTAAGGAAAGAGGGGGACAAAACAAATGAAGGAAAGAGGGGGACAAAATAAATGAAGGAAAGGGGAGACAAAATAAATTAAGGAAAGAGGGGGACAAAATAAATTAAGGAAAGGGGAGACAAAATAAATGAAGGAAAGAGGGGGACAAAATAAATGAAGGAAAGGGGAGACAAAATAAAATGAAGGAAAGAGGGGACAAACTAAATGAAGGAAAGAGGGGACAAAATAAATGAAGGAAAGAGGGGACAAAATAAATAAAGGAAAGAGGGGACAAAATAAATGAAGGAAAGAGGGGGACAAAATAAATGAAGGAAAGAGGGGGACAAAATAAATGAAGGAAAGAGGGGGACAAAAGAAATGAAGGAAAGAGGGGGACAAAAGAAATGAAGGAAAGAGGGAACAAAATAAATTAAGGAAAGGGGGGGAAAATATGATAAAAAAGGAAAACAAAATAGCAAAAACTACAGACTGAAACAATGGTCAGTATATGTATATGTTGAGAGACAGGTAGAAACAAAACCCAACTTGATGAAACAAACATACTGGACGCAGAGAAACAGAGAAAAGAACACAGTAAAGACATACTGGACGCAGAGAAACAGAGAAAAAGAACACAGTACAGACATACTGAACGCAGAGAAACAGAGAAAAGAACACAGTACAGACATACTGGACGCAGAGAAACAGAGAAAAGAACACAGTACAGACATACTGGACGCAGAGAAACTGAGAAAAGAACACAGTACAGCCACTAACTACAAGAATGAAAACAACAAGAGAACAAAATAAAACCGCGGGCCACAGACAATCTCAAAAAAAGAGCAACAAAACAATAAAAATTTGTTAAGAGTTGGAAACCTGACAGAATGACTGTAATGGGAAGTGAGAAATCTGGTAGCTCATGAACGAACGAATGAGCGGAACAACTACTGTCTTTACAAATAACAGCCTCGCTGTCTCAACAAGGAAAAATCAAAAAGGTAGGAAACAAATAACAAGTAACCACCAAAACTACTATTATTGTAATACAAAAAATCGCATTATTTGTATGGAAGATTTTCCTTATTCGTAATCAAAGTCTTGCATTATTCTAGGGAAAACTGGCGTGTTTTCCTATTATTTTTTAACATAAATTTGCATTATTTGTTCGTGCCCTGAAAACAAACAGCCATGATACAACACCACGTAACCAGTGTTACTAGTATTTTGATACGCATATTAATTTTGATACGCATATTAACTTCAGAATTTGTTAAAACATTTATTCGCTGTCATAATCCGTTAAACTTCTATGCGCTGAATTTTTAATTTGCTGGATTGTGATGCTGCTCCTCTACGAAGGAATATCAGCGTTTACATTTATTCTAAACAATCTTAGACACACATGGACATACACAGACACGGTCATTTCTCCGGCAGTCTTGATAGTCACATTGGGTCAATGCTCAGGGCTATATTTAAAGGAAAATCTAAAGCAATATCTAAGACCACATTTCTAATCCATTCATATTTTCGTATTCTGAAATTCTCTCTCTCTCTCTCTCTGAGCCTTAAGTGCCCAGGGCACATGGGGCTTCTGCAAGGGTTTTCCACAAACGCCTGTCCTTTCACTTTTTTTTCCGCTCTTGCCCAGGTGAGCCCTCTATTGCTCAACATCCTCTCTGTTGTTCTTCTCCGTGTCTCCTTTGGTCTACCCTTACTTCTGTTCCCCTGTGGTGTCCATTTTAGCACTATTTTTGGTAGTGAGTTGTCAGTCATCCGGAGCACATGTCCCAACCATCGCCAGCGTCTTTCCTCAATAATTGCTGTCAGTGGCTTCACCTGCATTTCTGCCAACAAGAAATTTGAAATTATATTGTAGAATAACTTCCTTCCAGTTTCTTTCTAACTGGATTTCTCTCAAAGATGTTTTCTGACAAAACATGGAAATTAATTTCAGACTGAAAGAATTAAATATCCAGCTTAGACTCTCTCTCTCTCTCTCTCTCTCTCTCTCTCTCTCTCTCTCTCTCTCTCTCTCTCTCTCTCTCTCATGCATACACAAACTGTCACTTATTAACGAAGTATATGCTTTGCTTCAAATACAAATAAAAATAAAAATTGGTTTCTCCCCTTTCTCACATACCACAAACAAACAGAGAATAATGATTTAATCAAATGTCACGGTATTTGCTCATGCATATTCCCAGCATATGACCTTTCTGGGGGAAACCCCATGACGCTGGATCTTGTTTTATCATTTATGATTTTGCAAAATTATGGCCAGCATCTGCATATTAGTTAACTCAACGGGGAGAAATATTTTCATTTGATTTATCTACGCGAGATTCAACATCTTAATTAAATGTACAGGAAGACTTTTCACACAGATCAAGGCGAGCAACAAGATTAGACTAATACAGTAACACTGTACTGATGTTCTGTCAGCGTGGCCTAGCCTTGATGCTGACCATACCTTCCTCTAGGGTACAACGAGTCTAGTTGAAAAAAAAATGGGTCTAGCATTACATCCCCATGGTGAGTCTAAGGCAAGGTACGATAAGGCTGGGCTACCTTTACCATTTGTTGTTGTTGTTGTTGTTGTGATGGTTGCTCGACCGAACTGGTTTCATAACTTTCTAGCAGCGTATAGAAATGGTACTTTTCGTCTCAGAAGATACGTTTTGAAGCAGGGAGATGTCCGATGTAGCAATGTAACTAGATACAGATATATACGACGAGGATAAAAGAGATGTTTTTAAAAAATATGAAAATATCCTCCGGATCAGTCAATCACAGTTGATCAACATCTCATCACGTCTTATATTCGATTCCCTCCCCCACCCCACCCAATGTGGTGAAGTTTCCAGCGAAGCTTTATTTAATGCTCACGTCAAATTATGAAGTAACAACACTGGGATGTAAGAGTCCAGATCTGGCCCAAGGAAAAGAGCCTTCGCTGAGAAAATTGTGAGGCATGTCTCCTACTGATGATTGTATTCATCACCTGCTACCTTGTCTACATGGTTGATCATATCAAACTGAACACAGAAGAAGAAGAAGAAGAAGAAGAAGAAGCCGTGGCTCACACCCTCTTTGAAAAGATGTCAGTGACAAAATATCTATATTTCCTAACATGAGACTGGAGTTTGTACTACAAAATGATACAATCAAATTTCTGTTCACTGCTGGTTGTTTAAAAGCAGTAAAGCTTGAGTGATAATATCCCCTAATATAACAGATAGTATCGAGTTCCACAGATAACAAACCCTCGCCTATGGTACTGAAGAACACCCCCAAAGTGAAGTCTTCCGATAACTGCCCCCTTATTCTCGCTATCACAACACAGCGTTACAACTCGCCGGCTTTTCCGCAGAGAATGACGCTAACGTCCGCACAACTTGTACCACATCTTAAACGGTTCCATCGAATGAGTACTAATACTTACTCTCAAGTGTTGTATCACGCTGTACCAGTGTAGTAAATCCATCGTTTCATACCTGTGATGATACTGTACACGTTTTCTTGACACAGGTAAAACAGTGAACTGGGCCTAAGTTGTGGTGTCTCTGCGAATGTTCACTCAGCCGAACTCTCAAGCGTTGCCTGCACGCCTCTGACGTCACCAAAGCCCCGCCTACCCCCGCGCTGAGTGACTTGATCAAGAACCAAACAGATTTCAATTCTCAGTACCAGAGTCGCTCGTCTTGTGGACTCAGGAAGTGTTTAAAAAGACTTTAAAACGGGAAGGTAGGTAGCAGGAACGCCATTTTGTACCAACAATTTTACCCCAAGAGAATCACGGGAGAAATGATGTTGCTGTCGTCAGGGGAGATATGTGATTAAAGTAATGATCTCAGGTAATTTGGATGCAGAAGAGAGACGTCTCAGAGAATATGGCTATAGAAGAGAGAAATATCAGAGAATTTAGCTAGGGAAGAAAGAAATCTCAGAGAATTTGGCTAGGGAAGAAAGAAATCTCTTAGAATTTGGCAAGGAAGAGAGAGAAATAAGAGAATTTGACTAGAGAAGCTTCAGAGAAGTTCGCTCTCAGAGAAGTTGAAACCTCAAGGAAGCTGACTAGAGAAGGAAGTATCTCAGAGAATTTGGCCATATAAGAGAGAAATATCACAAAATTTGGCTAAAAGAGACAGAAAGATTTCAGAGAACTTGCCTACGAAAGAGAGAAACCTCCGAGAAATTGGCTGAAGAAGAAAGATCTCAGAGTATTTGCTTGAAAAGAGAGAAGAATTTCAGAGAACTTGGCTAGAGAATAGAGAAACCTCGGAGAAGTTGGCAAGAAGAGAAGGGGGTGGGGGATCTCAGAGAGGTTGGCTAGAGAAGGGAGAACTGTCTAAACGATGCTCTTGGTAAGGTCTTTGGATGGTTATGGTCACTGTTGTACTAGATGTCAAGGTCCTTGGATGATTATGGTCACTGTTATACTCGGACGTCAAGGTCTTTGGATGGTTATGGTCACTGTTGTACTCAGATGTCAAGGTCTTTAGATGATTATGGTCACTGTTATACTCAGATGTCAAGGTCTTTAGATGATTATGGTCACTGTTATACTCAGATGTCAAGGTCTTTAGATGATTATGGTCACTGTTATACTCAGACGTCAAAGTCTTTGGATGATTATGGTCACTGTTGTACTCAGACGTCAAGGTCTTTAGATGATTATGGTCACTGTTATACTCAGACGTCAAGGTCCTTGGATGATTATGGTCACTGTTATACTCAGATGTCAAGGTCTTTGGATGATTATGGTCACTGTTATACTCAGTTGTCAAGGTCTTTGGATGATTATGGTCAGTTATACTCAGATGTCAAGGTCTTTGGATGATTATGATCACTGTTATACTCAGATGTCAAGGTCTTTGGATGATTATGATCACTGTTATACTCAGATGTCAAGGTCTTTGGATGATTATGGTCACTGTTATACTCAGATGTCAAGGTCTTTGGATGATTATGATCAGTTATACTCAGATGTCAAGGTCTTTGGATGATTATGGTCACTGTTGTACTCAGACGTCAAGGTCTTTGGATGATTATGGTCAGTTATACTCAGATGTCAAGGTCTTTGGATGATTATGGTCAGTTATACTCAGATGTCAAGGTCTTTGGATGATTATGGTCAGTTATACTCAGATGTCAAGGTCTTTGGATGATTATGGTCAGTTATACTCAGATGTCAAGGTCTTTGGATGATTATGGTCAGTTATACTCAGATGTCAAGGTCTTTGGATGATTATGGTCACTGTTATACTCAGACGTCAAGGTCTTTGGATGATTATGGTCACTGTTGTACTCAGACGTCAAGACTCGAGTAACTTGACTTGTAAATCTTATTTAAACAACAGAAATGAAATGTCAACTAATTCAAATACCTTGAAAGATAAATGTTACCACGTTCGTGCTTCTTTTCGATAAATGAAGCAACTTTATTCAACGAATCAGTTCCCCCCAACTTATACTCAGCATTTTTTGCATCTTATTTCTTCCAATTAGTGATTACTTAGATCATTTTAACCTTGGCTCATCTTTTCTAAGTATAAATACGGGACACTCCATCAAGCTAGCCCCCGGGACACACTCAAACACACACACACACACACACAAACGCACACATAGACTGGGCTATCCATGCAAACACTGAAATTCTCTTTATTTACGAACATGCAGCGATCGAAGATGAGATCACGGGACAGTATGGGACAAACGTCTTAAATATGGGAGTATTTAGGCGTCCTAACCGAAAGTAATATGATTCCGGGGGACAAACTCTTAAAATAAGAAGGAAATAAGAGACTGTCCCGTATAATACGTGACGGTTGATAGCTTTACTTAAATCAGTAGGTCTATATACGAAGCTTGATTCTTTAAAAAAATACTTGAACTATTGTAGTAAACTTTATTATCTACAAACAAACAAAAATTATTGTAAATGACAATTGTCAGCTGCCGAACAGCCTCATGCAGCTGCTACACACAGCAAAACAGCCTTTCACAACTGCTACGCACAGCAGAACAGCCCTTCACAACTGCTACACACATCTATCAGAGCCGTTCCACTATTTACAAAACTCTGCAGGCACCTTTAAAAGAAAATCGTAATGGCGGGGGGGGGGGCCCGCAGGCTGGGAACCATAACAGAAGTGGACACGTCAGGTGAATATGGTGGCTGAGGAGTGAGGGGCACGTCAGGTGAATATGGTGGCTGAGGAGTGAGGGACATGTCAGGTGAATATGGTGGCTGAGGAGTGAGGGACATGTCAGGTGAATATGGTGGCTGAGGAGTGAAGGACATGTCAGGTGAATATGGTGGCTGATAAGTGAGGGACATGTCAGGTGAATATGGTGGCTGAGGAGTGAGGGACATGTCAGGTGAATATGGTGGCTGAGGAGTGAAGGACATGTCAGGTGAATATGGTGGCTGATAAGTGAGGGGTACGTCAGGTGAATATGGTGGCTGAGGAGTGAGGGACACGTCAGGTGAATATGGTGGCTGAGGAGTGAGGGACACGTCAGGTGAATATGATGGCTGAGGAGTGAGGGACACGTCAAGTGAATATGGTTGCTGAGGAGTGAGGGACACGTCAGGTGAATATGATGGCTGAGGAGTGAGAGGCACGTTGGGGGAATGTTGTGACTGAAGAGGGCCACAACAGGTGGATACGGTGGCTGAGAAGTGAGGAACACATGAGGTGAATATGGTGGCTGATGAGTGAGAGGCACGTTGGGGGAATGTTGTGACTGAAGAAGGCCACAACAGGTGGATACGGTGGCTGAGAAGTGAGGAACACATGAGGTGAATATGATGGCTGATGAGTGAGGGGCACATCATGTGAATATGGTGGCTGAGGAGTGAGGAACACATGAGGTGAATATGGTGGCTGAGGAGTGAGAGGCACGTTAGTTGAATATGGTAGCTGAGGAGTGAGGGGCACGTCAGGTGAATATGGTGGCTGAGGAGTCAGGGGGACGTTAGGTGAATATGGTGGCTGAGGAGTCAGGGGGACGTTAGGTGAATATGGTGACTGAGGAGGGAGGGGCACGTCAGGTGAATATAGTGACTGAGGAGGGAGGGGCACGTCAGGTGAATATGGTAGCTGAGGAGTGAGGGGGACGTCAGGTGAGTATGGTGACTGAGGAGTCAGGGGGACGTCAGGTGAATATGGTGACTGAGGAGGGAGGGGCACGTCAGGTGAATATGGTAGCTGAGGAGTGAGGGGCACGTCAAGTGAATATGGTGACTGAGGAGGGAGGGACACGTGAATATGGTGGCTGATAAGTGAGGGGCACGCCTGGTTAATATGGTGGCTGATGAGTGAGGGGCACATCATGTGAATATGGTGGCTGAGGAGTGAGGGGCACGTTAGGTGAATATTTTGGCTGAGGAGTGAGAGGCACGTTAGTTGAATATGGTAGCTGAGGAGTGAGGGGCACGTCAGGTGAATATGGTGGCTGAGGAGTCAGGGGGACGTTAGGTGAATATGGTGGCTGAGGAGTCAGGGGGACGTTAGGTGAATATGGTGACTGAGGAGGGAGGGGCACGTCAGGTGAATATAGTGACTGAGGAGGGAGGGGCACGTCAGGTGAATATGGTAGCTGAGGAGTGAGGGGGACGTCAGGTGAGTATGGTGACTGAGGAGTCAGGGGGACGTCAGGTGAATATGGTGACTGAGGAGGGAGGGGCACGTCAGGTGAATATGGTAGCTGAGGAGTGAGGGGCACGTCAAGTGAATATGGTGACTGAGGAGGGAGGGACACGTGAATATGGTGGCTGATAAGTGAGGGGCACGCCTGGTTAATATGGTGGCTGATGAGTGAGGGGCACATCATGTGAATATGGTGGCTGAGGAGTGAGGGCACGTTATGTGAATATTTTGGTAGAGGAATGAGGGGTACGTTAGATAAATATGATGGATGAGGAGTGAGGGACACATCGGATGAATATGGAGTCTGAGGAGTGAGGGGCACGTCAGTTGAATATTTTGGTAGAGGAGTGAGGGGCATATCATGTGAATATGGTGGCTGAGGAGTGATGGGCACGTTAGGTGAATATTTTGGTAGAGGAGTGAGGGGCATATTATGTGAATATGGTGGCTGAGGAGTGAGGGGCACGTTAGATGAATATGAAAGGGAGAGGCACATCGGGTGAATATGGAGGCTGAGGAGTTGAGGCCACACTGGTGTCTGATGGTTGAGAGGTACATTAGGTGAATATTGAGCTTGAGGAGTGAGGGGCACATTAGAGGAATATGGTGGCTGAGGAGTGAGGGGCACATCAGGTGAATACAATATCTGGGAGTGAGGGGCACGTTAGGTGAATGTGGTGGCTGAGGAGTGAGGGCCACATCAGTTGGATTATTTGGCTGGGTAATGAGGGGCATATCAGGTGAATATGGTGGCTGAGGGGCATATCAGGTGAATATGGTGGCTGGAGGGCATATCAGGTGAATATGGTGGCTGAGGAATGAGGGGCACATCAGTTGGATTATTTGGCTGGGGAATGAAGGGCACATCAGGTGAATATGGTGGCTGAGGAGTGAGGGGCACATCAGGTGAATATGGTGGCTGATGAAGGAGGGGCACGTTAAGTGAATACGGTGGCTGATGAGAGAGGGGAACATCAGGTGAATATGCTGGCCGAGGAATGAGGGCCACATCAGGTGAATATGGTGGCTGAAGAGTGATGGTAACTTTGTTCTTTGCCTAAAACTGCAGAACCAGACGGCAGTTTGAAATGGTGTATATTAGTGATGTAGCATACATGATCACTTTTTTTTTTCTAAGTTTTAGACCACTTCATCCTTGCTAGCTCGCGTAACCAGTCTAGGGGTACGAGGGGAAAAAACGCCGAAAGTGAGTAGTAGACATTTCTATGTGTGTAGAGGCATGTCGGCCATTGTGGAAATACGGCGTCAGGAAATCTGATCCAAGATGGTAGCTCCTTTGAAAGCATGCACAAGAGAAGAACAGCGTGCTTATGCTCCAAATGTCTACTACTCGATTTTGGATTTCTAGAGCAAAATTGCCATTTTAAAAATGTATTTATTTATTTGTACTCTTTGTAAAAATGTTGCTTTGTTATTTCAGCTGTTGCTTACGAAAGTCACAATGTATTTATCCAAGAGACAGGACTGCAGGTATAGACAGACAATGCGAACGAAGAAGAAGAAGATCCAAGAGACAGGACTGCAGGTATAGAAAGACAATGCAAACGAAGAAGAAGAAGAAGAAGACAATGTATGATTCCTTGAGAAAAATGTGATAACCATGACTTTCGCCATCTACTTCGCTAGTTGAATTATCTACAGGACCCTTGTGGAAGCCTTATAGGGCTTCTCTAACGGTCAGTGACCCACTAGCATGGATAAATTTCGCGAACTGAAGACTTTTTTTTCTTATCGGTTTTGGAAGCTCAAGACGTACACGACCGTCTCTGCCTTGTATAAAGCGCCTGAACTTTTAACAAAAGATGGTTCAATTTTGGGAGCATTTTTACCAACAGCTTTTTATAGAAAGATGGTTCAACTCTGAGAGCATTTTTACCAACAGCATTTTATAGAAAGATGGTTCAACTCTGGGAGCACCTTTACCAACAGCTTTTTACAGAAAGATAGTTCAACTCTGAGAGCATTTTCACCAACAGCTGTTTACAGAAAGATGGTTCAACTCCACTTTCACCAACAGTTGTTTACAGACGTTGAAATGTATGCGTAACTGACTTTTAAAATCTGCGACATTTCACACAGACCAGCTGCTTTTCAGTAAGGTCCAGTTTTAAAATGGCGTTTTCCATGAAAAATGAGCTAATGATCGATAACGAACTTTTTGAGACAACATCCAGTAACGCTTTACACATGGACATCACCTGATGGGAAAACCAAGAATCAAATAGATTACATTTTAGTGCAAAGAAGGTGGAGATCAAGTATAACATCAGCAAAAACTTTACCTGGTGCTGATTGCGACACGGTTCATGAGTTATTAACAGCAAACATGAAAATGAAGATAAAAAAGACAGGGGGTCAAGACTACTCCGTTTTGATTTTACAAAAAAATAACAGAACAATACGATATAGAAGTGAAGAACTGTTTCGAAATCCTGATGGCTGTACAGGAGATGACACCAGATGATTTGGCTACACAGGCCAGAGATATCTTAATAACAACAGCTAAAGACATGGTTCCAGAAAAGAATGGATGGATTACAGCAGGCGCACTAGAACTGATAAAACAACGTAGAGAAATGAAGAAGAAAGGGAAAGTGACAAACAACAACAAAGAGAAATATAAATCTTTAACAAAAGAAGTACGAAGAAACATAACAAAAGACAAAAAAAAAATACATACAAGATTGGTGTGAAAGAATAGAAGAACATCAGAAGTGTGGAAGGGATAGTGAAATGTTTAAAGAAATGAAGACATTGACGAGGAATGTCACACCTAAGCTAAATGTAATTTGTGACAAGATGGGGAAGACCTTGATAGAGACAGAAGAAATTCTAGAAAGATGGAAGGAATATTGCAGAGGAATGTATGAGACAACCGACTGTGAAAGCAGAAATCTACAGTGTGAATTATTATTGGAGGAGAAAGAACCTGAACCGACAATAGAAGAAGTTTTATGGACAATAAATAATCTGAAAAATGGTAAATCACCAGGATGTGATGAGATAACAGCTGAACTTATTAAAGCAGGAGGAAAGGAATGTGCAACAATCTATCATGCACTTTGTAAAAAGATATGGCATTCAGGTATTTGGCCAAAAGAATGGAAAAGAACTATACCACTGCCAAAAAGTGTAACCTGAAATTATGCATAAACTACAGAACTGTTGCCATGATTAGTCATGCCAGTAAAAGTATGTTAAAAATCATAATAGGTAGACTTCTAAAGAAAATAGATGAAAAAGTCAATATGGTCCAAGCTGGTTTCAGGCAAGGAAGAGGATCAAGAGATCATATATTCAATCTAAGATTAATAATAGAGAAATGCAGAGAGTTTAATGTGAATCTATATTTATCCTTTATAGACTACTCAAAGGCATTTGATTGTGTACAACACCAGAAACTTTGGGAAATAATGGAAAAAATGGGATTTCCAACACATGTGATACAGTTAACATCACTGCTATATCTCGACCACAGCAGTAAGAATAAATGATGAAACAACAACTTGGTTTGACATAAAACAAGGGGTCCGTCAGGGGTGCATATTGTCACCTTACTTATTTAACTTGTATACTGAAAATATAACGAGGAATGTTAGAGAAGATGTAGACAAAGAATATTACGACGCCATAAAAATTGTAGGTTATGAAATACCAGAGATTAGATATGCTGATGACACAGTGTTACTGTCCACATCATAAAAAGGAATGGAAAAACTAATTATGCCAGTTCGTAAGAACAGCGAAGAGCAAAATCTCTATCTTAATGTGAAGAAAACTAAATTGATGACAACTGACAAAACAAACAAGGCAGCTGAAATATGTATCAATGAGGAAAAATTGGAAGAAGTGGAGAGTTTTCAATATCTTGGATCACTGCTAACTAATAATGGAGATACAATGAGGGAAATTAAAAAAGAGGACATCTATCGCTCTTCAGAAAGTAAAACAACTAAAGAATCTATGGAGAGGAACAGACAGAACTACAAAAATAAGATTTTTAAGGGTATGCATCTTTCCCATCGCAACATATGCCTGAGGGATCTCGACACTTAACAAAATAGCTGAGAAACACATAAATGATTTTGAATGTAAATGCTGTACATAAGTTCTTCAAATATCATGGACACAAAAAAGAACAAATATATCCATACTACAAGAGCTTAATATTGAAGAAGGTTGGCTAGTAAAGAGTATTAAACAGAGAAAACGTAAATGTTTTTGACACATTAAATGTCACGATAATTTAGAGAAGACCGTCTTGAAAGGGTACATAATGGGGAAAAGAAAGAGAGGAAGACCAAACCTTAGATGGCTGCAAGACACTGTTGATAATCTGGAAATCGATGCATCAGCGCAGGCTATCTTGCTCACAACCGAGAGACTTACATGAGAGCTGTTAGAGAGGCAAAGTTTCGCATCAGACATGCAAATGACTGACTGACTGACCAGTTTTAAAAATTGCTGGGATTAAAGAAAAATGAATTACACAAAGCAGTGTAGAATTTGAAATAACGGAATTATTCCCCCCCCCCCCAAAAAAAAAAAGTCATCGACAGCCATCATGCAAAGGATACATCACATTATATTGTTGGTTTCTACTGCCATGTACTAAATCTTCAACTGTTGGTAAGATAGTTTGTTTGGTTTCTTTTAATCAGACCGCGTTTTATCTTTTTGTGTTGGGCGCGTGTGTGTGTGTGAGAGAGACACACACAGACATATATATATATATATATATATATATAGAGAGAGAGAGAGAGAGGAGGAGAGAGAGAAACTGTTATTGAAAGCGTCCAAAACAAAACTGTCCCTTCAAAAATGAAAAGTGCAAAGTAACTCTATTTTACCTAAGGAAAAAGGTGCAGATAAAATACTCGTTTTCATGCCTTTAAGGTATATTAGGTAATACGGTGTTAGGCTCGTATTTCCACAATTTTCCGCACATGAAAGTGTGATGTGATCAGTATCACGTCTGGCCACATCTGTAACAGAATGTTATTCTGTACAGATTGTTTTGTGAGAAACCCTGTTGTTGTGGTCTAATAGAGCACAACTCATCTGTTTATGCTAAGCACGGAGAAAGTATCTCGTGTTCCGAGGGAGAACTGAGTCACGTGGATTCTGATAGGCGGAATGTATGAACGAGTTTGAGAGAACAGTCTGGGTCAGAATGTTGTAGTGACAGGATGTGGTGTTTTAATTCTAGAAAGGGATATAGAGATTCTTTAGTTCATTATGTAAGTTAGGTGGACTGTCCTTTTTAGGACAAAATTGTTGTAGGTGACGGATTGTTCTTTTTTAGGACAAATGTTGTAGTAGTCATGTAGATTGTGTGTTTGATTTGTCCACGGTTTAGACAAGGTAGTAATGTCAGATTGAAAGTCATGTGTCATTTTGAAGTTGGCATGTCTTGTCAAGGTTGAATGTCTGATTTGGTCCCATGGCGATGTTAGTCGCCCAGACATATTTTTTTATGATCATTTGTATTTATTTTCATCAAGTTTACACTCCACATCATTGCAACACAAATCGAACAAATGGGATTCATCATTTACTGATTTGTGTCTGCTGAATCCTGTGGTTATTGGATTCTTGTTAAGTGTCAACTGTGATGTTGGGTTAGTTGATTACATGTAACTGGTCATGTCGTGTATTAATGTGTAGTTGAGGTTATTGTTATCTGGGTTGTCTTGTTACACGGAGTATACCAATGTAACGTCTGTGGTGTCACTGGGCCTAATGCTCTTGTTAAAACGTAATAGGCACAGTACAGAACAGAGTGTGTGCAAACACGAGTTTAGTGTTCAGTAATACAAGCAAGTACAGTACACAGTACACGAAGAAAGAAATCTGTTTTACATCTTGCCTTCCCAGATTTCTCTGGTATCCGTTTTAAGAGACTGGGGCCTTTCTGATGTGGTGGTACTTTATCTGCAGAATAAATTTTTTTTTTCACTTCTGAGCATAATAATTCCGCACTTCAGAATTTTGGCGCCCCTGGACAAGTAGCATACTTATCTCACAGTACATAAGCTTGTAGTACCACACTTATCTCGCAGTACATACGCTTATAGTATCACACTTATCTCAAGTACATAAGCTTGTAGAATCACACTTATCTCACAGTACATAAGCTTGTAGTATCACACTTATCTCAAGTACATAAGCTTGTGGTATCACACTTTTATCACAGTAGATAAGCTTTTAGTATCACATTTATCTCACAGTACATAAGCTTGTATTACCACACTTATCTCACAGTACATCTTCTTCTTCTTCTTCGTTCGCTTCTACCACCAATCTCACCCCGTGATCCTACTGAATTTACTTCTGTGGTTCTCGTGATAGTCTCATTTAGGATGGAGGCTCAGAGCATCGTGGGACCTGGGCCTATATTCTCGGTGGGTCACAGATGCGGCATTGAGTGACACTGTGGTTTTCGTTGCACCAGCTTAGTCTAGACTTGGACTTCCTCACCGGAAAACCTCGACGTGGTTTCGATCACAGTACATAAGCTTGTAATATCACACTTATCTCAAGTACATAAGCTTGTAGTATCACACTTATCTCAAGTACATAAGCTTGTAATACAACACTTATCTCAAGTACATAAGCTTGAGGTATCACAGTTACCTCAAGTACATAAGTTTGTAGTACCACACTTATCCCACAGTACACATGCTTGTGTGTATACACTGCTTAACAGCTGTTACTCTACTGTGCGAAAGCGTTGTTATTTCCTATGTGTCTTCTTCTTCTTCTTCTTCTTCGTTCGCCTCTACCACCAAGACCGCCCCGTGATCCTTCTGAATTTACTCCTGTGGTCCTCAATAGGTCCCGTGGTTCCCGAAAGGACCACACGAGATCCCTGAGAGGACCACAAGAGGTTCAGGATATCACAGGGCTTGATCCAGTATTCCTGGTGCGTCTCAGAAGCGGGGATGCGTGACATTGTGGTTTTCGTTGCATCAGTTTAATCTAGAGCTGGACTTTCTCACCGGAAAACCTCCACGTGTTTTGAATATCAATATATCCCCGCTGGGTGAGAGGTGGTTGCCCATCCAGCCTAGAGTTGGACTTTCTCACCAGAAAACCTAGACGTGTTTTGGAATACCCGTGTTTCCCCGTCGGGTGAGAGGTGGTTGTCCATCCAATCCAGCGTTGGACTTTCTCACTGGAAAAACTTATCGTGATTAAGATACGCATACATCCCCGCCGGGTGAGAGGTGGTTGCCTTATCTAGACTGCACTGGTCCAGTGTCTCCGACTTCAGCATTTTGTGGTCGTGACCGCTACCCCTCCTAGTTGTGACCAGGATGGAGCTTTTGTCCAGGAGGACGAATCCTCGCCACTAGTAAGTTTCACCCCTGGGTTAAGCCGGTTTAGGCATATTATCCCAGTATGGGCATGTTTAGGACGTGATCGACCTCTAGAGCGGAGGTACCGTGACATGAGTAGCCATCAAGTTTCACCATTGGTTTAAGCCGGTTTATGCATATTTCACCAGTATAGGTGTATATACGACGTGGCCGGCCTCTGGAGCAGAGGTGCCGTGGTATTAGTACTTCTCGCCGCGAAACCACTGGACATACCGACTAAGCTTCACTTTATCCTTTTCATCACCTTTTCACATCGGCGCCGCACGGCAATCCTAATTTCTTTTTCGCATTTTCTTCATTGGCCGGGAAGAGTTTCACTCTACTCGCGACATCCGAAGAATCTCGCCAACAGTGTCTTAACCTCTGGGTTAAGCCGGTTCGGGTATTTCGCCCGATATGAGTGCACATAGGACGTGGCCGTCCTCCAGACCAGAGGTGCCATGATCTGACTACTGTTTACTACGCTTAATCCTTTCTTTCACCTTTTCCACAGTGGTGCCGCGCGACAACCCCATTCTCAACTTTCTTCACTGACCGGGAGAAGTCCCACTCCACGCACGGCAGCTAAAGAATCTCGCCAGCAGCGGTAGATGAGGTACCAAACATGACTCTCATCTACCCGAAGCGTCTGGTTTTCAGGCGCCAGATATTCGCCTCCGCCCCTTCTCCTGTCAGTTTGAACAGTTCTGCCACGAGAAGACCAGGAGCTGGACTTGCTGTCAGAGGCTATGTGAGACGCACGCCATTGGAGTAGAAAGCGTATCCGCCACCCCACCTCCGGCTATGACAGTCCTTAGAACCTTTTCTATGTGTAAAAATGTGTATATGAAACCATAAACTGAAACTACTTTTATGTAAAAAGTATTCGTTTATATGTTGTTATTATTGTCCAGTATGCACTAGACACTTGCAGGAGACCATATGTGTATGTCTGCGTCTTAAGTTTGGTACCAGCGAGAGACTGAATCTAAGCGCCAGAATTTCTGCATCAAGGCCTTGTTTCCTTTCCGGATGTTGGGATTTTCGGTTAAACAGGCATTAATGGCTTAGCTATCAAGCACTTGGTTTGGGGCGTAATGCAAGATGGCTAAGCTGATTAATGCACTGTTCTCCTGTCGCTAGACAGTTGCTCGTCCTACCAGAGTCCGCGGTTCAAGTCCCTGATAATTCTCTTGTCATTTGTTTTTATTTCACGTCTAAAAACGCTTTGTTTATGACTTTTTTCCCCAGTTCTAACCATACAGTGGTGTGCACTGTTACCTTAACGGCTGGAAGCAGGAGCAATGAATGCTGGGTGGGGTATTTTTTGCACCGCCTTCCAAAATTCCCCAAGGAGGCTCTAGCTGAAAGGGGAAGCAACGATGCTCATGCGCAGCTCGTGCCCGTCTTTCTTAAAGGGACACTACAAAGCCAAGCGTTTAATCTTTCATCTGTTTGTCGTGGTTTTATCTGTTGTGTGGTTATTTTTTGTCATTCTTGAAGAGGGCTTTTGCCGAAATATTGGATGCTCTTCATTTATATGAGTTCATCTTACTTTCTTCCACTCTTGTTTCTACCCACTTTCCTCAGTCTTTCTATCTCTTTTGTAAAACGGAACCACGTACCTCTATCCATCTTCATTACTATATCTAGTTTTACCGCAGTCACTTCTCTGGTAAACAAGAGGCAGCTTTATATCACCGTCGCCTTGTGACCGCAGTAGCATCTGGTGGAAGGTTTTGATCCTGTGAACACGACCTCCACCAACTCACCTGTCACCTCCGGCCAGGGACAGGCACTTGACAGGTTTGTTGTTCGGAGAGAACCTCGGACTAGGCCAACCCAGGATGTCAGTCTGACCTGTTGGCTGGGGGACACTTAAATAGCAATCAGGAAAGAGCAGAGGGAGGTTTTATTTTGACCATGTCTGTCCGTCCGTCTGTATGTCTGTCTGTTAATCTGTATGTCTGTACATCCGTCCATCTTTCTCTCTGTCTGTATGTCCGTCTGTATGTATGTACGTCTCGCTGTCTGTCCGTCTGTCTGTATGTTCGTCTCTCTGTCTGTCCGTCTGTCTGTTTGTTCGTTCGTCTGTCTGTCTCTCTCTCTGTCCGTCCGTCTGTCTGTATGTTCGTCTGTCTGTCTTTATGTACGTCTCTCTGTCTGTCCGTCTGTCTGTTTGTTCATTCGTCTGTCCGTCCGTCCGTCTGTCTGTTT
This sequence comes from Achatina immaculata, assembly GCA_009760885.1. Lineage (NCBI taxonomy): Eukaryota > Metazoa > Mollusca > Gastropoda > Stylommatophora > Achatinidae > Lissachatina > Lissachatina immaculata. Next base: position 18,075,365 of record CM019703.1, on the reverse strand, counting down.
GTTCATTCGTCTGTCCGTCCGTCCGTCTGTCTGTCTGTTCGTTTGTCTGTATGTCCGTCCGTCCGTCTGTCTCTACGTCTCTCTGTTCTTATGTCTGTTTGTCTATGCCAGAATAGTACTGGTATAAGAGGAGAAGAATTTTAACTCCCTAAGATGGAGAGATTACTAACACTTCTAGAACTTTCAGTAATGTGCACGAGTCTTGTTTGTAGTCAAAGTGACTTAGTAGACTAACTACGATTCGTGATTACCACATGAAAGGCAGAGAGAAGTTTCTAGGTCTTAACATCATACCATAGTGGGAGGTATGAGACACATGAGTGAAATATCACGTGATTTCACAGCGGAGCCGATAAATATAAAAACATAGGAGGCTCGGAGGAAAAAAAAAACAACTCCAGAAAACAAAGACTTTGGAGTAGAGTTTTCTAGTCATGGTTCAGAGGTAGAACCTTGGTTTTTGTTATAGTTGTTGTAAGAATAGGACCATGGTTCCGTTAAGTAAAGTACTGTTGGTTGTCTTTGTGGACGTCTTGGTGTAGGACGTAGGTTGAGGGCTTTTGTTGAGATGATTTCCATAGTTTCGATCAGTGGTTATTAGGACATCAGTCTGTAAATATGTCTTGAGTCATGTTTTGTCCTATGGCGTAAATAGCTCTCCTGCCAGTACTCTTGGCTTTATATATTTCGCTGAGCTGTCTGTTTTCCTTGATTTATTCATTACACATTATGTTATCCACATACAATTCTCACATTAAAGTTTTGATTGTTCCTTGAAACTGTAAAACTGGAGACTGTCGTGATACATGTACATTTCTTGTATCAAAGAATGACGGGATGGTTATCACTGGTCTTGTGGTCAAGGTTGTCTATATTGAATGGCGTGATTTTCTTGAGATTCTGAGCGTGTTGTTACTTTGCGCTTAGTCTAGTAACAGTTTGATGGAATCCAGTTCTTGGAATAGGTAACTTGAGTAGTAAAGAGAAAATTACACTCTTCCAGTAAAACATATATCTGGCCAACCTAGCGTGTTCTTGTTTAGGCATTCTGCCTTCAGTGCCACCACTATTTTATTTCAGAGGCTTTCAATTTGTCAAGAAATAGACAAAATTCTTTGTCTTGTATTGTGTCAAGACGTAGACACTTTACTATTTCATGTTCGTCTGTTCGTCTTTCTTTATGTCTGTCTGGTCGTCTATCTGTCTGTTCATCTTTCTGTCTGTTTGTTCTATGAATGTATATGTGTCGGGAGGGTGAAGGAGGAGGTGGAGGGGAAGAGTGCTAAAGCTGAATGAGATAACGGCCAGCGGTCCCTAATAGCTGCCTGCTTGCGTCTGGTCTTGCAAACCAGAGCCTGCCAAGACCCTATTCCTTCTCTCGATGGTGCCCCTTTAAATGGTGCAGTAGCCTGCGAAGTGGACAAGGATCACAGTGGGAAGACGAACCCAGTCCTAAACTAAAAAATGCGCTGACCTGAAGTCGGATGTGTCGGGCCTTCTTCTTCTTTGTTCGCTTCTACCACCAAAACTGCCCCGTGATCCTCCTGAAAGTATCCTGTGGTCCTCGATAGTCCCCGAAAGGACCACACGAGATCCACGAGAGGACCACAAGAAGTTCAGAGTATCGCACGGCTTGAGCCTGTATTCTCTGTGGTTCTCAGAAGCGGGATTGCGTGACACCGTGGATTTCGTTGCACCAGTTTTATCTAGAGTTGGACTTTCTCACTGGAAAACCTCGACGTGTTTTGAGATACCCGTGTATCCCCGCCGGGTGAGAGGTGGCTGCCTATTCAGTCCAGCGTTAGACTTTCTCACCGGAAAACCTCAACGTGATTAGGATACGCATACATCCCCGCCGGGTGAGAGGTTGTTGCCTATCTAGACTGCCCTGGTCCAGTGTCTCCGACTTCAGCATTTTGCGGTCGTGGCCGCTACCCTTCCTATGTGTGACCAGGATGGAGCTTTTGTCCAGGATGACGAATCCTCGCCACTAGTGACTTCCACTCCTGGTTTGAGCCGGTTTAGGCATATTATCCCAGTACGGGCGTGTTTGGGACGTGACCGACCTCTAGAGCAGAAGTACTGTGACATAAGTAGCCATCAAGTTTCACCACTGGTTTAAGCCGGTTTATGCATATTTCACCAGGATGTGTGTATATCGGACGTGGCCGGCTTCTAGAGCAGAGGTGCTGTGGTATGAATAGCTCTCGCCCGAGACCACTAGATATACCGACTAAGCTCCACTTTATCCTTTCTATCACCTTTTCACATCGCGCTGCACGGCAGCCCTAATTTCTTTTTCGCATTTTCTTCATTGGCAGGGAGGAGTTTCACTCCATGCGCGGCATCCTAAGAATCTCGCCAGCAGTTTCTTAACCTCTGGGTTAAGCCGGTTCAGGCATTTCGCGCGATATGAGTGCACTTAAGACGTAGCCGACCCCCAGACCAGAGGTGCCGTGATCTGAGCAGTCCTGACCTCTTTCTTTCACTTTTTTCACAGTGGCGCCGCGAGGCAACCCCATTCGCATCTTTCTTCGCTGGCCGGGAGGAGCCCCACTCCACGCACGGCAGCTGAAGAATCTCACCAGAAGCGGTAGATGAGCTACTAAACGTTACTCTCATCTACCCGAAGCGTCTGGTTATCAGGTGCCAGATATACGCCTTCGCCCCTTTTCCTGTCAGTTTGAACAGTTCTGCCACGAGAAGGCCAGAAGCTGGACTTGACTGTTAGAGACTATTTGAGACGCACGCCTTGGAGATATTTCACTGGAGTGGAGAGCATATCCCCCCACCCCACCTCCGGCTATAGCAGTCCTTAGAACCTGTGTCGGGCCAAAAGGCTTTTAACTGCGACCATGTTGAGGGCGAACAGCAACGACGACGACAATAACGAAGAAGCAAATCCTTCTATAGGCAGTCTGATACGTTACTTTTGTGTAATAAATGAGTCAAGGATCCATGACTGTGAAAACTTTTGCCTGATCAATAGGTTAAGGATCCATGATTGTGAAAACTTCTGCCTGATCAATGGGTTAAGGATCCATGATTATGAAAACCAATCTCCCAGTTCTGTCCTGTGAATTAAAGAAATGCACCCCAAAACTAACGTCAGGATCTCCCCAAGACAAATCAAATACAGAAGAATCTAACTCATAGTGCAAGGGCAATCAGTAAACAACCAGGCACAATGAAGTACAAGCTTTTGTTGCTAATTGTTATATCCCCTGGCCTTGAGACAAGCATGAACTTAACAGCCGATGCAGTGAAGATTTGGACACCAGCGTCGTGTGGAACAGAAAGTAGGTTTAGGTAGCTAGCTTTATCATCCAGAATGGACTGATAAAATTTCTTGCATTTTGGCACACTCCACCTCCATTGGGAGCGTAACAAGGTATGTGCCCTTTTGCTATTGTGACCTTGTTATTAAGAGGAACAGCAAAGATTTGGAACAGGCTGTTGTCCAGCTCTGGCTTGCGAGACCTGACAGCTCTGTACCGTGACACTTTGTTCAGTCATCCTTGCTCCCAACACAGAAATGTCTGGAGGAACCTCGACACTCACGAACAGTCTCATTCCTGAGATTAATAATAAGGGAATACGTGGGAGTCGTGACTGGTTCTATAACGAGCAAGCAACCGCCTCATCCTAACAATGCAGTCCTACAAGGAATGAACCCCTGAACCTACCATATACTTACATTCTGGGAGTGAAGACGCCTGTCCGATGATGTAATCAGCGACCCACAGCTGATATGCTAGCGTCAGGGTTACTGAAACATAGCTGATATGCTAGCGTTAGGGTTACTGAAACATAGATGATATGCTAGCGTTAGGGTTACTGAAACATAGATGATATGCTAGCGTTAGGGTTACTGAAACATAGATGATATGCTAGCGTCAGGGTTACTGAAACATAGATGATATGCTAGCGTCAGGGTTACTGAAACATAGATGATATGCTAGCGTTAGGGTTACTGGAAACATAGATGATATGCTAGCGTTAGGGTTACTGAAACATAGATGATATGCTAGCGTCAGGGTTACTGAAACATAGATGATATGCTAGCGTCAGGGTTACTGAAACATAGCTGATATGCTAGCGTCAGGGTTACTGAAACATAGCTGATATGCTAGCGTTAGGGTTACCACACCATAGGTGATATGCTAGCATCAGGGTTAGCAAACCATAGCTGATATGCTAGTGTCAGGGTTACTGAAACATAGATGATATGCTAGCGTCAGGGTTACTGAAACATAGCTGATATGCCAGCGTCAAGGTTACCAAAACATAGCTGATATGATAGCGTCAGGAGTACCGAAACATAGGTGATATGCTAGCGTCAGAGTTAGCGACCCATATCTCATATGACAGCGTCAGGGTTACCACACCATAGGTGATATGCTAGCATCAGGGTTAGCAAACCATAGCTGATATGCTAGCGTCAGGGTTAGCAAACCATAGCTGATATGCTAGCGTCAGGGTTAACGAACCATAGCTGACCAAGACCCTGTCCCACATCTCCGTGGTACCCCTAGTAACAGGCCTAGCCTGGCCAACGGGGCAGGGATCGCTATAGTCCCTATGGTGGTGGAGTCTGCTAAAGAAGCCATTGTACACCCCCTGCTTTTTAGCCGCACTCCAGGACTAAAAAAGTAGCCGCCATAACCCGCTCCCACGCTGACACGAAGCTGTTCCTCAACATCTCTACAGCATCGGCTACAAAGAACACCAGCTCGCAGTTCCTGGGAGTTCGTACAAGTACAAGTATACATTCTGAATATACATCTGCCCATTAAAAAAAACAATTAAAATTAGTAAAAATGTGATATCTACTCTGTTTTATTGTCTGGAGCAGAAATCTAGGCTCTAAGCAAAAAAAAAAAATAAAACGGAGAGAAAGATTAATGCAGCAGAATTGTGATTCTACAGAAAATTAGGTCATATAACATGGAGAATGAAAAGAATAAATGCAGAAGTTTTAGAACAGCTCCAAGTGCAATGTGAACTTCTCAAAAAAGTAAAGATGAAGAAAACAAATACTTTGGCAAAAGACATAACAATATACTGAAGACCATACTAGAAAGAAAGGTGAAAGAAAAAAAGAGCAAGAGGAAGACAGAGATGTAGGTGGAAAGATAACAGATGAGAATGGACAGGACACAGCCTGGCTGAGTGCACCATCAAGGCCAGGGAGCGAGGGAACTGGAGATTCATTACTGCCAACCTTCGTTCTGGAGAAGGCACATGATGATGATGATGCCAGTTGGCAATGATGGGGTGTATCCGTATTGTAAAATCTGCCTTACTCTCGAACCTAAACTTCTAATCCAGAGCTGTCCAACTGACGGCTCATGAGGCTTTTTTTTCTTGCAGCCCGCGAGATTATTATGATAATGTGATTTATATGATTAAAATTAACACTTCTGGCCTTCAGAAGATGCACAAAAAACTTTTTAAGACCTGAAAAGCTAATTAAATACAGTCAATTCACCTTTAATTCCGTCACTTTATCTCCTGTTTACCTGGGCTGGCAAAGATTAGGTGATTTAGACGAGGCTCGCTGCTACTTGCCCGTGTACTGTTGTGGCACTAACAGCCACTGAAGATGAGCGCCCCTAGTTCTAGTTCATGACAATTATTCTAGCATGAAATGTTTTGTTCCTAGGCATTCGACACGCCGCCTGGCGCCTTAAACTTTTACCTGGCTTGTTCTTCCGACCTCTACTTGCCTCGCCTTTGATTTGCAGAAGTGTCAAAGGGTCAAGGTCGAAAATAAGTTGAAGCACAGGCCCAGCGCAGAGGTCGTTTTTGTCCTCGTTGCCAATGGAAATAACGGACAAATAACATCCAGTAATAACTGTGGGCCTGAGTTCGGCGTTGGACAACGGACAATACAAAACTAGATGCGAGCGCCAGCCTATTAAAACGACACTGCCGTGGTTGGGATCTGATCCGGGCGTTTCATTTTTCCCTAAGGCTTTCCTCCCTGACCTTTTATAACGATCACTTTATATTTTCCGCTCCGTGACTCGATTCTGCCCGGGTGGTCCCCGTGTCACAGAATACAGGACAGGTATGAAAGGGTCTGTGGAAGCCGGGTATGTTTTCTGCGCTGCAGAACAGATCACAAGATCTTTGTGGCCAGATTCTTGCCACTTTCCGAGCCTACCAGAGCTGCTTAAACGCCTCATTCTGCTGCCTTGTCACAAGCCTTGACAAACTTAAAAGAATCAAAGTTTCCACAAAGTAATCGGAGGTGAAATTAACTTCAAATTACCTTCTTAGTTAAAATCTAGTTACAATAAATTTTATAGAGGATAATTTGCTACATTTTTTTAAACCAACACATAAACAGGCATAGCTTATATTTGGCACACTATCTCAAAAAGTCCAGAAATATATATATATATATATATATATATATACACATACACGTTTATAACGCACTTTTCCCCCAGAAAAACTCCATACATCGCCAGCACGACCTGTGGTTAGCCTTGAGGAGGCCCTGGTATAGATTTTACCGATACTAGACTAACACTTAAACACCCATGTTTAACACTCTAGTCTTTTGAAGATTCCAGAATGAAATGTATATGATTATAAATGATTAACCAATTTGCATACCTTGGCAGCTACATAGACCAGGATGGTGACACCAGAAAGGAAGTTAGAATTAGAATTGCAAAAGCAGCATCGATCTTCAAGAATCTTGAGAACATATGGAATTCAAAAGTTATAAGCACAAAAACCAAGTTAAGACTATTCAATTCAAATGTAATATCCACCCTCATTTACGCATGTGAAAGCTGGAAAACAACTAAAGAAACAGACAAGAAATTAGACTCTTTTGAAAACAAATGCCTAAGGAAAATACTCGGCATCAAGTGGAACGAATTCAAGAACAATGCAAAGATAAGACAGATAACTGACCAGTCTCATGAGTGATCAGGAAAAGGAGATAGACATATGTTGGTCACGTGATGAGAAGAAACAGTCAGAGAATCCCAAAACAAGCTATAAAATGGAACACAAGAGGCCGAAGAAAAAGAGGCAGACCGCGTGAAACTCTGAAGAGGACATCGTTAAGAGAGGCCAAATTAATAGGCATAAAATCCCTTGATGAGGTTGAAAGACTCGCCGAAGACAGGAAAAACTGACAAACTACCTTGCGAGCCCTATGTGACGTTTAACGGCACGGGAAGGATATAAGATATAAGATAAATGATTAATTTATAATTACAATCTAAAATTGCACTGGTCTGTCATGGCGAAGTTAGGGGGTTTGAATTCGGCCTGAGGTGTCCTCATTCTCCACAGCTGTATAGATGAGTACCCGATTTCTTCTAGAGTTGAGGAAAGGCGGCCAGGCGTGATACTGACCACATCACCCTCTAGTGTGCTGACAGGTCAAAGAAAATATGGGCACTAACACCAGATTTCTATGTGCCTCTAAAGCATGATAGGACTGGTTTGTTTTTTGTTTTGTTTTTTTTTTACAATCTAAAATATATTAAAATACACAGAGAGAAAAAAACTGATAGCCAGCAGCGCATCGGTCGATAGTCTTATTTTATTTGTCTCCAGACATTTAGTCCCGTATCGTATTTATATTTTATTATCCATTTCCGAGTATGAATAAATCATCAGCTGAATATAAGAACCACAAACCTACATCAATTCTGTAAAATTACTATGATATCTTGATAATGTAGATACAAGACGATCTTTTATTTTTTATTTCCGTGCTAACACCTTACATAGACGTAGTAAAGCCGGCCAGGCCGTTGGACAAATGACACCTTTACTGAAAAACAAATGCATCATAAATGAAACAAAAATGATGTACAACACAATTTTCTTCTCAACTCTGTGGTAATAATGTCAAACATGGACACTAACAGCCAAACCCGAAAAAAAAATCATAACCATAGAAATGAGATTTTAAGGAGAATTATTAAATGTGACAAGAAGAGACCAAATAAGAAATGGCATCATCAGGGCAAAGGCTAGAACACCACCAGCATCAGGCTGCATCCAGAAACAAATCTCTGTCCCCTAAAGACGTCTATCTGTCCCATCAAGACGTCTCTCTGTCCCCTCAAGACGTATATCTGCCCCTTCAAGACGTCTATCTGTCCCCTCAAGACGTCTCTCTGTTCCCTCAAGACGCCTATTTGTCCCCCCAAGGCGTCTATCTGTCCCCTCAAGACGTCTATCTGTCCCCTCAAGACGTCTCTATGTCCCCTCAAGACGTCTCTATGTCCCCTCAAGACGTCTCTCTGTCCCTTCAAGACGTCTCTCTGTCCCCTCAAGACGTCTCTCTGTCCCCTCAAGCCGTCTCTTTGTCCCCTCAACTCTGAAGGGTTTAGGAGGAAGGACACGAGATAAGGCAAGACCTTACATCGACGAAAACTGACCTTACTGTCAGCCTTGCTAATAAAATCCTTGGTGAATTTGTTCAGGTAATGAAAAGTTTTATGCAGAATAGATTTTTAAAAATAATTTATACTGAATAGTTTAATGTTGAATAGTTTTATGTTAAATAGTTTATGCTGAAAAGTTTTATGTTGAATAGTTTCACGCTGAATAGTTTTAGGCAGAATAGAATAATTTGTACCAAGAAAGGGGCGGTAGCATGTTTTGCTTAAGAAGTTCAGTAGAAGAATTTCCAGCAGCATATAATCTTAGACCAAAACGTTATGGAAGGAAGCGATGTGAGCTTACAGAAAAGTGTGATGTTTCTAAGTTGTGTTCCAAAATGTTATCTGACCAGTTATGAATCTTTAGATGCATCTTATACCTCGGTTCTTTTTATTTGGCGGGAAAACCGCAAATCAAAATAGAACATTCTGTACATCTTAGTGTATGGTGGGGGGGGGGGGGGGGGAAGAGGGTGGGAGATGGAACATTGCTGCGACAGAAGAAGAACACCAGAAGAATGTTTAAGGCAAAAACCAAGAGGGTCTATGCTGGATATCCCATCAACACAGTAGATCTATGCTAGATAACCCAGCAACACCGTAGATCTATGCTAGATAACCCAGCAACACAGTAGATCTATGCTGGATATCCCAGCAACATTGTAAACTACGCTGGATATCCCAGCAACATTGTAAAGCTACGCTGGATATCCCAGCAACATTGTAAAGCTACGCTGGATATCCCAGCAACATTGTAAAGCTACGCTGGATATCCCGGCAGAATAGTAGAGCTATAAACAACACGATTGAAAAATACTGGATATTTCAGCAGAATAGTTGGAACTGTACTGGATATTTCATTTCAGCGTCATGGTGAGTTATGTGGGATATTCCAACGACGTGATAAAAGATGACAGCAACACCTGGTTGTGATAAAGGTAACATGCCTTACTGTTCTGTTATGTCAATCTAGCAATACAATATAACAATAACGAAAGCATTAGAGGTAACCGAAATGTGGTTCTTACGAAGAATATTAAGAAATACCACAGACAGCTAAAATAGCAAAGGACGAATGCCTAAGAAAAGCCAAGAGAAATGAACCTTAATAAACCCACTGTCAAGGAGACAGTCAATGATCATTGGCCATATAATGAGAAGAGGAGGAATCGAAAATATCTTCTTCTTCTTCATTCGCTTCTACCACCAAGACCGCCATGTGATCCTACTGAATTTACGCCTGTGGTCCTCTTTAAGTTCTGTGGTCCCCCGTGTGTTCCCCGAGAAGACCACACGAGATTCCTTAGAGGACCATAGGAGGTGCAGAGTATCGCAGGGCTTGAGCCTGAATTCTTGATTGGGTCTCGGAAGAGGGATTGCGCGACACCGTGGTTGAAAATATCGTGACAACAGGGAAAATTGGAAGCAGGAAAGGGAGAGATAGACCAAGAGAGAAAATCTTAGTGACTTTACAAAATGGCATGGGATAAACATAACAACAGAATTGATGGATAGTATGAGAGATCGTAAACTGTAGAAGAGCATAGTCACCGACGCTTCTCAAGCATGGCACATGATGGTGATGAATACAATGTGTCTCCACATTGTGAGGAGCCCGCAGGAGCGGTTAGCTTCTTGATTGAACCATCTGACTTCAGGGAAACTACTGCAGTCAGTTCCTTACTGTCTTGAGGTAAACATTCACAGATTGTGATCGTGACATTGATTTCATGGCAGTCTGCAAAGATTGTGACCGTGGTGTAGATGTGGTGCCAGTCTGCAAAGATTGTGACCGTGGTGTAGATGTGATGCCAGTCTGCAAAGATTGTGACCGTGGTGTAGATGTGATGCCAGTTTGCAAAGATTGTGACCGTGGTGTATATGTGGTGCCAGTCTGCAAAGATTGTGACCGTGGTGTAGATGTGGTGCCAGTCTGCAAAGATTGTGACCGTGGTGTAGATGTGGTGCCAGTCTGCAAAGATTGTAACCGTGGTGTAGATGTGGCGCCAGTCTGCAAAGATTGTGACCGTGGTGTAGATGTGATGCTAGTCTGTAAAATCATTGAATATAAGACAACAAAAAACTCCCATTAAACTTAGTAGAAAATGTGAAGAGATATATCAGTCAGTCATGTGCATATCCCTTGTGGAACTTTGCCTCCTGTGGACCTCTCGGTTGTAAGCAAAATGCCCTGCTGCTGATGTATCCATTTGCAGATTATCAACGATGTCTTGCAGCCATCTTCGCCTTGGTCTTTCTCTCTTTCTTTTCCATATTATGTACCATTCCAAGACGGTCTTCTCTAAATTTTCATGATGCAATGTATCCAAAATATTTCAAGTTTTCTCTGTTTAATCTTCTTTACCAGCCAATCTTCTTCAATATTAAGCTCTTGTAGTATGGATATATTTGTTCTTTTTTGAGTCCATGATATTTGAAGAACTCTTCTGTAGCATTTACATTCACATTTACATTCAGCTGTTTTGTTAAGTGTCCAGGTCTCACAGGCATATGTTGCGATGGGAAAGATGCATGCCCTTAAAAATCTTATTTTTGGACTTCTATCTGTTCCTCTCTACAGCTTCTTTAGTTATTTTATTTTCTGAAGAGCGACAGATGTCCTCCTTTTAATGTCCCTCATTGTATCTCCATTATTAGTTAGCAGTGATCCAAGATATTCAAAACTCTCCACTTCTTCCAGTTTTTCCTCATTGATACATATTTCAGCTGCCTTGTTTGTTTTGTCAGTTGTCATCAATTTAGTTTTCTTCGCATTAAAATAGAGGTTTTGCTCTTCACTATTTTTACGGACTGACATAATTAGTTCTTCCATTCCTTTTTGTGTTGTGGATAGTAATGTTATCAGCATATCTAATCTCTGGTATTTCATAACCTACAATTATTATGGCATATATTTTATATATAGAAGCTGATATGTATTTTTAAAAAATTCCCTTAATTTCTCCTCCCCTGCTCCATTTAGTTTTTAAAAAAAAGTAAACCCTCAAAGAGAGAGAGAGAGAGAGAGAGAGAGAGAGAGAGAGAGAGAGAAGATGGGGGGCAAGGAAATGGGAAGAGTGAGGATGAATGCTTGGAAAGAGGGAAGAGAAGGAATAATCTTTATGCATTTTTAATGTGGCCGAGTCAGGGTGTTGGGTTCATTGTCTGAGAGAGTCGGGGGTCACGTGTGGGCCTCACTGATCTCTGTGGTTGAAGATGAGAACAATACATTATACAGGAAGAAAAGCGTGAGAAAACACATGATGAAAGGTCAAGGTTGTATGCAACATTTCAAGATCTGTTGTAACTCGAGGTTGTATGCAACATTCAAGATCTGTTCCAACTCGAGGTTGTATGCAACATTCAAGATCTGTTGTAACTGTAAACTTTGTTTCTTTTTAGCTTATGATGCTGTTGTTAATGAAGTGTTTGTAACACAGGCTATATATATGTTTGTTTGTTTGTTTGTTTGATTGTGTGATGAACTTCTTGTCACACAGACCGCTGTTAATAAGCATTTTGTTATATAGACTGTTGTTGATAAGTATTTTGTCGTACTGGCAGTTCTTGGTGAACATTTTGTCACATAAACAGTTCTTGATGAACATCTTGTCACATAGATAGTTGTTGATAAAAATCTTGTTACACAGATTGTTGTTGATTAAGCATCTTGTCATATAGACAGATCTTGATGAAAATCTTGCTACATAGACTGTTGTTCATAAAAATCTTATTATATAGACTGTTGTTGATAAAAATCTTGTTACATGACTATTTGATAAAAAAGTCACACAGACTGCTGTTAATTAAGCATCTTGTCATATAAACAGTTCTTGATGAAAATCTTGTCATATAGACTATTGTTGATAAAAATCTTATCACATAGACTATTGTTGATAAAAATCTTGTTATATAGACTGAAAAAAATCTTCTTACTTTTGTTGATAAAAATCTTGTTACATAGACTATTTGATAAAAATCTTGTCACATAGACTGTTGTTGATAAAAATCTTGTTATATAGACTGTTGCTGTTAAAAAAACTTGTCACATAGATTGTTTGATAAAAATCTTACCACATAGACTGTTGTTGCCGAACGTCTTGTCACGTATATCGTCGTTGATGAACATCTTTTCACATATATCATCGTTGATGAACATCTTTTCACATATATCGTCGTTGATGAACATCTTTTCACATATATCGTCGTTGATGAACATCTTTTCACATATATCGTCGTTGATGAACATCTTTTCACATATATCGTCGTTGATGAACATCTTTTCACATATATCGTCGTTGATGAACATCTTTTCACATATATCGTCGTTGATGAACATCTTTTCACATATATCGTCGTTGATGAACATCTTTTCACATATATCGTCGTTGATGAACATCTTTTCACATATATCGTCGTTGAAAAATTTTGTCACGCACGTCGTTGTTGATACAAAAAAAGAACAAATATATCCATATCACAAGAATTTAATATTTAAGAAGGCTGGCTAGTAAAGAGGATTAAAGAGAGAAAACATGAAATATTTTGAACACATTAAACGTCATGATAATCTAGAGAAGACCGTCTTGGAAGGGTAAATAATGGGAAAAAGAAAGAGAGGAAGACCATGGCGTAAATGGCTGCAAGACATCGTTGATGATCTGCAAATTGATGCAGCAGCAGCAGGCCATCATGGTCACAACCGAGAGGCCTACAGGAATGCTGCAAAGTTTAGCAAGGCACATGCAAATGAATGAATGAATGAACCGTTGTTGATGAACATCTTGTATCATATATCTTTGTCGGTGAACATATTGTCACACAGACAGTTGTTGAACATTTTGTCACACTCATGGTTGGTGATGAATGTCTTGTCACACACTTCCATGATCATATATCACTCCCTTCCAATTTGCCCATGTTGTACAAGTATTATACTACCAACCAGTTTCCGTAATCGAGCTCCAGAACCAGGTCTTGGCCAGACATATTTCACTAGATCTCACAATAATGAACAACACAGTCATCGCTGTCTAAAAAAAAAAAAGGTCACAAGGGAGCCTTGGTGACAACTAAAGTGATGAAAATACTGAAAAATAAATCGAATGAAAAAAAAAATGAAAAGGAAACAAATGAGGTTAAAAAAGAACGATGCCAAAAAGACCAAAAAAAAAAAGAGGAATAATTTCCATAAGTTTTAGATTTAAAGGCCTTCATGGCGAGTGTATGATTACTTTGGACCGTATTCATGATTTCTATATTATGTTTTTTTTATCTTTGATATGGTAAGCGTGGATTGCCATCCCGGCTTCGTCTATGAGAAAAGGCACTTACAAAATGGCCGACGATTAGGTTCAAAAGTTGATGATTATCGGGCGACTGGTGACCGTCTGCTTCTCTAAAGCTGTCACACGTTTCGTCTATCTATTTATGATCATAATATGGTTTCGGGTTTAGATATAGCTTCATTTTTTTTCTTTGAAACTTTTATCTGATCGTGTATCATTCCAACCTTTCAACAGCTCATTTTGCTACTACGCTCTGAAATTCCCCGCGTAAAGAAGTGTACTTTGTTGCTCCAGATCAAATTCTTTGTTGCCCAGATGAGGGTAAGTCCAGTAGATCATGTCCGACAATGGTCAGATCTCGTCTTTATGTGGTCTCCGTCTGCTGGACTTTTCTTTCCCTGAGGATTGTGTGTTGCCAGATAGTCTGCTTGCCGCTTATTCTGCCAGACAAATTCATTTTGATGTTGGTTGTTGGTATATCTTTTTCTCATGATCAAGTCTATATAGTAATTCTCCCTCCCGTTTTGGCCGGATCTACAGAAAATTATTTTCTAAAGTGAGGGGTTTTTTTTGTTTATGAAATCAACCATTGTAGTTTTTTTTAATTGTTGGTCTCCCCCCCCCCCCCCGATTTTATCGCTTTATTTAGTTTATTTATGTAATACCATTTTGTTTAGTTTATTTATGTAATACCACTTTGTTTAGTTTATTTATGCAATACCATTACTTTATTTGGTTTATTTATGTAATACCACTTTGTTTAGTTTATGTAATACCATTTTGTTTAGTTTATTTATGTAATACCATTTTGTTTAGTTTATTTATATAATACCACTTTATTTAGTTTATTTATGTAATACTCTAAGGACTGTAAATGCGACTCAAACAGCCTCTGGCAGTCAAGTCCAGCTCCTGGCCTTCCTGTGGCAGAACTGTTTAAACTGACAGGAGAAGGGGCGAGGGCGAATATCTGGCGCCTGAAAACCAGATACTTAGGGTAGATGAGTGGCACGTTTGGTAGCTCATCTGCCGCTGTTGGCGAGATTTTTCAGTTGCCGTGCGTGGAGCGGTGCTCCTCTCGGCCAATGAAGAAAGGTGCAAATGAGGTTGCCGCGCAGCATCAGTGCGGAAAAGGTGGTAGAAAGGATAAAGCGAAGCAAACAGTCAAATCACGGCACCTCTGGTCTGGAGGTCGGCCACGTCCTGAGTGCAGTCCTATCGGGTGAAATGCATGAACCGGCTTGTCCCAGAGGTTAAGACACTGCTGGCAAGACTCTTCAAATGCCGCGCGTGGAGTGAAGCTCCTCCCGGTCAAGGAAGAAAATGCTGAAAAGACATAAAGGTTGCTGTGCGGTGCCGATGGGAAAGGTGGTGGAAAGGATAAAGTGAAGTTTAATCGGTATGTCCAGTAGTATCGCTACGAGAGCTATACATACCACGGCACCTCTGCTCTAGAGGCCGCCCACGTCCGAAATACACCTACACTGGTGAAATATGCTTAAACCGGCACACACCAGGGGTGGAACTTGATGGCTAGATATGTCACACCACCTCCGCTCTAGAGGTCGGTCACGCCTGATATACACCCATACTGGTGAATTTTGCCTAAACCGGCTCACACCAGGGGTGAATCTTGAAGGCTATGCATGTCACAGTACCTCTGCTCTAGAGGTCGGTCACGTCCCAAACACGCCCATACTGGGATAATATGCCTAAACCGGCTTAACCCAGGGGTGAAACTTAATAGTGGCGAGGATTCGTCCTCCTGGACAAAACCTCCATCCTGGTCACAACTAGGAAGGGTAGCGGCCACGACTGCAAAATGCTGAAGTCGGAGACACTGGACCAGGGCAGTCTAGATTAGATAGGCAACCACATCTCACCCGGCGGGGATGTTTGCGTATGCTAATCACGCTGTGGTTTTCC
This sequence comes from Achatina immaculata, assembly GCA_009760885.1. NCBI lineage: Eukaryota > Metazoa > Mollusca > Gastropoda > Stylommatophora > Achatinidae > Lissachatina > Lissachatina immaculata. Next base: position 18,059,728 of record CM019703.1, on the reverse strand, counting down.
GGTGAGAAAGTTCAACTCTGGACTGGATGGGCAACCACCTCTCACCCGGCGGTGATACACGGGTGTCTCAAAACACGTCGAGGCTTTTCGATGAGAAGGTCCAACTCTGGCCTGGGTGGGCTACCGCCTCTCACCCAGCGGGGATGCACTGATATCCTAAACACGTCGAGGTCTTTCGGTGAGAAAGTCCAACTCTAGACTAAACTGGTGCAATGAAAACCATGGTGTCACGCAACCCCGCTTCTGAGACCCACCAAGAATACAGGCTAACGCCCTATGATACTCTGAACCCCTTGTGGTCCTCTCGTGGATCTCGTATAGTCCTTTCGGGGACCACACAGGAGACCAAGGGACCTAACGAGGACCACAGGCGTAAATTTTGTAGGATCACAGTGCGGTTTTGGTGGTAGAAGCGAACGAAGAAGAAGAAGATTTAGTTTATTTATGTAATACCACTTTGTTTAGTTTATTTATGTAATACCACTTTGTTTAGTTTATTTATGTAATACATCTTTGTTTAGTTTATTTATGTAATACCACGTTGTTTAGTTTATTTATGTAATACCATTACTTTATGTAGTTAATTTATGTATAATGTTAGTTTATTTATGTAGAACACTGCTTTATTTAGTTCATTTACTTATCACATCAATTTATTTAGTTAGTTTATGTATCACATCAATTTATTTAGTTTGTTTATGTATAATATCGCTTCATTTAGCTCATGAACGTGTAGCAACGTCGTAATGCTTTAAAGCAAGAATGGCCGGATGGACGCTGACAAGATTTTTGGGGTTAAAGGTTGTTGGTCCTTTCCCGGCCCGCAGCCCCAGCAGTTCCCAAGAAGAATGGTTCCCTTGCTGATATTATAGAGCATGTGAATTGTGTTAAGATTCTCCGTCATGAGATGGACTGGAGCAGTGGTTCTCAACCCATGGGACGCCGTCCAAAGGTGGGCCGTAACAAAGAGTATTGTGGGCCGCGCTGAAGAGTCAAAGCAGCAAAAGAGAGAGAGAGAGAGAGAGAGAGAGAGAGAAAAGTAGATACAATAACAAATTATTGCGCACTTTTCACGCACTTCATAGGGGCAGACTGCAGGAATGCAAACCGTAGAACTGTAGGTTCGCTTTATTAGTAAATGAAAAGAACTTTTGTGTAGCAATAAATATGCAGTAAAACATGTAGAGAAAATATTACATAATACTTTATAAAATTAGATTTATACCTTGCAAATATAAAGCACTTTATTAGTGGGCCGCAAAAATGTTTGCCTTTTAAATGTGGGCCGTGCAGCAAAAGGGTCAGAGAACCGCTGGACTGGAGCACTTATGGACTTGTCCGTAGTTGGTGAGCCCCCGAGCATACTACCTGCAACTATGAGTTTCTTTTCATGCATGCTTATGCTGTGCTGTACTGGTCATTGTTGAGATCTCCATTTGGCTGCTAGTTTTAATTTATTGGCAGTTTTATGCCTCAGTGGAAATCTTGTGTCGTAGCCATCAAGTGGAACTAGAAGTGGCCCATCACGCCGATCATTATAACTTCCCGGAGCAAACACTGCTGAAATATGCTTTTCAGCAAACTCGATTGAAATGATATACAAATTTAATCAAGATAAACAGGTTAAGCTCCATGTTCACGATAAACAGTGTCAATCAAGATAAACAGGTTAAGCTCCACTTTCATGATAAACAATGCCAAGCAAGATAAAGAGGTTAAGCTCCGCCATCATGATAAACAATGCCAGTCAAGATAAACAGGTTACGCTCCACCATCATGATAAACAATGCCAGTCAAGGAAAACAGGTTAGGCTGCACCTTCACGATAAACAGTGTCAATAAAGATAAAGAGGTTAAGCTCCACCTTCATGATAAAACAAACAGCGTACCAGCTATCCCCGCTGTTTCCTCACCCTAACATACCAGTCGAAACCAAGAGCAATATTTATACCAATAACGTGCTACCAATGCCAAACATGGGCACTAACAACAACAAAAATCAGCAAAATAGCATATCTATATGAGAAATGAGACGCCTAAGAAAAGCACCAAACGTCACTAGGAGGGATAAGTTAAGAAATGATGACACAAGACAACTGGTAGGAACCACACCCTGCCTACAATGTATAGGGAAACAAAGAATTAAGTGATAGGCCACTTAATGAGAATGACGCACAAGCAGCCAACCCCGTGGACCTTCTGTCAAAGAACAACAGGACGCAGATCACGAGGAAGACCCCGGTGACAATGGATAGATAGAGGTATAGAAACACTCAGGAATTACGGCATGAACATCACGGAGGCCACTCAAATGGTCCATCTGCTGCATCTCCACTCGACACTTCACGGCACAAGATAACGGATAAAGTAAAGTAAACAGAATAAATAGGTACAGACCTCACCATTAGGGTTAAAAGTACCAGTAAAGATAAACAGGTCAAGCTCAATCAGCCAGTCAGTCATTTGCATGTCACGTCTCTTGGGGAACTTTGTCTCCCTAACAGCTCTCCTGTAGGCCTCCCGGTTGTAAGTAAGATGCCCTGCCGCTGATGCATCCGTTTGCAGATTATCAACGATGTCTTGCAGTCATCTTCGCCCTGGTCTTCCTCTCTTTCTTTTTCCCATTATGTACTCTTCCAAGACGGTCTTCTCTAAATTCTCATGACGTTTAATATGTCCAAAATATTTAAGTTTTCTCTGTTTAGTCTTCCTTGCTAGTCAACCTTCTTCAATATTAAGTTCTTGTACCATGGATATAGAAGAGTTCTCCAAATATCGTGGACACAAAAAAGAACAAATATATCTATACTACAAGAGCTTAATATTGAAGAAGGCTGGCTAGTAAAGAGGATTAAAGAGAGAAAACTTAAATATTTTGGCCACATTAAACGTCATGATAATTTAGAGAAGACCGTATTGGAAGGATACATAATGGGACAAAGAAAAAGAGGAAGACCGAAACGAAGATGGCTGCAAGACATCGTTGATGATCTGGAAATGGATGCAGCAGCAGCAGGCCATCTTGCTCACAACCGAGAGGCCTACAGGAGTGCTGTTTGGGAGGCAAAGTTCCGCAAGGGACATGCAACGGAATGAATGAATGAACCATGGATATATTTGTTGCGTCCATGACATTTGAATATTTGTCAAGCTCAGTACCCATGATAACAAGCATCAGCCATGAGAGGACGTGAGATGGCTGACCTACTACCCCGAACTCTTGTAGCTAGGCGCCAGCCCGTCCCACTGGAGTCCGCGGTTCGAGTCACGGGGTCATGTATCTTTCTCTGACGTCTGAAGTTCTTTGTCTATTTTTTTTTTCAGAAATCTGACCATACAAAACTGTGCTCTTTACCATGCGGAAGTCTCGTTTCTTGTTTGGGGAGAAAAATGTACATGATAAAACAGTGATCAAGATAAACAGTGTCAATCAAGGTTAAGTTCCGCAATCAGGATAAACAAATGTGCCAGAAATAGATCCAGGCTTAACAGCGACTTTGGCTCACAAAAGCAAATGGAAAAGCAAAAACTCATGATGTTGGTGATGAACATCTTATCACGATTAAATTCTCCCATGACTATACTAACTTCATGTGACTTTGTGTGTTTTAGGGCTGTCTCTGTGTCATTATAAAATAGCTGTACATCTTCTTAAGAACTTTCAGATGTTGGAGCGTACACTTGTATAACATTTATGTTTATTGGTCGTCCCTTCAGTTGAGCTAGCAGGACTCGGTCCGAGATGTTCAAATATCCTACAATTGTCCTTGCTGTTTGTTCGTCAAATATTATTCCTACTCCTCGTTCATGTTTCTCACTTCCTGAATATATTATTGTATATTTGTCAGAGTTTATCTTCCGGCACCTGTCCCTCTAACTTCACTCATTCCTAATATGTTGATCTTCATTCGTTCCATTTCCCTCTTTACATTTTCTAATTTTCCAGCCTGGAATAAAGTTCTAACATTCCATGTTGCTATTTTGAACTTGTTAGTTTTGCCACCAGTAGCTTGATGACGATTTGGCCTCACCTGTGGCTTGTGAGTTGCCCTACCGAACATCCATTAACGTCGTTCATGACGGGATGCAAGAGTCTTTGTCAGTACCAGTTTGAACAGTACATACACACATACTTAAGTTTCACACAGTTTTGTTGCACGTTTCCACAGCGATAATCTTCTTCTTCTTCTTTTTCTTCTTCTTCTTCTTCTTCTTCTTCTTCTTCTTCTTCTACTTCTTCTTCTTCTTTCGCTTCTACCACCAAGACCGCCCTGTGATTCTACTGAATTTATGCCTGTGGTCCTCGATAAGTCCCGTGGTCCCCCGTGTGGTCCTCGAAAGGATCCTTGAGAGGACCACAGGAGGTTCAGAGGTACCGTGACTTGCCTAACCATCAAGTTTCACCCATGTTGTAAGCCGGTTTAGGCATATTTCACCAGTGTAGGTGTATTTCGGACGTGGCCGGCCTCTAGAGCAGAGGCGCCGTAGTATGTGTAGCTCTCGCAGCGATACTACTGGACATACCGATTAAATTTAACTTTATCCTTTCCTTCACCTTTTCACTTCGACGCCACACAGCAACCCTAATTGTTTTTATTCATTGACCGGGAGGAGCTTCACTCCACGCGCGGCATCAGAAGAGTCTCGCCAGCAGTGTCTTGACAGGGATTTTAAATCTAGTGCTGTTTAAAAAAAATACACACACACACACAACAGGACGGCTCTAATGTTGGTTGTCACGGTGTTTGGTGTTAGTTACCAAGATCAATTTGCATACCTGAGCAGCTCAATGGATATTCTCCACCAGGCAGTGGAAACTAATCTGCCGTTTTATTTTAATGACCCTCTACTCTCTGGGTGCCCACTTGCCTTGTCACAGTTCTGCCACGGTACTACCGAAGCTACGCGATAAAAGACCGGTTGAAACACCCAAGTCATATCTCAACAAGAATGAAACAGTACCATCTTTCTTGATTGCAAATATACGAGTAGTTCGGAGTAACATTTGGAAACTGGAAAATAAAAGCAGCAGTTTCGTTTTCCTTTTTGCGCGGCTCCAAAAATGTTGTACGCGGTATGATTTTTTTTTCACTCTGTGCGCGGCCGCACAGCTTAGAGGGAACATTGCTTGTTACATACATTGCTGTTGATGAGCATCTTGTCACATACATTGTTATTGATGAACATCTTGTCATACACACACTGTGTTAATGAACATTTTGTCACATAGATTGGTGTTGATGAACATCTTGTCACGCATATTGTTGTTGATGAACATCTTGTCACGTATATTGTTGTTGATGAACATCTTGTCACGTATATTGTTGTTGATGAACATCTTGTCACGTATATTGTTGTTGATGAACATCTTGTCACGTATATTGTTGTTGATGAACATCTTGTCACGTATATTGTTGTTGATGAACATCTTGTCACGTATATTGTTGTTGATGAACATCTTGTCACGTATATTGTTGTTGATGAACATCTTATCACGCATATTGTTGTTGATGAACATCTTGTCACATACATTGCTGATGATCAGCATCTTCTCATACATACATTGTTAATGATGAACATCTTCTCATACATACATTGTTGTTGATGAACATCTTTTCATACATACATTGTTGTTGATGAACATCTTCTCATACATACATTGTTGTTGATGAACATCTTGTCACATACATTGCTGATGATCAGCATCTTCTCATACATACATTGTTAATGATGAACATCTTCTCATACATACATTGTTGTTGATGAACATCTTCTCATACATACATTGTTGTTGATGAACATCTTCTCATACATACATTGTTGTTGATGAACATCTTCTCATACATACATTGTTGTTGATGAACATCTTCTCATACATACATTGTTGTTGATGAACATCTTCTCATACATACATTGTTGTTGATGAACATCTTCTCATACATACATTGTTGTTGATGAACATCTTCTCATACATACATTGTTGTTGATGAACATCTTCTCATACATACATTGTTGTTGATGAACATCTTCTCATACATACTTTGTTGTTGATGAACATCTTCTCATACATACTTTGTTGTTGATGAACATCTTCTCATACATACATTGTTGTTGATGAACATCTTCTCATACATACTTTGTTGTTGATGAACATCTTCTCATACATACATTGTTGTTGATGAACATCTTCTCATACATACTTTGTTGTTGATGAACATCTTCTCATACATACTTTGTTGTTGATGAACATCTTCTCATACATACTTTGTTGTTGATGAACATCTTCTCATACATACTTTGTTGTTGATGAACATCTTCTCATACATACTTTGTTGTTGATGAACATCTTCTCATACATACTTTGTTGTTGATGAACATCTTCTCATACATACTTTGTTGTTGATGAACATCGTGTCATACATACTTTGTTGTTGATGAACATCTTCTCATACATACTTTGTTGTTGATGAACATCTTCTCATACATACTTTGTTGTTGATGAACATCTTCTCATACATACTTTGTTGTTGATGAACATCTTCTCATACATACTTTGTTGTTGATGAACATCGTGTCACGCACATTGTTGTTTATGAACACAGAGGTTTGCAACCATATAGAGGTTTTCTAATGGAACGTCAAAGCCGAAGGTTTTGATGGCAGAGCAGCAATAACACAAATGTTTGCCAGCCGAAAACCAACGTAAGGACTGATGAAAAAGATCTTGAATCAAAGGAACATCGACAGAAGGTAGAACACCGAGATGAGACTTGTACAGAGCAAATTGTTACGACATTAAGGCTTCCCTCTAGCACGTGGTACAGACAAGGGATGAAATCGAGATGTCGTAAACTATCCGTTCTCGCGAGATTTGGGCGGACAGTCAGTGCTGGAAGCCCACAGAAGATCACCGGAAATACTATACGGGTCTGTCCGGGACACAAAGTCACGTTCCGTGCAGGGAACCTGTAAACATGGAGCTGACAGTCGACACTAATGGTCAAACAGTCTGTGGGACACTGAATCATTTTACAGGATAATACTCGTCGGGAGAATATCCGGTGAATGTTTTTGGAAAACTTGTGATGTGTTTTCATGATATGATGTTTTTCTGTTCGCCAGCTGTGACTCGCCAGAAGTCCCATATTTTATGTGACGGGAATTCTGCGTGATATCCTGCTAGTGTTAATCTAGAGTGTCTGACTATGTAGGGAGGTATTCTTTGTGTTCCAGGACAATTTGTCCTCCATTCAATATGCAGAGCAACCTATGGCTGGGTCGATGGAGGGTTATGGGCGAGAGTTGCTGCCATGGGGACACTCCGAGTCTGACTGAGACTGCCTCGTTGGCAGCTCGGCTAATCCCACCCTCAAAATATGGTCTGAACTACTGGATAAAATTCAGGATAACAATCACGTGGCCCATCCGTGTTAATGATTACTTAACATCGGGTTTTTGTGTCTTAAAGTTCGCTCAAAAATTCATGCATTATTCATTTCTTCTGCAACAAAACCGTTCACATCAGTTTCCAGTTATCGAACAGGACACCGCAGATTACATCCACAAACTGAAGGTCGTGGGACCTCACTCTGCACATGTCAAAAAGGTCTCCAATCTCCAAAACAAACAAACACAAAAAAAAAACGCTACAATTACGATGTTGTCATTTAAACTGAAGTTTGCTGATCAGACAAGGGCAAATTGCCTGAAACGTTCACTTGGACATCAACTTCACGTGCTGACCTGAACTGTGCTCAGCAGATGATTCACGAGCACAGAAAAGCGACACTAGTCAAAACAGCATTTTTGACAATGACTCATGACAGGTTCACGAGAATCTCATGAAAATTACTGAACACAAAACTCACTGACCGTGTTATTGAATGCCTATAAAAGATTGACACTCCTCGAATCAATTCATTTGAAAATTCAATGCGCAAGTATGGCTCATCTCACTAAGAACAACGACTCATCATCACTGGACGTCTCACATGTCTGACAAATGTTTCCTGATCACTGAGGAACTGTCCAGGCTATGTTAGCTATGTTCAGTCTCAAGTCTGCTGGCGAGATTCTTCGGCGGCCGCGCGTGGGGTGAAACTTCTCACGGCCAATGAAGGAAATGCGATTAGGGTTGCCGTGCGGCGCCGCTGTGAAAAAGGTGATGAAAAAGATAAAGTGAAGTTTAATCGGTATGTCCAGTAGTTTTGGGGCGAGAGCTACTCATATCACGGCACCTATGCTCTAGAGGTTGACCACGTTCTACATACATCCAAACTGGTGAAATAGGCCTAAACCGGTTTAACCCAGGGGTGAAACTCGATGACTACGCATATCATGGTGCCTCCGCTCTAGAGGCCGGTAATGTCCTACATACAACCATACTGGTATAATATACCTAAACCTGCTTAACCCAGGGGTGAACTTCAATAGCGGCGAGGATTCGTCCTCCTGGACAAAAGCTCCATACCTGTCACCACCAGGAAGGGTAGCGGCCACGACCACAAAATGTTGAAGTCGGAGATACTGGACTAGTGCAGTCTAGATAGGCAACCACCTCTCACCCGACGAGGATATATTATACCCAAATCACGTTGAGGTTTTCCGATGAGAAAGTCCAACGCTGGACTGGATGGGCAATCACTTCTCACCCGGCGGGGATATACTGATATCCAAAAGCACGCCGAGGTTTTCTGGTGAGAAGGTTCAGCTCTTGGTTGGATGGGCAAACAGGTCTCACCCGGCGGGGATAAATTCATATCCAAAACACGTTGAGGTCTTCCGGTAAGAAAGTCCAACTCTAGACTAAACTGGTGCAACGAAAACCACAGTGTCACGCAATGCCGCTTCTGAGACCCACCAAGAATATAGGCTCAGGCCCCACGATGCTCTGACCCTCCATCCTAAATGAGAGTATCGCGAGAACCACAGGAGTAAATTCAGTAGGATCACGGGGCGATCTTGGTGGTAGAAGCGAACGCAGAAGAAGAAGAAAGAAAGAAAGAAAGAAAGAAAGAAAGTCTAACAAATGTTTCCTGATTACCTAGGAACTATTCAGTCTATGTTAACTATGATTTACTATGATAACTCTGTCTTCTTCTGGATTAAGTATATTTGCTTCTCTTAAAGAGTTGTGCCCTGAAGTGTTTTTCATTCAAATTTTTGGAAGTAGCAAATGATTCAGTTCTTTCGATTCTTAGTTGCTATTTTTTTTTCCTAAGAAAATGACAGGAAAATGATTTGTTGCAGGGTTATGAACTCTTTTTTTTTTTCAAAATCTTGAGAAAAGTTTGTATTTTGTTATACAATGTTGTAGGGAGCGCATGATTGATTGATTGATCGATCTTTATTTCAAAAGGGTTAAGAATTGGGCACACAGGCCCGTCTGACATTCTGCCCTTTATCATACATCTTTCACTCCATTCCAAACATTCTACAAATATGCTGTTCATGTAACAAACATAACTAACATTGAAGCTGAGAGACATAAAATAAAATATAACATTTACGTTTCGCTCTTAAACATTCACTCAGTACAGAAGTAACTACATACATATATAAATGACTATCTACTAAACAAAACTTTTGGGACTATTCAGAATAAACAATTAACTGTATTCGATGTCTGTAAGAGCAGTTTAAGATAACGCATGATGTTTTTTTTTTAAAACGCTGATCAATGGTTCTCAAACTTTTTACTTCTAATGACCACTTTTCTAACTTCATATAAGTTAAGTAACACTATCTCACACGTAATATACTAATCTCAGGAACCCCTCAGTTGGTTTTATTCCAGAGGTAATACTTACTACCAGTTCGATACTCGGCCAAGAAACACCTGATAATGCTCCATGGATCAGCTGTGGTTCGTTTTAGGTAATCATTAGATGCCTGGTCACGTGAAGCTGGAGACACGTTAAGAGGAATAGCAAGGAGAAGTTCCACCAGAACTAGGTGCGTGGGTCATGTGACCTCGACAGAAGCATAGAGCGTCGTCATCGAATATGCTGTCATGGCTAGTGGGCAGTCATTTTTCTTTCTTTCTTTCTTTCTTTCTTTCTTCCTTTTTCTGTCTTTAGTGCCCAAGACACATGGGGCTGCATGTAGCAAGAGATTTCCCCTTCTGTCGGTCCTTCGGTAGACTGTCGGACGTGCCTGCGAGCACAATTCTTAACCCTTTTGAAATAAAGATCAATCAACCGCTATCGTCGTGTCATGTCAGTTGTTTGTTTACCAGTAGTTTCTCTGCTGTACATGTCCCTTGCTACCTCTAAACTTCCTGCACCCCGTGGAGTCCACGTCCAAGCTGTTTGTGGTGAGCACTCGTCTGTGGCTCTCTTAACGTAGCCTATCCGTTGCCATCTTCTTCTTCCAATTGCTGCTGACTGTGGTATCATGTCTGCTCTCTTAACAAGAGTTTTTACAACTTCACTGCAACATGGCCATCAAATAATGACTTGTTCTGTGGTACTCTTCTAACACCGCAGTTTTTATTAAAGAGGTACATAGAGGATACAATATTAACAACCTTCGGTATTCTGACGACACAGTACTGATAGCTGAGAACTAACAAGACCTGCAAAATCTCTTGGATAAAGTCGCCAAAGAAAGTGAACAGAAAGCCCTTACTTTGAACATAAAAAAGACAGAGACTATGGTTATATCTAAGAAACAGAATCCACCAGCATTCTGTATAAAAGTAAAAGGAAACTATTCTAAAGCAGGTGCAGAAATTTGTATACCTTGGAGCAGTAATAACTTCAGATGGGAAATGCAGAACAGAAATTAGGAACACAATAGGCCGAGCAAAGACTGCATTTCAGAGAATGAGAAACATATTAGCTAACACATCCTTATCAATGAATGTTAGAAAACGAGTCCTAAAATGCTATATTGAACCTATCTTGTTATATGGAAGTGAATCATGGACAATAGTCACAAAAATCATTAGAAGTAGCAGAAATGTGGTTTATTAGAAGAATGTTGCGAATCCCCTGGACAGCAAAAATAACTAATGAAGAATGTATGAGAAGAACTGGAGAGACAACAAAATCTTGTCAAAAAGATAAGAGAGAGACATGCGAATCCCCTGGACAGCAAAAATAACTAATGAAGAATGTATGAGAAGAACTGGAGAGACAACAAAATCTTGTCAAAAAGATAAGAGAGAGACAATGTACTTTCATAGGACATGCAGTGAGAAGAGGGGGCATTGAAAATATTATAACAACAGGAAAAATAGAAGGAAGAAGATCAAGAGGAAGACCAAGAGAAATGATACTGGACAGTCTGACGGGATGGTGTGAGAGGAGATCACCAACTGAGCTGATGGCCTGCATTAAGGATCGTGTACTCCGGAGAAGCATAATAGCCAACGCCAGTCGGCGCAGCACCTGATGATGATGATGATGATGATCATGACATAGCTATATGAAGGCTCGAGATTTCTGAAGAAACGTGACCGCCAAAGCCTATCGGCACGACACAGGATGATGGTGAGATAAAGGAGCGAATGTTTTCTAGAATGAAAGCTAGAAACCATACCAGATTACGACACGACCTGATTTCCACTACATTCTCCATGTAGACGGACCGCTCTATTTGCTCAGCATTAAAGATCGACGTGACCCTCGTCGTAGTGGAAGCTACTGAGAAGTCTAATGTTGCAGCAAGCTGAGATATAAGGATTTTGTTTGTTTCCATTCATGCTTCGGAAGATCAAAGTAATAAAGGCAACCTGCTGCCCTATCAATGTCAGTAAATATAGCATCTCCTAGCATAAAAATAAAACATTACGACATATAATAACATAGGTTTGCCACAGGAACAAAAACAAAGAAGTTTGCTATAGGAACAAAAAAAAAGAGAGCTGTGATAACGGAAAAAAAACGCAGAGGTTTCCTAAACAAACAAAAAAAAAAAACAAAGAGGTTTGTTATCGGAGCAATAACACAAATGTTTGCTAAAGCAGCAACAACAGATATGTTTGCTATATAAACAGCAACAGAGGAAGGAACAACACAGAGGTTTTCAACAACATAAGAGGTTTTCTAACGGAGCAACAACGAAGAGGATTTTGATGACAGAGCAGCAACAAGACAAAGGTTTGCCAGCTGAACGGCCACAAAATCGGAGGTTTTCCAGGGAAACATAATCACAGAGGTTTTCCAGGGAAACATAATCACAGAGGTTTTCCAGGGAAACATAATCACAGAGGTTTTCCAGGGAAACATAATCACAGAGGTTTTTCCAGAGGAAGAAAAAGCCCCTAGGTTGCTATCCATCTTCTTCAACCAGGCCTCTAACCCACTTCATGACAAAGTTTCAAGTACAACAGCAGCTGTTACATACTCAGCAATAATGCAGACATATAGTCCTAATTAAATATTATACAATGAATCAATGGCCGGAGCAGAGAGATAATCCACCGTATAGGAATCATATCACTTCTCTACTAATCTCATACGACTACATATCGAGCGGAGAACGGCCATTTACAATTGTGAATGTCTGAATAGACCTGTATTCAGATCTTGCCGGCCTCTCGTGAATATTTAGGGCTAGGAAATAGCTGTAACGTTGTGCAGAGATTTGTGTCTCGACAGTCCGGGCATGAATTAAAACCAGGAACGAAGACAATAAGTAAGACTGTGATCTGGAACTGTCACTTGCGGAGGAAAAGGTGGGGGGGGGGGGGGTGAAAGTGGAAGAACGATTCGTGACGTACAGAGAAAAAGAAAGCAAAATGGGCTGAGAAGAAGAAGAAGAAGAAGTAGAAGAAGAAGAAGAAGAAGTAGAAGAAGAAGAAGAAGAAGAAGAAGAAGAAGTAAGAAGAAGAAGAAGTAGAAGAAGAAGAAGTAGAAGAAGAAGAAGAAGAAGAAGAAGAAGAAGAAGTAGAAAAGAAGAAGAGAAGTAGAGTAGAAGAAGAAGAAGAAGAAGTAGAAGAAGAAGAAGAAGAAGAGAAGAAGAAGAGAAGAGAAGTAAAGAAGAGAAGAAGAGAAGAAGAAGAAGAAGAAGTAGAAGAAGAAGAGTAGAAGAGAAGAAGAAGAATAGAAGAAGAAGAGAAGTAGAAGAAGAAGAAGTAGAAGAGAAGAAGAAGAAGAGTAGAAGAAGAAGAAGAAGAGAAGAAGAAGAAGTAGAAGAAGAAGAAGAAGAAGAAGAAGAAGAAGAAGTAGAAGTAGAAGAAGAAGAAGTAGAAGAAGAAGAAGAAGTAGAAGAAGAAGAAGAAGAAGAAGTAGAAGAAGAAGAAGAAGAAGAAGAAGAAGTTTACAAAGGGGAAAAGTTGGTTCTCTGTTTTCCTTCGGTTAAAGCTGACTTGCTAGAGGAGAGTTAATCCCCTACTTTCCTAGAAAGCAACAACACTTTTCAGATACAAAATTTCTACAAACAGGAAACAACGAGACTTTCACAAGATAAAGTAATAGAACACAGTATTATATAGTTAGTAAAAGTAAAGTAAAAGATAGTCACATAGCAAATGCCGTAGGGGATGAAGCATTAGAGACTTCATTATGCTGGGCCATCAGTGTATGATCTAGGGTGGCCATTCCTTTTTTCGCTGCCTTTCCTTCCCAGACTTTCTCTGGTGCCAGTTTTACGAGCCTGGGTCGACCTCGGGGCCGTATTGGTCGGAAAAACAAAAAATTCTGCTCAGCTGGGGGTTCGAACCCTCGACTATAGACGAGTGCTCTAACCACTACGCTAGCCGGTCCCCCATAATATAGTTAGAGCTCGAAAAAATCATAGGCAAAGCAGCGTGAGAGAAAGAAAAAATGCTCATCCTCCTGGAGTCCTTATTGAAAGCCCCTGGTAATTCTCTTGTCGCTTTTCTGTCTCTAACATCTACAAGTGCTTCGTCTGTGATTTATTTCTAGTTCTAACTATACAGTACTGTGTTCCATTACTTTTATCATGCCAAAGTTTCGTTGTTTCCTGTTGGTAGAAGTAGGAATATGAAACCATAAACTAAAACTGCCTTTACGTAGGAAGTATTTGTTATTGTTGCCCAGTATGCACTAGACATTTGCAGCCCACCCTGTGTATGTTTGTGTCTCAAAATGTTGGTACCTTTTTCAAAATGTTGGTACCTGAGTGAGACAATCTAAACCACGAAATTTCTGTGTCATGACCTCGTTTCCTTTCCGTGTGTGACGGTTTTCTACCAGACAGGCAATAATGTCTTCGATATCACACATTTTGTGGATGTGAGATAGCTAAGTTGTTATCTCATGGCACTGTTCTCTCATGGCACTGTTATTTCATGGCACCGTTATCTCATGGCACTGTTCTCTCATGGCACTGTTATTTCATGGCACTGTTATCTCATGGCACTGTTCTATCTCGTGGCACTGTTCTCTCATGGCACTGTTCTCTCATGGCACTGTTCTCTCGTGACACTGTTCTCTCGTGACACTGTTCTCTCATGGCACTGTTCTCTCGTGGCACTATTCTCTCATGGCACTATTCTCTCATGGCACTGTTCTCTCATGGCACTGTTCTCTCGTGACACTGTTCTCTCGTGGCACTGTTCTCTCATGGCACTGTTCTCTCATGGCACTATTCTCTCATGGCACTATTCTCTCATGGCACTGTTCTCTCATGGCACTGTTCTCTCATGGCACTGTTCTCTCGTGGCACTGTTCTCTCATGGCACTGTTCTCTCATGGCACTATTCTCTCATGGCACTATTCTCTCATGGCACTGTTCTCTCATGGCACTGTTCTCTCATGGCACTGTTCTCTCATGGCACTATTCTCTCATGGCACTGTTCTCTCATGGCACTATTCTCTCATGGCACTATTCTCTCATGGCACTGTTCTCTCATGGCACTGTTCTCTCATGGCACTGTTCTCTCATGGCACTGTTCTCTCATGGCACTATTCTCTCATGGCACTATTCTCTCATGGCTAGACTGTTGCTCGTCCTACCGAAGTCCGTGGTTCATGCCACAGGTTAACTTTCTTGTCATTTTTCTCACTTCTTCTTCTTCTTCTTTGTACGCACTGTCTGTCTATATCTGCAGTCCTGTCTCTTGGGTAAATTTCACTGTTTTTTTGTAATTCATGTATGGAACCGTAGAGCTTATCTTCTTTAGTGGTTTCACTGGGCCAGTAATTACTTCTCAGTGTCTCGTAGTTGGTGCAGTTTTGGAGGATATGTTCCACAGTTTTTGGGCACTTGAGCACATGTGCAAAGAGTAGCAGTACCAACCTTAAACTTTGTATACATGTGACTTAGGATTCGACTGTGTCCTGTTCGGAGACGGAAAATGGCGACTTGTTCCTTTCAGTTTAGCATGTGATAGTCATCATGTGGTGGTGTTTGTGGCTTCCTTTAGGTTTATATCACGTTTCTTTTCTGATTATAAGTGATTGATATGTCTGGTGGCTCCATTTCAGAGCCCTCTTTGGCCAGACGGTCGGCTTTCTCATTGCCTGGTATCCCACAGTAGGATGGAATTCATTTCATGTTGAGCCAATTTTTGACAAGCTTTCCTTAAGGTCTGGAAGTTTGCTGCACTGAAGAGCTTCCAGTACCGATCTTTGATCCGTGAGAAATACTATAAGGGCATGTATCAATTCTGGAGTCTAATAGTTTTTCAACTGCAGAAATAGTTGCCCTAACTTCTGCATCATAGTTGTTGCAGTATTTTCCAGTGGGTTTGGAAATCTTGTCAGTGGTGTTGTTTGGATATTCAATATGTGCTCCTGCCTCTTCACTCCTTATGGCATCATGTGCAGTTCCATTTGTATACACACATATCCAGGTGTCACACAGATAAGTGGCATCTAGCACAGAAAGTGTCGTTATTGATCTTACAGGACTGCTTTGCATCTCACCATTCTGCACATCTTTCACTTCATTTTGAATAGTTATTTGTGCACAATCTGCTTCTTTCTATGGTGTATGCTCTGGTACAGATGATAACTGAGCAACGACAGTTGGAAGGTCAGGTATCAGCTTACGCACACGCTTGGCCTGATGAATGAAGCTGCTTCTTTTAAGCTGTCTTAGTGCCAAGCTATTGAATCTCTCCTTCAGGGGATGGCTTACAGAGCTGAGGAATTTCTCTCTCGAGGTCATGACCTTTGTGACTCTACATTCCCTCTCGTCTAAAAGTCCTTTATCACTTTTCAGATAACATGCAGGCTAGGACTAATTGTGACTGTAACAGATGCGCACTGTACATGTTTTGTGGTGTATCGTACAGGCTGAAGCAGTACATTGACTGTCTGGTGCCTAAGATTGTCATTTTCTGCTGTCAGTTCTCAGGATTTCGTATATTCGATACTGCTTTCAATAGGAACTTTTACTTGTCACATTTCTGCTTCTTCTTCTTCTTCTGGAACTTACGAGCTGGTGTTCTTTGCAGCCGATGCGGTGAGGTTGTTGAGGCATATCATCATGTCTGCCTGGGACCGGCTGTTTTTTGTTTGTTTTTGTTTTTGTTTTTTCATTCCGTGAGTGGAGACAACAACAAAAAAAATAGGAGACGTGCATTACTTCTTTAGCAGACTCCACCACCATGAGGGACTATAGTGGAGAGGTCTTGCTTGCCAAAGGTATATGTGGCCAGGCGTGATACTAACCACAGACTTTCATGCGCCAAAGGTCTTGAAAATACGGCTCTAACATAGTATTCCCAATATGACTTAATGGCATGGAAACGGGGATTTTATCTTCGAACATTTTACAACAATAACATTCCTGTGAATCGTATTAACTGTTGTGTTAATAATTAGCTTTTAAAGACACAAATTAAGAGGACTTTTCTAAAATCCTGCAATTTGTTTTTTTTTTCTTTTTAGAAATTCATTATTGTTGTAGGAAAAAAAAAACAGCATTAGTTATATCATCTTGCCACCCTACCTGAGACACGCCCCTGTCCCCAGTTACAGAGATGACCTGAAGCTGGTAACCACTGAAAAGACGGGTATAAGTTGGAGCGTTCGGAGCGAGGATACTTAAAGAGGTTGGAGCGTTCGGAGCGAGGATACTTAAAGAGGTTGGAGCGTTCGGAGAGAGGATACTTAAAGAGGTTGGAGCGTTCGGAGCGAGGATACTTAAAGAGGTTGGAGCGTTCGGAGCGAGGATACTTAAAGAGGTTGAAGCGTTCGGAGCGAGGATATTTAAAGAGGTTGGAGCGTTCGGAGAGAGGATACTTAAAGAGGTTGGAGCGTTCGGAGCGAGGATACTTAAAGAGGTTGGAGCGTTCGGAGCGAGGATACTTAAAGAGGTTGGAGCGTTCGGAGCGAGGATATTTAAAGAGGTTGGAGCGTTCGGAGAGAGGATACTTAAAGAGGTTGGAGCGTTCGGAGAGAGGATACTTAAAGAGGATTACGATACTCTTAACCACCAAAGAGGTTTGGGTTCAATTCTTGGGGGGGGGGGGGGGGAACCAACCAGAAATTGTTGATAACTTCAGGATCCAAGAACTACAGAGTAAACAGATGATACCAAGATGACACCAAGGTGATACCCACAGCAAGGAAATGAGCCAAGATGATACCTGGAGTAAGCAGTTGGTACCAAGACAAGCTTCATTTTCTCCAGCTTGTGCTAAGACGTGTAATGTTTTGTGATTCGAATTTCTTCCATGGAAACAATTTTTTTTCTTGTTGCTATTTATTTATTTTCTTAGAAAAGCCCCAGGTATCACTTTTTTCCCCCTTTTTTTAGGTTGGGTTGACCCCGGTGCCGATAGATATATGAAAAAAAAAAATTCTGCCCGAGTGCGAAATTGAACCGGGGAGCGAGCGAGTGTACTAACCACTTATCAGTACGCTACCGCAGCACCCTGGTATTATCTTCCATCATCGTTTCTTACTCATTCAGCTAAAGGCGTTGTAAAATCATCTTTGATAAATAAATAAAATAGAGCTTTACTCATATTTCTTCCGTCCCCGTTTCGAACCATCTCTCCATAGTTGTGCACTTTCTCTCATATTCTCGCCTTATCTGTGGCACTTTCATATTCTCGTCATATCTGTCACACTTTCATTCATATTCTCCCCATATCTATCACACTTTCATTCATATTCTCGCCATATCTGTCACACATTCTCTCATATTCTCGCCATATCTGTCACACTTTCATTCATATTCTCGTGATATCTGTCACACTTTCATTCATATTCTCGTCATGTCTGTAGCACGTTCATATTCTCGCCATATCTATCACACTTTCATTCATATTCTCGTCATATCTGTAGCACTTTCATATTCTCGCCATATCTATCACACTTTCATTCATATTCTCTCCATATCTATCACATTTGCATTCATATTCTGGCCATATCTATCACACTTGCATTCATATTCTCGCCATATCTATCACACTTGCATTCATATTCTCGCCATATCTATCACACTTTCATTCATATTCTCGTCATATCTATCACACTTTCATTCATAATCTCGCCACATCTATCACACTTTCATTCATATTCTCGCCATATCTGTTTCACTTCTCTTATATTCACGCCATATCTGACGCATTTTCATATTCCTGTTCTATCTGGCGCACTTGTTTTCATAAAATTGCTCTATCTGTCACACTTTCCGTCCTATCTGCCGGACTTTCTCTCATATTCCGTCCTATCTGCCGGACTTTCTCTCATATTCCGTCCTGTCTGTCACACTTTCTCTCATATTCCGTCCTATCTGTCACACTTTCTCTCATATTCCGTCCTATCTGCCGCACTGTCTCTCATATTCCCGTCCTATCTGTCGCACTTTCCCTTATATTCTCGCTCTGTTTGTTGTGCACATTTCCTCCTATTTTCGCTCTGTAAATGGCCCTATAAAAGATTCTCTCAGCATCATAGCTCTTCTTCTTCTTCCTCTTCTTTTTCTTTCCTCCCCAACGTTTTTCTCTCTACTCACGGCAGGAAAAGAACTATCCTCATTCCCCGTTAAATCCCTCCCCCATCACTGCCCCACTCTTGCCCTTTCAGTCCAGCAAGATGATCCCTCTCTCATGCTCGGCCTCCTGGTAAAGGGCGCCAAGTAACTGCTCAATGATTAGACAGAGCGTTGAGTTCCGCGTGCTGGACATTCCTAATGATGTAACAAGGATTAGCGTGTGAGCAATCTCGCGCCAGGGAAACCCTCTTCAGACCAGCTAATTCTTGTAGGGCTTGGCGCAAGAGCCGCTTTTCTTCATCTTCGTCTTAAGATCTCCTTCATATTTTTTTTTTGTTCTTGTTCGTTTAATTCACCTCCACCCCTTCGTCTCTTTATTTCTGTTTTCTGTTAAACAGACCACTCAGCCTTGTCTTAAACATCCTCCGTTTCGATAATTGCCAGCTTTTGTTCGCAGAAACTCTAAAAATCTTGCTAATGGTCTATAATTACGAAACAATTTATTGCGGCTGAAGAATATAAAATCTGGAAAAATAATAATTTTTGTCCCCGAATTTCTTTAAGTTCCATTTCACCGCTTCTTCAGCATCCTTTCAGCCACCTGTAAATACTCCAGCGCAGAGGTTCTCAACCTTTTCACGATTACAGACACCCCCCCCCCCCGCCCCAGAATGGATTACCTCAGTATGTCCCCAACATCATCATCATGTGCCATGTCTGACGGCGTGGTTGGCAGTACCTTTCGCAAATCTCGGTCCTTGACACTTCTGAGCAACTCTGTTGGTGATTTCTTTAGGAGCCACAATGCAAGGTCTTCTAACATCTGTTCCTTCCGTCGTCTTCTGCCTCTCCTCCCTCCAGTTTTGCCCACTGTTATGATTTTCATCACATGCCCCAAGAGTGATGATTGCCTTTTTCCTTATCTTTGTTACTATATACTGCGTTTTTCATTAGCGTGTCTCAAACACTGCTCATTATTTATATTGGCTGTCCATGGGACCCTCAACATTCTTCTCAGGAACCACATCTCTGTTGCTTCCAATGATTTACTCATTTGCCTGCCAATAGCCCACGATTCACATCCGTATAGCAAAATAGGTTCAATATAATAATTAATTAAACCCATTTTGTTACAAGTTTTCAAATGTTTAAAGGATTATCATCTTTCCACTCCGGACAAGTCCATTGGTTGCTCCAATCTTCTCCCTGAAAGAGGATCTCAACGCAAATGTTCCAGTTTCCTCCTTGGAAAAAAAGAGTCTGCATACAGGTGCTCTGATATCCTTTTTGGAAAGAGAATCTGATCACAGTTGCTCCTATCTTTTCCTTAAAAAAATATAAACTGAACATAGGTGCTCCTATCTCTTACTTAAGAGAGAACGAACGAACGAACGAACGAAAGAACGAACATACTTTATTTTCAAAGGGTTAAGAATTCGGCACGCAGGCCCGTCTGACATTCTACCCTTCATCATACAGCTTTCACTCAGTCACAGTCATTCAGCATTTGTTAATGAGCATAATAATCATGAAGACACATTCATTGATTACATAAATAAATAATAAACTTATCTCATGTCCATACACTCTATACTCTGATTTATGCAACAACATGAAATAAACTTGCATTCTTACATTCATTCAAAACTAAGAAATATATAGAAAAGCAGTATAAAAAAAATTACAACAGTCAAGCCATACTTTAAACTACTTTAGATTATGCTTAGGGAGGCATATAGTCTATATGAAACAGATTTTGAAAGAGTTTAAAGTTATAAGAAGGAATATTACTAATAAGTTTTACATGAATTGGTAGGGCATTCCAAAGGTGGGCAGCTGAGTAAGAGAAGTTTTTTTAAAAATATGTCAAGCCTTGGTTTTGGAACAAAACTATTGCTTAAACCGTTGACTATGTTTTGGGTTGGATTTGAACAACGACCACAGATAGGGTGGAGCATTGTTTGATAGAATTTTATGAATTAACTTGGCCTTGTTCTTCTTGAGGGGTAGAATATCAAGATGTTTGTTCTTATTTGCACTACGTGGTGCATGTTTGTCATCTATAAGCCTTACTGCTCGTTTTTTAAGTGAGTAAAGTCTTTTCATGTTTGACATGAGAGGGGGGGGAGAGAGAGAGAGAGAGAGGAAGAGAGAGAGAGGGAGATAGAGGGAGATAGAAAGAGGGAGATAGAAAGAGGGAGAAGAGAGAGAGGGAGAGAGAGAAGGAGATAGAAAGAGGGAGAAGAGAGAGAGGGAGATAGAAAGAGGGAGAAGAGAGAGAGGGAGAGAGAGGAAGAGAAGGAGGGAAGGAGAGAGAGAGAGGGGGAGAGAGAGAGTCTGCTCCGATTTCCAATTTAGTAAGAGAATGGCAGCACAAAATCTCTGACCTCCTCCCAGGGAAGAGAATGGCAGCACAAAATCTCTGACTTCCTCCCAGGTAAGAGAATGGCAGCATAAAGTCTCTGACTTCCTCCTAGGTAAGAGAATGGCAGCACAAAGTCTCTGACTTCCTCCCAGGTAAGAGAATGGCAGCACAAAGTCTCTGACTTCCTCCCAGGGAAGAGAATGGCAGCACAAAATCTCTGACTTCCTCCCAGGTAAGAGAATGGCAGCACAAAATCTCTGACTTCCTCCCAGGTAAGAGAATGGCAGCACAAAGTCTCAGACTTCCTCCCAGGTAAGAGAATGGCAGCACAAAGTCTCTGACTTCCTCCCAGGGAAGAGAATGGCAGCACAAAGTCTCTGACTTCCTCCCAGGTAAGAGAATGGCAGCACAAAATCTCTGACTTCCTCCCAGGTAAGAGAATGGCAGCACAAAGTCTCTGACTTCCTCCCAGGTAAGAGAATGGCAGCACAAAGTCTCTGACTTCCTCCCAGGGAAGAGAATGGCAGCACAAAGTCTCTGACTTCCTCCCAGGGAAGAGAATGGCAGCACAAAGTCTCTGACTTCCTCCCAGGTACGAAAATGGCAGCACAAAGTCTCTGACTTCCTCCCAGGGAAAGAAAATCTTAATTTAACGGGTGCTGCGGCAGAACAGGTAAAAGAATCTCAACGCATGCGCAATAGCTGGGGTGAGAATCCTTAACGTCTACGGAGGCAAGACATCGGGAATTTAACTGTCTCCAGTTGGAGAGGCCGCCTCAGTATCAGTGCAGTTAGTCTAAAGAGAAGTTCATGTGAGAAAAGCTTTAAGTAAAGCGCGGGTATCTTTATTTTTCGAGGCTGAGTGCAGTTGATGACCTCTCTTGTAATTGTGATCCCAGCTGGTACTGGACATGACAAGCTCGTAGCATGAGGAGACATCGTGCTCTGTTTTCTTGCTCGATGTGTTGGGGAAGTTCAGTGACGATAAAAATCTACTTAGGGAAAGCAAGAATTAGAAGAATTTTTTGGTAGAACACCGTAAGAAATAACATCTTGTTGGCAGAAATGCAGATGAAGCCACTGGCAGCAATTATTGAGGAAAGATGCTGGCGATAGTTGGGACATGTGCTCCGGATGACTGACGACTCATTACCAAAAATAGAACTAAGATGGACACCACAGGGGAACAGAAGTAAGGGTAGACCAAAAAGAGACATGGAGAAGAACAACAGAGAGGATGTTGAGCAATAGGGCAAGAGCGGAAAAAAAGGCAAAGGGCAGGCGTTTGTGAAAAACCCTTGCGGAAGCCCCATGTGCCTTGAGGTTCAGAGAGAGCGAGAGAGAGAGAGAGAGAGAGGGGGGGGGGAGCGACTGCACCAGGGGAACATACATTAAACCTGACAAGACCTGTATAAGATGGTCCCCATATTTTTTCCAGACTGCGACATACTTGGTAAGTCAAATCTCTGACCCGACACACATGGGCTCCAAGTGCTGGACTCTCGTGCGGTCAACCATCGTATTTTTAGCATTTTCAAAGTGTACATACTACACTGATTATACAGATTTCTACCTTGATTACACAGATTACTACAATGATTACACAGATTTCTACATTGATTACACAGATTACTACACTGATTACACAGATTTCTACATTGATTACACAGATGACTACACTGATTACACAGATTTCTACACTGATTACACAGATTTCTGGCCATTTCAGCTGGCGCTGGACAGAGACTATTAGCTAAAATGCTCTAGGTTCTCTATCTGGCTGATATTTATAACATAAATATGCACACAATACAATGCTCTGTATTTTGCTTAAAAAATATTTGCGCTCTAAGAATGTGTCAGCAAATCTCTAGCTCGCTCACTCATGATAGGCCATTTAAACAAACAAACAAACAAACAAACAAACAAAAACTACATAATCTACATCACAGGCAGCATCATTTGACATACACTGACATTACTGAAAACCACTGATAAGTTTTAGTGAAGCTTTTTCGCTTAATGTGGAAATTAGCCGTGAAAAACAAGTACCGAGTACTTAGGTTAAATAATATAAAACGTAATCCATCTTGTTCATCTTCTACATTTCTCTTGAAACACTTACACAACTAATGATAACAAAATGAGAAGCAAACCTAGAATTACTTTGGACCACGAAGAGCTGGAAAAGGTAAAACTGTTGAACATCTACATTCAATCATCTATACCAGGGACGATTGCTCGGTGGAGATCAAAAGAAGATTAACAGTTGCATCACAGAAACTAGCCGAAATGCAGAGCGTATGGCAAGGTACCAACAAGAAAGCAAAGCTATGTTTACTAAGAGCTTACACATTCCCAGCGGCAACGTACGACTCCAAGGCATGAACAGTTAACAAATCGCTAGAAAAGAGAATATCAGCCTTTGAAATGAGATGCTATATGTAAGGGAAGAAAATCAAAGAAAGAGATGTTGATGGGATTAGGTATCGCACAGAAACTGGCTTGTAAACACCATCAAAATAAGCACACACACAAAAATAAAAAGCTGAGATACTTCAGCCGTATCAAGAGAAGCCGGGGTTCGCTGCCCGGCAAAAGATAAGCGGGACAACTTCGCCGCAGGTGAACTCA
This sequence comes from Achatina immaculata, assembly GCA_009760885.1. NCBI lineage: Eukaryota > Metazoa > Mollusca > Gastropoda > Stylommatophora > Achatinidae > Lissachatina > Lissachatina immaculata. The sequence goes on along the minus strand of CM019703.1, from coordinate 18,035,865 downwards.
GGACATCTCGGAAAATCTGAATATTTCATTGCCAGACGCTGGTCAGCTTCCACAAGGCTGCCTTGTATCCAGCCAGGCAGTGAGAGGGACAACCTTCTGGAAAGGATACGTCACATGAAAGGAATCTTGCTTGTACGATTTCTGTGAGACACGGAGAAAGACATTTTTTTAAGAGAGAAAACACATTCTTCAGCCGGAATGAGCATTCCCCGAATTTTAACAAATTATCATCACTTTTTTCTTTTTTTTTTTTTGCAGAAAAACATGCAAAGGGAAACCTTGCTAGTGTCATTATACAGTGGTTCCCAACTTTTGCACGTACAAAGACATTTTTCCAACTGCATGTAAATTCCGGATCACCGTTTATAAGCTATATCCCACTCCCACGAACCCTGAATAGTTTGTATTCAACAGCTGACAGTTAATAATAATTCAGTAAAGCATCACATCTCTCTCTCTCTCCCTCTCCCTCTCTCTCCCTCTGCCTCTCTCTCTAACTCTCTGAAACTTAAGTGCTCAGGGCGTAAGGGGCTTCCACAAGGGTTTTCCACATATACCTGTCCTTTGCCTTCCTTTCCGCCCTTGCCCTGGTCAGCCTCTCTATTTTTCTTCTCCATGTCTCCTTTGGTCTACCCTTATTTCTGTTACCCTGTGGTGTCCATCTTAGTGCTATTTGTTGATAGTGAATCGCCAGCCATCCGGAGCACATATCCCAACCATCGCCAGCGTCTGTCCTCAATAATTGTGAAAGTATCACGTAGCACCTGTTAATCCTCCGAGTACCGTTTGTGGTGTGCCGACCACAGTTTTGGAACAAGTGCACTAGAGAGCACACTTGATAACACCTAACCAGGCAGCAAGAAAACACTAGCTACAGACCGGGAAAAGTGGAGAGAAATTATTGCTGTCCTGCTAGACGCCACAAAGTGTGCTGGCGGTGACTGTATACTCGATCACTGTCAATGCCACTTATAAACTGATTATTAGGGAAAAAAATGTGGCATCTAGGACAACTTTCTTTTACTTCCTTTTGTTATAAGCAATTATAAGACAAAAGACCAGCTGACCATCCACAAATCGGGGTTCCAGTGATATGTCAAGGCGACATTCTTAGAGCCTGGCCTCAGACAGGAATTTTGCGAACCAGAGCAGAACTATTCCTCCCACCTTCCCCTTCTTGCCTCATCTTCTCTCCCCCCCCCCCTCTCAGCTTACCATACTATTTATCCATTATGTTCTCATCCACTAAGGGGGCCCTTCTCCAGAAACACTCTGGGCCTTCCATCAAGACAAGAGAAGTCTTCTGCGACCCGGAACAATGCGCCAGCTGAACCCCATACCCCTTTTCATTGGACATGCTCACGGAGTTTAGAGATATGTCAGCGACGCATGTCTCATGGTGTCCACAGATCCGCAAACGAGACAAGCTTACGACTATCATGGACGCAGAACAAACATCCTGGAACGACTTTGATGCTGACAGTTCTAGGTGGCAGTGTTCATCAGCTCTTAAACAGTGAAGAGAAACGTTTAATATCAAGGCTTGGCCATGGAGGAAAATAAAAAAGCTGATCTTCCTTTCATAAACAACATCATCCTGAGGTCACCAGTGATTGGAAAAAGCTGGGATAAGCAGAAAGAGGGGAACATGATAACTCTTGGGATAAACGAGAACAAAGTATTTGAGAAAAGGTGACTACTGCAGCAATTTCTGGGAGAATATTTCTACACCACGCCCAAGTTAAGAATCTAACCATACCGCAAACTTACTATTCGATGCAGACTTTCTTTTACAACCAGACCACATTTATAACGCGGGTTCTCTTTCCAAGGATTCGTAACTTTTTTTTTTCTTGTGCTCGTAGTATGCCAGTGACTTGTGAATAAAGAAAAGTGAAATCAAGAAAATAATAAATACAAAGAAATGGTCAACACAAATATTAACAGATATTAAAAAAAAGAACCCATACTGCAGTAAGGATTCTTTAGCGGTGATTTTCCAATGCAAGCAAGCTCAGCCAAGTTGGTCTGTCGAATGCTCATTAATCATTTCTGCTTTAATCAAACTAATTTCTATGACTGTTTCATCAAGCCCCATTCCCTCACTCCATCACACATCTCCTTCCCGTCCGGGATGTCTCACGTCACCAGCTCGGCACTAATCCCGAAAAGTCAACCAATGAGAGCTCAGCATACGTGACCAATCGTCCGGGATCTCATAGCAGACGTGGGAATTCATCAATGTCACCTCTTTCTACAGTCACTCTCCTCCCTCCTAGATTGAGAGCACCTCTGCAGAACACATCCATCAATGTATATGGAAGTCACGGTCCAATATTAATCCGCAATCAGAAGGGTCGAAGGTTATAGTCGACTGAAGAAGAGTGAACGCTGCACTGTTACCATCCAATGCTGCCATGTCTTTGACTACCAAAGCTTGTTTGTACTGGAAGGATACAACTATTACTGAAAGAACAATAAAGACCTACTTATTTCCTACCTCTCATAAACACATACTTTCAAGATACCATATATTCAGATGTAAAAAAGTATTTCAAATAATAAATGATATATTTCATATGAAACATAGGGCGACATTTTGCCTCTGATCCCCTTGGGCTATATCATGTACTATGTTCATCAATTCTCGTCATGTCCTCATCCGCTTCAGAAGAAAAGAAAGAAACTATCCAAGTGATTCAGTTTTAAATATTCTTTATCTCCTGTATTGTATGCTATTAAAGGCGAAGACGCAAACACTAAAGCTACTTCCCGGAGTACAGATAAAAAGCAGGCGGTGTGCAGTGCTTCTTTTGCAGACTCCACCACCATGAGGATTATGGTGATCCCTGTCCCATTACCCAGGCCTTTTACTGGGTGTATCAACGGAGAGGTGGGACAGGGTCTTGGTCAGCTATGGTTCGCTAACCCTGACTCTAGTATATCAGTCATTGGAACACTGCTGGCGAGATTCTTCGGACGCTGTGCGTGGAGTGAAACTCATCCCGGTCAATGAAGAAAATACGAAAATGAAATTAGGATTGCCGTACGGCGTCGATGTTAGGTTATGGAAAGGATAGAGTGAAGCTTAGTCGGTATTTCCAATGGTCTCTAGCCGAGAGCTACTCATACCACGGCACCTCTGCTCTAGAGGCCGGCCACGTCCGATATACACCCATACTAGTGAAATATGCCTAAACCAGCTTAAACCAGTAGTGAAACTTGATGGCTACTTATGTCATGGTACCTCACCTCTAGAGGTCGTTCACGTCCTAAACACGCCCATACTGGGATAATATGCCTATACCGGATCACCCCAGGGGTGGAAGTCACTAGTGGCGAGGATTCGTCCTCCTGGACAAAAGCTCCGTCCTGGTCACAACTAGGAAGGGTAGCGGCCACGGCAACAAAATGCTGAAGTCGGAAACACTGGACCAGTGCAGTTTATACAGGCAACCACCTCTCACCTGGCGGGGATGTATGCGTATCCTAATCACGCTGAGGTTTTCCAGTGAGAAAGTCCAACGCTGGACTGGATGGGCAACCACCTCTCACCCGGCTGGGATACACATGTATTCCAAAACACGTCGAGGTTTTCCAATGAGAAAGTCCAACTCTAGATTAAACTGGTGCAACGAAAACCACCGTGTCATGCAATCCCGCTTCCGAGACCCACCAAGAATACAGGGTCAAACCTTGCTATACTCTGAACCTCTTGTAGTCCTCTCGTGGATCTCGTGTGGTTATTTCGGGGACCAGAAGGGGACCACGGAACCTATCGAGGACCACAGGAGCAAATTCAGTAGGATTATGACGGGGCGGTCTTGGTGGTAGAAGCGAACGAAGAAGAAGAAGTCTCATTGGACAGTATCTTCATCCCCATAACCGATCAAGACCGTCTTCTACTTCACAGCAATACCTCTGGAAACAAGACAGTGTTGTCTGAGCAACTGAATAGAAATCGCAATAGGAGGGCGAAGCTGGTCTCAGAGCCGAAGTCGGGTGTGTTGGCCGAAAGGTACATAAATACTACACAGCCATCGCCTTTCTGACGGCGAACACCGAGAAGAAGAAGAAGAAGAAGAAGAAGAAGAAGAAGAAGATATTCATCGATAGTTTTCTTCTACTACTTCTTCTTCTTCTTCGTTCGCACAGATAGAGACATTTCATTAGCGATAATGCGTGTTACCCTGATTTTTGCGATGCGCCTTTTGGCTGGGTAACTCCGACTTCAGCACCTTTCCTTGCTAGGGCAGACTGTGGTCTTGCTCGGACTGCCATGAAGACAGTGTAGCTGGCCTGGCCAAAACTTTGTTTTCCAGCCTCTGGTGGCTGTACTTAAGCCCCTTCTCCATGTCAGATGGTTTTGAGACAGTTCCACAAAGACACTCTGACTTTGAGATGAGGAATCCGATGAGTGCTTCAACGATATCCATTCCCCGCCACCTATAGTCTACTGGCTCTGTTTTGTTTACATCATTCTGATAGCCATTGTTGTAAAGACCCATGGGCTTGTCACGTCCTGGATTCAATGGTTTCACACCAGACTTTCCTCATCCCCGCCAGAGATCTCCATGTCCCCATCCATCCACCAACGTGACATTACATTTTACAAAAATTACAATTACAATTAGCGTTGATTGCTACAGGTTTTTGGGCTACAGAAGTAGGCCAGAGTTTTTAAGCAAACAGATCTATGTTGCCTGTCTCACAAACACTATGTTAAGATAAGCGTGCTCTTAACACAGTTGTTCCCAGGGGATCGATAGTTTTTCTTCATTTGTCTTACAAAATTGTTCTATTTGTCTTCCATTTGACTCATTCATGATGTTGTAGGATATCCGGTGTTGATTTTGTGTGTGTGTGTGTTGGTTTTGTTTTGCAGATAACGAAACAAGCAAAGTAATTGACATCGCAAGAAGAAGAAGAAACAAACAGAACGAAAAGGTCCTGGGTGAAGTTTCTGAACAACGAAAACTTGTCAAAAGTGAAAGGAAACAAATGATCAAAATGCCATGGACATATCGTGAGAGGGCGGAAGTTGGAGAACCTGGTAATGAATGGAAAATTTAAGGGAGAAAGAAGGGATGGGGGTGGAGGCGGACGCGATCATGGAGGTTTTAGTGGACTGGCCAAGTAGCATGGAAAAAAGAAAAGCGTTTGAACTGATTGGAAATATCAAAGACTGCCCAAGATGGAGAAACAGGACCATGTGACACGGCAGGTATTAAAATGAGTGAAACAACCTCTTTGATCTATGTCATATTTTTATGCTCTCCGTATCCTCTAATGTTACACGGTTGCTTTATCTGTGTTATCTCCATATGCTCTAATGTTACACGGTTGCTTAATCTCGTATCCTCTAATGTTACACGGTTGCTTTGTCTCTGATATCTTAATTCTTCACGTTTTCTCGTCTGTTCTGTTTTCCCTGGTTATTTCGATGTTTCAGCGTATGCTAGAATGTGAAATGGCCCATACAGTGATTTCCAGAACATGAACAGCGAAGAGTCCTCAGCTCTTCAGCAGATGTTGGCGGGGTGGGCGGGGAAGGGGCAAGGAATAACGAAGACCCACGAGTTCACTGTAATTATTATCAGAATTCTTTTGTGGGAACTATCTGGTCAGAGAACTGCCTAGTCAGAGAACTGTTTGGTCAGAGAACTGCCTGGTCAGAGAACTGTTTGGTCAGAGAACTGCCTGGTCAGAGAACTGCTTGGTCAGAGAACTGCCTGGTCAGAGAACTGCCTGGTCAGAGAACTGCTTGGTCAGAGAACTGCCTGGTCAGAGAACTGCTTGGTCAGAGAACTGCCTGGTCAGAGAACTGCCTGGTCAGAGAACTGCTTGGTCAGAGAACTGCCTGGTCAGAGAACTGCTTGGTCAGAGAACTGTTTGGTCAGAGAACTGCCTGGTCAGAGAACTGCTTGGTCAGAGAACTGTTTGGTCAGAGAACTGCCTGGTCAGAGAACTGCCTGGTCAGAGAACTGCTTGGTCAGAGAACTGCTTGGTCAGAGAACTGCCTGGTCAGAGAACTGCCTGGTCAGAGAACTGCCTGGTCAGAGAACTGCTTGGTCAGAGAACTGTTTGGTCAGAGAACTGCCTGGTCAGAGAACTGCCTGGTCAGAGAACTGGTGCCTGTATTAAGATCTTTGTTTGTCTGTTTGGCGAGGTTGACCTGGCAGTCGGCGACACACAAGCTGAATTACTAGCCTCAGGCTTTGCGAACCTTAGCTGACCAAGACCCTGTCCCAACACTACGTTGTTACCCCCCCCCCCCCCAGTAACAAATCTAGCTTGGCAAATAGGGTAGTCAGTCAGTTATTTGCGTGTCCTTTGCGGAATTTTGTTTCTCTAACAGCTATCCTGTAGGCCTCTCGCTTGTAAGCAAGATGCCCTGCTGCTGATGCATCCATTTCCAGAATATCAACGATGTCCTGCAGCCATCTCCGCCTAGGTCTTCCTCTCTTTCTTTTTCCCATTATGTACCCTTCCAAGACGGTCTTCTCTAGATTATCATTACGTTTAATTTGTCCAAAATATTTAAGTTTTCTCTTCTTAATCTTCTTTAATAGTTAACCTTCTTCAATATTAAGTTCTTGTAGTATGGATATATTTGTTCTTTTTTGTGTTCATGATATTTGAAGAACTCTTCTGTAGCATTTACATTCAAAAGTATTTATGTGTTTCTCAGCTGTTTTGTTAAGTGTCCAGGTCTCACAGGCAAATGTTGCGATGGGAAAGATGCATGCCCTTAAAAATCTTATTTTTGTAGTTCTGCCTGTTCCTCTCCACAGATTCTTTAGTTTTTTTTTACTTTCTGAAGAGCGATAGATGTCCTCCTTTTAATTTCCCTCATTGTATCTCCATTATTAGTTAGTAGTGATCCAAGATATTCACAACTAATAGGCCAGGGATCACAATAGTCCCTATGGTGGTGGAGTCTGTAGAGAAATATTGCACCACCACCCTCCCCCCCCCCCTCGCATTTTAAAATCTCCACTCAGGAAAAGATACCGTGAAGGTAAAACCTGCAAAAGATGCCATACAGGTAAAACCTGCAAAAGATGCCATACAGGTAAAACCTGCAGAAGATGCCATACAGGTAAAACCTGCAAAAGATGCCATACAGGTAAAACCTGCAAAAGATGCCATACAGGTAAAACCTGCAAAAGATGCCGTACAGGTAAAACCTGCAAAAGATGCCGTACAGGTAAAACCGGTATTGACTGGGTACACTGGATCCAAGTAGAAGATCATGATTTTGCAGATGACATAACTATTATCAGTCAATCAATCAAGTACAGTGCCACGTGGCGTATGCGATCATTTCTCTCCACAGTTCCCTGTCTTTAGACTTGATTATGAGATCCGCCGGTGACTTTCTTCCTAGCCACACTGACAGCACATCCAGTAACTTCTCTCTCTGCCTTCCTCTATCTCTTCTTCCCTCAATTTTTCCATTTGCCACAATGTGTTCCAATTTTCCTCTTCTCAGAAAATGTCCTAAAAATCTCACTTGTCTGCCTCCGATCTTTGTTGTAATTTGCCTTTTAACTCCAGCCTCACTTAAGACTTCTTTGTTAGTTTTCTTAGCTGTCCATGGTACCTTCTTATGAATCACATTTCCATGGCCCCCATTTCTCGCTGTACTCTCTTATTCATGGACCATGCTTCACATCCATTAAAAAAAATGGCTCGATGTAACTTTTAAGTACTAGGAATCTTGTTTACATTGATATGGATCTGTTGCACAGATTGTCTTATCAGTGACAATATGAAAAAAAAAACCAGATTCCCTGTCTTCATTGGCTAGCAGAATAGGTCTTGAAATTAATAAAGACAAAACAAAAATAATGAAAATTCTCATTAATCAAAAAAGAAAAATATACGTAGAAGGAACAGCTGTTGATGAAGTAATCCAATTTGCATACCTTGGCAGCTACATAGACCAGGATGGTGACACCAGGAAGGAAGTTAGAATTGCAAAAACAGCATTGTCCTTCAAAAATCCTGAGAACATATGGAATTCAAAAAGTTATAAACACAAAAACCTTGTTAAGATTAATGAAATCAAATGTAATATACACCCTCATTTATGCATGCGAAAGATGGAATAAACTAAAGAAATAGACAACAAATTAAACTCTTTTGAAAACAAATGCCTAAAGAAAATACTTGGTATAAAGTGGAACGAATTCAAGAACAACGCAGAGATAAGACAGATGAGCAAACAACAACCTGTCTCATGGGTGATCAGAAAAAGAAGATGGACATTTGTAGGCCATGTGATGAGAAGAAACAATCAGAGAATACCAAAACAAGCTATCAAGTGGAGCACAACAGGCCGAAAAAAAGAGGTCGACCACGTGACTCTAAAGAAGACACTGTTAAGAGAGGCTAGTTTAGTGGGCATAACATCCATTGATGAAGTAGAAAGACTCGCCGAGAACAGGAAAACTTGGCAAACAACTGTGCTAGTCCTATGCGACGTTTAACGGCACGGGAAGGATGTAAGATGTAAGACTCAGGAAATGGAAAAAAAAAAAAAAAAGCTGCTGCAACTCCCTCCGAAGACGACATGATGCATCGGATGCAGAGAACACCAGCTCGCAATTCCAGGTAGATAGTAGAAGTTTTGGTGTGGTTTAAGCTCGGAAAATCTGTTTTAAACCCCTCATCTAACATGAAAAGAAAGAAATCACTTTACTGTTAGAGATGAAAACAGGGGAGTTTTCTCCCTTTAAGAAGGGAGAGAAATATATGGCTTAGAAGTCTCTGAACGAAAAGTGAGAAATGTGAAACGTTGTATCACAATGAAATAGAAGTAAATAAGTTTACTTTTTGTCTACATGCTTAAACTGATGCTGTTTGTTTGCCAGGTCATGGGCTGTGCTCTCCCATTGGACAAAACGGCTGCAGTATGAACTCTTTCTGTATAAAGTGAAGAAACACTTGTCTCCACTCCAGACCCTTACCTCCTACCAGACACACTGCTCATGCCCGCCTACCACTTCCTACAGTCGAACGTTGCTAGTTCTGTAGTAAAGTAACAGAACACAGTGCTGTATTATTAGACCTGAAAAAAATCGTAGACAAAGCAGTTTTAGACACAGTGTTGTATGATTAGACCTCGGAAAAAATCGTAAAAGTGCTTTGTCTACGATTTTTTCGAGGTCTAATCATACAGCACTGTGTCTAAAAGTGCTTTGTCTACGATTTTTTTCAGGTCTAATCACACAACACCCTCTTCTGTTACTTTACTGTAGAAAAGCTTCACTTTTTTCTATTTGTAAAAATGTGTACCTAGTCCTCCAGAGCTGCTGTTGTCAAGACAAGATATTCTGTAGGGCAGTCCTAAACACCCAGTCTTGTACAGTTCTGATTTCTTCATTCGTTTTATAAGATCTCTGTGGTATGTGTACATCTAATTATTCTTATTATCATTGCCTACACTCTCTTATAATCTTGTTCATTTGGGAATTCTTTAGTAAACTTTTACTCTTCTTTTATGTGCAAAATGTTAGGTAGATGTTATTTCACTTTACAAATTTGAAACTTCCATGTTTTTTCTTGTTATCCAATGCATACTGAATGTACACTGAGCGCTGTTTCAAAATGGTAAATGTAGCTGTGAAACGAAGAAGAAAAAAAAGAAGAAGAAGAATTTAGTTTCTAAGCAAAACTTAAAATACTGTCTATTGATGAACTTGTGTGTGTGTTTGTTATTGTAATATTGCACAGGTCCGGAGGAAAAAAAAACTACCTAATACTACTAGATCTTGAAGTATGTAACAGTTCAGAAGTTCCCACATCTTGTCTCAGTAATATTTGTTCTTATAACTTCAAACTTTGTCATCTGTTTGATATGGACCGTATGCCTCCCTAAGCATAGTCTAAAATAGTTTAAAGTATGGCTTGACTGTTGTAATTTTTAACAGCTTTTCTATAAATTTTAGTTTTCACTGAATGTAAGAATGCAAGTTCTTGAATGCTGTTGCATAAATCAGAGTGCAGGGTATATGGACAAGAGATAAGTTTATTATTTCTTTATGTAATCATTTAATTGCGTCTTCATGATTATTAATGCTCAATAATAAATGCTGAATGACTGTGACTGAGTGAAAGCTGTATGATGAAGGCCAGAATGTTAGACGGGCCTGCGTGCCCAATTCTTAACCCTTTGAAAATAAAATATGTTCCTTCGTTCGTTCAGTCTCCAGTACCTATCATTTTTTACTCGATAACGATCATTTCCTTTCTTTTGTGTCTTTATAAATCTCTTATTATTGTCAAAACTGATACTGATGTCATTAATTTTGTTCGGTACGCGATGTGGAAGTTTTCCTGCTGACATGCGCATTTAAAACTGATGTCTAAAATATTCTTTCTTATCCTTTTCCGTTTCATGATTTATTCAAGCCTATTTCAAAACACATGATTGCAGTCGAAGATTCGATTGATGCCTTCTGATACTCTCTGAATCCGGCGCAGACTTTTCAGGAAGAGCGTTTCTATTAGGACCTTGAAATGCTCTTCCTGATTCTTTTGCTGACTTAGTGTGCCTGAAATTTGCCTGCCTTCCTCTCCTTATTTTTTTTTTTTTCAGTAGTGTCGCGTCAGAGAACTTTCTCTGATTGTCTTTTACGACATGACCAACCAGAGAGGACCAAAGGGAGAGGAAAGGGTCTTATTGTTCGTCCTTGAAATTCAAATCCTTGATACAGAGACTGCCAACTAGCAGCTCCCTACACGTGCTGGTACCGCGGGTCACTTTGTCTGGGCTAAAATTAGTCGGCTGTTGTTTAACATTACGCCTGCTACACTTAAACAGTCAACCCGTTTGGGCCGGAAGGGACACTGATGAACGACCTGCTAATTCCAGTGATCCGATACAAGGCCTTGGACACATTCATTCAGAACACGTCCCTTTTTCTCCCAGCCGCGTCAACTATCCCGGCCTCCATCTAGCGCTGGCCACCGGCTTATATTGTTCTCCTGACAAAGGTACACGGGAAGGGGACATGACAATGGAGATTTGACGATAGGTTTTGAATTAACTGGCCCGTGTTCTCCCCCAAGGCTTCTATCTGATCGCGGACTCAGGAACCAGACAAATGCACACAGAGGGCACTGGGCGTTGTGTGTTCAGATCCACAAAAGCCTTCAAGCTTGTCTCGCGCGGTCAAGACTTGAAGAACAACTGGACCGTGACAGAACTGAATCCTTTAACTTTCGGTATCACGAATTTAGAAGTGTGGATGTGCGCGCGCGTACAGACAGACAGACAGACTGAGATCCACGTCTGGCGAGAAATGAACGTTTTAAAATATACTTATTAATGAGGTGAGATTTTGTCTCATGACCAACTTCAGTCGGCCAAGGCCTTTCTCCACTTTCACCCTGTTATTTCAACAGTCTGCTGTTATATTATACCATTCTGGATATCAATAATCTCTGGCGTGGTGGAGTTGACTGGTAAGCCAAAAACTAAAGCTTGCCAAATAGATAAAGCCTGTGCTTTAGAGCGCAGACTTCTTCTTCTTCTTCTTTTTCTTCACTGTTCCTTAGTTCTAGCCTCAGACATCAGTTCCATCCTCAGACACTAGTTCTAGCTCCAGACATTAGTTCTAGCATCATACATTAGTCCTAGCCTCTATATCTGTTGTCCGATCTTTTGGAAGTCATGCTTTGCTCATCAAAGTTTCTTCCAGCCTGTGGCCAGAGTTGGCTTCCGGCTTCTTGGCACTGAAGAGAAGAAGCGCCGTAGTAGAAGTCACTCTGGAGTCTGAATACCTGTCTGGCATGTGTGGTCAGGGACATGTGACCTGCTGAAGCAGCACAGGCGTGCTCGGCGGTGTCCTGCGCCTAGCCTGATGGCGATGGTTTGTTCTTGACGTGAGAGTTGCGGCACCTGGTCGTTACACGTGAGCTGACGAAAACCGGACAGTCTGTGACACTCTGACGTCATCGCAGAAGAACAAATGCCTAGTGCTATGGCATTAGATTCACAGTCTAGTTTACATGCCTCTAACTACAAAAGTATCTCTCACAAAATGGATCACAACATAGCATATCGTCCGACGGGATTCTGCTTTATCTACGAAGGGCCGTAACTCGGTCGGCTAAGAACGTTTGCTTTGGAAAGTGATTCTCTAACGACTATGCTAAAACATAATGCATTATTTTCATTATAAGATATATTTTATTTCAGAACACTTTGCTTCTCGTTAGAGAAATAATCTTTCCTTTTATTATATTTCTTCCATTCAGTGATGTGAAGCTGATATGATCTGATGAATCTGGTTCTCAGAAGACTGTGACGAAAGTAGACGTGAACTTGTACGAACTCCCTGTAACTGCGAGCTGTTGTTCTTTGCAGACGATGCTGTGGAGACGTTGAGGCACAGCAATGTACCGGCGTGGGAGCGGGTTGTGGCAGATATTTTTTCAGCCCCAGAGTACAGCTAAAAAGCTGGGGGTGTGCAATGCTTCTTTAGCAGACTCCGTCACCATGAGGATTATGGCGATCCCTGCCCCGTTAGCCAGGCTAGGCCTGTTACAGGGGGTATCAACGGAGAGGTGGAACAGGGTCTTGATCAGCTATGGGCGCTAACCCTGATGCTAGCATATCAGCTATGGGTCGCTAACCCTGATCCTTATATATCAGCTATGGGTCGCTAATCCTGATGCTAGAATATCAGCTATAGGTCGCTAACCCTGATGCTAGCATATCAGCTATAGGTCGCTAACCCTGATGCTAGCATATCAGCTATGGGTCGCCAACCCTGATGCTAGCATATCAGCTATGGGTCGCTAACCCTGATGTTATTTGTGGGTCGCTATTGCCTCTTCGGACAGGCGTCTTCATCCCCAAACGAAGTAGAAAAATAACTGAAACAGCGATGAAAGTTACAGACGTGTGAGCCCAGAAGTAAACTGCCTTCCGGTTATCAGAGAGCAGCGTATACGAAGTTCCTGTGAAAGAGACAGTCTCTTCTTATCAGCAGTTATGAAACTTGATGGCTAGGCATGTCATGCCACCTCCGCTCTAGAGGTCGGTCACGCCTGTTATACACCCATACTGGTGAAATATGCATAAACCGGCTCACACCAGGGGTGAATCTTGAAGGCTATGCATGTCACAGTACCTCTGCTCTAGAGGTCGGTCACGTCCCAAACACACCCATACTGGGATAATATGCCTAAACCGACTCAGCCTAGGACTGGAAGTCACTAGTGGCGAGGATTCATCCTCCTGGACAAAAGCTCCATCCTGGTCACAACTAGGAAGGGTAGCAGCCACGACCGCAAAATGCTGAAGTCGGAGACACTGGACCAGGTCAGTCTAGATAGGCAACCACCTCTCACCCGGCGAGGATGTATGCGTATCCTAATCACACTGAGGTTTTCCAGTGAGAAAGTCCAACTCTGGACTGGATGGACAACCACCTCTCACCCGGCGGTGATACACGGGTATCTCAAAACACGTCGAGGTCTTCCGGTGAGAAAGTCCAACTACTAAACTGGTGCAACGAAAACCACAGTGTCACGCAATCCACTTCAGAGACCCACCAAGAATACAGGCTAAAGCCCTGCGATACTCTGAACCCCTTGTGGTCCTCTCGGGGATCTCGTGTGGTCCTTTCGGGGACCAAACAGGAGAACACGGGATCTAACGAGGACCACAGGCGTAAATTATGTAGGATCACAGTGCGGTTTTGGTGGTAGAAGCGAACGAAGAAGAAGAAGAAGAAGAAGAAGACCCACCAAGAATACAGGCTCAAGCCCTGCGTTACTCTGAACCTGTTGTGGTCCTCTCGGGGATCTCATGTGGTCCTTTCGTTGATCACACGGGGGACCACGGGACTTAACGAGGACCACAGACGTAATTCAGTAGGATCACAGGACGGTCTTGGAGGTAGAAGGGAACGAAGAAGAAGAAGAAGAAGACGAAGAAGAAGAAGAAGAAGAAGATCAGCAGTTACGTGGCCATAAAGACGAGCTTCGTTTTGTTTATAAAGAAATGTGTAAAAAAAATTTTTTTATAGCTCAAATTTAGTTCTAAATTTATGATATGATCAATTCCATTCGGTATTCCTGAGTTTCTCACAAGAATCGTAAATCTGCGTGGAGGATTCCCTCATTTGACTGGGCTCTTAGAGTGTAAGATTCTGATACTGGTATTAGACAGGCAGGATCAACTTCCTTGTACCAGCGTTTCTCACTATATGAGAACCTGCAGACCCACATTTTGTATGTATGTAGATGGGGGTATATGGGTGTATTCGCGCGCGCTCATAGCTCAGTTTCATATCAGTGAATGGAAGAAACAGGATAAAAAAGGAAAGATGGTTGTTGTAAGAAGTAAAATGTTATTAAATACAGTGGTTTATGCATGTCGTGAAATGAAGACCATGTTCTTAGCTTTTGCATAGTCGTCAGAGAGTCACATCATAGTCAATCAGTCTTCTTCTTCTTCTTCGTTCGCTTCTACCACCAAGACCGCCCTATGATCCTACTGAATTTACGCCTGTGGTCCTCGTTAAGTCCTGTGGTTCCCCGTGTGGTCCCAAAAAAAAAGAACAAATATATCTATACTACAAGAGCTTAATATTGAAGAAGGCTGGCTAGTAAAGAGGATTAAAAAGAGAAAACTTAAATATTTTGGACATATTAAACGTCATGATAATTTAGAGAAGACCGTATTGGAAGGATACATAATGGGGAAAAGAAAAAGAGGAAGACCAAAACGAAGATGGCTACAAGACATCGTTGACAATCTGCAAATGGATGCAGCAGCAGCAGGCCATCTTGCTCACAACCGGGAGGCCTACGGGAGTGCTGTTTGGGAGGCAAAGTTCCGCAAGGGACATGCAAATAAATGAGTGCTTCTTGATCTTTGATGCAAATCCCCAAAGCATTAAGGAGGGGGGGGGGGAGGGATGGGAAAAGGAGGAATTAATTGCGCAAGACTCCAAATTTGTCATTAATCATATTTAGCTGAAACAGGAAAGACGAAACCGTCCCCAGCAATCAATGACGTCATGTGAGTACTTCAGAAACTGTAGAACTAAGCAAGTCCAGCGAACTTTAATATTTGATATGATAAAACAAATTACGAGAACCAGCTTAGAAGCTGCAGGTCATTGCTTCACAAACTCACACCAGTCCCAGCCGCACGGTTTTGAAAACCACTGCTTTATATCTTTGTTAACTGTCTCGTGTGAGCTCGTAAAGTATAAAACAGAAATACAGTCCGCGTGAGTGACGAGACAAGAGGAAGTCAAAGGTTCTTGGCTGTGATCGCTAACAAGTGTTAACATTGTACTCGTCCAGCAGAAAACACCACACAGAAAACAGTTCTCCGAATCTAGAGAGCCGTGAATATTTTGCCGATGGCCATTTTACCGCATTAGATCTGATTTAATCTTAGAACACGGTATAATTCTCTCAACCTGGCCAGGGCTTATTTATTAAGTCACTTTCTTAAGAGGCAATTTTCTCCGGACTTCCAGACAATCGTTAAGTCTCCCGTTCAAGTGCTTTTCCCCTTCCAGAACTGCGACCGGGGAGATCCATTCTGGGTGTCCCAACATTAACAGAAAGCAACATTCAGCGACGTCTGAAGTAGGCAGAATTCAATTGATGTCCGCGTTAGTTACGGCTGCTGTGGAAGAATAAAGGGAAAAGCGCTGGGATTTACTGAGATACAAAAAAGTTTTATTTTGCTATACTTATTGTTATCTTCCGTGACAGCGTTTGACTGGGCAACACAGAGGTCACAGATGTTGTGATGGAAGAGGGCTCTTTGAGCGGTTTTTTTTTGTCTAGAAGTGTTTGCTGCCATCTCGTGCGCTGTATTAGCTACGCGGTCTGTGATTTCTCGTTTAATTAACGGAAGAAGAGACTTCATGCGAGTTTTAGTCACGCCCAGCAGAGTTTGTTCTATCTATCTATCTATCTATCTATCTATCTATCTATCTATCTATCTATCTATCTATCTATCTATCTATCTATCTATCTATCTATCTATCTATCTATCTATCTATCTATCTATCTATCTGTCTGTCTGTCTGTCTGTCTGTCTGTCTGTCTATCTATCTAATCTCCTACATTACAGACTAGCATTACATGTTCCTGTAGTTCCTTGCTTATCTTGATAAGAACCGCCTGTGGTACTGCCAGTGCTGCTGCACATATTCAGCACATGACGCAACGTGTACAACCACAAGTTTGCTGACATTTATTCCCGTACCTGCTGGCGGATGAGATCTATGTAATCATGGCAACTTCTAAACTGAATGCGCTTCTGTGATCTATTATCAGCTGTTTTGTCGAATACGATTTTTTTTTATGTCATTCGTCATGCTAAAAAAAAAAAACCATACTAAATCAGTTGATATTTGATATCAGAAATATTCATTAGGTATCGATCCGTACCAGTGCTTTCATCTTGGTTTTCCTATCTTGTTCGTTGCTGTGTAATGAAACCATTTGAATCGATCAGAAAAAAGGGAGAGAATTTATTATCCTCCTTTCTTCGCGAAGATGCTCTTATCCTCGCCGCTCTTGTGAGAGACATAGAAATATATATTTAGCTATCTTAAAAAATGTTGTCTTTTGCGTGGATTATTAGGACTTCACCCAGAAAACTATTAACTCACCAAGAAAACTATAAACTCACCAATAAAACTAGTAAGTCACCAAGAAAACTATTAAGTCACCCAAACTATTAAGTATCCCAAGCACAACATTCAAATTTAAGTTAAACTTATGACCAGGGATGCGGAAGCGGTACATCAAGCCTTGGACAGTTTCTCTGCCGCCTCACTCCGAGCCAAAGTTCTGCTTCTTCATGGCGCCTGGAAAGAAGAAAGGCAACCCGAAATCAGGTAGAGAAACCTCCTAATTCTTCTCTGCTCTCTCTCTCTCTCTCTCTTTCTCTCTCTGAACCTTAATTGCACAAGGCACATGGGGCTTCCGCAAGGCTTTTCCACAAATGCCTGTCCTTTGCCTTTTTTTCTGCTCTTGCCCAGGTGAGCCCTCTATTGGTCAACATCCTCTCTGTTGTTCTTCTCCATTCCTCTTTTGGTCTACTCTTACTTCTGTTCCCCTGTGGTGTCCATCTTAGTGTTGTTTTTGGTAGTGAGTTGTCAGTCATTCGAAGCACATGTCCCAACCATCGCCAGCGTCTTTCCTCAATAATTGTTGTCAGTGGCTTCATCTGCATTTCTGCCAACAAGATGTTATTTCTTATGGTGTTTGGCCAAAATATTTTTCTAAATTCTTCTCCTAATGATCTATGAAATTCTCAAAGATTTTGTTAAATTTGTCACGTTTTTTTTTTTTTTTTGCTCTCTTATAAAAAATTTCAATGAAATTTGAAAGTGAGGACACTAACTACATCGGCTGAAAAAGTCATCAGAAAGAGGAGTTTTCAAAAGTGCTCCTCACATGAAGAGAGGATTTTAAAATACTTTCAGATGGTGGGTTGTTTGGCATTTGTTATCAGGTCCAACACACCTTGTTTTCCTGGCTGTTTATTTCTTTATTCCGTTCATCTTTGTTGGATCACAACGATGTTTCTCAAGGTTTTTCCCCCCGAGGAATCCCAGCACATAATGTCTGTCTTTATGATATTCGTTTTCAAATGCATGATATCCTTGACTGTTTTTTTAACATTAAAAGTACCACAAATAATTATTTTCTATTTTTTAAACATTAAAAGCGCCCTAAATAATTATTTTCTGTTTTTAACATTAAAAGCGCCATAAATAATTATTTTCTGTGTTTTAACATTAAAAGCGCCATAAATAATTATTTTCTGAGGGCATCATGTGACTGAAAAACGCTTTAATTTTACGTGTGATTTTCGTCGTCTTGGGAAGCTGTTATTTTCTATTTTTGTTTGCTTTTTCAGTAAATAACATACTGTAACATAGTGCCTTGTATATTATGACAGTATAATAATAATAATTATTATTAGCATTTTATTATAGTTATGGTTATTATTGATAAGTAAGTAGGTAAGAAATGATGGAACATTTGAGAACCAGTGGGAGAGGAACACTCCCACGATACTAGTATTATTACGACAGAATTAAGTAGATATTTAGAAATACTAGATAAAGGGAAGCTGAATACGGTCTAGAAGGATTTACTCAGATAACACTAGTATATATGGAGACAGACAGATGGAGACTGTGTATGCAGATATAATCCCTGTCAGGTATCGCAAACACCTGATACTGGATAAGAAGAGTTTACCTGCGCCAGAAAATTGAATAGACGGATTTGACGCAATAGACTTACTGGCAGGTGAGAATCTGAGGACGCAATTTGCACACATAAATAGTCCAGCCGACCAATAATGTGACCAAAGGGAGTGGACCGACTCATCCCGAAGTCCAGTCAGTATGTAGTCAACCAGCTGACCAATAGAAAGATCTAGAGATGTGTCATATTGGAAACTGACCACAGACATGCAGTTTTGAGAGGAGAAAACAGAGGACAGAGAAAAGAAGAATTGAAAGATAGAGAGGAGACCGCGACAGACAGAACGGATGGGCAGATAGAGCAAAAGATATTCAGGAGATAGATAAGCAGTTAGAACCTGAAGTAGAATAGGATAGACGGAATATAACATTTCAAGTTAGAAAGTGATGATAAGTGCTTGAGAAATGCAGACGATTTTATATTTTTTGGAATTTTGTGTAAAATGCTTTCGAAGATGCCTCAATATGATTCTTGTAAATTTCGTTTGATGGCTATTAAAAGTGAACTTTAATCTGATAAAAAAACGAACAATCTGAATTTTATAGTGACTATACGTGTTAAGATTTCAGTCTTGTAGTGAATCATATAGTATCACGTGTAGTGACATATTGAGATTGTGAAGTGAACAAAAAGAAGAAGCAGTAACATGCGTTCATAAATGTAAAAAGAGACAATGGAGAAAGATAATATTGTTTCGGTCACAACATGTTAACAATGCTGAATCAGCAGCTTTCCGAGCCAATGAGGCTCATTACTGCAGACATGACACGCCTTCATTCCTCTCTGTTTTTTTTTAATCTTTTCTTGCCAATTGTCGATTCCCAGAAGACGTAGATCTTCTCATAGGCTGCTTCGCCGTCGTTGTCTAGGTCTGCTTCTTGGTCTGTCCCCTTTCATCACTTCTGTAGAGGCCATCTTTGCTTGTCTATTCTCTTCCATTCTTTCTAAATGCTCGAGCCGCCTCACTCTGTTGTTCTTCCTAACTGCTGTTATAAGAGGAGAGTTAAACAATGTGTAGATTTCTTTGTTACTTCTTATCTTCCATTGTTGTGTTATAGGGTCTCTTTCCGGTCCAGAAATTGTTCTCAGGATTCTAATCTCAACTGTTTGTATTTGGTTTTCGTCTTGTTTAGTTGTACTCCATGTTTCTGACCCATATAGTACAAATGGTCTTATCTGTGTCTTATATATGTTTAGTTTGGTGTTGTCGGATATAATTTTTTGACTGTAACATTGTCTAAAGCGAGTACTAATTTTTAATAGTTCAAGTTAAGATAAAGAGGTAAAAGTAGCCATTTTATCCTACAAAAGCACATGATTACTGTCTATATTTTCCTTGACCTGTCGGTACACTACATGGTGATGTGGTCAATATCGCGCCAGGTCGCGCCTGAAGAAGACGGATACCAGTTTCTACCCCCACAGGTACTGGGGTGCATGCATCGGGATCTGGATCATCGACCTTCAGCATGAGAGGCTAATGCGCTAGCCACTTCCCCACTCAGGTGCCCTAATGTTTCAAATGTTTTAATTATTGATGCCAGAATTACTAAGCAAAACCTGCTGCCCGTTTTTAATACAGGGCCAGACCTGGCTGTATCAAGCCGCAAGGCTATATAACGGCGACACAACACAACCAAGGCACTTTCGAGGGCGAACTCCAATGAATCCTACAAACTACTGTCTGTCTCTACGCTGATTACTGTAATCTAGGTATGGCTGTAGCTTTGGGTGGGGGGGGGGGGGGATGGAGACCCTGTCCGATTACGCCTCACCGTTCCATAGTCGACTAAAACCTGTCCCATTTTTTTCGTTGATGCTCCAAGTAAAGGCCTATCCTGGCTAACGAGGGCAGAGGTCTCTGTGGTCCACATGGTGGCTGGAACCTGCTAAAGAAGTATTGCACTACGGCTGCTTGTTTTGTTCCACTCACGGCCTGAAAGAAATAGCCCGTCATAACCTGCTCCGTCCACTCACGGCCTGAAAGAAATAGCCCGTCATAACCTGCTCCGTCCACTCACGGCCTGAAAGAAATAGCCCGTCATAACCTGCTCCGTCCACTCACGGCCTGAAAGAAATAGCCCGTCATAACCTGCTCCGTCCACTCACGGCCTGAAAGAAATAGCCCGTCATAACCTGCTCCGTCCACTCACGGCCTGAAAGAAATAGCCCGTCATAACCTGCTCCGAAGTAGACACGATGCTGTCTCTCAACATCCTCGCCTCACCGGCCGCATATAAGTACTGGCTCTCATTTCCATGGAGGTGGGAAAAGAAGGAGATAGCTGCAATTATATCATAGTAATTTTCTTGTACGTAATCCCTGTGATGATATATGACAAACACATGCGTGCGTGTCTCATCTTAAAATGTTTTAATAACAGTAAAGATGTCAAAAACATCAAAACAAGAACCAAATTTATGCTTTTCAATACAAACGTAAAGACTGTCCTGCTATATGGTTCAGAGTCATGGGTTATGACCAAGACAACACAAAAGGGGATACAAACATTCGTGAACTACTACTTGAGAAGGATTTTAAACATTAAATGTCAGGATAAGATCAGGAAGGAGGAGGTCTGGGAGAGGGCAGGACAAGAACCTATGAACCTACAAATCATGTCTAGGAGGTGGAGGTGAATTGGCCACACTCTGAGGAAACCGGACAACAACATAGCAAGACAGGCGCTGACATGGAATCCTCAAGGAAATAGAAAACGAGGCAGACCTAGACTTCCTTGGAGAAGAGAAATTATGACAGTGCTCAGAGACAAGGGATACACATGGAAGGAAGCAGAGAATAATTCCAAGAACAGGGATGATTGGAGAGCCTTTTTATCTCTGGCCTATGCTCTCAAGGGAGTGAAAGGCGATGATGATGATGATGATGATGATGATGATGATGATGATGATGAAAGATGTTAAAATATCTTGCAGCATACTTGAAGAAAATGTACTTTCTTAACACACGAGTATATGTACCGTAGAAATCCTTTATTTCACATAACTCTGGCTTTTCACATTTTTATTGTTCTTCCTCCTTCAATTTCAAACGCTAGGTCATCTAGACAAAAGAGATCACTCGTCCAGTTTGTTGTGGTCAGACATCTAAACAAAAGAGATGAGTCGTCCAGTTTGATGTGGTCAGACATCTAAAGAAAAGAGATGAGTCTCCAGTTTGGTGTGGTCAGACATCTAAACAAAAGAGATGAGTCGTCCAGTTTGGTGTAGTCAGACATCTAAACAAAAGAGATGAGTCGTCCAGTTTGATGTGGTCAGACATCTAAACAAAAGAGATGAGTCGTCCAGTTTGGTGTGGTCAGACATCTAAACAAAAGAGATGAGTCGTCCAGTTTGGTTTGCTCAGACATCCCGACAAAGCGACGCTGGGCCTTGATGAATTCCATGGGTCAACAATAGCTCCTCATGCGCTCTCCACGGTTTACCCGTCCAGGCTCTATTCCTGTTGTAGGCGAGGCCGCTCAAGTCTAACTAAAGAGTTCAGGTCTGTAGGATGCTAACGAGAAGAAACACTTTGACGTAATGTGTAAGAAAAGTTATTTCGTAACTCACTAAGAGAAGGAAAGAAGTCAGTCAGTCTTCAGGAGAAAGCCACTGCTAAAGCGTCTTTGACTTACCGTGGCTTTCTTTACCTTCAGGCTTGAAGTTCTTTCCAAATGGTGGAAGTTTCATAATGGGAAGCTGGACTATGTTAAAATATAACCCCCCCCCCCCCCCCCAAGAAGCACACAGAGGATATGTCCTCACTTTCCTTGGCCTATCAGCTTACCTGATCAGTGTCTCTCAACCTGGGTTCCAGGGAATTTACGAGTTGGGCGATGGATCTGCAAAATCCCTCCTAGGCACTTCTCAAGGAACCCTGGAGTTCCGTTAACTTCCACAGTTTGTGTTCACAGTTTAAAGTATCGGTTCTCTCCCATGATTATGTACAGATGCATCCCGAAGTGCGAAACACAGCCTCCAAAACTTCAATTATTAGGAGCCATTGAAACGTAACTAGTGGCCCAAGGAAGCTACGATCTGAGACCGTTTACAGTGAAAAAAAATCCAGTTTATCCAAATAGAGACATAAAGTCTACGTCCAATTCATCCTAATACAGGCATAAATTCTACATCCAATTTATTCAAATACAGACAGTCTACGTCCAATATATCCAAATACAGACATAAAGTCTACGAAGAAGCTACACTGTATCACTCCTCTTCTTTTCCTCCCCCGCCCTTTCCACCTACTCTCTGTCCACCCATCCATTGATTTCCATGTTTTTAGAAATGTTAAGGTTGTATTGGTTCATTGAAGTCTCCATGTGTTTCGGAGCTGCTTCTCCTGTGTAAAGTTTTCGCAGGGAAATATTTTGGCTCAGGCATATCCCGCCGGCTATGCGGGCGTAGAAGCAGGTAACACTCTTCCACGCACACTTCCTCGTCTCAGATTTTGTCAAGAGCCGCTAGACAACTCCGATCGGTGTCGAGTTCAAATATTTAGACTGGACATACAGGACGGCCCTTATCCCTTGAGTCCCGGGGGGTAGGGGAGGGGGGTGGGAAGGCTGCAGCCTTTTTAAGAAGGATGGGCCTCGTATTTGCTTGCAAAGACGAGCGACTAAGATGGATGGAGGTTCAGAAGACATCAGGAACATATTTCTGCAACGTGAGGCTATGTCATCTCAAATAATGGTCTCCTGTAGGAGGTCGCCTTGGGAACCTTTGTATGGGGAGGTCGCCTTGTGGATCTTTGTGTGCACACTGTCTCAGAACATACCGAGTGATACGAGGTGTACAGCAGAGCTTGAGGTTTTCAACTGTAGTAATACACTTTTTTTTTAGACATATACAAGATGGCTTCCAAAATGTTATCAGTAAGTCAGTCATTTGCATGTCCCTTGCGGAACTTTGCCTCCCTAATAGCTCTCTTGTAGGCCTCTCGGTTGTAAGTAAGATGCCCTGCTGCTGATGCATCCATTTGCAGATTATCAACGATGTCTTGCAGCCAAATTCGCCTTGGTTTTCCTCTCTTTCTTTTTCCCATTATGTACTCTTCCAATACGGTCTTCTCTAAATTCTCATGACGTTTAACGTGTACAAAATATTTAAGTTTTGTCTGTTTAATCTTCTCTACTAGCCAACCTTCTTCAATATTAGTATAGATATATTTGTTCTGTTTTTTTTTTTTTTTTTGTGTTCATGATATTTGAAGGACTCTTCTGTAGCGTTTACGTTCAAAGGCATTTATATGTTTCTCAGATATTTTGTTAAGTGTCCAAGTCTCACAGGTCCAACATGTTATTAATGTTATACATATCTTTGGTTATATATTCAGTTGTCCAGTGTGATGATGTCTGTCTTTGAGGAATGCAGCAGTGCGCCTTAGGGTGTCCACGTGGCCTTACAGCTTGGTCTGGACTGGTATTGGCGATGGCCATGTGCTCTGTTTTACATAATAGAATACATAGTAGGAAAAAGAAAGAGAGGAAGACCAAGGCGAAGAAAGCTGCAAGACATCGTTGATAATCTGCACCACCAGCAAGACATCTTGCTTACAATCAAGAGGCCTACAGGAGGGCTGTTAGGGAGGTAAAGTTCCACAAGGGATATGCAAATGACTGAGTGAAATGCACTTCTCAGTTGTACCTACCTCAGTTTTATTTACGAGTGATTAGTTAACCCTTTCACTCCTGAATTGATTTCTGTCCTCTGCCAGAATAAATTTGAAGTTAAAGAGTTAATACATAATAATCTGATGCAAACTGCTGGTGGAGATTTGGCATTTTGGTAACTTTTAATGACTGTATTTTTGCTACTTTAAAAAAAACTTGAACTGTGAAAACAGAAAACTGTATTTGAAAATGTTCGGAAATTAAAAGTGTTCAGTGTGTTTATACGTGTTAGCTTTTTCTTTTTCTTAAAAGAGAAATGGGTGATGTAGTAACCCATATTCTTTTATTCTAGAAAGTCACTCTTTCTTTTTTTTTTTTTCTTTTCTTATTCCGCGCTGTCTTTGCTGCTGATAGTCTCTTACGTTGGCAGGCTGGGTTTCTCTTTGTTCAGATGATTAACTGCTGATAGTCTCTTACGTTGGCAGGCTGGGTTTCTCTTTCTTCAGACGATTAACTCTTCAATTCCTCGATTAATTTTTCTGCTCTTCTAGCATAAATTGTAAGTCGAAACTGTGGTATATTTAAGACTGGAAGTCCCAGCTATAGCTCTAAGCACTGGTTCGCACGGGTGTCCATGATCTATCAGCACAGCCTGTGTTGTTCTGGAGTAGAAGAGTTAATTAACTCACGCGCTGTATAGCGTTCTGTTCTCGCCTCACTTGAGACTGCGCGTCACTTTTCAGTTCCTCGTATTGATGCTATTTTTGAATTATGCGAGACGGCACTCTACTCCCATTATGTTTTCATCTTTTCTTACAAAGGATATTTGTCACCACGAAGGTTCAAAATCAGATTCCGAGGTCACTGAATTCAGGACAGCCCCAGCGTGCCGCAGCGTCCATCCAAGAGTGTGTCTGCTAAATGTTCCCATCAAATGTTGATTATTTTCTACGTTTTCATTATCTTGTTTTATGACGAGTATTGCAACATTTGTTTCTCATAATTTCCTATTTTCGCAAAAGACAAAAGTGTTTATTGTAACTGTGACACAAATAAATATCGATAAACGTTACTACTAATATTACAAAAGTAAACGGGAGTGAAGAGATAAGGTAATCAGCGACTGTTTAACAGTTTCTTCTTCTTGTCTGTTGCAGTGGATGCAGCATGGTGTGTGGTCAGCGTTCACTCTGTTTAAGTGCTTATTGAGGGAAATGTGGCCTATTCTTAACCTAAAAATTGTGCATTGGTCTCCACGACATAAGCTGTTGATGTGGTCTCCGGGATTAGGCCTTGGCAGGTGTGTATATAGGGACCTTCCAGTTGGATTACTGGCCCAGATGTCCATCCACTGCTGCTTGCAGTTGTGTATAATGGCGTGGAGATATGGGGCTGTGACATGGTGGCTCCACTCCTTAGTCACCTCTTATGACGTACGTGGAAGATGGCAGTGGTCCTATTCTTTTCTCCCCAGATCTGGGCCCCAGTAACCACACTGGGAAAACCCGACACCAGCATAGCAAGACAGGCACTGACATGGAATCCTCAAGGAACATAGCAAGACAGGCACTGACATGGAGTCCTCAAGGAACATAGCAAGACAGGCACTGACATGGAGTCCTCAAGGAACATAGCAAGACAGGCACTGACATGGAGTCCTCAAGGAACATAGCAAGACAGGCACTGACATGGAATCCTCAAGGAACATAGCAAGACAGACACTGACATGGAGTCCTCAAGGAACATAGCAAGACAGGCATTGACATGGAATCCTCAAGGAACATAGCAAGACAGGCACTGACATGGAATCCTCAATGAAATAGAAAACGAGGAAGACCTAGACTTACTTGGAGAAAAGAAATTATGACAGTGCTCCGAAGTCTCTCTGGATTCTGTCTGCTTGTGTACGAGGGCTCTTTGATGCTGTGATCTGTAGGGGGAGGTTGTAATCTATTATAGATCTAACGTATCCTGTGTACAGTTGGCTGAGTGTTGCTTTGTCAGCTCCTCAGGATGTACTTGCAAATCGCTTGAGTAAGTTTAGTCTTTTGGATGCTTTTTCTCCAGGGCTCTATTAAGACTCTCTGCAGCCAGATGCAAGCATGTTCCACTAATCCATATGACAAACATGGCTTTGTGGGTGTTCAACAGCTCGGGGAGGTCATTTATAAAGAGTATGATTTTTAAGGGCATGCATCTTTCCCATCGCAACATATGCCTGTGAGACCTGGACACTTAACAAAACAGCTGAGAAGCACATAAATGCCTTTGAATGTAAATGCTATAGAAGAGTTCTCCAAATATCGTGGACACAAAAAAGAACAAATATATCTATACTACAAGAACTTAATATTGAAGAAGGCTGGCTAGTAAAGAGGATTAAAGAGAGAAAACTTAAATATTTTGGCCACATTAAACGTCATGATAATTTAGAGAAGACCGTATTGGAAGGATACATAATGGGAAAAAGAAAAAGAGGAAGACCGAAACGAAGATGGCTGCAAGACATCGTTGATGATCTGGGAATGGATGCAGCAGCAGCAGGCCATCTTGCTCACAACCGAGAGGCCTACAGGAGTGCTGTTTGGGAGGCAAGGTTCCGCAAGGGACATGCAAAGGAATGAATGAATGATAGTCCTCATAGAGAAGGGATACGCATGGAAGGAAGCAGAGAATAATTTCAAGAACAGAATCTTTATCCGTGATCTATGCTCTCAAGGAAGTGAAAGGCGATGATGATGATGACGACGACGACGACGACGATGACGATGATGTTGATGATGATGATGATGACGACGACGACGACGACGATGATGACGATGACGATGACGACGACGACGACGATGACGATGACGATGATGATGATGTTGATGATGATGAACTTTATTACATTGTGCTAGAACGTGTTGAGGACGCAGGCCAGTACTCTGAGCTGTGGAAGAATAGATCAAAACTTAACTCACAAGATCCACGAGGAGCAGAAATGTGGCTTGTTGTCTTGTCTGGAAACATTATGAGTACCCCATATCCTGCATTGTCTGTTTCCTTGAACGCTGACCCATCAGTGTATGCATGGATCCAGTCCTTGGGGTAGGATTCTATTTTCTCCAGTGCGCACAGCTTTAGGGTGTTGGGATCTGATGATTTGTTCACTAATTTGTTCTTGAGTCTGGTGTTAGTTTGAGGAAGTGTGTAGTTTGTGTTTGGTGGGATGTCTGGTACTTTTGTAAGTTTTTCTCTGTCTTCAGGGAGTTTGTGTCTTGTGTTTAACTGTTCTGCTATGTGCACTGGAGTTTTCGGCTTTAGTCTATTATCATGCTTCCATTACACTATTCTGTTAGGATGGTCTGGGGGCATGCGTTTATATCTTTCTACTGCCTCAATGGTTGACTGTTCTCGTCTTATATCTAATGGCTCTATGTTTGCATCAGTTTCACATGCAGCTGTGGGTGTTGATCTCACTGCCCCACAAATGAAATGAACAGCTTAGTTCTGGATTCTGTCTGCTTGTGTACGAGAGCTCTTTGATGTTGTGACCTGTAGGGGGAGGTTTTAATCTATTATGGATCTAACATATCCTGTGTACAGTTGTCTGAGTGTTGATGTACTTGCAAATCGCTTGAGTAAGTTTAGTCTTTTGGATGCTTTTTCTGCTAGTACATCCATGAACTCTTTAAAGTTCAATTTTCTGTCTAGTTTCACACCAAGCGATGTTGGATTTTTTTCTTTCATGATTTGAGCACCATCAAAAGTTATTTTCAGTTCAGTCTTTGCTAGTTTGTTGCTATGAATGAAGACTGTATATGTAGTTGTACTAACACTGAACTTCAACTTCCAGAAATTGCAGTAGGCTGATATGGTGAGGAGGGCTCTATTAAGACTCTCTGCAGCCAGTTGCAGGTGTGTTCCACTAGTCCATATGACAAACATGGCTTTGTGGGTGTTCAACAGCTCGGGGAGGTCATTTATAAAGAGTATGATAGTCCTCAGAGAGAAGGGATACGCATGGAAGGAAGCAGAGAATAATTTCAAGAGCAGAACCTTTATCCGTGATCTATGCTCTCAAGGGAGTGAAAGGCGATGATGATGATGATGATGATGATGATGATGATGATGATGATGATGAACTTTATTACAGTGTGCTAGAACGTGTTGAGGACGGAGCCCAGTACTCTGAGCTGTGGAAGAATAGATTAAAATTTAACTCACAACTGAGATGAACTCAAAGATCTAAACTGAAGTTTTGGAAGTAAAGTAACATCTCCGATTCCACGCCATTAAGGCATATTGGGGAATACGGTGTTAGGCAGGTATTTACAAGACTTTCGGCACATGAAACTCTGATGTGGTGGTCAGTATCACGCATGACCGCACTTACCTTCCCAGATTTCCCTGGCATCCATTTCTTAAAGGCCGAGTGGACCCGGGGCCTAGTTTTGGTGTGGGCGGTACCAGCAAAAATTCCCACTGCTAGGACTGGAACCCACTACCACCGCATTAGTAGACCGAACGCCTAACCACTCAGCCAACCAAAAGACAGTAGAGTGGCCCTTAACTCAGCAACGATTAAACAAAGAAAAAAATCCTCCATATTCACGCACATTCACAGACATTCACTATTTACTAAAGGTTATAATTATCACAAAGATTCGAAATTGTTCAGTAAAATCAACAGCTTTTCCAAAAAGATTCACGGTAGACTTTCAACTGACTTCCTACAAGACCCTTTTTTTTTAACCTGATAAATTTTACTGTTCGTTTTCTTGATCACAAGATTCATTGCTTATATTTTTTTTTCTTTAAATCACAAGATTCATTACTCGTTTTCCTCATCATTAGCTTCAGGAGACACACAACACAGTTGCAACTTGCAGGCGACGTATTTCTGTTGAACCTATTGACAGAGCTCTCTTCACTGTCAGTAATAGCCCTGGGTGACCGCTGTCCTGTAGGCCCTGACCAACCCGTCTAATAGAACAGCCATTTTCAATCAGGGTTTTCGTATTAATGGATTCTGTCCAAAATTTCAATAACGTTCTTCAGCCTTTCACTCGATTATCGTTCTTGGCGCTGGTTGGTGAGCAGTGCAGCCTCTTTTCTCCTCCAGTCCGAGTGAGTCCTGCGATAGGATGGTCATTTAATTAGACCACGTGACCACTGGCCCATAAGTTCTCCCTCCCTCCTGTGCATGAACATCATCAAATCACCATTGTGGCCACCGTCAGCTGAACAAGCTTTCCTGCTCAAAATCACGGCTTGAGGGTGTGGCTCATTGTTTATTCCCAGGTTTATAGTCAGGGACATGACATGTTGTTCTTTCCTTGAAAATTGACTAGGCCTTTTTTTTCCCCCTTTCATAAAAGGGGGGTAACAAAGGAATTAACATAATCATAAAAAAAAAATCACTGTCTTCTCTAGTTAAATTTCATGCGTCAGTAGTGGGAAAACATAGACACCTAGAACAAGTTTTGTCCGCGGATAGTCTCTACATGGCGTTCACTATCATCTTCAGCTTGTGCTATCCTTCAGAGGCGCAGACGGAGTAATGAAGATTGTGGCATTGGAGTCACCAGCAAGCCAAAGGACGAGCTAGAAAATTTTACTGAATTATTGAATTCGCCAATAATGTTACATTAATTGTTACGTTAATTCGCCTAAATGAAATAACTGAATTAATGAATTCGCCATCATATTCACTTATGAAAGTTCTAACACGTCTGTCAACTTTTTAGACACTAAATATACTGTTAAAAAAAAAAAAACCAACACATACGATGTTGTGATTTAAACTGAAGTTTGCTGATCAGACACAGACATATTTCCTAAAACGTTCACTTGGACGTCAACTTCACGTGCTGACCAGAACTGTACTCAGCAGATGATTCATGAGCACAGAAAAGCGACACTAATCAAAACAGCATTTTTGACAATAACTCGTGACAGGTTCACGAGAATCCCGTGAAACTTACTGAACATAGTATTGAATGCCTGTAAAATATTGACGCTCCTCGAATCAATTCATTTGAAAATTCAATGCGCAAGTATGGCTCATCTCATTACAAAACAACGACTCATCATCATTTAACGTTTACAGACTGAGCAGTCAAAAAGTGTAGTGGCCAAACAGTTTAATCTGGCTAAAAGCAACATTAGTCGCTTTTTGGATACGATTTTAAAAAAAACTGCTCAGTTGCAGACCGGCCGCGCAGTGGGAGACCCATAGTCACAACTCCTGCCGAAGACCGCATCATACGGCTGCGTTACCTCAGGAATCGATTTGCATCTACGTCCTCAACAGTCAAGTCAATGACAGCAGCTCATCGAGTTTCAGATCAAACCTTCAGGTACTGGCTGCACTACGCTGGTCTTTGGGCTAGAAGACCCTACAGAGGTCCTGTTCTTACGGACCGGCATCGCCAGAACCGACTGCAGTGGACGAACCAACATCGTCAATGGATCGTTGCGAATGATAGGAGAAAGGTTTGGTTTAGTGATGAATAGTTCTTTCTGCTCCAGCGACACGATAAACGGATAAAAGTTTAGCGCTGAGTCCATAAGCGCTACGCCCAGACCTGAGTGGATGAAGCTCCTCCACATGGTGGTGGAAGTGTACAGCTGTGGGGGATGATCAACTTCGTGGAAAGAAGTGACCTAGTGGAAACTGAAGGAGGCCTGAATGCGCAACGATTCGTTGCTGAAATTCTTCGTCCTCACGTCCTTCCACTTCTGGCTGCACTAGGGTCGATTTTTTCAGAAGTATAGCGCTCGACCTCATGTGGCACAACTCACCACCCAATTCCTCGTTGACAACAACGTCCAGACCATTCCGTGGCCATCCATGTCATCAGACATGAACCCAATAGAACACTTATGGGGTGAACTAAACAGGCAAGTTCGCTAGCGAGACGTGGCGCCAGCCAGTCTCCGACAGTTGTCTCTATCACTGCAGGAAGAGTGGGCAGCCATTCCACAACAACAGATCCACCGGCTAATAGGATCCATGTCAAGGAGATGTCGTTCTCTGATACAGGCCAGAGGAGGCCATACACCTTACTGAAACGGAGGCATCAGTCGCAAAGAATAAAAGTCCAAACCAAATTTAATGAACATCATTTCATTGTTAAGGTTTTAAAGTTCCTTCGTGCCAAGACTGAAACATTAATTCTATAAAATAAAACTTTGATATAAATTTGAAATTTGGTGTCCATTACGACTACAGTAGTGTTGCATTTCTTTTTTTTGAACAGTATATCTTCTTCTTCTTCGTTCACTTCTACCACCAAGACCGCACTGTGATCCTACTGAATTTACGTCTGTGGTCCTCATTAGTCCTGTGGTCTCTGTGTGGTCCCCGAAAGAGGTTCAGAGTATCGCAGGGCTTGAGCCTGTATTCTTGGTGGGTCTCAGACGCTGATTGCGTGACACCGTGGTTTTCGTTGCACCAGTTTAGTCTAGAGTTGGACTTTCTCACCGGAAGACCTCGACGTGTTTATGATATCAGTGCATCCCCGCTGGGTGAGAGGTGGTAGCCCACCCAGGCCAGAGTTGGACCTTCTCACCGGAAAACCTCGACGTGTTTTGAGATACCCGTGTATCACCGCCGGGTGAGAGGTGGTTGCCCATCCAGTCCAGGGTTGGAATTTCTCACAGGAAAACCTCAGCGTGATTAGGATACGCAAACATCCCCACCTGCCTGTCTAGACTGTCCTGGTCCAGTGTCTCCGACTTCAGCATTTTGTGGTCGTGGCCGCTACCCTTCCTAGTTGTGACCAGGATGGAGCTTTTGTCCAGGAGGACGAATCCTCGCCACTAGTGACTTCCACCCCTAGGTTGAGCTGGTTTAGGCATATTATCCCAGTATAGGCGTGTTTGGGACGTGACCGACCTCTAGAACAGAGGTACTGTGACATGCATAGCCTTCAAGATTCACCCCTGATGTGAGCCGGTTTAGGCAAAATTCACCAGTATAGGTGTATATCAGGCGTGACCGACCTCTAGAGCGGAGGTGGCATGACATGTCTAGCCATCAAGTTCCACCCCTGGTGTGTGCCGGTTTTGGGCATATTTCACCAGTGTAGGTGTATTTCGGACGTGGCCGGCCTCTAGAGCAGAGGTGCCATGGTATGTGTAGCTCTCGCAGCGATACTACTGGACATACCGATTAAGTTTCACTTTATCCTTTCCACCACCTTTTCACATCGGCGCCGCACAGCAACCTTTATTTCTTTTCCGCATTTTCTTCCTTGACCGGGAGGAGCTTCACTCCACGCGCGGCATTCGAAGAGTCTCACCAGCAGTGTCTTAACCTTTGGAACAAGCCGGTTCATGCATTTCACACAATATGACTGGACTCAGGACGTGGCCGACCTCCAGACCAGAGGTGCCATGATTTGACTGTTTGCTTCGCTTTATCCTTTCTACCACCTTTTCCGCAGTGGTGCTGCGCGGCAATCCCATTTGCACCTTTCTTCATTGGCCGGGAGGAGCACCGCTCCACGCACGGCAGCCGAAGAATCTCGCCAACAGCGGTGAACAGTATATTTATTGGCACAGACAGTCTCGTCACCTCTGGGAGATACTGAGGTATAGCATCATATCGGACTGGGAGCTGGTCATGGCAGCTTTATTTTTCAGTCCCTGAGTGCAGCGAAAGAGCAATGGGACATGTAGTGCTTCTTTAGCAGACTCCATCCCCACGGAGACTATGGCGATCCCTGCCTGATTAGCCAGGCTAGGCCTGTTAGTGAGTGTCGCAACTGAGAGTTTGGACTGGGTAATGGCCACTTTGGTTCGCCATCTCTGACGCCAAAATGTCAGCTGTGGGTCGTTGATTGTCAAAACGAACAGCGTCTTCCGTCTCGTCCATCTGTTGAATGAAAATAACTAATGCTTATTAGCAATCTGGTATTACATATGAGATATTAGTCTGTAACTGTATATAGTTGGGAAAATGGCCCTTAATTGTAAAAAAGGTTGGAAATCAGTGTTTCAGACGATGAAGTTACTCTCAGATTTTGTATTCAGCCAGGAAGGCCTCTTACGCTACTGGTGAGAATAATCAGATTGTGAGGATGAAACTCTTTAGACAGAACCCTCGCGTTCCTCGCCAAGAACACACCGACGTTATCTGTATGAGTGTTGAAGTTTGATTTTGCTGCTTGGAAAGGGTCAAGATAAGCTCAATTTCATGACGAAACTGAAGATCAGTCAGTCAGTCGTTTGCATGTCCCTTGTGGAACTTTGCCTCCCTAACAACTCTCCTGTAGGCCTCTCGGTTGTAAGTAAGATGCCCTGCTGCTAATGCGCCCATTCGTAGATCATCAACGGTGTCTTGCAGCTATCTTTGCCTTAGTTTTCTTCTCTTTCTTTTTCCTATTATGTACCCTTCCAATATGGTCTTCTCTAGATTATCATGAAGTTTAATGTGTCCAAAATATTTAAGTTTTCTCTCTTTAATACTCTTTACTAGCCAGCCTTCTTCAATATTAAGTTCTTATAGTATGGATATATTTGTTCCTTTTTTTTGTGTCCATGATATTTGAAGAACTCTTCTGTAGCATTTACATTCAAAAGCATTTATGTGTTCCTCAGCTGTTTTGGTAAGTGACCAGGTCTCACAGGCATATGTTGCGATGGGAAAGATGCATGCCCTTAAAAATTTCATTTTTGTAGTTCTGTCTGTTCCTCTGCACATATTCTTTAGTTGTTTTATTTTTTGAAGAGCCATAGATTTCCTCCTTTTAATATCCCTCATTGTTTCTCCATTATTAGTTAATAATGATCCAAGATATTCAAAACTCCCCAGCTCTTTCAAGTTTTCCTCATCTGCCTTGTTTGTTTTGTCAGTTGTCATCAATTTAGAAACTGAAGAGAGGATAGACCCGGTCTTGGTGCCCACTGAACACAAGCGTGATGCATCTCTGATTAAATATTGTGGCAAGATGTTAATGTTGAGTTGGATGCTCGAAAGATTCATCATCATCATCATCATCATCATCATCATGGACCGTCTTTGGTACGGAGGTTGGTGGTAATAAAAGTTCAGTTTCCTTGTCTTGATGCTGCATCCAGTCAGGCTGTATACTGTCCAGTCTTGTATGTTATTTTCTCATCTGCATATCTCTCTCTCTCTCTTTCTTTCTTTTTACTGTTGTCTTCAGTATATGTTCTTTTTTTTCCCTAATATGTCAGAAGTATTTTGCTTTCTTGATCCTCGTTTCCTTGAGAAGTTCACAAAATTAGGCTAGCTGATAGTAACCTGAACTTACACCAGAAAGGTTTGAGTTCGTGAACCAACAGATCCAGGTTCATGTACGTTAAACACACGGCACGCTGTTGACGAGAAGGACAGCCGCTGAGGACGAGGTATACCTGTCTACAAGATAAGACACATCGGATTCATTTGTCCCGTTCATTGTTAGTGAAAGAATTCGATTTTTTACTAAAGCTGTATGTTCGTTATTTCTGTTAATATTCGGTTCGACCGAACAGCGGTATATATTGCATTCTTAACGAATCATAGCGTTAAATAACGAATTTAACATAGTGTTAAATAACAAATTTCCACACGACCATATCCGAACATTCGTGCTCCATTCAAATTACTTCGGACGTAGCGACCAGCTGTCCAGTTGCCTGCCGGCTTTGACGCATGGCCTGAACAGGATAATCAGGTTTCAAACCTGCTCACGCTGACCCTGACCATTTTGAGGTCACTCAGGCTCAAGGCCTGCCGGGTGAGTGTATCATCACAAGTGTCCACTTCCTAACACCCCCTGCCGATAAAAGTCATTACCGGAGGTCTAATCAATGACCCGCCATCTTCTATGGCCCTGCCTAATTTCGCCAGTTTGGAGGTTAACGAGGGCGACCTCTTGCTCCTCGGCTGGATGAATCTTGGACTTTTGATGGACGCATCAAGAACTTGAAAGTAAATGGATTAGACTTGGAGATATTTCTGACACCGAGTTAAAAATGAAGGTTCGATGTGTTTTAACAATGAAAATAACACTAGCGCACGGTTTCTTTAGGAAAGATACAAACATTTATAGCATAAAAAAATATATCCGCAAGACAGCGATTGTGGAGGCCAAAAAAAAAAAAAATGGATAAAATCCAAGAAGTTCCTAGACCAGGTTGCAGTTATTTAAAATAATGAAAATGAGTGACTGAAAAAAAAAAAAGTGAACCCCATTTTTCCAAACAAAACACTTTACTTTGCTTTACTCTATAGAACATACAGGCAAAATTTGGTCCGCGACAACTTTTTTTTGTGGCATCCGACCTAGGTAGCTTTTTTAAAGGAAAACAAACAACAGTAAAAAGCGTATAATTTGCTGAAAACTTAACAGCATTGATTTTACATTCAATCTTTGGAAGCACCTACAAATGTGAATAGTTATTTTTGTTTAGAGTGAAATTCGTCCACTCTAAAAGAGTATCTGGGATAATGGATGTAAACTTAGAGAACAACTTGAGAGCCGCGGCAACATCTGTTCCCGCAAATCTTCACCGTTTAGTAAAAAATTATCACACTCAAGATTTTCAGTGTCGTTACAAATTATTCACATTTTCTTTCAGATAGATTCTACCTATCTCTCTGTCTGTGTCTCTCTGTCTGTCTCTCTCTTCCCACTCTCCTTCTCTGTCTCTCTCTCTCTCTCTTCCCACTCGCTCTCTTACTCTCTCTCCTTCTCTCTCTCTCTCTCTTCCCACCCGCTCTCTTACTCTCTCTCCTTCTCTGTCTCTCTCTCTTCCCATCCGCTCTCTTACTCTCTCCTTCTCTGTCTCTCTCTCTCTCTCTTCCCACCCGCTCTCTTACTCTCTCTCCTTCTCTCTCTCTCTCTTCCCACCCGCTCTCTTACTCTCTCTCCTTCTCTCTCTCTCTCTCTTCCCACCCGCTCTCTTACTCTCTCTCTCTCTCCTCTCTCTCTCTCTCTCTCCTCTCTCTCTCTTCTCTCTCTCTCTTCTCTGTCTCTCTCTCTCTCTCTCCCACCCGCTCTCTTACTCTCTCTCCTTCTCTGTCTCTCTCTCTCTTCCCACTCGCTCTCTTACTCTCTCTCCTTCTCTGTCTCTCTCTCTTCCCACCCGCTCTCTTACTCTCTCTCCTTCTCTGTCTCTTTCTCTCTTCCCACCCGCTCTCTTACTCTCTCTCCTTCTCTGTCTCTCTCTCTCTCTCGCTTTGTGTGTATGTGTGTATATTGTATAATTGAGTTACATTAAATTTACTTATGCGCATCTTGCGACAATGAGCTTTGTATATCTGGCCTTTTTTTAACTGTGTGGCTCCCGCGACCGGCGTGCGGATGGGAAAGGGTCCCTTTTTGGGTCCGCCGAACAAAAAAGTTGCCCAATACCTGCCGTACAGGACAAGGAGTTATCTGGAGCCAGTTTGGCAACTTGAACAAGTACTTCCATACAAAGTGAATTTATTAGAAAGTTCTCCTGCTACACAGCTACCTTAGAGGCGGCGGTTCCCAGATTTGTTGATTCTTGGCCTCCTCGTCCCCACCTGCCCTTCTTACCTCTAAGGTCACATCCATAGAGCGCCGAAGAACGTTTTCCCTGAACTGATTCTGAGGTCACTACCGCTCTCTCCTTTCCCTCGCTGTTCATATGTATCTTCCTGCTGCCAGCTTTGTGAACCTCTATCAGAGAATGTGCTGGTAATACTAAATCTGGGGTTATAGGATTGTAAAAGCCTTCATTATGTTAAAAAAAGGTAAAATCTTCGTTTCAATGCCAATAAGGCACATTCAGGATATAGTGTTAGGCCCGTATTTCCCATGACCTTCGGCACATGAAAGTCTGATGTGGTCCGTATCATGCCTGGCCGCATTTACCTTCTCACATTTTTCTGGTACCTATTTTAAAAGGTTCGGTGGATACCAGGGCCTTTTTTTTGGCGTGGTGGTACCAGGAAAAAAATCCCAACTGCTGGGACTTGAACCCTGTACTACCGGATTAATAAACAGAGCGCCTAACTACTCAGTAAACCAGGCCACCTTCATTATGGCAGGTTATAAATTAATACACCGAAGAATACTGTAACGCAGCACAAGTTTTTACAGTGGAAACGGCAAGTAGGTGGAGTGAAGCGGTTTAGTAATGCTAAGAGTGTATAACATGTGAAAACATCCATACATCTTTGTCCTTGGCTAGTGATCGTGTATATATTCATTGCGCAATACAACCTTGTGGTATCTGGGAGGACAGTAAAAATATTCTCCATTTCTCACTATCTGCGGTCAGCCTTTCTTATGGCGAGCCAGCTGTGTCTCATGTTAATCATTTCTGTTTCAGCCGTTCTTCGTCAGGCGATCCTTGGTCGGCCTCCTTTTCTCCTTCCTTCAGGTGATGTCCACGCCATAAACACGCGCGACATAACAGCTAAAACCTGTGTTGTCCACGCCATAAACACGCCCGACATAACAGCTAAAACCTGTGGTGTCCACGCCATAAACACGCCCGACATAACAGCTAAAACCTGTGGTGTCCACGCCATAAACACGCCCGACATAACAGCTAAAACCTGTGTTGTCCACGCCATAAACACGCCCGACATAACAGCTAAAACCTGTGTTGTCCACGCCATAAACACGCCCGACATAACAACTAAAATCCGAAGAGCAATGATCATCGTTGGATATAAATCTGAAGGGCTGTTCAGAAAATTCTTACAGGAAAATGAAGACATAAGGACAAAGACTGTAACTTTACAATAACAAGTCGATAGTAAGCTGTTCTCTCGTGGCTAGACGGCTGCTCGTCCTACCGGAGTCCGTGTTCGAATCCCAGGTAATTCTCTCGTGATTTTTCTTTCTCTCACGTCTCACTAAAGTGCTTTGTCTATGATTTTTTCGAGGTCTAATCATACAAAATTTGTTCTCTTACTTAACTTTACAATAGTTACATACAAGAAAACAGAGCAATGTTCTTCCATTGAAATAGAGCTCTGGACTTAAGTCTACAAGGATCAGTACATTGTCTGCCTTTTTGTCCTTCAGATTTTGTGACGTACCGTGATCGGAAACAGCATGCCCAGAAAGACAGGTATTAGCTTGCCTGACTGTGTTCAGCCAGTAATAGCCGCAGGCAGAATAGAGTACACCTCATCTTCATATGTGAGACCTTCCATTGTATCCCTCTTCTCTTATCTTCTGTGGCCTTGTTTCGCTTGTCAGTTTCCTTTAAGTTTTTTATTCTATTCTTTTCTCTTCCTTCAGTCTCTATCTTAAACGTAACAAGAATTTTGTTTTCAAAGCTTTTATGATGAAATCACACGCTGTAATTCTGTGTGTTTCAGCACGCGAAGACGTTGTCCGTTTTGGTAAATCAGCGACCTATAGCTGATATAGTAGCGTCAGGGTTAGCGAACTATAGCTGATATAGTAGCGTCAGGGTTAGCGAACTATAGTTGATATAGTAGCGTTAGGGTTAGCGAACTATAGCTGATATAGTAGCGTCAGGGTTAGCGAACTATAGCTGATATAGTAGCGTCAGGGTTAGCGAACTATAGCTGATATAGTAGCGTCAGGGTTAGCGAACTATAGCTGATATAGTAGCGTCAGGGTTAGCGAACTATAGCTGATATAGTAGCGTCAGGGTTAGCGAACTATAGCTGATATAATAGCCTCAGGGTTAGCGAACTATAGCTGACCACCTCTCCGTTGGTACCCCCAGTAACAGGCATAGCTTGGCTAACGGGGCAGGGATCGCCATAATCCCCATGGTGGTGGAGCCTGCTACAGAAGAATTGCACACCCTCTGCTTTTTAGCTGTACTCAGGGACTGAAAAAAAAAAAACAGCTCCCAACCCGACAAGATGCTGCCTCAACAACTTCACAGCATCGGCTGCTAAGAACATTAACTTGCATTTCTAGAGAGATAGAAGACAAGACAAAACTGTCTTTGATTTGTTGTTCTTTTTAGAAAAATACATGTTTTTTTTTTCAGCATTATTTATCTTCATCCAAATTTCCTGTTGAAGTTTAGCTATGCTGGATCTACACCTTCTGTATAACTGTAAACAGACACGCTACACAGAGGTACATCGTCCCCATGCTGAATGGTGTCTATGTTCTGTGCTAATGTTGTATCCTTCAGAATTTCCATCCAAACAGTTTTGTATTGTTATGCCTCTTTATATATCCAAAGTTCATCGTCTGGGCGTTGTAACTGGTTTGTGGAATTAATTTTGCTTTTAAATTATTTGTTCTGATAATTTCACTTTTGCATTGCTGTCTTTTCATGCACCCGTTTATCCACATAATCATACACAGAAAATCTCCAATTCTGTCCATGGTTTTCCGTTTCTGCTCCGCAAAGTAGTGCTGAATAAACATATTGACACACATGCAGACAGACAGTCGGGCTGAAATGATAGACGAAAAGATAGACAGACATGATAGACGAACGGACAGACAGACAGGTAAGTAGGTAATCAGGCAGAAAGATTTCTACAATCACGTGCATGAATAAATGCGCGATTGAAAACGATTTTTTGACTGCATCATTTGTTTGATTCGCGCCATACGATAAGAAGCGGCATGATTAGTGACAATTAAGATAGAAGATTGATAGCAGGCGGAGTGATATATTCGTTCCATGATCTGATTTGACAGTCCTGCGATATAAAATATTCCAATCTCATCCAAGCAAATAGAAGCACTGAATTAACAAAATAAATGACTGTATTGAGGAGATGGAAACAGTCCACACAGATCAAGATACAACGGCGGACAGAAAGAATAGCAGCGCACGTTATTTCAAAGAATATTTTGCTAGGACATGTTGGCTAGCACAAGAAAATGTGCTCGTTATTTTTGTGCATTAAATGTTTTGTAACAAGCAAATTGTATTGCTTTTTTTTTTCATTTTTCGTGTAGGAATACAATCATTTAAGGATAGTTCATTCTCAGAGCAATTATGAAAGTATCATCGGACAGTAAAGTGATAAAAACTTTTGATAACTTTCTGTACTTTGAGAAGGTTCTGATGTCGATCAACGATGAGTAATGACATAAATCCAGATGTATAATTTGTTAGTTTATAATGAATGTGAGAATGCAATTAATGTTATTTCGTGTGCTTACATAAATCAGAATGTGGAGTGTGTAGACAGGAAAGGGTTTGTTAATTATGTGTTTCTTGCTTTTTCTTGCATATTATGTTCAATAACAAATGCTGAACGTATGTGACTGTGTGACAGCTGTAGGATGTAGGTAAATCAAAACTCTCATCTACTCATCTGCTTATGTACAAATGTAACTTGTTGTTTGCAGTTATTCATCTCTTTGTAAATTTCCACTATTGTCCACTGTAAATGTGACTGTTAAGAGTTTATCTCATTGTAATCTACGACTGTTCTACGTTGTTTTGCGTCTGTCTTGTTATTCACTTCGCAGACTTACTTGCTGCCGGGTCCATTCTCTCTCAGTGGAAACAGTGATACAGAAGCAACAACTTTACAGCTGAAATAACTTTAATGATGCACGCGGTGACGATGTGAACGATATGACAAGAACGGCAACTGCATCAACAAAATCCATGGACACAAGACTGGACGTACTTTCCATCTCCACAACACATTATATGTTCCCGGCAGACTACTATCGCCATCAGAATATCCTGATACATTATATCCTACAACTATTTCACTAAACAACTATATTTCAAACAGAGTAATTTAGTCTATCTCAGACGGCACACAAAACACAAATCTTTCTTCTATTCTAAAACGTTTATCCTCCTGCCAGTCCTTGTCGTCTGCTAGTCCCCGTCGTCTGTCAGTCCCTGTCGTCTGCAAGTTCAAGTGCCGCACGGTGCTTTTTTCTATCCAAGCGACAACAGAGGATAGGGTTTTCCCGATCACTCTGTACTTATTCTAATATACTGCTACACAGGGCAGAATGGCTGACGGGCATCTGTGCCCAATTCTTAACCCTTTGAAAATAAAGTTCGTTCGTTCATTCGAAAAGTATGCTTCGTAAGATTGAGAAGAAATTGCTTCGAAAAGAATGGATTCATCTAATAACTGGTTCTAAGGACTGTAAGTGCGTCTCGAACAGCATCAGGCAGTCAAGTCCAGCTCCTGGCCTTCCCGTGGCAGAACTGTTTAAACTGACAGGAGAAGGGGCGAGGGCGAATATCTGGCGCCTGAAAACCAGTTACTTAGGGTAGATGAGTGGCACGTTTGGTAGCTCATCTGCCGCTGTTGGCGAGATTTTTCAGTTGCCGTGCGTGGAGCGGTGCTCCTCCCGGCCAATGAAGAAAGGTGCAAATGAGGTTGCCGCGCAGCATCACTGCGGAAAAGGTGGTAGAAAGGATAAAGCGAAGCAAACAGTCAAATCACGGTACCTCTGGTCTGGAGGTCGGCCACGTCCTGAGTGCAGTCATATTGGGTGAAATGCATGAACCGGCTTGTCCCAGAAGTTAAGACACTGCCGCGCGTGGAGTGAAGCTCCTCCCAGTCAAGGAAGAAAATGCGGAAAAGAAATAAAGGTTGCTGTGCGGTGCCGATGGGAAAGGTGAAGGAAAGGATAAAGTGAAGTTTAATCGGTATGTCCAGTAGTATCGCTACGAGAGCTATACATACCACGGCACCTCTGTTCTAGAGGCCGGCCACGTCCGAAATACACTGGTGAAATATGCCTAAACCGGCACACACCAGGGGTGGAACTTGATGGCTAGACATGTCATGCCACCTCCGCTCTAGAGGTCGGTCACGCCTAATATACACCCATACTGGTGAATTTTGCCTAAACCGGCTCACACCAGGGGTGAATCTTGAAGGCTATGCATGTCACAGTACCTCTGCTCTAGAGGTCGGTCACGTCCCAAACACCCCCATACTGGGATAATATGCCTAAACCGGCTCAACCCAGTGGTGGAAGTCACTAGTGGCGAGGATTCGTCCTCCTGGACAAAAGCTCCATCCTGGTCACAACTAGGAAGGGTAGCGGCCACGACCGCAAAATGCTGAAGTCGGAGACACTGGACCAGGGCAGTCTAGATAGGCAACCACCTCTCACCCGGCGGGGATGTTTGCGTATCCTAATCACGCTGAGGTTTTCCGGTGAGAAAGTCCAACCCTGGATTGGATGGGCAACCACCTCTCACCCGGCGGTGATACACGGGTATCTCAAAACACGTCGAGGTTTTCCGATGAGAAGGTCCAACTCTGGCCTGGGTGGGCTACCACCTCTCACCCAGCGGGGATGCACTGATATCCTAAACACGTCGAGGTCTTCCGGTGAGAACGTCCAACCCTAGACTAAACTGGTGCAATGAAACCACGGTGTCACGCAATCCCGCTTCTGAGACCCACCAAGAATACAGGCTAAAGCCCTGTGATACTCTGAACCCCTTGTGGTCCTCTCGTGGATCTCGTGTGGTCCTTTCGGGGAGACCACGGGACCTAACGGGGACCACAGGCGTAAATTATGTAGGATCACAGTGCGGTTTTGGTGGTAGAAGCGAACGAAGAAGAAAACGTATCGTAAACAACCAACATTTGACAGGAATTATTAGCAAACAACTCTTGGATGGATCCTGCGGCTCGCGGCGGAGAATGTATAGGGTTGTCCCGAATACGCTGAAGACGGAGTCTGAATTTTGAACTATGAACTTTTAATTACATAAATCATGCTGATTCATTATTATCATCATCATGTGACTCACACATAGGGTTGCACAATCATACTTTCTCACTTAATCTTTGATATCTCTAAATGATTTTTCCCTTATCACGTGCTTGTCTGTTTCTCTTTTAGTCCCGTTCCTTTTCATTTTGTCCTGTATTTAAGTGGCAGTCATGTTTTATTTATTCGAGGCAAAGGAACTCATATTCCTCATCATGTGCCGTCTTTCCCCTGAAATTTGTTGTAATGTGTGATTAAAAAGATTAATGCAGCTTGGAACTTGCTCTGTCCATTGTTCCCAGTGTGCACTTGGGAAAACTGAATCCAGTCCACCTCCTTCTGTTGTCCACCCATCTGTGTCGCTGTCGTCCTCTTTCACTTTTTCCTTCAAATCAAGTATGGTTTTCACTATTTTATTATGTCTCTTGATATGACCCAATTATGTGAACTGTCTGGTTCTATTGTCTTTCATTATTTCCCTTTCAGTTTCACTTTATTTAGCACTTTCTTTTTTTGTCCACGAAATTCATCCTATTCTTCTGTGAATCCATATTTCGAGGGCCTCAGTTTTCTTGACCATTATCTTATCTAGTGCCACGAGGGCTCAATTTCTTGACCATTGACTTATCTAGTGCCATGAGGGCCCCAGTTTTCTTGACCATTATTTTATCTAGTGCCATATGGGCCCCAGCTTTTTTTTACCATTATCTTATCTAGTGCCATGAGGGCCCGAGTTTTCTTGACCATTATCTTATCTAATACCATGAGGGCCTCAGTGTTCTTGACCACTATCTTATCTAGTGCCATAAGGGCCCCACTTTCTTGACCATTATCTTATCTAATGCTCCTAGGGCCCCAGTTTTCTTGACCATTATCTTATCTAATGCCACCAGTGCCCCAGTTTTCTTGTCCATTATCGTATCTAGTGTCACGAGGGGCTCAGTTTTCTAGACCATTATCTTATCTAATGCCACGCTTCTACACCATAGAGGAATGCGGGCCTTACATTACATTTGATGACCCTCAGCTTCAGTTGCTGTGCTATATATTTCGAAGAACTTATTTTTTTGCTTTCACTCTGTTGAAAGTTC
The DNA here is from genome assembly GCA_009760885.1 of Achatina immaculata. NCBI lineage: Eukaryota > Metazoa > Mollusca > Gastropoda > Stylommatophora > Achatinidae > Lissachatina > Lissachatina immaculata. Next base: position 17,992,240 of record CM019703.1, on the reverse strand, counting down.
ATTTGGTTGTTCCTATTCTGCTATTAATTTCCATTTCACATTTCCCAGTCATTGTTACCATGTTATCGTGTTATCGCTGCCTATGGGATACACTTATCTTGCAGTGTTCTGATACCTCTCTGAGGAGCTTTTCAATTTCTCTTTCAGGTTTGGTAATCTCTATTCACAATCACTTCACAGACACCGAATACTGTTAATCAAAAAATATTTTAGAATTGTAAAGCTTCTGCTAATGTCAAATTTCCTTTTTAAAAAGCGAAGAGAAAAAAAAAGAAATAAAGTTTATCAGTAACTTGTCATTCTAGATTTTTCTTATTACACTAGAATCTCTCTTAACTGGCACCCATTTAACCAGCAATATCAAAATAACGGTACTTTCGAAGGTCTAAATTTAAGCTGGAAATGTAGGCCCATGAGATAAGAAAAATATACAATGGGGTGGCATTCTGGCAACACTGTCGTACGTAAAGCGGCGAGGGGATCTATCTATCTATCTATCTATCTATCTATCTATCTATCTATCTATCTATCTATCTATCTATCTATCTATCTATCTATCTATCTATCTATCTATCTATCTATCTATCTGTCTGTCTCTCTGTCTGTTTGTCTGTCTGTCTGTCTGTCTATCTGTCTGTATATCCGTCTGTCTGTCTGTCTTGATGGTGACGAAATAACAGAACATGTATTGGGAAAGGAGAAAGACGATGAGGAGGATGAAGGTGAGGACGACGACAAGCAGGTGAAGGAAGCTAAATAATAGAAAGCTCGCGAAGGACTGCAGACTTTCCCAAGTCTTTGCCCAACACTGATCATCTATGTCAGCACAAGATGTTATGAGACGGCAATGTACACACAGCGAATTTTTAAAGCTCCGGCGACAATCTTGGAAGCAGGCAGACAGTCAAAGTTATGTTATCTCGTCACATTAGTAAATTCACAACAACTTTCATGTGATAATACATGTACTGTAGTCTTTCAATGCTGTTTAAACTTGATTTTGTGAAATATAACATTTTTTGTACGTGTCTTTAATTTTTTTTAAAATCCGCATGATTTTTGATGTTATGTATTTAATTATGGCCGATATATCGAAAAACACGATCAACGAACTTCGCATGCTGCAGTTTCTACAGATGGCATCATAAAACATGAACAGGCTAGTTCCCGAAATATATATTCAATTCTGTGCACAACTCCGGCAAAATCTCCTATCTGGAATCGGTGAAATCCCGTTGTTTCCGGTTAAGAGAGATTCTGCTACACGTTGTTTCCAAGCTAAGATTATTATTATCATTATTATTATTATTATTATTTTCAAAAGTATGAACAGTACAAATCAATCACCCTGAACTTTTGAGCTTTTGCTTCCAGTCATATTCTACTGAGTTAGAGAAACGTCTTATGGAAAATATTGTGTGAATAATCAGCCAAAGTTATCGGACAACTGAACTGAATATCAAAATATCGCACACGAACTAATGCTCTCATGAAACCATCTTCAAACACGGCATTCGATCCTCGTTTTCCGTCCCGTTCATTTCAATTATGGAGGTTTCCGTGACGTCTAGTGCATCGAACTGGAAATGTCAAAACTGAGACGCTGTCCAAAAGATGGCATCTAGACAGTAATGCCTTGTGTTGACAGCCTTTCACGTGATATCTTCTTTCTGTTCTCCTTCTCTTAAGAGACGATGGCATCTGGCTCGTCACTTCAACAACCGGAGGCTTCAAAGATTGCTAACAATCAACGTCGCGTGAGAGTTCCTTGAAAAAGTTAACAGCTCCGGACGTCTCCTGAAGGAAATCGTCATTGGGAACTTTTACAACATTGTTCATTCAGGGCCGTGGACTGACAGCCAAATGTGAAAGCAATTCTCCAATAGGAAGTAGTCACGGGCTTTCATGGAGGACAGAAATGTGGAGAAGAAGAAGAAGGAGAAGAAGAAGAAGAAGAAGAAGAAGAAGCAGAAGAAGAAGAAGAAGAAGAAATGATTTTCTCTGGGAAGAAGTAATCTCCACAAGAAAATGAAAAAAAAGTCTGATGCCCATCAAAAGAGACCTACATCTAATGAAAAGCAACTCATTCATTAGCTACCTTAATGGCACAGAAACGTGAAATTCGCATTTTTACTATAACGTTAATTTGCCTTTTCACAGTTTCCCAGCCTTTATTCAGGTATTCCAGATCTTGTGTAGCTCAGCTTTCGAGAGGAATTCAAAATAATGCCATAGGGACTCATAAACCACTTTCTGTGTGTCAAACGTTAAGGGCTCAGAAAACACTTTCTGTGCGTCAAACGTTATCATCATCATCATCATCATCATTATCATCATCATCGCCTTTCACTCCCTTGAGAGCATAGGCCACAGAGAAAAAGGCTCTTCAGTCATCCCTGTTCTTGGAATTATTCTCTGCTTCCTTCCACGTGCATCTCTCATCTCTGAGCACTGTCATAATTTCTCTTCTCCAAGTAAGTCTAGGTCTTCCTCGATTTCTATTTCCTTGAGAATTCCATGTCAGTGCCTGTCTTGCTATGTTGGTGTCCGGTTTCCTCAGAGTGTGTCCAATCCACCTCCACTTTCTAGACATGATTTGTAGGTTCATATGTTCTTGTCGTGCCCTTTCCCAGACCTTCTCTTTCCTGATCTTGTCCTACCATTTAATGTTTAAAATCCTCCTCAAGCAGTAGTTCATGAATGTTTGTATCCTCTGTTGTATTGTCTTGATCATAACCCATGTCTCTGAACCATATAGTAGGACAGTCTTTACGTTTGTATTGAAAAGCCTAAGTTTGGTTCTTGTTGTGACGTTCTTAGAAAACCATATTTTGTGAAGTTGGCGTCAAAAGTAAGGCCTCATAAAACGCTTTCTGCGCGTCAAACGTAAGACCTCATAAAACACTTTTTGTGTGTTAAACTTCGGGTTTAAATTATCGAAAGCTTAATGGACAATTCTTTCCTGAATGTTTTTTCCTCTACCTTTTTTTCAGTCGTAAGAAAATGGAAATCTTGCTAGAGCTATTGAGTTTTTTTTTTTAAAGGTGGCTACACTCCTTCCAAATCTTCTTGTCCTGTCCTGTTCTCTCTCTCTCTCTCTTTCTTTCTTTCTTTCTTTCTTTATATCTCTCTCCCCTCCCCCAGCCCTTTTTTCTAATTCAACCATTAAGACTTTTAAAACTTGTTGGAAACAAAGAAGATAACTGTATTAACCTGACGGTACAGTTATCAGGACTAGTCAACTACTTTTTGATCAAGACCCTATCCGACCTCTCCAATAGCTTTCCTAGCAACAAGATCAGGCTGCCAGGCGGGGCATGGCTGGTTGTGGTCATTATGATGGTGTTGCCTGCAGAGAAACCTCCTTTTTTTTAGTGGGGGGGGGGTCCCTTCGGGTCTTTAAGCTTTTCGCCGTAACCATCTCTAAATTCGTTACAAAACTTTCCAAGTGAGTCCTTCAACACTTTCAGTACAACATTGTGTTCTAGGAAGATGGACCAATAACAACAACAACGACGACGACGACGACAACAACAACAACAACAAAATAGCAACAAGAAATACCACAAACAGCAACAACAAAACATCAACAACAAATACCAAAAACAAAAACAACAAAACTTGATACCAAAAAAAAAAACAACAACATTAAAGCTTTCTTTTCCTTTCTGTAGCTCTCGGTTGTAGTTCAGTCATTACCCTCTCCCCCACCCCCCCCCCCCCCCCCCCCAAAGCTCGCAAACCTCTCACAGAAATCCAAGGAATTTGTTGCAGATAGAACAGAAACAACATCAGGGCTTGTTACATTTTCCCGGCATTCTTCAGGCTAGCCACATTTCTAACCCATTCAGGTCCTCTTTTGTCCCGTTCCTCACTTCTTCTCATACTAACCAAGCTATCTGGCTGGGGTTTCGCAGCCAGCGCCGACTCGAAGCTTTCCAACATGGGCCTGAATCTGGCAAAACGCCACTGAGATTAAGTTTTATCCCTTAATAGCATGCTTTTGGGTACGAGGAGTGAGAAGAAAGGTCTCTGGAAGAATGAGAAAAAAAAGAGATCTCTGGAAGAATGAGAAAAAAAAAGAGATCTCTGGAAGAATGAGAAAAAAAAAGAGATCTCTGGAAGAATGAGGAAAAAAAAAAGAGATCTCTGGAAGAATGAGAAAAAAAAAGAGATCTCTGGAAGAATGAGAAAAAAAAGAGATCTCTGGAAGAATGAGAAAGAAAAAAGAGATCTCTGGAAGAATGAGAAAAAAAAGAGATCTCTGGAAGAATGAGAAAAAAAAGAGATTTCTGGAAGAATGAGAAAAAAAAGAGATCTCTGGAAGAATGAGAAAAAAAAAGAGATCTTTGGAAGAATGAGAAAAAAAAAGAGATCTCTGGAAGAATGAGAAAAAAAAGAGATCTCTGGAAGAATGAGAAAAAAAAAGAGATCTCTGGAAGAATGAGGAAAAAGAGATCTCTGGAAGAATGAGAAAAAAAAGAGATCTCTGGAAGAATGAGAAAAAAAAGAGATCTCTGGAAGAATGAGAAAGGGAAAAAAAGTTATTGTTGAATTTGAGAGGAAGCTTAGGACAGGAGAAAAATGGAGAAGAGAGAAGGCGCAGTATGCATAACTAGAAAAGACCACAGATGCCAGCGGACATTTGTCGCATGAAAGGGCAACTCACAACAAGTTTCTATTGAACGGGAGCAGGGGTGCTGGTGGCGGGAGGCTCGAAATTGCTCATTAGAGGGCTCTGAGAACAGGAAGTGAAGTGGACATGATGTGTTTGTAATGAACTGGGTCGGATGGCATGGTCAGCCATGTTGACGGATCAGTCAACGCGGAGATTAGAAGTCGCGATGGAGTTTTTAGAAGGCACGACGCTGTTAACGGGACGTAATGATGCATTCTGGGTGCGATCAATTGTTGTGAAGTGTGTGAATACTCAGAAGTCATTTGAAGTTTTCAGTTCTATAGCGACGACTAAGTAGAGTTTGTGTGCGGCAAATATGTGTGAAAAAGGGACGCTGTATACATATCCTGAGCTTTAAAACAGCCGAACTTCTTGTTATTGTTCTACTTTCATGGAACTGCGAGTGAGGTGTTCCTTGTATCTGACGCAGTGGAAGTGTTGAAGCAGAATCATCGTGTAGACAACGCGGAGTGAGTTACGGCGACTTACAGGAGTCAAACTGAAAAGCAGGAAAAAAAAAAGATGCAAAGCTTTTCTGCTAACTCCACCCCCCCCCCCCCCCCACACACACAGTGATCCCTACCCTGTTGGTTAGACTGAACCTGTTTAAGAGTGCATCAACAGTCAACAGGGAAGTGGAACAGGGTCTTGATCAGCCATGGTTTACTGGCCCTGACAAATGGAACATTCACTGTAGCGCAGTCATTTTCATTCTCAATAACAGAACAAAGGGTAAGTAAAACGTAAGTATATCGGGACATATTTACGAGCAAGGAATGTCCCTTGGAAACAGGAAAACATGTTACATATACTCATACCTTTAGTCTAGGAATTAGCCTCATCGCACTCGGGTTACACCCACACATGATCCGTTCTCCGTTTCAGTAAGTACTGAAGAGTGCGAAGACTAATTGTGGCAGTCAGCTGTTTGCTCTGGCAACCTCGAATTCTAATAGTCAGCCACCCGGCTCTTTAAAACAGGACTGCTCTGCTGGTACCAATTAAGAAGAAAGGTTGGCACCACTTAAAGAATGCTGCTACTGCTGCTGATACATGAATCATGAAAAGAAGTAGTGCTACATGTAATTGGTGATAAGTGTGTGCTGCTATTCAATCATTTGACGTTTAGTGGAATGATTGTAAGAATTTTTGAACCGCTGCTCAGGATCAAGATAATAAATGTTTCATCCGTGGAATCCCTTACTAGTTGTTTCATCGATACACTCAAGAAACATAAGACTCCCAGGCACGCATCTCCAACCTCGACGACAACAGCACAGCAGGTTTTAACAAGCGAGCGCTCAACCGGACCAACGTAGCAACCGTGTTGAGTAATTGAGAGTAATTTCAACACAAAGACAACAGTGTTGAGTAAGTAACCAATAGAGTAATTTCAACACAAAGACAACAGTGTTGAGTAATTAACCCAGAGAGTAATTTCAACACAAAGACAACAGTGTTGAGTAATTAACCCAGAGAGTAATTTCAACACAAAGACAACAGTGTTGAGTAATTAACCCAGAGAGTAATTTCAACACAAAGACAACAGTGTTGAGTAATTAACCCAGAGGGTAATTTCAACACAAAGACAGCAGTGTTGAGTAATTAACCTGAGAGTAATTTCAACACAAAGACATCAGTGTTGAGTAATTAACCCAGAGAGTAATTTTAACACCAAGACAGCAGTTTTATTACTCTCCAGCAAGATCTATTTTTGCCATATGGAGAGGGATTGTTAAAAAAGAAAAACAAAAAACTAATGCCTAGAGAAGGACTACAAATCAGTCAGTAGCAACAAAATGCCATACTTACTGATATCAAAATAAACCCAACAGATGAATTCTCACACATCAGCAAAACATATCTTTCAACTACTAAGCACTTATCTGGCCAGTCAGTCTACAACTGCCAACAACAAAACCTGCTTTATCCTAATAAGGACAGCTGACATCAATCTCTGCATGAGACAAATTCACTGGAACACACGACTACCAAAAATAGTCATGAAAAATCAAACCCAAGGCTCCAAAAAACCAGACAAATCCTTATCCTAACATGGTCCACACTAATGAGAAATTCATCATCCTAACAATCCTAATAATAATGATCCCCTTTTCTCAAAACTCTAGCTCTTTTATAACTCACATTTTCTCTAACAGCCTCTCCCTGCTTGTCCTTCTCTAGCCTCAACTTAAACTTCTGCTTGTGCCGTCTGCTTCTTCCAATTTGTTCAGTCTCCGTGCTTTTACGTGCAACTTTTGCAGTTGTCAATTTTGCCAGTTCACGCCCTACCAGAAGTTCTCGAATAGATTATCCGGGGGAACTAACGGAGGAAGGCTACTTCTAGTCAACTCACTTTTTTCTGTAACTAGCTTATCTCCCCCTTAGAATAACTATCTTTTTTATTCTAACAAATAGACACCTTCTTACCTCCCCTTACCATAACTATCTTTTATTATAACAAATATACACCTTCTTGTCTCCCCTTACCATAACCATCTTTTATTATAACAAATATACACCTTCTTGTCTCCCCTTACCATAACTATCTTTTATTATAACAAATATACACCTTCTTGTCTCCCCTTACCATAACTATCTTTTATTATAACAAATATACACCTTCTTGTCTTCCCTTACCATAACTATCTTTTATTACAACAAATATACACTTTCTTGTCTCCCCTTACCATAACTATCTTTTATTATAACAAATATACACCTTATCTCTCTTTTACCATAACTATCTTTTATTATAACAAATATACATCTTCTTATCTCCCCCTTACCATAACTATCTTTTACTCTAACAAAAATATACATCTTCTTATCTACCCCTTACCATAACTATCTTTTACTCTAACACAAATATCTCTCTGAACCTTAAGTGCCCATGGCACATGGGGCTTCCGCAAGGGTTTTCCACAAATGCCTATCCTTCGCCTTTTTTATCTGCTCTTGCCCAGGTGAGCCCTCTATTGCTCAACATCCTTTCTGTTGTTCTTCTCCATGTCTCTTTTGGTCTACCCTTATTTCTGTTCCCCTGTGGTGTCCATCTTAGTGCCATTTTTTGTAGTGAGTTCTCAGTCATTCGGAGCACATGTCCCAACCATCGCCAGCGTCTTTCCTCAATAATTGTTGTCAGTGGCTTCATCTGCATTTCTGCCAGTAAGATGTTATTTCTTATGGTGTTTGACCAGAATATTTTCTAATTCTTCGTAAACATTTAGTCTGGAAAGAATTCAACTTGTTTTCTATGGTTTTGGTGATTTTTCAGCATTCACTTCCATAGAGTAGTACACTTAGAACATTACTCTTAAATATCCTGATTTTCATATTTATGCTTAGTTTTTTTTAAAATTTCCATATAGTCTGCAGCACTGCAAAAGCCTGGTTTGCTCCAGTAAGTCTATTGTTGTTGTCCTCTGTGCTGTCTCCATTTTCTACTACTCTGCTGCCAAGGTATACAAATTCGTTGACCTCCTCCACTAACTTGCTATCTACTCTGAGTACATTTCTGTTCTTCACATTTTGCTTCATTAACTTTGTCTTTCCTACGTTGATCTTTAGTCCTATGTTGTTTGTATTCTGAGTTAGCTTGTTTATTTTATCTTGCATATCTTTGTGACTGCTTGATAATAGACAAATGTCCGCAAAGTCAAGGTCCTCCAGCACTGTGTCAGGGGTCCATTGTAATCCTCTGCGTTTGTCTGATGTTGCCTCCTTCATTAACCAGTCTACTGCCAAGATAAATAATGTTGGTGATAGTACACATCCCTGTTTCACTCCTGTTTGTACCCTAAGCTGCTGGAGGTATGTTCTCCACAGATCACTTTGTACTGAAAACCCTCGTATAGGGCTTTGATTACATTTACTATCTTGTGGGGGAGGCCATGCCATCTTAGGATTTTCCACAGTACATCTCTGTTGACACTGTCAAAGGCTTTCTCAAAATCTATGAATAATACATATGTTGTGCTAAGCCACTCATTTGCCTGTTCTAATATTTGTCTAAGTACAAATATGTGGTCTATGCATGATCTTCCTTTCCTAAATCCTGCCTGCTCTTTCCGAAGTTTTTCCTCAAGTTTTGGTACAATTCTGTTGATGATTATTCTGTAAAATACTTTACTGGTGAGTGGCAGTAGGGTAATCCCTCTCCAGTTCCCGCATTCTCTGAGGTCACCCTTCTTTGGTAGTTTTACTATAAGCCCAGTTTTCCACTCCTCTGGGGCTTTTTCTAGATCCCAAATTTGTTGTAATATCCGGCAAAGTTGTTTTGGTGTTTCTGTTTCTTCTGCTTTCAACATCTCAGCAGTCATTTCATCTTCACCTGGTGCCCTGTCTGATTTTAGCTTCTTTATCGCCTCCTTTACTTCACTTATTGTTATTGGTCCTGTATTGATGTTTAGTTCCGTTTTTGCTTCAGGTATGTCTATTGTATGTGCTGCTTGTGTTCTGTTTAGTAGGGTGTTAAAGTGTTCCCTCCACCTTTCAATTTTTTCTCTTTCTCCACTGACCAGTTGTCCATTTTGTGTCCTTACTGCACTTTCACATCTTGTGTTGAAGTTACCTGTCATCTGCTTTATGATTTTATATATGGTTTTCATGTCATCTTTTATTATAACAAATATACACCTTATCTCTCTTTTACCATAACTATCTTTTATTAATCTTCTTATCTCCCCCTTACCATAACTATCTTTTACTCTAACACAAATATACATCTTCTTATCTCTCTCTTACCATAACTATCTTTTACTCTAACACAAATATACATCTTCTTATCTCCCCCTTACCATAACTATCTTTTACTCTAACACAAATATACATCTTCTTATCTCCCCCTTACCATAACTATCTTTTATTATAACAAATATACATCTCTTTATCTCTCCCTTACCATAACTATCTTTTATTATAACAAATATACATCTTCTTATCTCTCCCTTACCATAACTATCTTTTATTATAACAAATATACATCTTCTTATCTCTCCCTTACCATAACTATCTTTTATTATAACAAATATACATCTTCTTATCTCTCCCTTACCATAACTATCTTTTATTATAACAAATATACATCATCTTCTCCCCCCCCCCATACACACACATACACAAACTTCTGTCTTTCATTCTCTGTAGATATATATGTTATCAACACACCATGTAGAATATATTACCATGTAGAAACACTTTCTTAATTTTGCTACACATTTAAGGCCATGTTTTAACATTGAAGGAAGCAGTAGCAAAGTCATTCATTCATTCACTCATTTGCATGTCCCTTGCGGAACTTTGCCTCCCCAACAGCACTACTGTAGCCCTCTCGGTTGTGAGCAAGATGGCCTGCTGCTGATGCATCCATTTGCGGATTATCAACGATGTCTTGCAGCCATCTTCGCCTTGGTCTTCCTCTCTTTCTTTTTCCCATTATGTATCCTTCCAAGACGGTTTTCTCTAGATTATCATGAAGTTTAATGTATCCAAAATATTGAAGTTTTCTCTCCTTAATCCTCTTTACTAGCCAGCATTCTTCAATATTATGTTCTGATAGTATGGATACACTTGTTCTTTTTTTGTGTCCATGATATTTGAAGAACTCTTCTGTAGCATTTACAATCAAAGGCGTTTATGTGTTTCTCAGCTGTTTTGTTAATTGTCCAGGTCTCACAGGCATATGTTGCCATGGGAAAAAACTTTTTAAAATTAACATTTTATTTTTATAGTTCTATCTGTTTCTCTCCACAGATTCTTTAGTTGTTTTATTTTCTGAAGAGCGATAGATGTCCTCCTTTTCTTCTTCTTTATCTTCGTTCGCTTCTACCACCAAAACCGCACTGTGAACCTACTGAATTCACGCCTGTGGTCCTCGTTAGGTCCCATGGTCCCCTGTGTGGTTCCCGAAAAGACCACATGAGATCCACGAGAGGACCACAAGGGGTTCATAGTATCACAGGGCTTTAGCCTGTATTCTTGGTGGGTCTCGGAAGCGGGATTGCGTGACACCGTGGTTTTCATTGCACCAGTTTAGTCTAGGGTTGGACTTTCTCACCGGAAGACCTCGACGTGTTTAGGATATCAGTGCATCCCTGCTGAGTGAGAGGCGGTAGCCCACCCAGGCAAGAGTTGGACCTTCTCACCGGAAAACCTCGACGTGTTTTGAGATACCCGTGTATCACCGCCGGGTGAGAGGTGGTTGCCCATCCAGTCCAGAGTTGGACTTTCTCACCGGAAAACCTCAGCGTGATTAGGATACGCAAACATCCCCGCCGGGTGAGAGGTGGTTGCCTATCTAGACTGCACTGGTCCAGTGTCTCCGACTTCAGCATTTTGCGGTCGTGGCCGCTACCCTTCCTAGTTGTGACCAGGATGGAGCTTTTGTCCAGGAGGACGAATCCTCGCCACTAGTGACTTCTACCCCTGGGTTGAGCCGGTTTAGGCATTATCCCAGTATGGGCGTGTTTGGAACGAGACCGACCTCTAGAGCAGAGGTACTGTGACATGCATAGCCTTCAAGATTCACCCCTGGTGTGAGCCGGTTTAGGCATATTTCACCAGTATGGGTGTATATCAGGCGTTACCGACCTCTAGAGCGGAGGTGGCATGACATGTCTAGCCATCAAGTTCCACCCCTGGTGTGTGCCGGTTTAGGCATATTTCACCAGTGTAGGTGTATTTCGGACGTGGGCGGCCTCTAGAGCAGAGGTGCCGTGGTATAGCTCTCGTAGCGATACTACTGGACATACCGGTTAACTTCACTTTCCACCATCTTTTCCCATCGGCACCGCACAGCAACTTTTATTTCTTTTCCGCATTTCTTCCTTGACCGGTTGGAGCTTCACTCCACGCGCGGCATTTGAAGAGTCTCGCCAGCAGTGTCTTAACCTCTGGGACAAGCCAGTTCATGCATTTCACCTGATATAACTGCACTCAGGACGTGGCCAACCTCCAGACCAGAGGAGCCGTGATTTGACTGTTTGCTTCGCTTTATCCTGTCTATCACTTTTTCCGCAGTGATGCTGCGCGGCAACCTCATTTGCAAATTTCTTCATTGGCCGGGAGGAGCACCGCTCCACGCACGGCAGCTGAAAATCTCGCCAACAGCGGCAGATGAGCTACCAAACGTGCCACTCATCTACCCTAAGTAACTGGTTTTCAGACGCCAGATATTCGCCCTCGCCCCTTCTCCTGTCAGTTTAAACAGTTCAGCCACGGGAAGGCCAGGAGCTGGACTTGACTGCCAGAGGCTGTTTGTGGAGCTTTTGCAGTCCTTAGAACCGTCCTCCTTTTAATTTCCCTCATTTCCCTCATTGTATCTCCATTATTAGTTAGTAGTGATCCAAGATATTCAAAACTCTCCACTTCTTACAGTTTTTCCTCATTGATACATATTTCAGCTGCCTTGTTTGTTTTGTCAGTTGTCATCAATTTAGTTTTCTTTGCATTAAGATAGAGGTTCTGCTCTTCGCTGTTCTTACAGACTGACATAATTAGTTTTTCCATTCCTTTTTGTGTTGTGGACAGTAACACTGTGTCATCAGCATATCTAATCTCTGGTATTTCATAACCTCCAATTGTTATGGCATCGTAATATTCTTTGTCTACATCTTCTCTAACATTCCTCATTATATTTTCAGTATACAAGTTAAATAAGTAAGGCGACAATATGCATCCCTGACGGACCCCTTGTTTCATGTCAAACCAAGTTGTTGTTTCACCATTTATTCTTACTGCTGCTTGTTGGTCTAGATACAGCAGTGATGTTAATTGTATCAAATGTGTTGGAAATGCCATTTTTTCCATTATTTCCCAAAGTTTCTGGTGATGTAGACAATAAAATGCCTTTGAGTAGTCTATAAAGGATACATATAGATTCATATTAAACTCTCTGCATTTCTCTATTATTAATCTTATATTGAATATATGATCTCTTGATCCCCTTCCTTGCCTGAAACCAGCTTGGATCATATTGACTGCTTCTTCTTTTTCTATTTTCTTACGAAGTCTATCCATTATAATTTTTAACAGAATCTTACTGGCATGACTAATCAGGGCAACAGTTCTGTAGTTTGTGCAAAGTACTCCTTAAAAGTAGCCCATATGCCTGTAGCAGCAATACATTGTACAACAAAGAAATAAGAAAGAAAAAAAAACATTAAAGAAAAAAAAAGTCTCATTCATATCCTTCTGCTACTGTTCTTCCACTATATATCTCTATTTCAGGCTTAACCACAAAGAAGAGAATGAGACGGACTCATTCATACGCGAACAGGACATTTTTCTGCGGGGCATTCAGGGTTCCTGAAGTGCGTCAAGTCCAGAAAACTAAAGAGTCAATTCGCCGTTCTGAAGTGCTAGCTCCCCTTTCTTCGCCGTTTCTGACAATGTCCTTGTGATTTCTGAAAGAAAAATAAAGAGAGAAAAAAAAAGGAGGGGGGGGGGGGGAAAGAGGAGAGAAAAGATAGAATAGGCAAAGAATGTAGATAGCTCAGAGAAGGAATGAATCAACTGAATAAGACAAAGAAATGAAAGGTAAAAAGGACCCGAGATTCAGAAAAGAAAGAATAATGAAAGATAGTTGAAGTGCGACCCAGCTGGAGGTGGTATTAACCTGTTCGCGGACAAAAAATACCCAAACGCATCCAACGCGTAATTTTTCTCTTTCATAATAAATACCCAGCAGTTTAATATAGGGGGCGACACTGGGGAAAGCTGCAGGGAAATAGTTTAAGTGTTTTCTCGGAGATAAAGGGGTTAAAGAGCATTGAAAAGAGAAAATGATAATAATATTTTACGACATTCACGAGCTGTTTCAGGAAGTTTAATCGTCAGTTCTGAGCTCACGTGACAGCAGGTAAGCAGAAGTGAACCGAGAGAGGTGATATTTAAAAGAGACAGGTAAGTAGATAGCGGAGATGAGTGAAAAGAATGTGATGGTTGATCTGTGGTGGTTTGTGAAGTGTAACTGTACTTCACTGATTTCTGTGATTGTGTGTGATAATCGGCGTGCCAAATGTTGTATTGTTTCTTCTTGTTTGTGTGTTGATTTCTTGGACTGGAACAGCGGTTTCAAAACTATACCGAGAGCGCCCCTAAATCAGAAATGGCACGTGGTCGACGGACGCAAGTAAAGATATTAAACAAATTATTATTAGAAAAAATTATTTCAGTGATTAGCAACGAGAATGGTCGTTGGTTTGAAAAAAAAACAACAAAAATTAGAACTATAATTTTTTCAATTTCTTTTTTGTTTTTTTTTCTATTCATAATATCTTTTCGCGACCCCACCTCCGACCTCTACAACCAGGGGCTGGGAACCACTGGACTCCAAGGGTAAGTGAATGTGTCCACTAGTTCAAGTGGGTTTATGTCTTGAGTTATGTTTGTCATGTTTTATATGTCAGGTTATGTTTTGCTCAAGAACCCTGGGTTTTCTTTTTACCGGACAATTGTTTGCCAGAATAAATCTTTTTCTTTTTGTTTTTTGTTTGTTTGTTTGAGATACTGTTTATCAGTGAATTCTGAACAGCCTCTCTGTCATATCCTGTGATCTACCTCGTCTATTTGTCTCGTGAAGTACAGGGGGAGTAGCTTCTCTGTCAGATGCTGTGATCTACATCATCTACCTGTCTCGTGAAGTACAGGGGAGTAGCTTCTCTGTCAGATGCTGTGATCTACATCATCTACCTGTCTCGTGAAGTACAGGGGAATAAGTTCTCTGTCAAGGCTGATCTACCACATCTACCTGTCTCGTGAAGTACAGGGGAATAAGTTCTCTGTCAAGGCTGATCTACCACATCTACCTGCCTCGTGAAGTACAGGGGAATAAGTTCTCTGTCAAGGCTGATCTACCACATCTACCTGCCTCATGAAGTATAGGAGAGTAGCCTCTCCGTCATATGCTGTGATCTACCACATCTACCTGCCCCATGAAGTACATGGAAACAGATCGCAAATTAAAATAATAGAAGTAAGTTTAAACAGAGAACTACACTTAAAAAATAATGCTACCAAACCAGTTAGTATTTGACTTAGATGATGAAATACGTGACCTTCAGAAGCTGTATTTAATAACGGAGGATGAACTCAGAAAGGCAACCATACGTGTACGCTCACGCACATATGTTCATAAACATACATATATGTGCACAAGAAGCTTCATAGCATTTATGAAGATATTACAATATTTCATTATCTGAGTTATCTAAGTTTTTAAAAAGAGTATTTTAAATTCGAATTACCCCCCCCCCCCCCCCCCCCCCCGCCTTTTTTTTAAAAATGCAACAGTTTCTCGTGGGAAAATTGCGTTATGAATTTTAATGTAAAAGAAAAATACATTTAAAAAATCCCATGCCTTTCGCCATGTGAAGGCCATTGCAAGATTTAACGAACATCATCCGCGAATATCAATTAAGACGACATCCCAACGGGCATGTACTGGGCTGGCCAGGAACACGCAAGAAAGCGAGACCTGCATAAGCGAGGGAGAATTTATTGCCACCGGAATTATGGAAATGGCTCAAATGGGGTGAAATTGAAGACTAAAATTATGAGAAAACGAGCAGCTGGCAACAGAGGAGAAGACAAAAAAATGGCGGAAGATTTCGAGGCATAAGGAAAGTCGTAGAAAATGAGGGCCCTGTGTTTTTTTTTTTTTCTTCTTCTTCTTCTTCTCCTTAGAGGTCATTGGTCTCTCATATTTCTTTAATCTTGTCTTTTAGATTAATTTGAAGGTGTTGTGTCCCCTTGCGGCAACAACTTTTCTTCCATGCCGTTAACTTCTGCGGTCTAGCTAGTAAATTTATTGGTAAAAATGTGTGATTTAGATAGCAAATTCGTTTGTAAAAAAAAAAAAAATGTGTAGTTTAACTTGTGAATTCATTTATCCGAAATTTGGGGTTTAGCTTGTGAATTCTTTGAATAAAAATTTGTAGTTTACCTTGTGAATTCATTGATAAAAATGTATAGTTTAGCTTGTGAATTCATTGATAAAAAGTTACCTTCTGAATTCATTGATAAAATGTATAGTATAGTTTGTGAATTCATCGATAAAAATGTATAGTTGAGCGTGTGAATTCACTGATAAAAATGTATAGTTTAGTTTGTTAACTAATTGATAAACATTTATACTTTAGCTTGTGAATTCATTGATAAATATTTATACTTTAGCTTGTGAATTCATTAATAAAAATGTATAGTTTAGATTGCGAATTCACTGATAAAAAGGTATAGTTTAGCTTGTGAATTCATTGATAAAAATGTATATTTTAGTCTGTGAATTCATCGATAAAACGGTATAGTTTAGCTTGTGAATTCATTAATACAAATTTAGAATTTAGCTTGTGAATTCATTAATACAAATTTAGAGTTTAACTTGTGAATTCATTAATAACAATTTAGAGCTTAGCTTGTTATGAAATTGGTGAAAATTTGTGGTTTAATTTGCTAATCAAATGATAGAAATCTGTGACTTGGTTTATATGCCCGGATGCTAATAACCTGTGATTTAGTTTCCAAGGCCCTTGTTAAAATTAACCGTGAATTATTCTAATATTAATATTAACTACGGAAGTAATTTTTGTAATTGAAGAAAACCTTTAAAAAAAATACAAGATTAAAGGAAAGGAGAGTCGAGATGAAGATTTGATTGAAGTTCTGCCTGTGTGAACACACAAGAAGAGGTCCGTGTAATCGAAATGTGAAGATGACGGATGGGTTACAGAACACGAGGCAGGTGATGGCCGATTGTGATTTTGCCAGAGAAAAAGAAAGGCCTTCTGGAGAGATTTTTTGGAAGAGCGGCCGAAGGAAGCTATACACTCTCAGAACTTCTTTAGTTGGTTAGAATGAAGGGCAATGAGGACTTTTTTGTTGTTGTTGTTTTTTTTATTTTTCTTTCCTCAACCAAAATTAAAATCTTGGTAGAAATGAAATCAACAAGTTTAGGGAAAGGATATGAGAAGCACAAAGAATAGTAAAAACGGAAGCGAGGGGAATCTTAGGAATGATCGCCATTTTTGTCTTTGTTTTTGTTTTAATTTTGTGGAAAGCACAACCCACATCTCTTCACGTTTTTTTCTGAACTGGCATATTAATCATTATGTATTATTATGTAATGTTTTTCATGTTTATTTATTATTTTCCGTGTCTTCTTGTGTTTTCTACATACTTATCTATCCACTTATCTACCCACTTATCTATCCACTTATCTATCCACTTATCTATCCACTTATCTACCCACTTATCTATCCACTTATCTATCCACTTATCTATCCACTTATCTACCCACTTATCTATCCATTGTTTTGCCGTCAGGCCTTGGCGTTTATGCTTATCCCACAGGTCTGTATCCCGGGTGTTAATTATGAGCCTAACTGGTGTTCTTTCTACCTGCCACTTTATCAGTTCATCTGTCATCTTCTCTCTCTTTGTCTGCCTCGGTCTTTCTCGCCCTCTTATCATCCCTGTTGTTCTCAAATATTCCAGTTCACCTGTTCTCGTGACGTGTCCTATAAATTTGGATCGTCTTCTTTCTGAGTTTTGTTAATGCTTGCCTATCTTTTTTTTTTCTGCCTCTTTCAGGACCTCTATGTTTGATCTCTTCGTTGCCCATGATATCTTTAGCAATCTTCTTAAGAACCACATTTCTGTTTATATACTCGTGTATACGTTGTGTTTTCCATGTTTTCAAACTTCCCTGCGATTTCCTACCACCCTATCTCTTGTTTGTTTCAGATTTTCTATGCTCAGGCCTGTTTATAGATGAAGTACGGTAGTATATTTTCTTCTTAGAGCATGCTTTAGAACAGAAGCTCAAGTGTTTGTTAAAAGAAGGCCGTGTTGCAAGGTTACCAACACACCCAGTAATATTCATTTTGACATCTATCATAAACTTTCGAAAACAGATTCTTTCTTCCTTTCTTTCTTTCTTTCTTTCTTTTAAATGAACAACGCTAGTAGTACTGACATGGCCGTTCCTCAAGTGGTCCGTAAAGTCAAGATTTTTGGGAAATCACAGCTTTAGAATTTTTATGGGTTACATGAAAAAAATATAAGTAAGCTCTTGATAGATGGAAGCGGCGATGACAGGGTCAGTGAAGAAGAAAGCTAAAAAAAAGTGGAAAAAGGGGTTGGGGTGGGTGATTGAAGGGGGGGGGGCGGAAGGTATCTTACTATTTCCAGCATAACGAAGATAAATATTTTGAAACGAAAAATAAGAAAAATAAAGCCTGAAGGAAGCTAGCAAACGGCCTAAGATAAGAATGAAAAAGACCGTTTCCATAGTAAAGCGTGCCTTCCCAGCACCCCCTCGTCGCGGAGACCAATTAAAAGATGAGAGAGAACCAAAAAAAAAAAAAAATATTTTCATTTCCTGGCCCGCAGCGATTGTTAGAACCGCCTCCAAATAATGCCAAATCGCTTTGTCTAACGAGCTGGGGGCAGATTGTATTTTGGCCTGTTTTTATTAATTCTCTTTCTTCTCTGGTGTTCTTGTTTTCTTCGTTGTTTTTACTTGCGTTTGTGGGAGCACAGCAACCATTGTTGTAGTTTGTTGGATATTTGCAGCCGGAAAATGTGTTTTGGGGGGTGCTGGCTTAATGAATGCTGGAAAATAATTTCTGCTGGTTTTTCTCTTCTCTGAAACTTTACATTTTAGGAGTGGAAAGGGGAAGTGGATGTGAATTGGTGTCCATTTTTAGGAGAAAGGTGGTTTAAAAAAAAAGGGGGGGGGGGGTCAGGAACTGACCAGTCGGTTATTCAGTCTTACTTTCACTTATAAGTCCGAACTAAATGTTCCTGCACTCATTCATCTTGTTTTCTCTCTCTCTCTCTCTCCCACACACACACACACTTTTAGTTCATTCATTCGTTCTTTATATCATTCATTACTATATTGAAAAATCCAGTCAATCATTAGTTCGCGTGATATAAAGAAAAGCAGGGAAGAGGAAAGAGAGAGAGAGAGAGAGAGAGAGTTTAGAAAGACAGGTAGTCCTATGCCAGAAGGTTTTTTTTTGTTTTGTTTTGTTGTGGTCATGTTGGAGTCATAGTTCCTTCTCAGATCCTGTCTGTGGAACTACCTTTATCCTTCAGTCTTTGTAGCATTTTGTCTTCCGTTTTTGACTCGAACCCTCACACTTTAGTGTGCACAAACCGCCTTGTCTCTCTCTCTCTCTCTCTCTTTCTCTCTCTCTCTCTCTCTCTCTCTCTCTCTCTCTCATACGCTTGCCTCCGCACAGCAGAACGAGTCAGGATTAGCAATATCGACACTGAGCCTGGAATAATGATCTGAAATGAGGGAAAAGATCAAGAAAAAAAAAACCTCCGGTTTAGAGAGAGAGAGAGAGAGAGGGAGAGAGAGAGAGTGAGAGAGAGAGAGAGAGAGATCGCCATCACAGTCACAGCTGACCGTACTCCCACGGTCGACAAATGGGCTCCTCCCCAAGATCTGCTTAAACTGGACTTGTGGCTAACAAAGAGGGGAGAGGGGAGAACAGCTTTTTAAAGTCTCCTCCTTATGCTTCCCTGCCCACCCCAACCCCGATCCCCTCCATCCCACCCCACATCCCCCCTATATACGTATATAATCAAGCCGATATAGTGCAAGTATGAAAGTTTTCTGGATCATTTAGAAGGCAAAGAAATTGTATACATCTGATCTTTGATATTCTATATATGTGATCTATAATACTGTACACCTGTGACCTATGATAATGAATACATGTGACCTATGATAATATACACATGTGACCTATGATAGTGTATACCCGTGACCTATGATAATGAATACATGTGACCTATGATAGTGTATACCCGTGACCTATGATAATGAATACATGTGACCTATGATAATACATATATGTGACCTATGTATGCATGCCCCCCGCTTGGTACACGGGATCTACTACTAACCTTGAGCGACTTCAATGCAAAAAGTATATGAGGGAAATGAAGACAGAAGAAGAATCATGGGAAGAGAAGGAATCGGAGAAATAAATGAAAATGGAGAAAGACTGTGTAGTTTCTGTGAAGAAAGCATGATGACCATCGGACTGACAATTTTCCAAAATAAAAAAGATCCATAAAGTTACTTGGAGGTTCAGATATAAAACCACAGAAAACCAAATCGATCACATACTAATAAACAAAAAGCGGAAACGGCCACTAAAGATGTGAGAGCAAGGAAAGGAGCAAATGTAGGAAGTGATCACAACCTTGTGGTAGCAAAAATAAAACTAAAATTAAGGGTAGCCAAAATCTGAGAACACAGAAAGACACGTTTTGATACAACAAAACTGAAAGACCAGCAAGCAAGAAATGAATTCTCAATAGTACTTAAGAACCGCTTCAGTGTCCTACATGACGAAGCAGAAATGTCCATACTAGAGTTTCTTCTTCTTCGTTCGCTTCTACCACCAAGACCGTCCTGTGATACTGAATTTACACCTGTGGTCCTCGTTAAGTCCCGTGGTCCACGAAAGCATGTCACGAAAGGACCACACGAGATCCCCGAGAGGACCACAAGAGGTTCAGAGTATCGCATGGCTTGAGCCTGTATTCTTGGTGGGTCTCAGAAGTGGGATTGCGTGACACCGTGGTTTTCGTTGCACCAGTTTAGTCTAGAGTTGGACTTTCTCACCGGAAAACCTCGACGTGTTTTGAGATACCCGTGTATCACCGCCGGGTGAGAGGTGGTTGCCTATCTAGACTTCCCTGGTCCAGTGTCTCCAACTTCAGCATTTTGTGGTCGTGGCCCCTACCCTTCCTAGTTGTGACCAGGATGGAGCTTTTGTCCAGGAGGACGAATCCGAATCCTCGTCACTAGTGACTTCCACCCCTGGAGTGAGCCGGTTTAGGCATATTATCCCAGTATGGGCGTGTTTGGGACGTGACCGACCTCTAGAGCAGAGGTACTGTGACATGCGTAGCCTTCAAGTTTCACCCCTGGTGTGAGCCGGTTTAGGCATATTTCACCAGTATGGGTATATATCGGGCGTGGCCGACCTCTAGAGTGGAGGTGGCGTGACATGCCTAGCCATCGAGTTTCACCCCTGATGTACGCCGGTTTAGGCATATTTCACCAGTGTAGGTGTATTTGTAGCTCTCGCAGTGACACTACTAGGTATACCGATTAAACTTCACTGTATTCTTTCGTTCACTTTTTCACATTGGCACCGCACAGCAACCCTTACTTCTTTTAAGCAGTTTCTTCCTTGACCGGGAGGAGCTTCACTCCACGCGCAGCATCCGAAGAGTTCGCCAGCAGTGTCTTAACCTCTGGATTAAGCCTGTTCAGGCATTTCACCCGATATGAGTGCACTTAGGACGTGGCCACCTCAAGACCAGATGTGCCATGATTTGACTCTGTGGTTCGCTTTATCCTTTTTACCACCTTTTCCGCAGTGGTGCCGCGCGGCAACCCCATTTGCACCTTTCTTCATTGGCCGGGAGGAGCACCGCTCCACGCACGGCAGCTGAAGAATCTCGCCAGCAGCGGTAGATGAGCTACCAAACGTGCCTCTCATCAACCTTTAGTGTCTGGTTTTCAGGCGCCAGATATTCGCCTTCGCCCCTTCTCTTGTCAGTTTGAACAGTTCTGCCACGAGAAAGCCAGGAGCTGAATTTGACTGCCAGAGGCTAATTGAGACGCACTCCGTTGGAGCGGAGAGCGAATTCTCCACCCCACCTCCGGCAATATAGTCCTTAGAACCATTCTAGAGTTCTATAAAACACTACAGGAAACAGTAAAAGAGGTGGTGGGATATTGGAAACGGAAAAAAGAGGAATGGATAAAGCAAGACCACATGGGAAAAGATAGAGCAAAGAAAGGAAATCAAGAAAAAATTTACTGAACACCAAATTACAAAGGCTGAAAGAACAAGTTTTAAGTAATTATGCACAAAAAGACATATAAGTGAAGGAATCATGCAGTCAAGATAAACGTCAATACTATGACAACTTAGCAGAAGCAGCGGAGAAAGCAGCATATGCAAATGACATGAAAACCATATACACAATCACAAAGCAGATGATAGGTAACTTCAGCACAAGACGTGAGAGTGCAATAAGGTTACATAAGGGACAACTGGTCAATGGAGAAAGAGAAAAAATTGAAAGATGGAGGGAACACTTTAACACCCTACTAGACAGAATACAAGCAGCACAAACAATAGACATACTTGAAGCAAAAACAAAATTAACCATCAAATCAGGACCAATAACCGCTGTTGGCGAGATCTTCAGCTGCCGTGTGTGGAGCGGTGCTCCTCCCGGCCAATGAAGAAATTTGCAAATGAGGTTGCCGCGCAGCATCACTGCGGAAAAGGTGGTAGAAAGGATAAAGCGAAGCAAACAGTCAAATCAAGGCACCTCTGGTCTGGAGGTCGGCCACGTCCTGAGTGCAGTCATATCAGGTGAAATGCATGAACCGGCTTGTCCCAGAGGTTAAGACACTGCTGGCGAGACTCTTCCAGTGCCGCGTGTGTAGTGAAGCTCCTCCCGGTTAAGGAAGTAAATGCGGAAAAGAAATAAAGGTTGCTGTGCGGAGCCGATGGGAAAAGGTGGTGGAAAGTGAAGTTTAACCGGTATGTCCAGTAGTATCGCTACGAGAACTATACCACGGCACCTCTGCTCTAGAGGCCGCCCACGTCCGAAATACACCTACACTGGTGAAATATGCCTAAACCGGCACACACCAGGGGTGGAACTTGATGGCTAGACATGTCATGCCACCTCCGCTCTAGAGGTCGGTAACGCCTGATAAACACCCATACTGGTGAATTTTGCCTAAACCGGCTCATACCAGGGGTGAATCTTGAAGGCTATGCATGTCACAGTACCTCTGCCCTAGAGGTCAGTCCCGTCTCAAACACGCCCATACTGGGATAATGCCTAAACCGGCTCAACCCAGGGGTAGAAGTCACTAGTGGCGAGGATTCGTCCTTCTGGACAAAAGCTCCATCCTGGTCACAACTAGGAAGGGTAGCGGCCATGACCGCAAAATGCTGAAGTCGGAGACACTGGACCAGGGAAGTCTAGATAGGCAACCACCTCTCACCCGGCGGGGATGTTTGCGTATCCTAATCACGCTGAGGTTTTCCGGTGAGAAAGTCCAACTCTGGACTGGATGGGCAACCACCTCTCACC
The DNA here is from genome assembly GCA_009760885.1 of Achatina immaculata. Classification (NCBI taxonomy): domain Eukaryota; kingdom Metazoa; phylum Mollusca; class Gastropoda; order Stylommatophora; family Achatinidae; genus Lissachatina; species Lissachatina immaculata. The sequence goes on along the minus strand of CM019703.1, from coordinate 17,969,409 downwards.
CGGCGGTGATACACGGGTATCTCAAAACACGTCGAGGTTTTCCGGTGAGAAAGTCCAACTCTGGCCTGGGTGGGCTACCGCCTCTCACCCAGCGGGGATGCACTGATATCCTAAACACGTCGAGGTCTTCCGGTGAGAAAGTCCAACTCTAGACTAAACTGGTGCAATGAAAACCACGGTGTCACGCAATCCCGCTTCCAAGACCCACCAAGAATACAGGCTAAAGCACTATGATACTATGAACCCCTTGTGGTCCTCTCGTGGATCTCGTGTAGTCTATTTTGGACCACACAGGGGACCACGGGACCTAACGAGGACCACAGGCGTGAATTCAGTAGGTTCACAGTGCGGTTTTGGTGGTAGAAGTGAACGAAGAAGAAGAGAAGAAGAAGAAGGACCAATAACAAAAAGTGAAGTAAAGAAGGCGATAAAGAAGCTAAAATTAGACATGGCACCAGGTGAAGATGAAGTGACTGCTGAGATGTTGAAAGCAGAAGAAACAGAAACACTAAAACAACTTTGCTGGATACTACAATAGATTTGAGATGTAGAAAAAGCTCCATAGAAGTGGAAAACTGGGCTTATATTAAAACTACCAAAGAAGGGTGACCTCAGAGATTGCGGGAACTGGAGAGGCATTGCCCTACTGCCACTCACCAGTAAAGTATAACAGAATTGTACCAGCACTTGCTGGAAAACTTCGGAAAGAGCAGGCAGGATTTAGGAAAGGAAGATCATGCACAGACCACATATTTTTACTTAGACAAATATTAGAACAGGCAAATGAGTGGCATAGTTTATAGATTTGGAGAAAGCCTTTGACAGTGTCAACAGAGATGTTCTGTGGAAAATCCTAAGATGGCATGGCCTTCCCCATAAGATAATGAATGTAATGAAAGCCCTATATGAGGGTTTTCAGTACAAAGTGATCTGTGGAGAACATACCTCCAGCAGCTTTAGGGTACAAACAGGAGTAAATCAGGGATGTGTACTATCACCAACATTATTTATCTTGGCAGTAGACTGGTTAATGAAGGAGGCAACATCAGCCAAAGGCAGAGCATTACAATGGACCCTTGACACAGTGCTGGAGGACCTTGACTTTACGGACGATATTTGTCTACTATCAAGCAGCCACAAAGATATCTTCTTATCTTATATCTTATATCCTTCCCGTGCCGTTAAACGTCACATAGGGCTCGCAAAGTAGTTCGCCAATTTTTCCTGTCTTCGGCGAGTCTTTCAACCTCATCAAAGGATTTTATGCCTGTTAATTTGGCCTCTCTTAATAATGTCCTCTTCAGAGTTTCTCGCGGTCTGGCTCTTTTTCTTCGGCCTGTTGTGTTCCACTTGATGGCTTGTTTTGGGATTCTCTGATCATTTCTTCTCATTAAGTGACCAACATATGTCCATCTCCTTTTCCTGATCACCCATGAGACTGGTTGTTGTTCAGTCATCTGTCTTATCTCTGCATTGTTCTTGAATTCATTCCACTTGATGCCGAGTATATGCAAGATAAAATAAACAAGCTAACTCAGAATGCAAACAACATAGGACAAAAGATCAACGTAGAAGGGCAAAGTTAATGAAGCAAAATGTGAACAACAGAAATGTACTCAGAGTAGAAAGCAAGTTAGTGGAGGAGGTCAACGAATTTGTATATCTTGGCAGTAGAGCAGTAGAAAAGGGAGACAGCACAGAGGACATCAACAGCAGACTTACTAGAGCAAACCAGGCTTTTGCAATGCTACAGAATATATGGAAATCTAAAAAAACTAAGCATAAATATGAAAATCAGGATATTTAAGAGTAATGTTCTAAGTGTACTACTCTATGGAAGTGAATGCTGGAAAACCACCAAAACAATAGAAAACAAGTTGAATTCTTTTCAGACTAAATGTTTACGAAAAATTAGAAAAATATTTTGGCCAAACACCATAAGAAATAACATCTTATTGGCAGAAATGCAGATGAAGCCACTGACAACAATTATTGAGGAAAGACGCTGGCGATGGTTGGGACATGTGCTCCGAATGACTGACAACTCACTACCAGAAATAGCATTAAGATGGACACCACAGGGGAACAGAAGTAAGGGTAGACCAAAAGAGACATGGAGAAGAACAACAGAAAGGATGTTGAGCAATAGAGGGCACACCTGGGCAAGAGCAGAAAAAAAAAGGCAAAGGACAGGCATTTGTGGAAAACATTTGCGGAAGCCGCATGTACCATGGGCACTTAAGGTTCAGAGGGAGAGAGAGAGAGAGAGAGAGAGAGAGAGAGAGAGAGAGAGAGTGAGAGAGAGAGATGTATACAAGTGACCTATGATAATGTGTACATGTGACTTATGACAATGTATACATTCATTCATTCATTTGCTTGTCCCTTGCGGAACTTTGGCTCCCTAACATACAATTATACATATGACCTACGATATTGTATGTCTCTGACCTATGATATTGTATATACGTGACCAGTGATACTGTATGTATGTGTCCTATGGTATTGCATATGTGTCACCTATGAAATTGTTTATATGTAACATGTGATACTGTATACATATGATCTATATATTTCATACAAATATTTCACATAAACTAACAGGGAGTGATATGACTATATCATGCAGTTCCATGTGTACAATGATGGAGAAAAGTACTATGTAAACTTCACAAACAATTTCCACATGCACACATGAATCAGATATTATTATAAATAGAAATAACACATCGCGAAAGAAAGTTGTCCCAGCCTACACGGAAAGACGTATCTAAATATTATAGTCAGTCATTTGCATGTCCCTTTGTGGAACTTTGCCTCCCTAACAGCTCTCCTGTAGGCCTCTCGGTTTTAAGTAAGATGTCCTGCTGCTGATGCGTCCATTCCCGCAGGTCGTCAACGATGCCTTGCAGCCATCTTCGCCTTGATATCTAAATATTATAACAAATGAATAAATACTATTATACTGATTCTGATGTTTTTCAAAATAACAGGCCCAAAATACATTTTTTCCAACAATGGGAATGTCAAAAGCGGATGGAAATGATTCCACATCACAAAGTAAAGTTAGATCCGTCTTCCACATGTCCCAGTTCAGCATTGAGAAAAGGTGAAGCAGTTTCGTCTCCCTGCGTCAGATTACATTTTTCTTCTTCTTCTTCTTCTTCTTCTTCTTTTTCTTCTTCTTCTTCTTCTTTTTCTTCTTCTTCTTCTTCTTCTTCTTCTATCGTCCTGGAACTCGGAGCTCTTTGCAACCGACGCAGTGAGGGTGTTGAAGCACAGCTTGGTGTCGAATTAGAACCGGGTTTCACTGCCTGGAAGGAGCTAAAAATCAAAAGATGTACAATACGCTGGTGCCGTGATCTAATCGTTATTTAATTCTGTAAACCATTGTTTTGTGTAGAAAAGGTAGATGAAGGTTTATGGTTCACTCGCCTGCTTCCGCCTTGTGCTTACCTACGCTTATCTGGGCGCATTTTGTGCCGGTCTTTTTACAAGGAGGAAAAAAATAGCTATTGTTTAATTTTTCATCCCTTTTTGGTGTTTTTATCTGTTGTGTTCTTTTTTTGTATGAGATCCTTGAAAAAATGGTTTTTGCCGAAATATTGGCTTGTTGTATGTTGTTTATTTATACGTTCTCGTCTTACTTTCTGTCATTCTTCTTTCTGCCCACTTTCCTCAATCTTTCTATTTTTGTAAAACTGAACCATACACCTCCATCAGCTTCATTACTAGAACCAGTTTTATCACAGTCATCATTTTTCTTATTAGCGTTTTGTTTTGTCTTCTTTTGTCTTGTGCCGTCTCACTGTAACTGCGAGCTGGTGTTCTTTGCAGCTGATGCTCAGAGGTGTTGAGGCAGTATCGTATCAGCTTGGGAGAGGGTTATGGCAGCTACTTTTTCAGGCCCGGAGTACAGTTAAAAAGCAGGGTGTGTGCAATGTTTCTTAGCAAACTCCATCGCCATGGAGACTATGGTGATCCTGACCCTTTAGCCCGGCTAGGTCTGTTACTGGGGGTACCAATGGAGAGGTGGGACAGGGTCTTGGTCAGCTATGGTTCACTAACCTTAATGCTAACATATCAGCTATAGGTCGTTGATTCTAGCATATCAGATATGAGTCGCTGATTAAAGCATATCAGCTATGGGTCGCTGACTCTAGCATATCAGCTACGGGTCGCTGATTCTAGTATATCAGCTATGGGTCGCCGGTTCCAGCATATCAGCTTTGGGTTGCTGATTGGCTAATAAGACAGCATCTTCACCCCCTCTCTTATCAACGTAGAAAAACACAACTGAGGAGTCAGCATTATTTTAACAAAAGAGAAAACGCAAGAAGGATTTAAATCGCTTTAACGGATACTCTATTTCTAGCATCTGTATTTGCTAGATCTTTAGTGATTACAAGTGCTAGATCTTTAGTGATTACAAGTGCTAGATCTTTAGTGATTACAAGTGCTAGATCTTTAGTGATTACAAGTGCTAGATCTTTAGTGATTACAAGTGCTAGATCTCCAGCATCTGTAAATACTATATCTCCATCACTGGAATCTCAGCCTTTCAAGCTCTTAATACCATTCAACTCTCTTAATTTATGTCAGTCCTCATGCCCTCGCTCTTGCTTCGTCAGGTGCATACAAACAAAAAAAAAAACGGGTTATCCCATCAAAGGTGAGTCCCGGCGGGTCTGGGCTGGTACTCGGTCTTAACCCGAACCAGACAAGAGCTAGCGTGGGACTAATCAAATAAGATTCCCTTTGGGTAGTTCACCATATGTTTTCATTGTCACAGCTGTAGGGGAGTTAACTCAATTTTATCTGGTCAGAATGGCAGACCCATGCACTTGGTGCTCACTTGTCGAGCTGGAATAGGTTCGTGTGGTGGAAGGTTGATTGAAGACCTTTAATGGCTGGAGGTCTGCCCTTGTCTGTTTTTTTGTCCCGGTAAATGTTTGTACGAGGAAGGGTCGCTGTTCTCATTACCTGCTACTGGACTTAAACCTGGAAACTGATTTTAAGAGTTTTTTTGGCTCACATTTGGATGTGGATTTAAAAATATAGCTAAGAAAATTTCAGGAAAGCAGGAGTCGGTGTTATCTAGTGCAAAAAAGAACGAACAGTGGAACAGTTTGTGATGGATTCTCTATTCGCTGACAGAGACTGTTTAGTCAGACTGGTTGAGAGTGTATTTATTGATGGAGATTCTAATGAGGCTGATTGGGACTGTATTCATTGATGGAGATTCTACTGACTGATGCAGACTCTAACTGGTGGAGACTGTATTTATTGATGGAGACTACCGACTGATTGATACTCTAATCAGGGTGATAGAGACTCTAGTCAAACAGATGAAGACTCTAGTCTGACTGATGGAGACTCTAGTCAAAAACTAATGGAGACTATTTATCGAAAAAGATTCTGTTCACTGATGGAGACTGTGCTCCTCCACATAAACTATTAATTGATAGAATCTACCAGATGATGAAGGAGGCTCTGCTCATTGACAGAATCTACCAGATGATGAAGAAAGCTCTATTCATTGATGGAAATTCTATTTCTTGACTGTCACTTTAAAAATTTCAGGATATAAGACAGAAGACAAGTTCTGGGAAATAAATGTGCAAGTGTGGATAATGTTACTGTATAATTTAAAAGTACATGAAGGTTCATGGTTAAGTTTTACAAAGAGGTAGAAAGAGTGAGGAAAATGAGCAGAAAGCAAGACGAGCGCATACAAATGAAGAATATACAACAATCAAATATTTCGGCAAAAACTTTTTCAGTGATCACGTACAGAAACAGCACAACAGATATAAACACGAAAAAACAGATGCAAAAATATAGACTTAGCTTTTTGGCCTCCTTCTAGTATGGAAGACGGATACACAATGTTTATATTTAAACTTGCGGCTACAGCTGTACCTGGGAACTGGAAGCTCTAGACAGCTGATGGTTCAGTGAAGATGCTTGCCGTAGACATGGCAGCAGGCGAAGAGTGAACTTCCATGTTTCTTGTTTATTTTAAGAAGGGACCTCAGAAGCAATTTCCCCCCAGCAAGTTCTATCAATGCCACGGACACGTGGAGACGCTCCTTGTTAATCATACTATACCCCCACAACAGCCTCCCTCTATGCCAGGAGCTCCACTGGCAGGTGTAATTTGATCTTAAAATATTTCTTCCCTTCTCTCTCTCTCTCTCTCTCTCTCTAATGTAAGACGGGCCTGCGTGCCCAATTCTTTACCCTTGAAAAATAAAGATTATTCATTCATTCATTCATTCATTCTCTCTCTCTCTGCGTCCTACAACAGTATCTTCACTTTAACTTCCATCTGAACTAAGCTAGAGGAAGATTGCAGCCAATCTTCTCAGTGGAGGTGCACGATATGATGATAATTTCCCCCACCTTTTATATCTGTCTTCCTCCTATTCATTCACATCGTTGCCCTTATCATATTCATCTTTTACGCTGACAGGAATGAGCTAAGACATACGCCCTGCAGTCACGTTTTATTAAATCCCCATTACTACCCCACATGCACGTGCGGCATAACTGTGCCCAATCAACTAACGAATACCAGCTCTCAGGGTATGGAGCGTGCTCAGAATGCTGGGAAGGCAATCAGAAACTGAATGTTTGCTATTCAAGGTCTCATCCTTCAATAACTTTGTCATTGATTGATAACATCCCTAACAGATAACACTTACAGTGTTCTGAATGCATAACGCAGGCTGTAGTTGTGTGATATAGGTGTCAGTTTCTTGTTTGGGAACAGCATCGTAGAATGAGATAATATATTTTATGTGGCGCAGTATGTCTATGTCATCGTGCTAGAGTGCTACAGAACTCTGAAGTAAAATATGTGTTGGACTGAGCCTTGGTGCTCTAGTTATACTGCGCTGAAACGGGACACAATGTTTAAATTGGACGGTGCTGGTGTGGCATTGTACATTGACGTGCTTGTAAGACGCAGTTGAACAGTTTGTAAGAGTGAGATGCTGTGCTGTGCAAGGCTCTACGAAAGCAGGAGTTAGATTTATTATTTTCACTGATCATTTATCATAATGTTGTTGTTGCTGCTGCTGCTGTTATTATTGTTGTTGCTCGTCCATCGTCTTCGATGATGATCGCAGATTCATCTTAGTCAAAGCAAGTGTGTCAGTGGGTGACCAACTAGCCCTATACGAGCTCTAAACGTTTTGCTACACACGGAACATATATGTCAAGATTCAGTTGTGAGTGTTTGTGCTGCCTTGGCTTTTCGCATTGCGCGTCTGTGCTGGGCACTTTCAGTTCTTGAGCGCTCTGCTCTCTGAGCACCCAGGGTGGTTAACGCTTTCCATGATGGGCCGACTTGTGCTATGGCCTCCCAAGAGTTTATGTCTATCTCGAAGGCTTTGAGTGAGGTTTTGAGCGTATCCTTGTAACGCTAATTTTTTTTTTTTTGCCCTCCAGCTTTCCGTTTTCCGGTCAGTAGTTCCCCATAAAGGAATTGTTTGGGTGGTTGAGTGTTACTCATTCTGGCTACATGCCCTGTCCATCGAATTTGCGCCTTTTGAAGCATTGTGTGGATGCATGGGATATTACCTCTCGTGAGGACTTTAGTATCAGGTATCATTTGCTGCCATTTGATGTTCAGTGTTTTTCTGAGACAGCCTAGATGGAAGTGATTTATTTATCATAATAGCATTTTAGTGTCTTATAAGCTTCGATATGATGCATGATGCTCAGAATGCTTGGAAATCAATCTTCTTCTTCTTCAATCTCCCTGGAACTGCGAGCTAGTGTTCTTCACAGACCATGTTGTGAACATGTTGAAGCACAGCATCCTATTGGATCAGGAAGGGGGTAAAAGTCCCTTAGCGCAGGCAAAAAGGAAAGGTGGCATGCAGTACTTACTTAGCTGACTCCACCACTATGGGGACTATGGCGATCTCTGCCCTGTTAGCCAAGCTAGACCTGTTATTGGAGGTACCAACGAAGAAATGGAGCAGGGTCTGTGTTAACTATAGTTTGTCAGCCCTAACACTAGCATGTCAGCTATAGTTCGTCAGCCCTAACACTAGCATGTCAGCTATAGTTTGTCAGCCCTAACACTAGCATGTCAGCTATAGTTTGTCAGCCCTAACACTAGCATGTCAGCTATAGTTTGTCAGTCCTAACACTAGCATGTCAGCTATGGATCGCTAATTGCCGAAGAAACATCCTCTTCGCCCCCTTGGAAGACAGTCAGAAACTCAATGTTTGCTAGTGCAGATCTTGTCCAGAAATAACTTTTTAATGTCGCTGACTGACAACACACACCCCAACAGATAAAAACACTTGTAACATTTTTAAAAAACTGGCAAAGGCAAATCCAAACTGGAAAGCTGGTTAGATCTGGAAATGGTCTTCAGAAAAAAAGGATCTTCTTCTTCTTCGTTCGCTTCTACCACCAAGACCGCCCCGTGGTCCTACTGGATTTACTCCTGTGGTCGTCGATTGGTCCTGTGGTCCTCCTGTGGTCCCCAAGAGGGGCACAGGAGATCCCCGAGAGGACCACAAGAGGTTCGAAGTATCGCGGGGCTTCGACCTGTATTCTGGGTGGGTCGCAGAAGCGGGATTGCGTGACACCGTGGTTTTCATTGCACCAGTTTAATCTAGATTTGAACTTTCTCGCCGAAAAAAAGGATAAATTTGTTTCCCCTATAATTTTTGCAATTAAGATACCGTGGTTGTTAATTTTTACATATAAATGTCCAATATGATTGACTTACATGACATCTATGCGATTTTACGTTCATGTGTATGGATCATGAAGGTATTTTTCACACTTTGGTCATGCATAAAAAAGGAGTATTACACATAAAATAACTGCTTCTGCATGTTTTTGTTCCGTTTTTTTTTTCTTTTCTGAGAGTCAAGTTTTTTTGTAACTGCTACAGGAGCTAAATATAGGCATCACGTCATTTCCCATTTAAATGCCGGGTGTGTTTGTTATAATGTTCTTTGAGTGGTAGTGGGACTGGGAGACCACTCTGGTGGCATATTAAGAAGTGGTCGAGACAACGAACTGGGCTGACCCGTGGCGACGAATGATGGTATAAATAATTAATAAGGTGGAGGAGAAAGCCAGATATGTACGACGGGGCACCGACGATGTCGGAACCCGGGAGAATCCACATAAATCTCCCCCACCCCACCCCACACCCAGCGCCCACGCACCTACCCCTCCTTTAAAAAAAATAAATAAAATCCGTATTCTACTTGTATTTCCTTGTGTATGTTATTTATTTGTGACAGTTTACAGATTAACAAGATTAGCAAGATTAACAAAGACAGGACGGCCCCCTTTGGCCTCTCTCCTTAACGCGGCGCCCAAAACAGTCGATTCCCCCCAGCCACCTGTACGTAGTTTTCTCAGTTTCTCAGTCGCCCCTGACAGTCTTCGACAACTGAGAACCCAGTTCACCAGCTGATGCAGAATCAGTAATGATACTTGTAGATACACTGAACAAAGAATATGGGACATTGGTCACACTGCAGTGGATACAAAGTCACTGTAAAATCCCTGGTAATGAAAAGGCAGATAACTTTGCCAAATAGTGTTCACGGAAAAAAAGAAGTATCCTACCACACAGTTCACCAAATCTTTCGAGACATCACCAAAGAAAGGTGGCTGAACTAGTGGACATGAGAGAGTATTTGGCGAGCCCTGTACAAACACATGAGCAAACCTAATCAACATTAGGAATCACGTAAACTAAAAAGGCAGTCAAAGCACCATTTTCAAACTACGAACAAACGATATCACCTTAAACAAACACAGGCAAAATTAAGAAAAACCACAACCTAAATTGCAGTATTTTTGTTAAGAGAAGGAAATAGTTGAAAGTTTTCTACGTAAATTCCAAAACTACCTTACATTCTTCCCCTGCCGCTAAACGTCACATAGGCCTTGCAAGGTAGTTAGCCAGTTTTCATATTTTCGGGGAGTTTGTCAACCTTAGCAAGGGATTTTATGCCTACTATTTGGCCTGTCTTAAAAATGTCCTCTTTAGAGTTTCACGTGGTCGACCTCTTTTTCTTTGACCTGTTGTATTCCACTTGATAGTTTGTTCTGGGATTCTCTGGTTGTTTCTTCTCAACACATGACCGATATATGTCTGATCATTCATGTGACAGGTTGTTGTTCACTCATCTGCCTTGTCTCTGCATTGTTCTTGAATTTGCTCCACTTTATACCGAGTATTTTCCTTAGGAATTTGTTTTCAAAAGTCTAATTTGTTATTTCTTTAGTTATTTTCCAGCTTTCGCGTGCATAAATGAGGAGGGATATTACTTATGAACTGAATAATGTTAACATGGTTTTTGTGCTTATAACTTTTGAGTGCCATATTTCCTCAAGATTCTTGAAGGTCATTGCTGCTTTTGCAGTTCTAATTCTAACTTCCTTTCTTGTGTCACCATCCATTGTAGCTGCCGAGGTATGCAAATTGGTTTAAGTTCTTCGGAGTTGGTATCCGTGATGCGTCACCCTTGACTCTGTTGGTTTTGTTGTGAGTTTCCATAACAATTTCTTTATTTCCCCATCCAGAGTCGCCTGGTCCTTGCCGACGACATTTAACTGCTGTCAAGCAGGCACAAAGATATGTTAACAGCATGGGATTAAAGATCAACGTAGGAAAGACAAAGTTAATGAAGCAAAATGTGAACAGAAATGTACTGAGAGAAGATAACAAGCTAGTAAAGGAGGTCAACGAATTTGTATATCTTGGCAGTAGAGTAGTAGAACATGGAGACAGCACAGAGGACATCAACAGCAGACTTACTAGAGCAAACCAGGCTTTTGCAATGCTCCAGACTGTATGGAGATCTAAAAAAAGCTAAGCAGAAGATGAAAATTAGGATATTTAAGAGTAATATTCTAACTGAGCAGCTTTATGGAAGTGAATGCTGGAAAATCACCAAAACTTTAGAAAATTTGAATTCTTTTCAGATTAAATGTTTACGAAGAATGAGAAGAATATTTCGGCCAAGCACCATAAGAAATAACATCTTGTTGGCAGAAATGCAGATGAAGCCACTGACAGCAAGTATTGAGGAAAGACGCTGGCGATGGTTCGGATATGGGCTCCGAATGACTGACAACTCACTACCAAAAATAGCACTAAGATGGACACCACAGGGGACCAGAAGTAAGGGTAGACCAAAGGAGACATGGAGAAGAACAACAGAGAGGATGTTGAGCAACAGAAGGTTCACTTAGGCAGGAGCGGAAAAAAAGGCAAAGGGCAGGCATTTGTGGAAAAGCCTTGCGGAAACTCCATGTGCCATGGGCACTTAAGATTCGAAGAGAAAGAGAGAGAGAGAGAGAGAGTCAGTCGCCCCTAGGTGGGTCTCAGGATAAGGATGTTAGGCCCCAGACTATATGAACTACAAATAAAACTGCTTCTAAGACACCCTACAATTTAAAACTGTCTATATTCCAAGGTTGAACAACTACTGACGGCAGCCGAGTTCTTGACTCTAACATCAACTACCAAGAGCTTCTGGCTTGCAGAAGCAGGAAGATCTATCTACCATCACTATCTCCTCGCAAGAAGATCTATCTACCATCACTATTTCCTCGCAGGATGATCTATCTACCATCACTATCTCCTCTTTTAGCCACTGGCCATGTATGACCAAATGCACTGGGTTTTTCTACTATTTAAACAAAAATATATAACGCGGAAGAACCCATTATAACTTTGTGATTGTACAGTAACTTAACAAAATGATCTATAGGTTTTCCAGAACCGAGGTCCACGATAGGCTCCATAAATACTGTAATATCGATCTGCTTCTACGTCTTGTGTGAATTGATAAGCATAAGAACAATTTATTTATCTTTATATCCATGATAAATATTTACATAATAATTTACACAATTTAACCGATATGAGAACGTTCTGCCGATATTTCTAGTGTTTTTTAATGTTTATCCTCCAATGACGCTCAGATTCTAGCGATCAGGGAATATTTGAAGCCGTTTATCTCCCAGTCTTGTGCAGATATTTCGAGTTGTTTATCGCCTGTGGAGCAGCAGCTATATTGTGTAACACATCACTCTGAGTTTGCACGTTACTGACTTTTGATGTTGCTGGTACTTTCCGTGCAGCCGAAGTCCCGAAACATGGACATCGTGTCGGATGAGAAGTGGATTACGGTGGCTTTTCTGGAAGCCTCAGACTGAACCCCACAAACAAGCTCATCCGTAATGGTTAATGTGTCTGGGTCTAAGCAGTTTTCTCCCCCCCCCCTCAAAATAAGCAAATTAGTCTGCTGTTTAGGTCACCGCGAAGGAACCGGAGTAGGGTGGAGCCTGCTAAAGAAGTATTGCACGCTTCCCGCTTTTTAGCTGCACTCAAGGACTTGAAGGAAAAAGCCGCAATGACCCGCTCTCAATCCGACACGAGCTGTGCTTCATTACATTTACAGCATCGGCTGCAGAGAAACATAACTAGCTCACAGTTCTAGAGACATAACAAAGAAAAAGGAGGAGAAGATATTCATAACACCTGCTGCATACTTTCATAACTCAGCTGCTTATAACCTAACAAATTTGATTGCACAGAAAGTTTACCAGTTAGCCAAAATTAAACACTTTATCGACAAAGACACAAGAAAAATATACTACATATCACACATACAAACACACTTAGATTACTGTTCCACAATCTGGGATGGATGCTCAGTCTCAAACACAAAAAGGCTCCACTCACTTCACAAGCGAGCATTAAATCTTATTTGTGACAAACACCCAGTACAGACTGTAGATCAACACAAACAACTCAAAATTCTACCCCTCAAAAATAGAATCATTTTTAACAAAGTTAAGTTTGTTCACAGAATTCTGTCGCACAATGCTCCGCCTTACTTGTGGTCACTGTTTACGTATAACACTAAACATAGCCAGCGTTTAAAAAACTGTCTTCTTCCTAAACCCAGGATTGATCTGTACAAGAAAAGCCTTGCATACTCTCAGTACAGCTCTGGAACACCCTCCCCTACAATTTAAAATCCATTGGTAATACTTCATCCTTTAACTCAAACCTGTTTCATTATTTACTTGCTTGTAATTATATGCCTCCATAAAATAGCCAGTACTCTCTCAACACATGGCTCGTAAACCATCAAGTACTTCAATGACATAGTTAGAAAAGCAGCTTGTTAGATATTGTTAGAAATTATTTTAATGTTTGTTTTAAAAAAACATATGTTAGAAGATGATTTACAATGTATTTTTATTTATGTATATGTCTGCGTGTGTATGTGTGCGTGAGTACTATTTTATTAGGTTAATGACTTCTTCTCTTTTACCTTGAATGTAATAGTTAAATCTTACACTCTTTTGATATGTTTTCCTAATTTAATTTGTATTTTTTTACTAAATCAAGTGTGTGGGAAGAATGAAAGATGGAGTGATGAAGGGCAGAATGTAAGACGGGCCTGCGTGCCCAATTTTTTACCCTTGAAAAATAAAGATTCATTCATTCATTCAGTTAGGCAGCATATTTTCATGCTATTATATATCATCAACACAGGCTAGGTTCTTGACTATTTTCATGCTACTATATATCACCAACACAGGCTAGGTTCTGTAATATTTTCATGCTACTATATATCACCAACACAGGCTAAGTTCTTGAATATTTTCATGCTACTATATATCATCAACACAGGCTAGGTTCTGTAATATTTTCATGCTACTATATATCACCAACACAGGCTAAGTTCTTGAATATTTTCATGCTACTATATATCATCAACACAGGCAATGTTCTTGTATATTTTCATGCTACTATATATCACCAAAACAGGTTATGTTCCTGAACATTTGCAGATATGAAATTTGTTACTTTAACTATATATTGTAAGAACTAGCAAGACTAGCCGAGGATGCAGCACAGAAAGGTGAACCTGGCACATTATACAAACTAATCAACAATATCAGTGAAATACACAGGACAACCAACACTGTCAGTGCATTATATTGTACAACCAGCAATATACTTGTTAAAGATAAGCATGATCAACTCATCACATCGGAAAACGGGCAAGAAGAAAGAGGGACTGAATACTTTAAACAATAGAAACCCACAAATGTCACAAACCCACAAACTCCAATAGAAACCCACAAACAAGCACGTGAAACAAAACAAGTAATCACATAATCTGCTTACGAAGAATCAGTTATGGACGTTATAAAACAACATAAGACGAAAGATAATTCATTTCTCTTTACTTGTAGCACACAAGGATCAAATCGACGCTGAACACGCTCAAAAATTCTGTTTTTAGAAATATTAATCTTCCCAAGTGCCATATATATATATGAGGAGGGGGCAGTACAGTAGTATTAATTGCATTACAGAATAATTAGAAAAAAAAACTAAATATATTTCTTTTTTTTTTTTAAACGAAGTCTCCATTCTGCAAATCGTGGTGCAGCATCCAGCAGAGCTCAGCTTTTTGATAGATAAATTGACAGACTTCACTTCCACCTGGGCAACATCTTTTTATTGGCAGCTCTGGTTAAACGAAGAAGCCTTATTTTAGTCATAATTGTCTGAGATCGTCCCCACGAGAGAGCGTCTCATAGAAACAGACGAGACTGATAATTGCGGTGTCGGTGCAGCAGGATACAGGCGGAGAGGCGGCCGAGAAGGGTTGGATAAGAGAGGCCAGGATAAGGAGAAATCTTAAGATAAGAGGATGTGTGCAGTGATTATTAGTCCTTATCTGTGCCAAAATTGCTTCTGTCAGTTCCAATTAAAACAGAAAGAAACAAAAAAAAAAAAAAAGAAGAAACAAAGAAACTAATAAAAAAAAGTTAAAATGTTAATCGCTCAGTTAAAAAAATAACCCCCCCCCCAAAAAAAAAACAAAAAACAAAACGTGAAGACAAAAAAAAACCCCTGAAGATGGGTAATATCATCCAGGAAGTGGCTGGTTAGTACGGATGCCCAAGTACACTAAACGTAAGAAGAGAACACTGTGCACGAAAGAGAAAGGATTGTTAGACAAAGAAATTCAAGTTTGACTAAATAATGTATAGATCTCGCATTATCGTTTTCCATTATTCTATGGTTAAGCTTATTTCTTCACATAAATTTACGTTGTTCCAGTAATAGATTTTTCCCCACTGCCCAGTCCACGAAAGACGTACCGTGTACAGATACTTAGTCAAGTGAGGAGCAATTCTGCTTGAGCTCGCAGCTTTATTTGAAAAGGAAGCGAAAGCCCAAAGTTCTGAACAAAGTGCAAGGAAACTAGACCTTGCAATACAAACATTGTTCGCTGTTAGTGTGGCTGATTATGCACACTCAGCATTTGGTAGAACCAGGGAAGATCCTCAGCACTTGTTAGATCCAGGGAAGTTCCTCGGCACTTGGTAGAACCAGGGAAGTTCCTCAGCACTTGGTAGAACCAGGGAAGTTCCTCAGCACTTGGTAGAACCAGGGAAGTTCCTCAGCACTTGGTAGAACCAGGGAAGTTCCTCAGCACTTGGTAGAACCAGGGAAGTTCCTCAGCACTTGGTAGAACCAGGGAAGTTCCTCAGCACTTGGTAGAACCAGGGAAGTTCCTCAGCACTTGGTAGATCCAGGGAAGCTCCTCGGCAGAATGGAGCTCAGCTGATCCCCATAGCAGCGACATCCAAGTACATTAAGATACACTGCTTATAACAGAATCTCGGATTAATTGCGAGCCTTCTTAATTTTCCGTGAAAGTTAATGAGAAATCAAAGTGTTCATTCATTCCACGTGAAGGATGAGAAATCAAACTGTTCATTCATTCCACATGAAGGATGATCTCTCACGACCTCATATTACTTCATGTGAGCAATTTGTATCTTAATGTACCAGATGTCCGCTGTTGTGGGCTCAGCTGAGCGTTCTATTCTTGCAGCTTGCGAAGATTAATATTGAAGAGAGCAATAAAAGAGGCCTAGCTTCAAGACACACAGACAATGGTAATATCGAAAAGAATAAACACAACCAAAGTGCAACATTCTTTCACATGAGAAGACATTGACACAAGTAAATAAATTCAGTCACCTTGGAACAACAATAACGTCTGATGGCAAGTCCACAAATGAAACAAAATCATGAATAGGTCAGGCAAAAGCAGCTTTTTACGACATGAAGAAGATACAAACAAATAAGAAAATATCACTGAAAATGAGGAAAACAGTATTACAGTGCTATATTCATTCAATATTGCTATATGGTTGTGAAACTTGGATAGTCAACAACAACAGCAACAACAACAACAACAACAACAACAAAAATTGACAAAGAAATTCGAAGTATCAGAAATGTGGTTTTGGCGAAACGGCAGTTCCTCTGGGCAGACAGAAAAAAAAATGAAGAGGTCCTCAAAGAAGTTTCAGAACAAGGAAAACTGGTTAAAACGATAAGAAAAAGGGCAATCAAAATTTCTGGGACATATAAGAAGACAGAAGTTGGAGAACCTGGGAATGTCTCGAAAATTCAATGGAAAAACAAAAATAAGAGAGGAAGGCCAAGAGTGACCATGTGACATGGAAAAAAGAAAAGTATCTGAGTTAAACGGAAACACTAAGGACCGCACGAGATGAAGAAGGATGCGTGCCAACAGTGTCCAACACAGTCGCTCACGAATATACGTACGAACAGTATCTTCTGCATAAAACTCTACTAGTAGCTGGAATGCGTTATTTGATGCCAATCTTTGCGCTTCATGAGGGCTTCTTCAGAACACTTACTTTCTCCCCAAGACATGGTGAGAGAGAGAGAGAGAGAGAGAGAGAGAGAGAGAGAGAGAGAGAGTTCTAAAACGGTGTAATAAATGAAATGACATTTAAAAATGTATGAATCAATCAGCCGAATTCTCCCCCTTGTCTTTAGATTCCTATGCCATGTTGTCTTACTTTATCTTTCTTCCCAGCTTCCCATAATTCCCCCAGCTTTCATTACATAACATTAATTTATCGAAAATCGCTTTTATTGGAGGGAAAATATCATCGCGCCACGGCACATTACCTCCCTTCGGTAGCCATTACACGAGCTGTTATTACTGGAATATCGCCAGATCCTAGGGTATTAATTTAGCTGTGGACATGTCCAAGCACGAGCCAGACTCATGTTTCATGCACAAACTGACGCAGGACTCAATTTAACACGGAGTCGTAAAACGGGGGTGTAATTGTAATGGATCATATTACTCCGCGATCCTTGGGACTTTTTCCGATCCTCCAAGCTATAAAACCCTGAGATGGCTAATTGAACTACAGATCAGAAATTGGACTATAGAAATTCCGTAATCTGCACCGAGTCCATTCCTTCACACATTACACTAGACCGGAGACTAAAGCGAAGACTAAAGTATTGGCTTTAGTGAAAAGCAAAAGCATGAAATATTCATGGTATTCAGAGTGCCAGTCGCATTCAAATGTTAACTGAAGTTAGCTCAAATAATGGGCTGGTGTAGCTGAGGTTTTTTTTTTTTTCTCATAGGACCAAGAGATAGCGTTCATTATACAAGCTTGTATGTGGCAGCATTATATGTACATCTATATGTATTCCCAAATTACCTCCCAAAAATGTTTTCTGGGAGATATAAACTTAGCGAATTCCTTTTTTTTTTTCTGAGAAAGATCTGTAAGAATACCATGACAACAAATGTATTCAGAGATTAGTGGTCACATAAATGAACAAGAAAAAAAGGGGGAGGGGGGGGGGAAGAGGTTGGGTCGGAAGATCAAAGCTCTTCAGCTTATGACCTGTTTTCACGGACTTAACAGTGCCACGCCCAGACTTGTTACCCTGGGTGGGAGGTCGGACGCTGGTCTCTGAAAAACGGAAAATGGCTGCCTGCAAGGGGAGGTATACCGTATTGCATATGTATATACCATAATGCTTCTTCTTCTTCTTCTTCGTTCGCATTGTCTGTCTATATCTGCAGTCCTGTCTCTTGGATAAATTTCACTGTTTTTTTGTAACTCATGTATGGAACCGTAGAGCTTATCTTCTTTAGTGGTATCACTGGGCCAGTAATTATTTCTCAGTGTATACAATGATGCGTATGTAAATACTACTGTCAATGAATGACTGGAATAAAAGGTGATGGATGGATGGATGGATGGATGGATGGATGGATGGATGGATGGACGAATGAATGGATGGATGGATGGATGGATGGACGGACGGACGGACGGACGGACGGACGGACGGATGGATGGATGGATGGATGGATGGATCTCTATATATTGTATACTCAGACCAAACGAAGTGAAATTGTGTAGCTCACGGTGGTTGCACGCTCCTGTGGGACTCCTGACTTGTCCACATGGTGTCTCAAATTCTCATTATACAGCAGAGATCTCTTGACTACAGTTATAAACTTATAAAACGCCCGTGTAGTTACCGGGACATCTGGAGAGAAAAGAATAGAATCACTGCCACCTTCTACGCATGTCGTAAGAGGCGACTAAGGAGGTTGGGGGATAGGCCAAAGACCTGTTCTCTACAGAAACACGGAGAGGAACACCAGGAAACTTTGTCTTTGAAAAGGAAGGGACTCTGATAACAGAGCGCGTGACGTTGTGCAGTCAAAGCCGAAAGGAAGCTGCAGAACCGACATCCCAACTGAGTACCAGGACACCTTTTGCCATGGCATGTCGGAATATTAGAACAATGTATGAAAGTGGAAAGGCTGCCATGACAGCGAGAGAAATGAAGAGATATAATATAAAGATACTGGGGCTGAGCGAAACACACTGGGCAGGAACAGGTAAGCTTAGACTAGCAACAGGGGAGACAATCCTATTTTCAGATCACCAAAACCCAGATACAACACACTTAGAGGGCGTGGCGCTAATGCTATCCAGAGAGTCCCGTAGATCATTGATGAGCTGGGAGGCTCAGGGATAATTACAGCCCGCTTCTAAACAAAGAAGAAGGATGTTAAGTTGAATATCATCCAGGTATACGCGCCAACAAATGATGCAGAAGAGGTACGAATTCTAGAACACATTGCAGGAAACCTAGACCAGCAAGGCAACAAACATATAACAGTTCTAATGGGGGACATCAATGCAAAGGTAGGTAAGATCAACACAGGTTATGAGAAAGTAATGGGTCAAAATGGATTAGGAATAATGAACGAAAATGGAGAAATACTAGCAGATCTATGCATGCTCAACATTTATGATAGTATTCTCCTAATTTATGGGAGACAAGCAGTACTGGTATTCAAGAAACAATTAATAGAGTAAATACCCTTGGTTGAAAGGTAACAGCCCGAGATAAGCGTCCGACGTGAAATCTCAGTGGGCAAAAGTTATAGTATAAAAACCACTCACGATATTTTCAAGAGGGAGACGTTACAATGTTTGAAAAAGAAGTCTTACTTGTTTTGATGCAGAGACAGAGCCTTACGATGTTTCAGTTAGGAGAATGTCTTGTCTTTGGACAGAGTTTTTCAGTAGTAGCAGTTTTTAGCAGAGGCAGTTTAAGTTAAGATGAGGGCTTAGTTTTGATGCAGTTGAAGTTCTTGTTATAATTTTTTTCTCGGGTGGAATTTATGCATGTATGCTTTTTTTTTTTTGTGTTACAAGTAAAAATGTAAGGTTTTCTCCGTAGAGTTTCTCATGCCGGGAATTGATATTGTAACTGGCATTGTATTCTTCTTACAAGCCTGATGGGCTGTTTCCACCCTCATTACATCATCTGCCATTTTTTCCCATCAATAAATATGTGTACTTGGTATTTTCTTGAAGTTGTAGTTTTGGTTGCTTTCCCGTGAAATGTTATATGTTGTGAAGTTGATGACTGCAGGTCTCAGTTAATACTTGGTGTTCTGCTGTAGCATTGTGGAGAGCCTGGTGTTCTGCTGTAATATTGTGGAGAGCCTGGTGTTCTGCTGTAGCATTGTGGAGAGCCTGGTGTTCTGCTGTAATATTGTGGAGAGCCTGGTGTTCTGCTGTAGCATTGTGGAGAGCCTGGTGTTCTGCTGTAATATTGTGGAGAGCCTGGTGTTCTGCTGTAATATTGTGGAGAGCCTGGTGTTCTGCTGTAGCATTGTGGAGAGCCTGGTGTTCTGCTGTAATATTGTGGAGAGCCTGGTGTTCTGCTGTAATATTGTGGAGAGCCTGGTGTTCTTGTTATGTTGCGGTATGAATAGTTAAGCAACAGATTTTACAAACTTGACTCAACATCGAAGCATTTGTAAAATGGCAACAAGATGAGAAAGTAACAAGAAATTATATAGTTTAAGCAGCAGATACACCACTTTCAATATATACAGTTATTTTATGAAATTGACAGTGCACGAACAAAGCGCATACTTTTACACATTGTCATTGTATATTTTCACATAAAACTATACACAAAGCCACGTGGATGTCGCCAGATCATGTCACTGAGATCCAGATAGACCATACTGATATCAGCAGAAGCTTTCGCAGAACATTGCAAAATGTCAGAGTGAAACGAAGTGCAGATGTATCTTCTGACCACTACCTACTGATAGCTAAACTGAGAATGAAACTGAAGAAGCACCACAAAACAGACAAGGTAAAGAAAATATATAATATGGTACTGTTGGAAGACCCAGAAATCGCAGAGAACTTTAAACTGAAACTGAGCAACTAACAGGATTTGGGAAGAAGAGAAGGTTCCAGAGGAATGGAAGGAGGGTCATCTTATAAAACTCCATAAGAAAGGAGATCTATTAGAATGTAAGAACTATAGAGGCATCTCCTGCTCTCAATACCCAGCAAGGTCTTCAGCTGGATTTTGCGAAATACAATTAAAACATCAGTAGATAGTAAACTAAGAGAAGAGCAAGCAGGTTTCAGGCAAGGAAGATCCTGAACTGACCACATTGCTACAGTGCGAATAATAGTAGAACAGTCAATTGAGTGAAATTCTTCACTGTTAGTTACATTCATTGATTATGAAAAGGCGTTTCTTATGTAACAGTACTCGAATATCGCACTGGTTTGCATAGATTTTTTTCTACCAAAGGGAAAGAATCTGGTAGAAAATTTAAACTTTGGTACGTTTTTACTCAAGGTCAGTTATGACATGCTGAGTTAAGTTTTGATTGTCTAGACAGGCTAAATTTAGTAACAGAAAGTAAAAACCAAAGGTCAGCAGACAGATAATCAGATGATGGTCAGACGTCACGTGGGTTTAGCTTAGAGAAGGTTCTATGTAAAATTGTGCCATATATTTAAGCTTCAGCAACTTGAGGTAAGAAAAATGAGAAAAGTTCGAAGGGAAAAAGTGGAATGTCTGGTCGACATGTCATGTCATCCAGACGAAAGGAGTAACTAAAAATAATCTCAGAGAAAATATATAAAAGAGGCAGGTTCTAAGGACTGTCATAGCCTTAGGTGGGGTGGGTGATACGCTCTCCACTCCAATTAAATGTCTCCTAGGCGTGCGCCTCAAATAGCTTCTGACAGTCACGTCCAGCTCCTGGCCTTCTCGTAGTGGAACTATTCAAACTGACAGGAGAAGGGTCGAAGGCGAATATCTGGCTCATGAAAGCCAGACGTTTCGGTTAGATGAGAGTCCTTTTGGTAACTCATCTGACAGAAGGAAAACTCTCTTTAAAAGCCCTGCTGGCGAGATTCTTCAGCTGCCGTGCGTGAAGTTGGGCTCCTCCCAGCCAGTGAAGAAAGGCGCGTATGGGGCTGCCGCGCGGCGCCACTGTGGAAAAGGTGAAAGAAAGGATTAAGTGAAGTAATCACTAGTCTCGAGGTCAGGACTGCTCAAATCACGGCACCTCTGCTCTGAAGGTCGGCCATGTCCTATGTGCACTCATAGCGGGCAAATTGCCTGTTGGCGAGATTCTTCGGATGCCGCGCGTGGCGTGAAACTCCTCCCGACAATAAAGAAAATGCGAAAAAGCAATTAGAGTTGCCGTGCGGCGCCGATGTGAAAAGGTGATGGAAAGGATAAAGTGAAGCTTAATCGGTATGTCCAGTAGTCTCGCGGCGAGAGCTATTCATACCACGGCACCTCTGCTTTAGAGGCCGGCCACGTCCTACATACTGGTGAAATATGCCTAAACCGGCTTAAACCAGGGGTGAAACTTGATGGCTAATCATGTCACGGTACCTCTGCTTATAAAATTGACAAGTTGTGAACTCTTATTCTTATGACTGAAGACATTAGTGTTCTTTACTATCATATTACTGGAGAAGATGTTCTTTCATGAACACATCACAGATTTCACAAATATTACAATTTCACTAGATCAGATCAAGTCCGATGAAATGTTCCTCCATTATTTAATTTTGACAAATAAGTTCAAGATGTAATGTCGACAACATCACTTGGATTAAATCACTTAATCATTTGTTCGCAATATGAAACTCTATCATATTCTACATGCAGCATTCAAATTCACAATATACTATACTTGATACTAGAACTTTTCCTATCTCAGTATTATATCAGTTGTGCACACGTGGTCACCTATTTTCTTGTCTAAAATCACTTTACTCGAAGTTCCAAATGTGTCAATTCTTCTTAATCACTTGAATCACTTGAAAACCATCTTCCGTCTAACACTACTTTTGATTTTATATCGTCTCGTCCTCTTTCTTGTCTGTCTTCTGATTTCTTCTGACGGTCTTCCTCGGCCGTCTCTCAATCGCAGTGTGCTAACGAACAAAATCTACTTTCCTCTTCACTGGATTTCTTTTCTTATCTCTCATCTGATGGTTTCTCGGCTATTCTGGTCGGACCTTCTTTCTTCACTCTTGATTGTCCACGTGCACTAACCATCCTTCTTGCAGTTCTAGTCAGTCGTTACTTGCCGGACTGACGATGTTCTGACGATCTCCCTCCTCTGTCTCCTCTCTCTTCTACTTCTATACTTCTTGGTTTTCCTCCTGTCTCCCCGCTCGCCTTTTTATCTTCAAGTCCAGCTTGACAGATTAACCAATAAGTATTTTGGCTCCACCCTTCAGATGTCCACTGATTCCCATGAGCGTTCTGATTTTCCGTCATTCAAACTGACCCGTGACTTATCTCGCGTAAGTCATTTGTCCAATAGGCCACTCCTCTAAATATTTAATTGGTCAGCTGGCCGAGTTGGTCACTCCTTTATTTAAAAACCGTGCGCAACAGCTTCCTAACGCGTGTCAGTTTCGTCTATATACTTGTTATTTACCCAAGTCATTATCTTGCTCTTTCATGCCGGAGATTTTATTGTGTCCTTGCTTTTTCATTGTGTCTGCCTTTTCTATTCGTCTTTTCTATTTTGTTTTCACGTGTCAACGTCCAGTCACCACTTTATTATCACTGGACCATCCTACCTTCTGGCGTCCTTCCTTTGTATTATCTTTATCTCAGCGTCACTGAGTCGAGTCTTTTTCTATTCATTGTTTCCACTGTTATTTTTGTCCGCGTCTTGTTCTAGTGTCATGGAAGTTTTATACCTTTCTCTTCCTTTTGCTACCTACTTTTCTCTGTCGCTATTCGATGTTACTATTTTGTTGACAGTATATTTTCACAATCATATTCATTAATAATAATAATAATAATAACAACTATAATCATTAATTACAAGGCCATGCTACAAATCTCCCCATGTTTTAGTCATATTGTTAACATTATGACTACAAACAACTAGCAAAGTGCCTTGTAAATAATAAACTACCCACATATGTTTCCATCTGAACAACACACAAGAAAAAAAAATCACTTTACAGTTACCTCCCCTTGTTTTTAGTCAGAATGTTAACCGCCAGCTATATCGACTGCTTTGTTTAAATACCTGGTAATTAAATTCTCTCAATACTTCATAATCATCATAGAAAAAAACATGTAAGATAATATTTACATCTTGTTAAAAAAATGCCCATTAAATATGAATTAATTTTTGTTCTTTTGATGATACCTATTCTGTATCAAAGTGTCTTCCCATACACACTCAAGAAAAAAAAAACATACATTCTTTCAAGTGACAACAAAATAATGTCAAAACATTTGAGGCCCAACCTCAAAACAAATCACTTCGTTGACCTTGTGATGAATTTACATTGACTAACCTCCCGATTCTCATGTTCAGTGGCAACAATAGGATATATCACATATATTCCCTGACATATACTCAGTGTGAAAAATTGGATTTACTTGCTCCTTGAAAACCATAATACTTCCATCATACTCTCAACGAAATTCTTCCATTGACATCAATTATTCCACCCCCCAAGTACCTATCTATCCATGATAATTTTGGGGTCTCCGTGTCAATATTTGCTAGTTATTGTTACTCCCAATACAACCTTGTTGGTTACACTAACCAATATGGCAAAACCCAAGTATTCCACTCTAATGTATCTATTATACACCAAAATCTGTCTCAGTATCTCAAAAACTGGAAACATGTAATTCATCATCATCGAGAGAAAAAAATATACCTAACTAATACCTGCTATAACACTGACATTCTCAGTTTTGGGACAATACAGTAGTAGTAATACCAAAAAAAAAAAATTACATCATCAGTGCGAGCCATATTAGTCTCATCTCTCGTAAACATAAAAAGAATATGTAACTCTATCATCGGTAAAGAATTACCACTTATATATTATATGTATGCGCATCAATTTGAAACCTGAAAATAACATTACAAATACCTCGCTGCTAGTGCCTCTTATTTCGTCTCATTCATTTACCTCTGTACTTACTTTCTCTGTTTCTTGTAGTGTGATTATTTCCTTTCTCATATACCATTTCATCATTAACATCTACCTTATCCAGACATGAAATATGGTATGATTTACCATGCTGATGAAACAAATGTCCCTGTTCATGATAACCAAAACCTTCTAGTGGCAAACGTTTGTCATTTTCGGTCATATGTGGATTTGCAAGGATGGTCTCCCGAGTGATCGGAGGTCTACTGATACTAGCAATAACCTTTGGTGTTTCATCTGACTGTTGCTTAACTTGAGTTTCATAGCAGTTACGCGTTTTATTTGACCTAATCATCTCAAGGTCTGCGTCTGCATCACATCTACCATTTATTAATGCAGCCCTTATCTCTGCTGCTGTTATAGTCCATCCTACTGTTTCCTTACCATTATCTTTTTCCTGTCCTTTATTTGGCTGTATCTGAACGCTGCCTATTACTTTGTTTTCATTGGAAACTGTATTTTCTCTTTCGCCATATTTTGCTTTACATTTTTCTTCTATAAAATCATAATTGTATGTGAGATCTGCCTTACGGTGAACTTTATTAATCTGCACAAACATCTCTGATGTGGACTGAGGGGGTGTATCAGAACTCCACAATTTCTCCATTGTTCTATTTCTTAATTGTCAAGAACAATAAATCCTTTTGATGTTGTCTTTCTGATTGTCTCCACCTTATCTACTAGCGCTTTATTGATTTTTTTTCTTTATGTATTTATTATTGTGTCGTTCCGTTATATTTAGGTTCCTCACTGCCTGTATCTGTGAACTAGTATTAAGATTAGGTTGATGTTTCCTTATATGTGACCATCTGTTTAACGCCGAATCATGTTTAGTGAGATCCTTCAATGCATCCTCTATGTATATCTGTCCATGTTTGTTATCTAATGCGGGACAGCCCACGCGTACATCATTAATTATTTCATTCTTCGTTGTGTGTGATTGTGACCTACTGGTATCATTTAGAAAATCTTTCATAAATGTTTTAAGTTCATCTTCATCTGGAATATCGTCATAATTTGACGTCCGTCTTTCATCATTCATGTTAATATTTACATCACATATTGTGCTTTGTGAACTACTTGTACTATCAATTTTTCTCTGACAGTTATTACATTATTTTACATTATCTTCTTTCGTTTCAATCTTGCCTTCTCCCATACAAGTATAACTATCTCTTGTCGCTATAATTACAGTACCGGTTTCTTCATCTTTGCTGATATAATAAGACTGCGTAGCTATGTCATTTAACACGATCCTGTCTGTTTCTAGCTAGTATCATCTGTTTCAGTGGCTACAGTGGTTGTGGCTACATCCTTCGTCTGTATTAAACAGTTTTTATTCATTTTAGTACCTATATCAGCTGTATTCTCCTAACTAACTCTCTATCTGTCATAAATGTCTGGGTGTCTCTGGTTAATTTGTCTTTAGCTGTTGACATATCTCTTTTGTCTTTAACTGTTTGGCTACTAGCCTCGACTAATTTTAACTTAGTTGTATACATCTTCGTCTATTATTTTGTCTATCTGTGTTTGATTTCGACGCACTGCAGAATGTCTTTCTTTCTTCATATTCTTATCAAACCTTTCGGCGTTGTGTGGCATATATCTGCAGTCATTTCTTCATATTCTTATCAAACCTTTCGGCGTTGTGTGGCATATATCTGCAGTCATTTCTTCATATTCTTATCAAACCTTTCGGCGTTGTGTGGCATATATCTGCAGTCATTTCTTCATATTCTTATCAAACCTTTCGGCGTTGTGTGGCATATATCTGCAGTCATTTCTTCATATTCTTATCAAACCTTTCGGCGTTGTGTGGCATATATCTGCAGTCATTTCTTTCAAACGCATTTTTGCTGGTATTTTTCTCCATACCCTGTGCCGTTGTAGGCTGTTTGTCTATTTTGATAACTCATGTCTGTATGATGTCCCTGGTTTTGATAACTCATGTCTGTATGATGTCCTTGGTTTTGATAACTCATGTCTGTATGATGTCCCTGGTTTTGATAACTCATGTCTGTATGATGTCCCTGGTTTTGATAACTCATGTCTGTATGATGTCCCTGGTTTTGATAACTCATGTCTGTATGATGTCCCTGGTTTTGATAACTCATGTCTGTATGATGTCCTTGGTTTTGTTTCTCCTTCCATGACTCTCATTTCTATAAAAATTGTTCTGTGTCTGTCTGAAGTCTGCTCTATGATTAAAAACTGCAAACCTTTCCTGTCTCTTTACCTAACCCAGCTACTTCTCTCCTCAGATATCTGATCTCCAATTTTAATATATCTATTTCAGGTGTTTCTGTAATCTGTTCTGTCATTCTCTTTAACATTCTCTGTGAAAAATCTCTCTATTATTCTTATCATCATCATCATGTGCCGTGCCGACTGGCGTTGGCTATTATGCTTCTCCAGAGTACGCGATCCTTCATGCAGGCCATCAGCTCAGTTGGTGATCTCCTCTCACACCATCCCGTCAGACTGTCCAGTATCATTTCTCTTGGTCTTCCTCTTGATCTTCTTCCTTCTATTTTTCCTGTTGTTATAATATTTTCAATGCCCCCTCTTCTCATTGCATGTCCTATGAAAGTACATTGTCTCTCTCTTATCTTTTTGACAAGGTTTTTTGTCTCTCCAGCTCTTCTCCTACATTCTTCATTAGTTATTTTTGCTGTCCAGGGGATTCGCAACATTCTTCTAATAAACCACATTTCTGCTGCTTCTAATGATTTTTGTGCAGACTTGCCTATTGTCCATGATCTATTATTCTTACTCAATGAAATAATCAGTGAAATCATCAATATTTTCTAGAGAAAAAATGTACTAACAAAGCAGTACAAATCAAACAAATATACACTATGCAATTACAACAACAATCTAACTAATTCCTAACTTAACTGTCTCTTGTTCTTGGCCGAATACACTGTCCCTCCGTCGTTGATGTTGTCGCTCCTTGCGAATGTCTAATTACTGTTCTCTATATACCACCATTATTAAACAAACAATTGTTCATATCAGTTCGTCCTAGCACGTAATCGTCTGTACTTCGCGTTGTCCTATCGTCGTTGATTTCGTTGTTAATAATATGATGATGTCGGAGTTCTGAATACCACAACCGTTAGAAAGATCAAATGTTCTATATCTGTCTAAATCACAAAAAGTTTCGTTATAACATCAGCACATGATGGCTAGTACTTGGCGTTGTGTTCGCTTTTACTCCAGGTCGTCTCCTCCCGAGCTTCGGAAATAGCCCCGGGGACCATTATCTTTTTCTGTTCACTGTTACCACTGTTTACTTTTGTCCGCGTCTTGTTCTAGTGTCATGGAAGTTCTATACCTTTCTCTTCCTTTTGCTACCTATTCGATGTTACTATTTTGTTTACAGTATATTTTCATAATCATATTCATTAATAATAATAACAACAACTATAATCTTTACTTACAAGTCCATGCTACACGCTCTAGAGGTCGGTCACGTCCTAAACACGCTCATATTGGGATAATATGCCTAAACTGGCTCAATCCAGGGGTGAAACTTAATAGTGGCGAGGATGATTTGTCATCCTAGACAAAAGCTCCGTCCTGGTCACAACAAGGAAAGGTAGCGGCCACGACCACAAAATGCTGAAGCCGGAGATACTGGACCAGTGCAGTCTAGACAGGCAACCATCTCTCATCCGGCGGGGATGTATGCATATCCAAATCTCGCTGAGGTTTTCCGGTGAGAAAGTCCAACGCTGGACTGGATGGGCAACCACCTCTCACCCAGCGGGGATATGCTGATATCCAAAACACGCCGAGGTTTTCCGGTCAGAAAGTCCAATTCTAAATTAAACTGGTGCAACGAAACCATGGTGTCACGCAATTCCGCCTCTGAGGCCCACCAAGAATTCAGGCCCAAGCCCCGCGATACTCTAAACCTCTTGTGGTCCTCTCGTGGATCTCTTGTGGTCCTTTCGGGGACCACATGGAGACCACGGGACACATCGAGGACCACAGGAGTAAATTCGGCAGGATTACGGGTCGATCTTGGTGGTAGAAGCGAACGAAGAAGAAGAGATATAAAAAAGGCGGAGCTGGCCAAGCAAGGAAGAAAAAAAAAAAAGAACAGTAGAAGTTATCGTTTTGGACAGAGTAGGTTAGGCTAGCTTGTCTGTGACGATATGTAGTTTTGTGCTGTGTCTAGTTGGTGTAGAACTGTTAGAAGTGTAGTTAGATGTTCTGACGGCAGAGATGTCTACGGATGGCTGTAACTGCCGGGAATTTAGTCTACATGCTGTCTGAGTGGAGATTTGTCCTGTCATGAGGTTTTGGACATGCATGCCATCATCGTCATCGTCACCCTGTGCATTAGTAAAAATCTTTAAATATAATATTGCTGCTGCTGTTGCTCCACTGCGAGAGTGGGCCTGGAAGCAAGAAAGTCTGCGAAGCGAATAACAAAACAGACGCAAAAGAACGTAGAACAGCCGTAGATTAAATGAAATAAAATCTTAAACAATCATTATTACGGTGGGCAATAGTATACATTTACAGAGAGATGAACAAGTTAATTCTATACATAAGTAGAAGATAGAATCCCCCCGAGAGTTCTGCTATACTTAGTTTAGATCGTAGAATGCTATAGAAACTACTGAAACACTATGGTATCCCAGCCAAGATAACAAAGCTTATAAAGACCATATATGAAGGAACAATTTGTTGAATTGAACATGGAGGAACTCTCACAGAAAGTTTTAAAGTGGAAACAGGCGTGCGGCAGGAACGTTTGCTATCATCATTCCTATTTCTTCTAGCAATTGATTGGATCATGATAACTACCAAACAAAAAGAAATCGAATACAATGGACGTTGTGGAACCAATTGAAGGATCTTGACTTTGCAGATGATGTGGCACTTCTGGCACACAGCTATGCACAATTACAAGAGAAACTTCAGATCTTAAGCAAGAATTCAGCTAAACAGACACACAAAAAAAACAAAGATAATGAAAAGTAATAGTGCAAGTAATAGTCTCATGATCTTTTTCTTCTTCGTTCGCTTCTACCACCAAGATCGCACTGTGATCCTACTAAATTTACGCCTGTGGTCCTCGTTAAGTCCTGTGGTCTCCTGTGTGGTCCCCGACAGGACCACACGAGATCCTCGAGAGGACCACAAGAAGTTCAGTGTATTCTTGGTGGGTCTCTGAAGCGGATTGCTTGACACCGTGAATCTCATGATAATTGAGAGAGTGCCAATTGAGAAAGTAGAGTATTTCACATATTTAGGCAGCATAGTGGATAAATAATGAGGGAACAGAAAAGGATGTTAAAGCTAGAATAACCAAGGCCAGGACAACATTTGTCCAACTTAACAAAATATGGTCATCTAAGAACATCAAAACAAGAACCAAACTTAGACTTTTCAATACAAACGTAAAGACTGTCCTACTATATGGTTCAGAGATATGGGTTATGACCAAGACAATACAGCAGAGGATACAAACGTTCATGAACTACTGTTTGAGGAGGATTTTAAACATTAAATGGCAGGACAAGATCAGGAACGAGGAGGTCTTGGAAATGGCAAGGCAAGAACCTATGAACCTACAAATCATGTCTAGGAAGTGGAGGTGGATTGGCCACTTTCTGAAGAAATCCGACACCAATGTAGCAAGACAGGCATTGACATGGGATCCTCAAGGAATTAGAAAACGGGTAAGACCTAGACTTACTTGGAGAAAAGAAATTATAACAGTGCTCAGAGACAAAGGGTACACATGGACGGAAACAGAGAATAATTCCAAGAAAAGGGATGACCGGAGAGCCTTTATCCGTGGCTTATGCTCTCAAGGGAGTGAAAGGCAATGATGATGATGATGATGATGAAACTTACAAAGATCTCTTTACTAAAGTTCTAAACTTATAAAAGTCAGATATTTCTTGAATAAAATTCTAAACCTATAAAAGTCAGATATTTCTTTAATAAAATTCTAAAGTCAGATATTACTTTACTAAAGTTCTAAACTTATAAAAGTCAGATATTTCTTTACTAAAGTTATAAACTTGTAGAAGTTAGAGATCTCTTCAAGAAAGCTCTAAACTTATAAAAGTATAATGCGCTAAAGCCACTTTGTCTCGATCCCGTGTTAAAGGCTTACAAAGGTTTTTTTCCCCCAGAACATCTTGACGCCAGTTTCAAAGTTCTGGCGCCAGGAGAACCAAAAAAAGAAAGACATGAAATAAAAACTCAGGATCGGATTCATTATGTTCCTCGATTCTCATCTTTTCGGCAGAACTGTGCATTTTGACATTTGTTTTTTTTAAATTTTAATTTGATCTCTGAAATTTTTGTCAAGTTTTCATTAATCAGTGTGCTTTGGGGAGCGAAATAATTAGAGCACTAGTCTGTCATGACGGGGTCAGTGGTTTAAATCCAGCCAGAGACACACACCTACCCCCTCCCCTTCTCCCCGTCTGTAGGAATGGGTGCCTGGCTCTTACTGTGATCGCCCGTACGGAGCAGAAAAAAAATGATCGCCAGCTCTTCTCTGTCGAGTTCGTAGGAAGCCATTTGACAACCAGGGTTTTCTTTTGCCCATTTATTCTTGGGTGTCAATTTTATCACAGATTTAGTTTCTTCGTGTCATGCTTATATCTGCCACCTTCCTTTGGTAGGATGTCAGTTGTTTCGTTGCCAGACATAACGCAATGAGACGGAATCTTGGAGGAAAAGCTTACTTACCTGGTATATGGTTGTTCACAGGTCATGTAGGGTTTCGTCTCTGTGGCTTTTTAATGGAGTGATTACTGACATTGCATCAGTCAGGGACACTACATTTTCTTTAACTTTTTTTTTCTTCTGTTAGTAGGGCTTTTCCTACAGTTTTTTGGGAGGCCTCTGTCTCTGCTCTGTAGATGCTGGAAATTTTCCCTGTTGCTAACGACAGCGTCCTGTATTACCCACTGTTTAGTGCTGAGGACTCCCCCTGCACTGTTTAGTACTGAGGACTCCCCCTGCACTGTTTAGTACTGAGGATTCCCCCTGCATTGTTTAGTACTGAGGACTCCCCCTGCACTGTTTAGTACTGAGGATTCCCCCTACACTGTTTAGTACTGAGGACTCCCCCTCCACTGTTTAGTACTGAGGACTCCCCCTCCACTGTTTAGTACTGAGGATTCCCCCTACACTGTTTAGTACTGAGGACTCCCCCTACACTGTTTAGTACTGAGGACTCCCCCTCCACTGTTTAGTACTGAGGACTCCCCCTCCACTGTTTAGTACTGAGGATTCCCCCTACACTGTTTAGTACTGAGGACTCCCCCTCCACTGTTTAGTACTGAGGACTCCCCCTACACTGTTTAGTACTGAGGACTCCCCCTCCATTATTTTGATAGAATCACGCGAGAGACCATCATCATAAATATAGCTTGGATTATCATTACTGCACTCCGGATCACAGGTACTCAACTCTCTTCCCCCCACCCCCACCCCAAATATTCACCAGTTTTCTGCAGTTGATAGAGCCCCTTCCTTTGTTGGCTGACAAGTTCTCACACATGTCCAGCATGTCTCTCGTTCCTGGCCATGTTAATCTGTACTTCAAGCTCTCTCAGTCTAAGCTACGATGTGGATTCTCTGCTCTCTCAGTCTAAGCTACGATGTGGATTCGCTGTTCTCTCAGTCTAAGCTAGCATGTGGATTCGTTGTTCTCTCAGTCTAAGCTACGATGTGGATTCGCTGTTCTCTGTCTAAGCTACGATGTGGATTCGCTGTTCTCTCAGTCTAAGCTACGATGTGGATTCGCTGTTCTCTCAGTCTACGCTACGATGTGGATTCGCTGCACTCTCAGTCAATCATCATAAATAGCCTCAATACAACAAGAATACTGGAACTATGCTACAGACCCAAGTAATCTCGTTTTAATCTCCAAGCAGTTTAGCGTCATGTAAGTGAATATCTCAAAACTGTCTGTTATGTATACTTCTCTATAGAACAGAATGTTGGATAGAGAGTAACTTACAAGGAAATGGGCACATTATCCCCATACCACACAATCTGCCTCAGAAAGATATTTACTTGTCGCAGACACAAAAATAAGAGAGACCTACACCCAATGTGAGAAAGAAAACATTTATGTTACAATTTAAAAAAAAAAAAAAGGGAAAATACCCTGGAAACGGAATGGTAACGTGCTTCGAAGAGATCACAGCACTCAGTCAGTCAGTCAGTCAGTCATTTGTATGTCCCTTGCGGAACTTTGCCTCCCTAACAGCTCTACTGTAGGCCTTTCGGGTGTAAGCAAGATATCCTGCTGCTGATGCATCCATTTGAAGATTATCAACGATGTTTTGCAACCACCTTCGCCTTGGTTTTCCTCTCTTTCTTTTTCCCATTATGTACCCTTCCAAGACAGTCTTCTCTAACTTCTCATGACGTTTAATGCGTCCAAAATATTTAAGTTTTCTCTCTTTAATCCTCTTTACTAGCCAGCCTTCTTCAATATTAAGTTCTTGTAGTATGGGTTTATTTGTTCTATATGCTACATATGAGTTCTTCAAATATCATGGACACAGTTTTCTGTGTCCATGATATTTGAAGAACTCATATGTAGCATTTACATTCAAAGTCATTTATGTGTTTATAGCTGTTTTGTTAAGTGTCCAGAATATGTTGCCATAGGAAAAAAATCTTATTTTTGTAGTTCTGTCTGTGCCTCTCTACGGCTTCTTTATTTGTTTTACTTTTTGAAGAGTGATAGATGCCTCCCTTATAATTTCCCTCATTGTATCTCCGTTATTAGTTAGTAGTGACCCAAGATATTCTAAATTCTCTACTTCTTCCAATTTTTCCTCATTGATACATAATTCAGCTGCCTTGTTTATGTTAGCTGTCATCAATTTAGTTTTCTTCACATTAAGATAGAGGTTTTGCTCTTCACTATTCTTACGGACTGATATAATTCGTTTTTCCATTCATTTTTGTGTTGTGGATAGTAATACTGTGTCATGAGCATATCTAATCTCTGGTATTTCATAACCTGCAATTGGTTCTAAGGACTGTTATAGCTGGAAGTGGGGTGGAGGATACCCTCTTCACTCCAATTAAATGTCTCCATGGCGTGCGACTCAAATAGCCTCTGACAGTCAAGTCCAGCTCCTGACCTTCTCATGGCAGAACTGTTTAAACTGACAGGAGAAGGGGCGAAGGCGAAAACCAGACGCATCGGGTAGATGAAAGTCATATTGAGTAGATCATCTACCGCTGCTGGTGAGATTCTTCAGCTGTCGTGCGTGGAGTGGGGCTCCTCCTGGCCAATGAAGAAAGATGCAAATGGGGTTGCCGCGCTGCGCCACTGTGGAAAAGGTGAAAGAAAGGATTAAGTTAAGTAATCAGTAGTCTCAAGGTCAGGACTGCTCAAATCACAGCACCTCTGCTCTGGTTATGACCAGTTATCTTCGGCGACCACGGGACCACAGGAGTAAAGATGTAGGATCAGTAGGATCACGGGACGGTCTTGGTGGTAGAAGCGAGCGAAGAAGATAACTTCCAATTGTTATGGCATCGAAATATACTTTGTCTACATCTTCTCTAACATTCCTCATTATATTTTCAGTACACAAGTTAAATAAGTGAGGCGACAATATGCACCCCTGACGGAACCATTGCTTTTGTCAAACCAAGTTTTTGTTTCACCTTTTATTCTCACTACTGCCTGGTTGGTCTAGATACAATAGTGATATTGTTTCAAATGTGTTAGAAATCTCATTTTTTCCCATTTTCACAGTTTCTGGTGTTGTACACAATCAAATGCCCTTGAATAGTCTATAAAAGATAAATATAGATTCACATTAAATTCTCTGTATTTATCTATTATTAATCTTATATTAAATATATGATCTCTTGATCCTCTTCCCATCAACATCGATAAAACAGCAAAGAAAACAACAGAATGACAGAAGCACATATGAAGACAAAAAAGAGCCTTTTACAAAGACTTCTTCTTCTTCTTCGTTCTTCTACCACCAAGACCACCCTATGATCATACTGAATTTACTCCTGTGGGCCTCAATAGGTCCCCGTATGGACCACACGAGATCCCCAAAAGGATCACAAGAGGATCAGAGTATTGCAGATCGATCCTGTGCTCTTGGTGGGTCTCAGAAGCGAGAATGCGTGACACCGTGGTTTTCGTTGTACCAGTTTAGTCTAGAGTTGGACTTTCTCACTGGAAAACCTCGACGTGTTTTGGATATCAGTATAACCCCGCTGGGTGAGGTGATTGCCCATCCAGTCCAGCGTTGGACTTTCTCATCAAAAAACCTTGGCATGATTCGGATACGCACACATTTCCGCCAGGTGAGAGGTGGTTGCCTATCTAGACTGCCCTGGTCCAGTGTCTCCGACTTAGCATTTTGTGGTCGTGGCTGCTACCCTTCCTAGTTGTGACCAGGACGGAGCTTTTGTCCAGGAGGACGAATCCTCACCACTAGTAACTATAATAGGATTTTTGATAGTCTTGTTCTTTCTGTCTGTACTGTTGGTGTGTACAGTGTGTTAATGGGGCTTCACTTAGACCGTATCGTATCGTAGTGATCACGTTACGCACGTGAATAACAGTGTAGACTTTCATCTTGATCTTCGTGAGTTGAGGTTACTGGACTAGTTATACACAGAATTCCAGCTCTCACTCTCACTTGCTGGATTAGTTAAACACTGTACCAGATATACTTCTCATCCGTCAGACGGGCCTGCGTGCCCAATTCTTAATCCTTTTGAAATAAAGATCAATCAATCAATCTTCAAAACCTCACGTTGACGACAACTGGTACAGACAGTCTAGTAAATCCTGGGTAACGGTGACTTGGAACATTTATTGATGGAAGGATGATAATGTTGATGAAAATAACATTAAATTCGACTGCCGGCTGGTTATCCCTGCTATGTGGCCAGTCCATTCATACGTACAACTGCAGTACAACTATAACGTTCATATGTTCCACGAAGACATCACACAGCACAAAAGTCCAAAAAGTTCCACGTTCAAACCAAAACTGACTCCACGCACTCAGCCTTGCCCCCACAATTTCCTGTCACGGGTTTTGCAGCCCACGTGACCTTCTCGAAGGATCTCAGCAGGAGAAAATTGAAAAAGAAAAACCCATAATAATGCCCTTACTATCAAGCCAACAGTTTTTACACGAATACTGCTATAGTGACTTCCACCCCTGGGTTAAGCCGGTTTAGGAATATTATCCCAGAATGGGCGTGTTTAGGACGTGATCGACCTCTAGAGCGGAGATACTGTGACTTGAGTAGCCATCAGATTTCGCCCATGGTTTAAGAATATTTCACCAATATGGGTGTAGAACGGACGTGGCCGGGCTCTAGAGCAGAGGTGCCGTGGTATGAGCAGTCCAGACCTCGAAACTACTGATTACTTCACTTAATCCTTTCTTTCACTTTTTCCACAATAGGCCTCTCTATACCAGAAGGTGAAAATTGGCCTAACAGGCCTATAGCAATGAGCAAGAGACGTGATGCACATCCTCCAGAGATGCCAGCTACATAATTCACTCTGGCAGATGACCACTACGGTGAAACGAACAGTAGCTAGTTTCTGTGTGAGAGAATAGTGTCGATGTCTGGGCGAAAAACAAAGTTGTGATCTCTAAGACGACGTACGAAGGGAAATAAGAAGACAGTAAACCACAAAAATACAGAGTGCCTTCCCTGCATTTGAAAGTGGTAAGAATTTGCATGAAGGCGACATTCTCTAGCCAGCCCAGGTGTCTACAATGTGGGCATCTGACACACAAGGACCACGCTATAAGTTTTAGAAAAGTCATCGCACAGTCTTCTCTCAAACATCCATCTTCATTCATTTGCATGTCCCTTGCGGAACTTTGCCTCCCTAACAGCACTCCTGTAGGCCTCTTGGTTGTGAGCAAGATGGCCTGCTGCTGATGCATCCATTTGCAGATCGTCAACGATGTCTTGCAGCCATCTTCGTTTTGGTCTTACTCTCTTTCTTTTTCCCATTATGTATCCTTCCAATACGGTCTTCTCTAAATTATCATGACGTTTTAATGTGTCTAAAGTATTTAAGTTTTCTCTCTCCAATCCTCTTTACTAGCCAGCCTTCTTCAACACCAAGTTCTTGTAG
The DNA here is from genome assembly GCA_009760885.1 of Achatina immaculata. Lineage (NCBI taxonomy): Eukaryota > Metazoa > Mollusca > Gastropoda > Stylommatophora > Achatinidae > Lissachatina > Lissachatina immaculata. The sequence continues at coordinate 17,932,534 of CM019703.1, read as the reverse complement.
TATAGATATATTTGTTCTTTTTTGTGTCCATGATATTTGGAGAACTCTTCTGTAGCATTTACATGTTTCTCAGCTGTTTTGTTAAGTGTCCAGGTCTCACAGGCATATGTTGCGATGGGAAGATGTACGCCCTTAAAAATCTTATTTTTATGGTTCTGTCTGCTCCTCTCCACAGATTATTTGTTTTACTTTCTGAAGAGCGACAGATCTCCTTTTAATTTCCCTTATTGTATCTCCATTATTAGTTAGCAGTGATCCAAGATATTCTAAACTCTCCACTTCTTCCAGTTTTTTCTCACTGATACATATTTCAGCTGCCGTGTTTGTTTTGTCAGTTGTCATCAATTTAGTTTTCTTTGCATTAAGATAGAGGTTCTGCTGCCTACATCAACGTCCATCTTGTTCTGCTAATTTTACCACTGTCTGTTTCATCTGTCTAACAGTACACAATTAAAAACTGACTTTTACGCATTTTTTTCTTTTCACAGCCTCAAGTTTACATTTGTATAAAAACAGACAAATCGTCCATTTCATGTCTTCAATCAGATTAATAGCATAAACATTTTCGTCTTTATAAATCTATGTCCATTCCTAAAATCTTTATCAATTAAAGAAAAATTTCGCCTATCTGGCTCTCTTCTGTTTTTATACTTAATTCATATTTATTTCCCCCCTTTAACTTTTCATAGACAAGCACTCAGCTCCACTTGTTTATGTTCCCTTTAAACATGCACAAAGTGACACTCATGCTAAAATTAATACTAATTTTGAAATTATGCTCAAGTGCATTAATTGTGATTTCTGTACTAAATATATGTAAGACTATATCTCAACACCATATTTGTTAACTTCCAAATCTTTCACTTTATCCTTCAGTTTTCAATAAAAGCACTGCCCATTTTTAATGTGCACACTTTCAACAAAAAGACAAAGTTAACAAGAAGCAAACAAACAAAAATAAATCAAGGCAAAGGCAAATTTCTGATAAACTTTTCCCTTTACTGTTTTGTTTTTGCTAACAGGTGAATGTGTGACAACATGTCTCAGTACCTGGCCCGCCCCCCCCCCCCCCCAACCTCACCAATGTTTTTTTTTTAATATACGGGACAAGATTATCTCAAAAAGCTAAAACCTGTCCCACACCGACACGTCACTGAACCTAAGCACACTCAAAGCTCTTTGTACAGGCAAAGCTACACATCACTTGTACAACAACACAACCATGCTGAACACAACGACAATAATAAAAAACTAAACTCAATGTTTAATAAAAAAAAAACCACCCACACACACCCACAAACGGCCATTGAAATGAAAACATACTGAAAAATTGTACATGTGATATACTCCTAATTCTTAAACATGAGTCTATCAATAATACCATTAAGGATATGTTTCTCAGCTCTGTATAACACTGTCACCTCTATACACCAACAGCGCTCCTTGTCAGTAGAATCTTCAACTGAAATCTCAACGAAAGTTCTACCGGTAATGTAAATATGTGCCTTTCACTGCTGTATGCTTGGCCATTCATATCATGTAAATAACTTCTTTCACTGTGTTAGCACAGGTAACAAAATACTTTAAAGTTCACCTGTAAACCTGAACCTTATTCTTCATACACCCAGTGCCAACATCCCACCAGGCCTCCAGCCAGCTCAAAACATTGCATCATCTCATGCTATATACATCACACACAGCTCATTGCTACAGCAGAAGAAAATATTTATCTCAGCATTCATTAAAAAAAAAACAAACCTTCTCCCTATCGACATCCTCTATTAACTCTGCCTACATCATCTACTAACTCCACCCAGCCCCCTCTAATTCCACTAACATTCTGTTTACTCCACCAACATCCTCCAATTCCAATGACATCCTCTATTTACTCAACTCATCTACAAACTCCACCCACATTTTCACTAACATCCTATAGCTACTCCATTCATCCTTTAATTCCACTAATATCCTCTATTTACTTCACCCGCATCATCTGATTGTACTTATATCCTCTACTAACTCCATACAAATCCTCTATTTACTAACCTACATCCTCTATCTACTCCAGCTTTATCCTTTACTATCTCTATATATTTCCTCTACTAACTACACCCAAATCCTTTTGTACCAAACACACATACATTATTCTGCTCTGTAAACATCTTGTATGAGCAAGTATTTTCCTACAGACACCAGGATCATAATTCTTTCACTAGCAGACATATATAACATTATTTTGCCTCTTACATCAAATTACTAGTCTAATGTAGCACAACACTGAACTGTCACCTCTGTACCAGCACAGAATTATCATCTTCCTGAAAACACACTCAAGCCTGGCTCACAACAAATATCTAAACCACTGTTAGAATTTCACTTAACAAAAAAACTATGCCACATAAAATCTTTGATTACTGAGAAATATACAGTATTATGTACAATCACCAAAGACACTAGTTGTTACTAGAAAACACTGTATATTATACCTTTAATTTGAATCAAGCACATGCTAAGCCATGAAACCTTTAATATAAATGAACCATTTAAACAAATGTCTCATTATTTCTAAAGAGCAAGATTATCACACCACAGCTGGTCTGACCAACCTTTAGTGCCAAAAGTGATGACTTAGACAAGCCATATATATATATTTTAAAAAAACATTAAATAACAAAACATTAAGCCATACTAACAAACTTTCTAGCATGACAAAGTATTATTTTACCACTGTTCACAGAAAGAAACTGTTGTAATATAAAAACTCTTACAAAGAAAATGCCTAATTCCAAAAAAGGTTCACTAGCAACATATAATGACATTCATATTTGGGTTAAGGGCACCTGAGTAGTGAAGTGGCTGTTGCACTCATTTCTTATGCTAAGATCAGTGGTTCAGATAAAACCAGCAGCTGCTGAAATGGGTAACTGGTTACCTTTGGTGCTGGGGAAGGAAATATATTCACTTGTGATGCTGACCACATCAGCCTCCAGTGTGTCAACAGGACAAAGAAAATATGGGCACTAAATGACCAGCTGTGATGCTGACCACATCATCCTATAGTATATCAATGAAAATATGGACGCTAACACCCTGACATCTCTCAGGTACTTTTTGTGCCATGACAGGGCTACTTTTACCTTTTTTATTTAAAGTTTGACTGAGAAGTGAGACAAAAACATTTATCAACTTCATTACATTTTTTTCTGATCTTACTTTTCTAATGTTCAATGTCTGCTAGGCCTCCAAAACAAAAAAATGTGCTCAATGGCCTTACACTAACCCCTGTCCCAAACAAAACAAAAAATGTGCTCAATGGCCTTACACTAACCCCCGTCCCAGACAAAACAAAAAAATGTGCTCTATGGCCTTACACTAACCCCCATCCCAGACAAAACAAAAAAATGTGCTCTATGGCCTTACACTAACCCCCGTCCCAGACAAAACAAAAAAATGTGCTCAATGGCCTTACACTAACCCCCGTCCCAAACAAAACAAAAAAATGTGCTCTATGGCCTTACACTAACCCCCGTCCCAAACAAAACAAAAAAATGTGCTCTATGGCCTTACACTAACCCCCGTCCCAAACAAAACAAAAAAATGTGCTCTATGGCCTTACACTAACCCCCGTCCCAAACAAAACAAAAAAATGTGCTCAATGGCCTTACACTAACCCCCGTCCCAAACAAAAAAAAAAATGTGCTCTATGGCCTTACACTAACCCCCGTCCCAAACAAAACAAAAAAATGTGCTCTATGGCCTTACACTAACCCCCGTCCCAAACAAAACAAAAAAATGTGCTCAATGGCCTTACACTAACCCCCGTCCCAAACAAAACAAAAACATGAGCTCAATGGCCGTACACTACCCCCCTCCCCATCCCAAACAAAACAAAACTTGATAAACATATAAAGTGTGCAATTTCTATACAAGAAATATGAGTTATAGTAATAAGATTTTTGGGGAAAAAAATATCGTGCCAGTGTTAGAAAAGTTTGGGGAAGTAACTATAAAACTCTTGGGGGTATCTATAACCAGAATTGTAGTGCATTTTACCCAATACCAGCAACAATAAACTTACTGCAAGTTCTCGGTGTGCACCATCTTTTCTGTCTCACTCTTGATTGTCAACATTGTCAGAGTGTGACACAGAAAATATTCCCTTAATAAAAGTCTGCAGTTCTCAAAGAAGATGCTTATTGGCTGCTTTGCTCCTCTTCTGTCTCCTTTTTCTTCACTGATGTTTCTTCAACTTCTCTAAAAATGCACCAAACACTCTTATTCATCTTTACTTCATCACTTCAGTCATAAACTAATCATTGTATCTATCTCTAACACAAAGCTTGATACAAACAACAAGAATTAATAGATAAACTTCTAGATAATATCTTTACAAAGATTATGTAATAAACATAAGATCAAAAACATTGTAACACATAATAAAAACAAAAAAAAAAAGGTCATGTCCTTGGCCTGAGAGGCCATATTCTGAGATCAAACAGTACAACATAAAACCACACTTTGGTGTACAACACCGAAATAAAAACATGGGAAGACAAGGAAAGAAAACATAATGAGGAAAGTTTTTTAAAATGATTGGTATGAAACAATGGAGACAGTAAGAAAGAAGCTAGTAACTGTACACATTTCTTTGTTTTCAAAATGCAGTGAAAGTTACTTATATATAAACTATACAAATTCATATTACTGTGTAGCCAGTATGTTAGTTCCTTCCCTCACAGAGTTTCAACTGTGCAACACTAGAGGTTTACATGTTTCTGACCCTGAACAATGGTTTTCAAACCTGAATGACAACCTTTTCTTGAGCTTACTACTTCAATGATACATTTTCAGGGCATAATTAGAGAGAGAGAGGGAGAGAGAGAGAGAAACCACAATGTGGAATGAAGACAACTGTACCCTTATAATGCTGATTAATTCACAGCAATCTTCACTTGTCTCCCTTGTAGGGAACATAACTTGGTTTGGGCGGTGGTGGTGTGTTGCGGAGAGATTCAGTTTAAAATCTTGATATGTAAGCATCAGCAACAAAGAAATGTATTCTTTTTTTTTTTTTTTAAAGTTCTACATTTTGAGTTGGTACTTTTTTCTTAAAAGAAAAAGAATTATTTTTATGAAAACACTATGCAATTAAAAGTTTCTTGAGTGTCAAGAATTTATCTTGTGCAGCTGTGAATGTTAAAAGAAAAATTATTCTGAGAAAAAATACTGCTAGAGATTCTGAAAACCTTGTCACAGCCAAGAAAAATGTGTAAAAGTGCAGGAAATCTGAGAGACAGCATCTGACGCTGACTGAGATCATGCTTTGTTAGGCTAAAATAAACTGCAGTTTCAATCTTTTTATTCAAATTCAATAACTGTTTCTCCTCGAATTATTGATTTCAAAAGCACAGGACAGCACAGTCATAGCAAACCTGCCTTCTCCAGTAAAGGTCTGCATGACTTACTGTCATTTAAAAAGGCCAAGGCAGCCTGCCATTTTGCCCAAGCTCACCCATAATACTGCGTACAGGTGTTACCGCTATATCTACTCAGTTTTCTCATACCTGGAATAGAGGCCTGGCGTAAGAGCTGAGCCGCTCCATCTCATGGCTTTATACACAACAGACTAGCCACCATCACACTTTACTGTACTCCATCTGTAATCTGATACCTGACATATGTGTTAAGGAACTGCCACCAAGTGTTGTTTTCCTCTAAGGTGAGGCACATAGCAGTTAATCCATTAGATAAAAGCTGATATTCATGTTTAAAAAAAAAAATCAGTCTAGGACCATGCATGTGTTGCATATCAGATGAAGGTGAAAAAAAAAACAACACACACACATCCCAAAATATTTTTTTAAAAAAGGTGAAAAAAAAAACAAAAAAAAACCCAACAATATTTAAACTATCTTTCTGAAGTGAAATCTCAAACAATAATATAAAACTGACTAAAGAAATATCAAATGGAACTATTATGTGACCCAATAATGCATTTTTCATAAAAACAAACAAAAAAGCAGATCTCTAATCCTGTTTGTCATAAAAATGAAAAGATAACCATATTATTGTAAATAATCTTCTACAAAAAAAAAGTACATACTTATGTAAACATATCTCAAACACAGTTTACACAATAAACACAATTTAAATGCTTGTCCTAATATAAAATATGTACACCTGACAATAATAAGGAGGGGTGTGTGGGATGAGTGTATGGGATAAACAGTAGAAAGTTGGACAATATCAAACAACAAAATCATTATCTTAAATGGAGTGGACTAGGCCAAAACATTCAAATGTCTACAAGTCAGAAAAAAAAAAAAACATGACTGTTAAAACTACAATAATTCAGCAGCTTTATCAATGTTACATGTCATCTGAATTTGTTCAACATAAGATTACAATGTCTGAAATAATGCAGGACAAAACAGGTAAATAATCTGCGTAAAAAAGATAAGTTTAAAAGTATATATGTGTACACTTGTAGATGGTAGTTATCTACTTGAAAGTGTGTAACTAGAAAATAGCTTGCACAAATACATGCTTGAAATGCATACATAGTATGTGTGAGTTCACTGAATATGTGTCTAAAAATACATATCCACCACACACATGTTCATATCTTTGCTTATGAGCAAACTCTGGATGTGTAGCTATATGTATGTGATTATATGTACATATATGTGTAATCATGCACCCTAAATTAAAAACATCTGCGTATGTGTTATCTATACATACTTATGTATATGTGATGCCAAGGATAAATGCAGATACCTATATATCAATTGATGTATATACACACACTGACTCAGATATATCTCTACATATATGTCTATCCACATGTGGGAGTATATTAACCTTTTGTATGTCTGTACACCAGTGTCCTCCAGGCACTGTCAGATAATGGAATAAAATTCCATATGAATTTTACCTCCAGATAAAAAACTATTTCACACAAACATCAAACTATACTATAAACACATCAAACATTATAATTAATGAAAAAAAAATGTAAACAAAAAATTTGATTGCTTACTGATGTCCGTGACAAAGGAACTAAATTGACCAAAACATTACAACAAAGACTTCTGAATGTTTGGCTGTATGTGCCATATGTATGAAATGTTTCATGCCACACAGACTTTCCTAGCATACTACTTTCATCTCAATGCTACCAAAATATAATTTAGTTTGACAAATTATTTCATAAAATGTACATATGGTCCCTACATTACACTACACTCAAGCCCATAATTACATAGTTATGCTACAGAAAGGAAAAGAAAAAAAAAAAACCAACAGGCAGATTCTTCTTTGGTTTACTGTTGCTATGTACTTTATGTTAACATTACTGCTGCTGTGCAATTAATTTTGCCATTACTTTTTATGCATACTTTATGTTAACATTACTTAGCCAGCGACTGATGTACTCTTGTCAGGATATTTAATCTTCTCACTTAACTCAGTCCATGTAATCCACACCAGATTTTACTGCAGTCATGGCACAAGTTTCTAGGACATTCTCCCAAGCTGACAAAGCTCCATGGGATGCTAAGGGTCTGTTTATAATATTTCTTGTACATATGGGAGAATAACACTTAATACTAAGTGTAACAGGTACATTTCTGTTAACACAATTCGCTCCTGTTCTCCCAACCTGCACTCTTGGAAGCTAAGAGATCAGCGCCTTGTTTTTCAGACTGGCTGTCACCACCCAAATGCAATTAACAATAAATTCTGCTTCCTTTAAACTTCTTTGAGTCTTCACCTACTTTCTTCTATTTATACTCCACTTTCTTGTCTTAGCCCCACTCATTTCGCTGCAGCTTTTCATTCATAAGTTTTAGCTTTATCTTCCAACCCTCCCCTTCTTCTCAAGCAGTTGTTACCCCCTCAACCCCTACATTGTTCTCTCCCTTTCACTACCCATATGCTGCTGACATCCGATTGGTCAAACTTGTTCTTTATCATCTCCCAGCAAATTTTCACTCCCACTTTCCCCATCTTTCAGGTGCATTTGTTGGCATATTTTGAACTTTTTTAATATACGTGCAATGTTGCTCTTGTATGTTATTCCTGAAAAAAGACTGATGCTGAAATACTGGATGATGTATGTTTTTCATTTATACGATGGGCGTTCAGAAAGTAATGCACCACATTGTTATTTTCAGCTAATAGCGAAGACAGATGCATGAAATTTTGCACACTTTAAATGTGGCATGTGCCGATTATACGAAGCAAATTGCACTGCAAGCAGCCAAAGAATATGGCTGCCCTAACCGTTGAAATGGAGCGTGTTAGCAACCTGAAGTATAAGCAGTGAATTGTGATAGAATTTCTCATTGCAGAGAAGGAAACTGTTGTGAACATTCAAAGCGTCTATGTGATGTGTATGGAAGTTCTGCAGTCGACAGGAGTACAGTCAGTCGCTGGGTTCAGAGAATCAAAGAATCAATAAATGGAGATAAGGAGTTGCATGATCGGCCGCACTGTGGACATCCTGCCACATCCACTAAGGCAGAAATGTTGAAATGTGCTGAGGGCATTATTCTTACTGATAGGCGTATCACTACTCAACAAATGGCCTTAAAGCTGTCAGTCAGCAATGGTAGTGCAAATGCAGTTACAAAAGCTCTCGGATTTTCTAATGTTTGCACAAGATGGGTTCCTCGAAGTCTCATAAATGAACCATGATTGCAAAGGAAAGCAATTTCTTCTGAATTGCTGGAGCGTTTCAATGCTGAGGGAGAGAACTTTTTGGCTAAGATCGTAACAGGTGACGAAAGCTGGGCTCATCATTTTGATCCTGAGACAAAAAGACAGTCAATGGAGTGGCATCATCTGCAATCACCAAGAAGAAAGAAATTCAAGACAACTACTTCAGCTGGAAAGGTCATGATCACTGTCTTTTGGGACACTGAAGGTGTGATTCTTGTGGATGTTATGCCAAGAGGGGAGACAATCAATTCACAAGCTTACATTAAAACATTGAAAAAAAAAACAAAACTCAATGTTTTCACAGAGTTCGGCCGCACAAGAATCCAGCAGACCTGCTTCTCCTTCACGACAATGTGTCCCCTCACACAAGTCTGACAACACGGGAAACAATCACCAAATAGGGTTGGAATGTACTAAACCATCCACTCTATAGTCCCAATTTGGCACCCTCTGATTTCCATCTGTTTGGTCCACTTAAAGATGCACTCTGATGGGTAAGATTTGAAGATGACGAAGGAGTGATTCATGTAGTGAAGAAATGGCTACATAATCAAGAAAAAAATCTGGTACGGGCTAGGAATACATGCACTTGTTTCATGCTAGCATAAAGCTGTACAAGCTGATGGGGATTATGTTGAATAATACCGATGTTTACATGACATATCCATGTATATTGTGTATAAATTTCATGCTTTTTGAATAAACAGCTCCTTAGAAAAACAATGTGGTGCATTACTTTCTGAGTGCCCCTCGTATGTTCTCATCTTACTTTCATAGCTTTCTGCCATGTTACTCCCCTCACTCCTCCTGCAGTTCTATAAAACTGAACCATACCCCTCTGTCTACCTTTGTTACTACTGACACTGAGATGGAAGAGTCCACCATTTATAAAACACACATGAACTCAAAATGCTAGTTAGCTGTCCTTTTCCCACTTTCTTTCTCAGCAATGAAACGTCCGTCCAGACAAAGCTAACCAGGCTTAATACTGAGCTTTATTCTCATTTCTTTCACTCTGGTGTATCACAATGTGCAATAAAATCATCCGTCCTGCAACACTTGCATATCCCCATCACCATTTCTATCTGTGTTCGCTGAGTCTGAGTTATCATCAGTGCTCACCTATTCGGTTTGTCTTTGTACATGGCAGAGAGATCAAGTTTGTACATGGCAAGACAGATGACGGTGATGAATAAAAACTTTTCTTCTTGTATAATACATATTTGTTTTGATGTGGCATATAAAAAAGGATCATAAAAACGGATGGCAAATTTAAATATCAAAAGCATATCAGATCCCACAATGCATTTGTTTTTATCTTTCACGCATGTTAACCTCTGGACAGCATAGGCTACAATGGCTCAGCTGTGCTCATAGGATGGACAACAGCAGCATTCCACAAGATGTTCTAGTGAAATGACTGGATATGTCAAAACTACACAACCGGATGTCCATAGCAGCAGTCCAAGAATGAATGGTGACAATATATGAAGCTGCTGGACACAGGCTTAACAATCTAAGAGGACCATGATATCAAATATCACAAAAGGGAATGCTTTCTGAACCACCAGCTTAGGGAAAGAGAAACTTGCGCATGAGGCACTGGAATAAATGGCAGGAAATATACATGTAAATGTCAAGTAAAATATTCAAGAGAGATTGTCTTGCTTCTAGGGTACATTACTCCCAGACTGAAATTGACTGAAGGAAATTACCTCTACAAACCACGCTGCATACAACACTTGTTTTAATTTTCTTTCTTTCTTTCTTCTTTTTGTCTAATTCCTAAAACACATACTATATCTTTCAAGTTAGCACTGAATAATTTCTGTGGACAATGAAATATTAAAAGACAGAAGTCACAATCTTTTAAGTAAAAATCTATTCAAAAAAAAAAAAAAAAAAGATCTCTCAACAGACCACCTCAACTTTCACACCATAGACAGAAAGTGGTATGGTAGTCTTTGAGCTGGAAATCCACACAGACAAGAACCTAACATTTAACTCATCTTGTTGATTACTAACTGCTGTGGTGAGATTTTTACCTGAAACATTCTCTCATTCTGTGCTCATCAAATGGAAGGATGGATCTCAAAATGATCTTCTTTAAAGATAACAGAATCATGAAGGTATGCTTTAAAAGCAGAAAAAAAACCCACTTTACTTTTCAAACTATAAAACTGTTCATGTATGAATAAACACAAGATGTAAGTACATTGTAAAAATAGAGATAAATCTAAACATATATTTACATGAACAAATTACCACAACTAAAGCAATATACATATAATTATGTACATGATGTAAAAATATTTGGCAACTGTACTATACTGAACTGCAACATATAAACTTTTTTTTTTTTTTTTGACAGGAACAACCATTAGAAGACTAGGTGGGTGTTACAAGTCATAACAACAGAGTGTCCATAACCAATATCTAGATGTTAAAAGGAGCAAAAACAAAATTATGACACTGATAAATATAGCAACAAACATTTAAACAACAAGAAGCAGTTTTTGATGTTGGGAACGAGGTGGAGATGATATGAGAATAACAGCATGACAATGTCAGTAAAAGTTACAGATAACGGTGCTGACTCAACATCAATGACTCTGCCTCATGCAACATGAAACATGGTCCACATGATATAATCTCATTTATCATCAACGTTATTTAAAAATGGTTTATTCTCTGTAATGTGACTCTTGAGAAAAGAGCCACCTATCAACAAAAAAAAAAACAAAAAAAAAACAAAAAAAAAAAAGAGAAACAAGCTTCAAGTATTAATGCTGGTCCAGCCGTCGACCGGAGCTGTCTAGCAAAGTTGGAATCTGAGGTGTCTGTTTGATACAGAAATGTTCTGGTCAGGACTCCATATGATGTTACTTGACTTAATGCTCTATTCATGATGGTAGTGTTTTAAGAAGCCATTCATTGGAAATTTTAAAAAGCCACCATAGCACATCCAATACTAAGCTTCTCGTGCAAGTTTTCACCCTTCATGAATGTTTCAGTTGGTAGCTTCAGGAGATCTCAAACAGCATGAAGCCCTAACAATACAGCTACTGGCTTCAACATTGTTTCTGCACTATCAAACAGCATGAAGCCCTAACAATACAGCTACTGGCTTCAACATTGTTTCTGCACTATCAAACAGCATGAAGCCCTAACAATACAGCTACTGGCTTCAACAGTTTCTGTACTATCAAACACTGAAACAAATATAGAAATAGGGGCCAGAAAATACATGAAAAAATACACATTACCATAGAATATATGTCAATATATGTATGTAATTCATGTAATGCAATGGACTAGCATTCAGATCTCATGGTCTAAGTCATCCATCAATAAGCCATATGATGTATGAAATACTTCCTTAACCTACACATTACCATAAATATGTGTATCACGATCTCACTATAAACATGGAATTATTTCCATTCCTCCTCCCCCATTTTAAATTTACATAAAAATTGTATAGAATCTTCTATTAGTAATTGCATGCTTAAAACAGGAACAATAATATCAACACAAAAAAAAGTCACACCAGATCTTAAATGAAAATGTTTTTTAAAAGCTTAAAATGTCCATTTTTTTTTTTTGGTTTCTTCTCACATATTATTAAGAGAATGTGGATTTATTAAAATCAAAACCAATACAATGGACTGTGCTCAGTTAAAATAATTCTGCAGCTTAACTTCAACAGTCACATAACAGGGACAAACCTTCAAAATTATATATTATTTTTTTTTAAACCTGAGTTGAAATAATTTTCTCTATAATCATTTGTGAGACACACATAACCTGACCACCATTCATGAAAAAATAAGAAAGAAAGAAAAGGGCCATGATATTACATATTACATTTTAAAAATATAATTTTGAAATAAGTAAATTTTAAAATTCTAATTTAAGACATACAACAATGAACAAATTAATTAACCCCTTCAATTGGATGTACAACAGAGAGCTAAACCAATCAGCAATAGGAGTCACAGCAGAAACTGGTATTTTCAAATAGAAAGAGGCCCTCTGCAGCATTTTTATAAGATGACGGGCTGTTAATACATAATCTTCTTTCGCAGTTTTGCTATTTGCTCTTTCAGTTTTCCAAAACAAATCAAGCTACCCCTGATATCAGATATCCCTGATACATTTCTGAATATTCTACTTCTTAAAAGGAAGACACCCACTCAGGAACTGTTCTGAATATTTGATTAAGGCTGCAAAAACAGCTCAAGAAATACACAACAATGTTTGAAGCACCAGACCATGAACCTGAATACTATAAAACACAGTGTAAACTTCATTTTCAGAATGACATCACACCAAGAGGTTAATACATGAAATGGTGAATGTCGTAACAATTTCTATTCCTTCTCTGTACAACCTGCCAAGCTGCTCCAAATGACAAGGACCAGAGGCTGTATATGGCAGTCTCATTTAAGGTGTTTCTATGCACACAAATGGAACAATCGATGGATGCAACAGAAAGTTAACCCAGTTGAAAACAACAAAATGCTGAAAACACAAGTTCACTGAATATATATATATATGTGCTAATAAAACAGTTCAGTTTTTTTTTTACAATTCATTAAACAATAACCAAAACAGACCTCTAAATATTCTCCATTTGAAACTGCATACTTTTATCTTGGTAAAGTTATATAAGCTCACTTGATTCTAATGAAACTTGAATTACTAGTGATAGAAGTTTATTATCTCACACACATATGAGATCACAGTTGTACTAAGTAAATTGAAAACACTTTATTAAAAAAAAAAAAAAATCACTTCTCGCAGTTCTCAAAACCTCAGGGAAATTTTACATTTTTTTTTTTTAGTAACAAAAGAGAAAAACACTCATTCTTCTAAGTCCACCTTCTCTGCTTCTACTGAAACTGTCTTTCCAGCACCACCAGACAGCTTAAATCCTTCAGGTAAAAGTTGCTGACATGTCCAAATCACAAACATGTTAAAGACACACAACCAATTTTTTTTTTTTTTTTTTTAGAATTACATCTGCATATAAAACAATTGTTACATAACACAACCTTCATACATTCTGGTCTGATTGTAGTTAACATGCTTTGGTATGGTTCCCAATGGAGTGTGTTCCCTCATGTAAAAGAAACACTTTAACATACTTATTTGTGAAAAAAAAAAAAAAAAAATTTAAATAAAATCACTTGTTTCCAGTTTTCTCTATTTATACACAATCTTCATGTCATTTTTCTTCTACTGTTTCCTTTTCGTTCGCTCTCGTCTAATAATTTAACTGTCTCATTTAAAAAAAAAAAAAAAACCTCGGTGCATGATTAAAACTCGGGTTCCAACATAATTTAATCACTACACTGCCAATGTCTTATGTTCATCATCTATTCTTAAACTCCTTTATTTAACTACAAGAACACCAAATGAACAAAGTCATGAAATAATAATTTCCCACTCTTATCATTATGTCTGGAACATCTTTAACTCTTTCAGCTTGAATTCTCTCACAAAATGGGATAAAAAGATTATGTTCTAACCCTGAAATCTCATCACACTGGGATATGGTTCATGTGTCACCTTGATTGCACAGCTGCACCACATATTGGTAAATCATGTTCGATATAAAATAACGCAGCTTTCAATTGGGAACTCATAATTACTATTTACTATTTCAACTTCTACATCCAGTTTTTGTTACGTAGGGAATTTATTGTTTGACTGTAATGTAATAATCAGATTCAAAATTTCAAGTTACCAAACATATACACTTACATATGTATGTCAAAAGTTTGCAGCACATTAAAAAAAAAAAAACTATCCTATTTCAGTTATCATCCAAGTCAATGGCTTCCTCTGGCTTGTTGCTGATTGGATTACTCAAGGCTTGTCCCAGTAGTGACATGGATGCTTGTGGAAGCATACCCATGTGACCGCCACCCTAAGAAATTTGTCCAAATTTGAAGTTTTAATTGATCACTGAATTCTGACTAGGTTTCACATCATAGAGACATGGACACAGTACAAAAATGTGGTCAAGGAACAAGGAGGAGATTCATGGTACAGTCACAAAAACCTCACATGTTCACTAAAACATTTAAGGGGAAAAAAAAAAAAAACAGAAAAAAAAACCCCAAACCAGAACAGCTTTCAGGAAATACCCGTCTTGTTAGGGCAAAAGTTCATGAACTGAACAAGAAATGCATTGTCTTAAGATACCATGGAGCAGGTTTCCCATGCTAAGATTGCCAGTCCAACATGCTATAGAAGCTAATCTGGTTTCGACACCATACGCAGCGTTAAACCCAAATAATGTCTGGGGAAGTATTGTGCTGTCATGTAGTGAATTAAACAAGATCAAGCTTCTAAAATAAATTAATTATAATAGGTAATGGTAAAGGTTACCCTGTCATGTATTAGAGACACATAGGTATATGGTGTTGGTGCCCATATTTTCCTCGACCTGTTAGCACACTAAAGGGTGATGTGGTCAGAATCACGCCTGGCCACTTTTCCTATCCCAACTCTAGAAGAAGTCCGGTACCAATTTCTACAGCTGGGTGACTGTGGCATCTCCAGCCGCATTTGACACACACACCCCTGCCCCCCTTCACTATATGAGACTAGTGCACTAACCACTTCGCCACTCAGATACCCAAAATTAATTATGGAAACTCCTTAATCAGTATTAATGAATGGATGAGGTCATCAATGCTTCTAAGCAATGTTTTAAAAATGGTTTTATAATGGAAATATAATGCTAAGAAGGTTAAAAAAATATGGGTACTAACATCATATCTGTAGGTGCCTCTAGGGACAGAAGGGGTTACTTAAAAAAAAAAAAAGGATTAAAAGTATATTCTTATCTGTGTTTCGCCTTGTGGTGTACCTGCAAGTCTAGAAAAAATATGTGCACTACTGCTATAACATGTTGGCATGGTGGGACTATGTGTCTTGTATGGGGCATCAAAATATAAATATTTGTTTGTTCCCCAGCTATGTAGGATCAGTAGTGTAGCTTCCTTATATTTCTCTGCTAAAACCTAATGTTCTGATACATAAAGACCTGCTCATCATCTTCAAGGTTATATCTTTTTTCTATTTTCTGCAGTCTCCATGGTGCAGCAAATGATAAGTTTAACATTGCAGCAATAAGATGGCATTTTCCTCATCTTTTCATTGATTATAAAAGCCATGAAAGTTGACTAATAATGACTATTCACCGTTTCAATCAACGGTTACAGCAGTAAACCATTTAACCCCCTTTCATGCATATCCTGACATAATTTTTCACTATGTTTTTTTTTTTCCTTCCGTTATGAATTCTGTATTAGTTTCAGAATGCCAAAATATTTTAAACTAGTCACAAACTTCTCTACTGTAAGCTCATCTGGAATACACACAGAGCAATCTCTTCAGCCTAATTCTTACCATAAGCATTGACTGCTGCATTGCCCTCAAGCGCTGGATCTGCATCCAAGGTGCCATGCTCTGCATGGCCTGAAGAGACTGTGCATGTGAAAGTCCACTCTGCTGTGCATGCTGCTTGATCATGTTCAGATAATTCATCTCCTGGAGCCTCAGTAGTTCCATCTATGGATGGGGAAAATGCTGGTATTACAAACCAATAAAATTCTACCTGTAATTCCACAAGACTTCTCAAATTAGGTGTATGTCTCAACCGAATAAACTGAGCGTAAATTTTAAAAAAATCATTGGTTCCATGGCAAATCAAGTACTTAGTGAAATGTTGGAGCTCCCACTTTTAAAATCTCCAGGTAGCAAAGGTTCAGTTCTGGATGTGAAGGATCTGTACTAACCCCAATGCTTTACACAAATGTCAGCTACCCATTTTCAAGCAAGGTGAGTGGATATTACTGGAAGAGAGGCTAGAAACTGTAGCTCCACCTACTGTAGCAATTTCCCCATAATAATAGCACTGTTCATTGCAGAAGACAATTCTGAAGCCGATAAATGGCTTTTCTGGATTGTACCAAGCATTGTTTTACTTAACAGCTTCTCTCATTGATTCTGTACTGTTGGATTTGCAGGATCAGTCGCTGTGAAAGAAAGCAATGTTTGTGCTGCAATATTCTGCATCTCTAAGAGCCGGCTGCAGCTGTAGATTCAAGATAGCTGAACCTGTCCAAGATTCAAGTGGACTTATTTTCACTGGTCTACGTGGTTGTGCTTTGTCAAATAGCCATCTTGTTGATATTTGTCAGTGAAGTGCATAACATGTTTCCTTCATCACTGATTTAAGTGTAGCCCACAAGGGCTGCACTGTCAGAAAAAAAAAACAACAAAAAAACAGAAGCTCCCTAATTACGGTTTAAGCTGCCTTTTTTTTTTTTTTCCTCATAACTACTGCTCTATTACTGCACACAAAACTCATATGTAATTCACTCAGACTTGGTATACAATCTTCAAACTCAATATTATGAAACCTCAATCCCACAGATCTTCAATAGCAGGACTGCCAACAAATTGTTCATTTTCATGACCATGCTGCTATAAATAAACGGTCTCTTAGTGTTTCACTTGTCTCAGAAAAGTGAATGATAAAATTTCCAAGTTCTGAAAACCATTCATCTTCCATAGTATGAAAACTATGGCTTCTGACAGCAGAGATTCTATACTTAATGGTGGATGTGATATTACTGGCCAAGTGAAGAAAACCTACAGACCCTATTGACGTATAAGTGTACTTTATTGATGGACAAGTGCACTTTACTGATGTGTAAGCAAGTCTTGTTATTTGGACTGCAATATGTTTAATTTAAAGCAGTGGGTCCTGGGGAAGCACTGGGAATATCCAGGGGTTTCTGAGGGTACTAGAACCCACTGAGCAAAAATCTTTTTACCCCTTTCCCATCTGAATGACATTTAAAAAAAAAAAAATCAATCCTAGTCACGTAAAGTATGCCTGAATGTTCGCCAGTCCTATCATCATCATCATCACCTACCTCCTCCTCAACAGTGTGCACTTATTCCATTTTTAACATTAGGATCTGATCATCACATAAAAATCTTTCCCTTATACACTATTTTTTTTTCTTGCAAGGTAACAGTAACACCAAATTATGTGGAGAGTAGATATGGGAGTTTACTCCCACAGTTTGCAAACAGCAAAGACTGCAGCTAAAATGATCTAGTATTTCATTTGTTACTGCTACAGCTAGTACACAGTATGTCTTCTTCTTCGTTCGCTTCTACCACAAAAAACCGCACTGTGATCCTACTGAATTTATACCTGTGGTCCTCGTTAGGTCCCGTGGTCTCCTATGTGATCCCCGAAAGGACCACACGAGATCCACGTGAGGGCCACAAGGGGTTCAGAGTACCACAGGGCTTTAGCCTGTATTCTTGGTGGGTCTCTGAAGCGAGATTGCGTGACACCGTGGTTTTCATTTAGTTTAGCCTAGGGTTGGACTATCTCACCGGAAGACCTCGACGTGTTTAGGATATCAGTGCATCTCCGCTGGGTGAGAGGCGGTAGCCCACCCAGGCCAGAGTTGGACCTTCTCACCGGAAAACCTCGACGTGTTTTGAGATACCCGTGTATCACCGCCGGGTGAGAGGTGGTTGCCCATCCAGTCCAGAGTTGGACTTTCTCACCGGAAAACCTCAGCGTGATTAGGATACGCAAACATCCCCGCCGGGTGAGAGGTGGTTGCCTATCTAGACTGCCCTGGTCCAGTGTCTCCGACTTCAGCATTTTGCGGTTGTGGCCGCTACCCTTCCTAGTTGTGACCAGGATGGAGCTTTTGTCCAGGAGGACGAATCCTTGCCACTAGTGACTTCCACCCCTGGGTTGAGCCGGTTTAGGCATATTATCCCAGTATGGGCGTGTTTGGGACGTGACCGACCTCTAGAGCAGAGGTACTGTGACATGCATAGCCTTCAAGATTCACCCCTGGTGTGAGCCGGTTTAGGCAAAATTCACCAGTATGGGTGTATATCAGGCGTGACCGACCTCTGGAGCGGAGGTGGCATGACATGTCTAGCCATCAAGTTCCACCCCTGGTGTGTGCCGGTTTAGGCATATTTCACCAGTGTAGGTGTATTTCAGACGTGGCCGGCCTCTAGAGCAGAGGTGCCGTGGTAAGTATAGCTATCGTAGCGATACTACTGGACATATCGATTAAACTTCACTTTATCCTTTCCACCACCTTTCCCATCGGCAACGCACAGGAACCTTTATTTCTTTTCCGCATTTCTTCCTTGACCGGGAGGAGCTTCACTCCACACGCGGCATTTGAAGAGTCTCGCCAGCAGTGTCTTAACCTCTGGGACAAGCCGGTTCATGCATTTCACCCGATAGGACTGCACTCAGGACGTGGCCGACCTCCAGACCAGAGGTGCCGTGATTTGACTGTTTGCTTCGCTTTATCCTTTCTACCACCTTTTCCGCAGTGATGCTGCGCGGCAACCTCATTTGCACCTTTCTTCATTGGCCGGGAGGAGCACCACTCCACACACGGCAACTGAAAAATCTCGCCAACAGTGGTACACAGTATGTAAATATATGTTAAGTCTTGTGACGCAATAACTCGTGGTGCACGCTATGAAACGGGTTTTGCTTGGACGTTTAACTCATGACACACCGTCAAAGGGTTAATCACTGGGGGATGCGTTCTGGAAGGCAAGGAGGTGGCAGTCAAAATAAGTTTGGTAACCACTGATTTAAAGCAACAGTTTTACTTGACCAATTTTGCATTCCTACACCAATTATAAGAAATTGTAACAACAAAGATATACTAAAAAGGCAAGCACAAAAACCAAATACAGACCCTCCTCATTTCCTCTTGCTTAATCTGCACCTGCCTCCTCAGAGCCTGCTGAACATGGAGGTGGAAGAGATCTTCTGATATGTCAGGCAACTGAAATGATGTAACAATCACAAGTAAAAATTAAGCTGTGAACCAGCTGTGCCACCTTAAATATAAACCTAGGCAGAGTCAACAACATTCATAATCCAAATTATGAGAAAATTTGAAAATTTTAATAAAGTATATAAGGCCTGCAAAATAATATTTTGAAACATGGCATCTTTAACTCTTTCCGTGCCACAGGAAGAAACACAGAAAAGTAGTGGAGTGCTAGAGTAAAAGCGCGGGTTTTGATATGTTAGGGGGTATAGTTATAAAATGGAATGAAAAACAGTACTTCCATGTACTTCCGTATACTTATTATGTTTCAAAGTATAACTAAATGATTGAAAATTTCATAAATGCAGAGTTTTTTAGGAAAAAAGAAGTAATGTGATGTTTTAGACACTGACTGTGCCCAGCTCACCATCGGCTAGGTCTAGATATGTACTACTTACCATTTTAGATGTGTAAATCTAGTTGTTGATCTCATATTCTGATTCTATGTTGCATTCTCACTAAATTAATGTCTGAAATAACCTTCTAACTACTTCTCCCGTCGTCTAATATGTCAGATCTACTTGGGATACATTCAAGAGCAGTGGGGTTGTCACAGGCCATGTCCATGCCCCTATCTACATCATCAAAAATTGAAAAATTTTGGCCTTTCTCTTCCTTTTTCACGCTGCGGCATCGCTCGTAACTAGGCACTCTTTCGCCATTTTGAAAAGTGTCACCAGAATTGCGGACGAAATATATACAATCTAAATGTTACACCAGTTGTTTTGTTGAAACAAACCAAGCGTCAAAAAATTGATGCCTGGCAAGCAACGGAGGTACAGGAAGCGTAAAAAAATTGACGCCTGGCACAGAAAGAGTTAAGGTTCTCATTTGATTTTCCATTGTTACCATGAGTAGATGTATGTGTATATATAAAATTTTAGCATTTGTTCAGATTTACACAAAATTTAGCATCTCTCTTTAAATTCAAGCATGTATAGCACCATTGCCTACAATATACAACTAACATATTCCATCAATATATACAGAAGTGAGCGTTTCTTTCATGACCAGAAAATTCAGTGCAATGTTTTTACAAATATTTTTTCAGTTAAAACTCAGTAATTTGATACTTCTGAGTGTTCTGACAGCCCTAAAACACTGTACCTGCTGTCTAAGTGCCTGTACTGTTGCTGTGATCTGTTCTCTGCTCAAAATCTGGGCTGCAGCCATCATAGGCCAGCTGGCTGCCCTCTCCATACCTGGACCTGTGGTTATAATGTTTATCATTTATTAACAAAATAAAATGAAGAAATGAATCCAACAGCCAAACACTGAAAGGTCCTCCTTAGACAATATCATAACCATATTTGGTGCCAAGTCGCCAGTTAGAAAAGTAACCATTAAAAGTACTAAACAAAACAGTACTAGAAGTAACCTGACTGTGAAATAAAATTAAGAGGAGGAGAAGACATCAATAAGGATAAGATACTGTGACATGAAATAACTAATTTAAATTAGTGTGTTTGGCCAGTGTGTAAGGCAGTTAAAAAATACAACATGCATTGTAAAGTACCAAAACGTATGGTTAGACCTTGAAAAAAAAAAACACAGATAAAGCACTTTTAGAGATCACAGAAAGGAAAATTACAAGAGAATTACCTCAGACATTAATAAGCTTCGCCATATTGCACCCCTGCATTAATTATTTATTATTGTGCCATTCTCTCGGTGACCAGATGACCGCTCATCCTACCAGAGTCTGTGGTTCAAGACCAAGGCGATTCTCCAATCATATCTCTTTTTCTCTCTTCTAAAAGTGCTCTGTCTATGAATCCCCTCCCCCACCCCAGGTCCAACTACACAACACCACGTTCTATTTAGTCACTGTATGAAAGTCTCATTTCCTACTTGTAAAAATTTGTACTGCACTGTGAGTAACCAAGTAGAGTTAATGACCACCCCCAGAGTAAACCTGAGAGAAAAAAACCTGGGTGAGAAGGACCTTACAATCAGTCCATGGCAAGGCTTTTCTCTTTCTACAATCTTCAGCCACACTGTACAACTCTGTTAAACCTCCAGACCTTGTTTATCTTCAGAAGCTGAATGCTTAAGCTGTGAGCAGATCAGGCCACCATGAAGAAAGCACATATTATCAAATAAAGTAAGATATTTAAAAAAAAAAAAAAATCTTCAAAGGTGAAAAGTGTTATCATTATTATTTTGATTTTTACTTACCTCTAATGATGATGCCCTTCTTCTCATTCTCATACTCCTCCCAGGCCGCTTTCTTCTCCTCTTCTGTTAATGTCTGTTCTATTTGGTTCTCCAGTAAAGAATCATGCTCATGGAAGGAGACCACACAGTGTCTGTTGGCTGTCAAGATCTCAGCTAACAATGGATCCTATGAACAAACGTAAACAAGCATAGAATATCAAAACGCCTGTAAAACTAATGGTTGCAGATACAGCACCGTTTCCTCTTATTTTTCTTCAGCTTCCAAATATTATGCCACATTACATTTAAAGTACTGCTGCCAAGATATGCTCAACTATTCTCTAATTTGTGGTGGGAGCTCCACAGGAGCTGCCAAGTTTAGCAGTGTCAGGTATGCTGGACAACTTACGTAAGAACTCATATATGAATATGTAAGTATAAAGTGTATGAACATGCAAGTATGAAGATCAGCAATCATTTCTATATAGACTATCTTTAGATATATATAAAAGGTAAAATTCCTATTTCCACTGCATTACGGTATATTGGGGAATGCAGCGTTAGGCCCGTATTTTCCGTGACCTTTGGCACATGAAAGTGTGATGTGGTCAGTATCACGGCTGGCCGCTTTACCTTCCCAGATTTCTCTGGTGCCCATTTTTAGAGGCTGAGTGAACCCCGGGGACTTTTTGTGCGTACCACAAAAAAAAAACAAAAACTCCCACTGCTGGGACTGAACATATATATTCAGGTGATATAAAAATTTGCAGTGGTCAGTTCTTAACCTACACAACACTAAACCGCTGAATCCAATTTACTAGTTAAGTCTTTTTATTCAATGCAATTTATATTGTTTTCTTTCATGGTTTTAGCCTCAGTAGTTTACTAGTAAGAGCTGGTTATATTAAGTCTTGATGATAAGAAATACAATACTGGGGCAAAACCAATTAAGAAACAGTAAGTCAGGTGTATCATATGTTTTATCACTCAAAGCTTTTAGCAAGACAATGCTGCATAAACAATGAAAACAATTAAAAAAAAAAAAAGGTTGGGAGAATGTGGAAAACCACAGTAAAATGTACAAAGTTAACATATAAACAAATAGCTCCTGATATACACAGTTCTGGTCTCGAGCATCAACTTATACACTAACTACTGGTTAGCTCCTGTGCTGCAAAAGGACAGCCAGTGGGATATGGAACAGACACGTTCTCTAAGGATAGTCACCTTCCCCAGACACTCTGACATTCAAATTAACAAAATCTGCTGTTATCAATCAGCAAGAATTTGAAGTTTGCAGTTCTACAATAAGAACAACACTCAGCTGCTGCTCAGCAAAGAAATATGTCAATCTTTACAAAATGTAGCAATCCTCACTGGAAAAGCAGAACTCTATTTTAAAGCAAAACATAGGGAACATTATTCATACCT
Organism: Achatina immaculata; assembly: GCA_009760885.1. Lineage (NCBI taxonomy): Eukaryota > Metazoa > Mollusca > Gastropoda > Stylommatophora > Achatinidae > Lissachatina > Lissachatina immaculata. Next base: position 17,909,300 of record CM019703.1, on the reverse strand, counting down.
TAGGCAAAGCCAGTGTCGGTTTCTCAGTTCCATCATCCCATCTGTCAGGCCGGAAGTTGTATAGTTCTTTTAGATCATTGGCTGAAAAATGCCTCTCTATCTGATGTTCATCTACAACACGTTGAGACAGTGATAATTTTGTCACCTGTCGTTCATAGATCTTTTCTTCCATCGTACCCTGAATATACAATTCTGATTAAACATCACAGAACAACTAACAGACACTTCTTGGCAAGGCAATAAGAAAAATGTGCACTAATATAACAAAGCGTTCAGTCATGAACATTTATTCTGATAAATAAAAGAAGCACTCAAAATTGTGTACAGAACATACAACAGGGAGAACCAAAGTGTACACATATAATTAAAATTTTAACCCAAAAAAGTTCAAATTGTTCATAGTTAAACTCATGCACGTGTTTAAAATATAAATGACTTCGATTACACCATGTACAACTAACAGACAGCTACATGTGAAGCTTTGCTTTCACAAAAATTTGCTGAACTTCACAGTAAATTTTTCAGATGCCAAAAACTCAATAAGATTCTCTCTCTCTCTCTCCCTCTGGTCCATGCCAATCAGGCATTGGTTGTCACCATCTGGACAGTCATGTTCTCTTCTTCTTCTTCTTCTTCTACCGCACTGTCTCTCTATATCTGCAGTCCTGTCTCTTGGATAAATTTCACTGTTATTTTGTAATTCATGTATGGAACCGAAGAGCTTATCTTCTTTGGTGGTTTCACTGGGCCAGTAATTGCTTCTCAGTGTCTCACAGTTGGTGAAGTTTTGGAGGACAAGTTCCACAGTTTGGGGCACTTGGGCACATGTACAAAGAGTAGTAGTACCAACCTTAAACTCAGTACACACATGACTTCGAAGTTGGCTGTGTCCTGTTCGGAGACGGAAAACGGTTACTTGTTCCTTTCTATTTAGCATGTGGTAGTCATTATGTAGTGGTGTTTATGTCTTCCTGTAGGTTTTTATCATGCTTTTCTTCCGATTATAGGTGACTGGTATGTTTCCTCATTGATACATATTTCAGCTGCCTTGTTCGTTTTGTCAGTTGTCATCAACTTAGTTTTCTTTGCATTAAGATGGAGTTGAGAAGAGTAGAAACAGAAGCTAGAAAGACAACATAAGCACTGCCCAGTATGGCAACACAGCAATAGAGGGCTCACCTGGGCAAGTGCAGAAAAAAAGGCGAAGGACAGGCATTTGTGGAAAACCCTTGCGGAAGCCCCATGTGCGCTGGGCACTTAAGGTTCAGAGAGAGAGAGAGAGAGAGAGAGTATGGCAACACAGGGCAAGATGCCATCAGCAAAATCCGGTGCAGCAAACCGAGCGCCCCACACATGAGACAGAAGACATGTACATCGCTGCCATGGTGGAATGAAGTTGAGGAAGTATGGCTGGACAAGAGACAGGCTATCAAACCATGGCAGAAAGACAGGAAGACTGGTAGATCACTATATATTTTATATATCAGGCCTGCGCGCTTGAAGGCCCTGAAGGATGAGGTAGACGAGAAGGCATTTCAAATCACGCACAAAGCAGGTTAAGAATGTGAAATTGGACGATTCTGCATAAAAAAAAAAAAAGTGAGATCTAAAATGTCTCTGATGGCATTCTGGCGCCTTCATTGGAGCATGAACGGCCGCACAGAGGCAATCCAGACTTTCAGAGCACAGACCAGACAAGGCATAAATCTAACGAGAGCAACGGAAAGGCCCTTCTTGCACGCTACGTAGAGCAGACAGACCAGAATGATGAGTAGCAAGACTGAAGGTTAAAATGATAATCTCTGAGCTGTGTGAGGAGGCGGTGCCGGAAAAGGTACATACTAAGAAGACATTCGCGCAACTCTCAAAATATCATGCAACACCGCCCCAGGCCCCAACTGCATCTGTACGAGGACATAGGTAACCTGTCGGACGACGATATGGATGACCTGGCCAAAGAGTTCAACGCCAGCATCCAGAGTGGCCAGATCAAAGAGGAATAGTTACATAGCTACCTGCTACTGCTGCCAAAGCTAAACAAAGACCGTTCCCAGATCAGCGCCTACAGAATTATCACGATGCAGAACACTGTTGGCAAGCTCATTCATTCATTCATTTGCATGTCCCTTGTGGAACTTTGCCTCCCAAACAGCACTCCTGTAGGTCTCTCGGTTGTGAGCATGATGGCCTGCTGCTGCTGCATCCATTTGCAGACTGTCAACGATGTCCTGCAGCCATCTTCGTTTTGGTATTCCTCTCTTTCTTTTTCCTATTATGTATCCTTCCAAGACGGTCTTCTCTAAATTATCATGACGTTTAATGTGTCCAAAATATTTAAGTTTTCTCTCTTTAATCCTCTTTACTAACCAGCCTTCTTCAATATTAAGCTCTTGTAGTATAGATATATTTGTTCTTTTTTGTGTCCATGATATTTGGAGAACTCTTCTGTAGCATTTACATTCAAAGGCATTTATGTGTTTCTCAGCTGTTTTGTTAAGTGTCCAGGTCTTACAGGCATATATTGTGATGGGAAAAATGCATGTCCCTAAAAATCTTATTTTTGTGGTTCTGTCTGCTCCTCTCCACAGATTCTTTATTTGTTTTACTTTCTGAAGAGCGATAGATGTCCTCCTTTTAATTTCCCTCATTTTATCTCCATTATTAGTTAGTAGCGATCCAAGATATTCAAAACTCTCCACTTCTTACAGTTTTTCCTCATTGATACACATTTCAGCTGCCTTGTTTGTTTTGTCAGTTGTCATCAATTTAGTTTTCTTTGCATTAAGATAGAGGTTCTGCTCTTCGCTGTTCTTACAGACTGACATAATTAGTTTTTCCATTCCTTTTTGTGTTGTGGACAGTAATACTGTGTCATCAGCATATCTAATCTCTGGCATTTCATAACCTCCAACTGTTATGACATCGTAATATTCTTTGTCTACATCTTCTCTACATTCCTCATTATATTTTCAGTATACAAGTTAAATAAGTAGGGTGACAATATGCACCCCTGACAGACCCCTTGTTTTATGTCAAACCAAGTTGTTGTTTCACCATTTATTCTTACTGCTGCTTGTTGGTCTAGATACAGCAGTGATGTTAACTGTATCAAATGTGTTGGAAATCCCATTTTTTCCATTATTTCCCAAAGTTTCTGGTGTTGTACACAATCAAATGCCTTTGAGTAGTCTATAAAGGATAAATATAGATTCACATTAAACTCTTTGCATTTCTCTTTTATTAATCTTAGACTGAATATATGATCTCTTGAAGGTGCATGTTGAAATATATTATCATCCTGTTACTGGATAAAGCTTGTTTCTATATTATATGACCATTAACTTAGTTCAGCAACAAAACATGCGCATGCTCACCTGAGCCAAAAACCTATAGATGTAGCAAGGTTTTGTCTGACCAAATCGGTAAACTCTGAAAATTGACTGAACATCGTGGGAGGGATTCCATGAGGCATCAAAGATTATAACCCGATTAGCTGCAACCAGATTTATGCCCAAACCACCAGCTCGGGTGGAGATGAGGAAGAGACGAGCTCTGGGGAAAGAAAAGTAGAAAGACTGCAAAATAAAAAGCACATTTTATAGCCCAACTGTCAATGCTCCATAAATCTGTCTGACATAACTGTCAGTCTCTGTTATGGTGGATACTCCCTGGTCATTCTTACAAAATTTAGTCAAAACAATACTCAGTTGTGTGTTTCTGTAGCTACAAATCTGGACAAGATCTTGTAACACAGATATATCAAACAGGCATAAGCTTTGCTAAATTTATTTAATTCCTACACTGAGCCTGAGAAGCATATTTTTCTGCAAGCTCCACATCTATCTGCTGGTATGACTTGAGGGTCTGAAGATAAGACACATTCTGCACATGGTAATATTTTGCTGACCTCATAAAGTGCCTATAGGATAATGGAGCCTTCATACCCTATAGCAATCGTAATAGAAGACTTGACTTGCTCACCTATAATTTTCCAAATCATTGAAATTGGAAGCCCACAGCTGTCTGTTCTGGGCACTTGTTGAACCATCCATACGGTAATAATCTAAGTTTTTGGTCCAGCTCCGCCCAAACACTTCCTTCTCCTTCTCCTCTTCTGTTAGACTTTCACACTCTTGCTGAAACTTGGAATCTACCACTTCCAAGAAGCTTTCAATGATGTTCAGAGACAAAATACTCTGACTGAAGATGAGTCTGAAAGCAAATAAAACAAAATGCAAAACAATCAAACAGAATAGCAGACATGACTAGAAGTTAGCAGAACAATATATGTGATGCAATGAATGAAGTCAGAATGCGCACTGCTCCTTGTCTCTAACAACATATTCACTTAATTTCTAAGCAAAATACTAAAAACACTCAAGTCTTGAAATATTTTCCTCTCCTGTTATTTTTTTTCTTTCAACAAAGAAAAGTCTATTAAATAACAGAGTGTTACTTTTCTGACGTCCCAATTTATATTTCCTGTATGTTAATGATGTACAGCACACTGTGTGCACTCTATCTATGAAGTATTTTGCACGATGGCTTCATCAAGCTGAACCATAACAGAAAAGCTAGGAACCATAACAGAAAAAAATATATTCAATCATTTGCCTGTTGTAAGCAACAAAATAAACAAGCACAAAAATACTGTTAGTAAACAATGTATTCAATACTGACCATTATGTATGTGAAAGGAGTAAATAAAATGACCATTCACTCATTCATTTGCACGTCCCCTGTGGAACTTTGTCTCCCTAACAACACTCCTGTAGGCCTATCTGTTGTAAGCAAGATGCCCTGCTGCTGATGCATCCATTTGCAGATCATCAACGATGTCTTGCAGCCATCTTCGCCTTGGTCTTCCTCTCTTTCTTTTTCCCATCATGTACCCTTCCAAGGCGGTCTTCTCCAGATTATCATGACGTTTAATATGTCCAAAGTATTTAAGTTTTCTCTGTTTAATCCTCTTTACTAGCCAGCCTTCTTCAATATTAAGTTCTTGTAGTATGGATAGATTTGATCTTTTTTTGTGTCCATGATATCTGAAGAACTCTTCTGTAGCATTTACATTCAAAGGCATTTGAATAAAATGACTATACAACTAAAAAAAATTTTGAACGTAACTTCTTTCAAAAGTCACAACACTTCTGTACATACACTTTGTCTCCAATTTCCTCACACATTCTAAGAATCTCAAACAGCAGGTGCAGCTTGTTGCTCAGCTCTAGCTTCAGCTTATCATCTTCCGTCACATACTGTGCCCACCATTCTTTCGTCACAAACTTGTCTGGCTCTTCACTTTTAATATCCCCATCTTCATTGCCTTTGGAAGCCCGTGTTTTTGATCTCCATTCTGCAATTACTTCTTCCGGGTCACTGTCCTCTCCCGCTTGACGTCTGGGAAATTATAAATTAACATATATCAAATAAATACATCGTTTATCACACTGCATAGTAACATTTCAGACAAAAAAATTGTTTGCTCAATTCTTTACTTTTAATTCTGGAATCTAGCACAGAAGCACTCAATAAAAAATGAAGAAACTTGCAGCTAAGATAACGCAGATGCATCATCATGATACAATAATCTAACAATCATGCCACTGTATCATAACTTAAGACATGTAAAGCAGACAAAAAAAAAAAAAAAGAACCAATTGTACATCTCAGCTTTACTCATTAGTCTGTGAATCTAATTAATTCATTTGCATGTCCCTCCCAAACAGCACTCCTGTAGGCCTATCTGTTGTGAGCGAGATGGCCTGCTGCTGATGCATACATTTGCAGATCCTCAACGATGTTTTGCAGCCATCTTCGCCTTGGTCTTCCTCTTTTCCTTTTTCCCCATTATGTACCCTTCCAATAGTCTTCTCTAGATTATCATGACGTTTAATGTGTCCAAAATATTTAAGTTTTCTCTCTTTAATCCTTTTTATTAGCCAGCCTTCTTCACTATTAAGCTCTTATAGTATAGATATATTTGTTCTTTTTTTTTTTTTGTCCACAATATTTGAAGAACTCTTCTGTAGCATTTACATTCAAAGGCATTTATGTGTTTCTCAGCTATTTTGTTAAGTGTCCAGGTCTCACAGGCATATGTTGCGGTGGGAAAGATGCATGCCCTTAAAAATCTTATTTTTGTGGTTCTGTCTGTTCCTCTCCACAGATTCTTTAGTTGTTTTACTTTCTGAAGAGCGATAGATGTTCAGAAAGTAAAACAACTAAAGAATCATAATGAATCATAATCTCTCTCTCTCTGAGCCTTAGGTGCCCAGGGCACATGGGGCTTCCGCAAGGGTTTTCCACAAATGCCTGTCCTTCGCCTTTTTTTCTGCTCTTGCCCAGGTGAGCCCTCTATTGCTCAACATCCTTTCTGTTGTTCTTCTCCATGTCTCTTTTGGTCTACCCTTACTTCTGCTCCCCTGCGGTGTCCATCTTAGTGCTATTTTTGGTAGTGAGTTGTCAGTCATTCATGATTGTAAAAGGCAACTAAGGAGGGTTCAGCATAGGGCCAGCAACCCTATCTGGTAAAAAAACTATCAGACTGCTACAGAAACGGAAGCAAGGGAAAAAACAAATGCAGGTGGAAGGAGAAATGCGTATCAGGAAACTGAGCCCATGAAGGTTGTGGATGAAAGCCAGCCACTGGAAGTCCCCAGCCCGACTGCAAGAATCATAATAGTATCTTCATAATAAATTGAAAGGAAAATTTAAGCTACAATAAACTGGAGTGGACAATCTTTTTTTTTAATGTTTCGCCACAAATTATATGAATGATATGATAAACTCTACATAGAAATACAAAATATGATATTAAAAACTGACAGGAAAAAGTCATGAAAGTGCTCTATAATGAATAAACTTAAGAAAAACAAAACAAATTGATACTTTTGTTGAGTTTTCAGATGTACAAGACAATTCAATTGTGGGATTAAAAAAATATTAAAATATAACCGCTGGGAAAATCTGGTACACTTCACAGGAGCGCATCTAGCGAGTCAAACTGCTAGAAAAATGCGCTATAATAGGCTCGACTACACCAAAGTCATAAAGCAGTTACAGAAGCTGTCAATCGAACAAGCCCACCACAGTTTATCAGAAGCTGTCAACCGAACAAGCCCACCATAGTTTATCAGAAGCTGTCAACCGAACAAGCCCACCACAGTTTATCAGTACAACCATACCTAGCTTTCGCCCTGGTTCTTCTAGTCCCTCTCTGCATGTTTATTCTGGAACTTGCAGCCTTCCCACTGCTGTCACTCACAGCTTTGTCATCCTCACTTGATGAACCCGAGCTAGAAAATGATCTGTCCTCATCCGAGTCATCATCAATGAAGGAATCATCATCATCAAACTTCATCTGTGAACCATTAAAAAACAGATGATAAAACAATTACCACTGTGTTACAGATTTCTTCTAACACAGCAACTGAAACCTCCTGTGCCTGATATCAGTTACCAATTCCCATGAAACCTGTGCAGGTCAAGACCCCATTCTATCTAAAAAATCTCCTGTAAAGACTGTTACATGTGCCTGGCTAAAAGGCATGTGGATTGATGTAATCATTTTGTGATTAAGCCTGGAAGGATGCCTTACATCTAATATAGTTACACAAGTGAATTCTGTCATATCTTTGGGCTCACTTTCAGCAGCAATACTTGTGATTATTTCATTCATGCAGACAGTTTAAAAAGTTATCAAATTCATGACTTTTTGATGCAAGTTTTAACTTCATCCAGATCCACTGGTTTGTATAATACTTTAATGTTTAGTTTTGCTTTATTCAAACTCCTGGAATGTAAAACATGTTACTAAGTTAAATTACCTAGAGATGATATAATAATTTTGTAATATCACTTTCATACAACATAGAAATAAGCAAATTCTGTCTGATAACCGCAGTTTGTTGAAACCATAATTATACACACACGGGACTAACAACCAAAATATAATTTTAACAATTCCAGCTCTCCACAATGAGTCAAGTTTATTCTGTTTTCTCCCTAAATTCGGGTCTTTCATCTAAGCATGAACACTAAATCACACATCCAGTCCTACCTTCATCTCATCTCTGATTTCTGCAAGTTTCAGAACCCATGGATGTGTCCAAATTTTCATGAGATTCTGGTAATCGGTAAAAAGGCGTGCCCCTTTGTTGCTAAAAACACCATCAAGTCCCTGACCAGTCATCTCCAGGTATTTCTCATACAGCTCAACTTGTATGTCAGTCAAACGTACTGAGATGACATACTCTTGTTTAGGTGGAAGGAATTTTGTAAGTGCTGAATAGTCTCTTCTCTGCAAAACAAAATAGCTCATAGTAATGAAAATTTCAAACCAGACAATGGAACTGAGCATAATGGAATGTACAAGAGAAGGTTAAATGAAAACCTTAAATATTTTTCATTGTGCAATTTATTGAAAATAAAAGGGATGCTACATGACTCATATAAGATGTTTTGTAAAGTGATTCTGAATAGAATTAAGGATGTAGTGGATACTGCAATGAGAGAACAAGCAGGATTTCAAAACGGGAGAAGCTGTCTCAACCAGATCTTTACTCTAAGAATACTTGAAGAACATACTGAAAAGCAGAAACCATTAATCCTAACTTAATAGACTTTAAAAAAGCATTTGATAGCATACACAGAGATTCATTGTTGACAATTTTAAGACTATTTGAATACTATCTAAAATTGTCAACATCATTAGAAATCTCTAAATCTCATTGTTAAGAGAAGAGAGTTTAGTGGCCATAACATTCTTTGATGAAGCCGAAAGACTTGCAAAGAACAGGAAAACCTGGCAAACAAATGGTTCTAATGACTGTTATTGCCGGAGGTGGGGTGGAGGATACGCTCTCCAATGGCATGCATCTCAAATAGCCTCTGACAGTCAAGTCCAGCTCCTGGTCTTCTCTTGGCAAAACTGTTTAAACTGACAAGAGAAGGGGTGAAGGCGAATATCTGGCGCCTGAAAATCAGACCCTTCGGGTAGATGAGAGTCATGTTTGGTAGCTCATCTACTGCTGCTGGCGAGATTCTTCAGCTGCCGTGCTTGGAGTGGGGTTCCTCATGGCCAATGAAGAAAGGTGCAAATGTGGTTGCCGTGCGAAACCACTGTGGAAAAGGTGAAAGAAAGGAATAAGCGAAGTAAACAGTAGTCAAATCATGGCACCTCTGGTCTGGGGGTCAGCCACATCCTAAGTGCACTCATATCGGGCAAAATGCCTGAACCGTCTTAACCCAGAGGTTAAGACACTGCTGGCGAGATTCTTCGGATGCCAAGGAAGAAAATATGGAATAGCAATCAGGGCTGCTGTGTGGCGCCGATGTGAAAAGGTGATGGAAAGGATAAAATGAAGCTTAACCAGTAAGTCCAGTAGTATCACGGCGAGAGCTACTCATACCACGGTGCCTCTGCTCTAGAGGTTGGCCACGTCTGAAATACATCAATACTGATGAAATATGCCTAAACTGGCTTACACCAAAGGTGAAACTTGATGGCTATGCATGTCACGGTACCTCTGCTCTACAGGTCGGTCATGTCCTAAACATGCCCATACTGGGATAATATGCCTAAACCGGCTCAACCCAGGGGTGGAAGTCACTAGTGGCAAGGATTCATCCTCCTGGACAAAAGCTCCATCCTGGTCACAACTAGGAAGGGTAGCGGCCACAACCACAAAATGCTGAAGTCGGAGACAATGGACCAGGGCAGTCTAGATAGGCAATCATCTCTCACCATTCGGGGATGTATGTGTATCCTAATCACGCCGAGGTTTTCCGGTGAGAAAGTCCAACGCCAGAATGGAAGGGCAACCACCTTTCACCCGGCAGTGATACACTAGTATCTCAAAACACATCGAGGTTTTTCGGTGAGAAAGTCCAGCTCTAGCCTGGATGGGCTACCACCTCTCACCTAGCAGGGATATACTGATATCCAAAACAAGCCAAGGTTTTCCAGTGAGAAAGTCCAACTCTAGATCAAACTGGTGTAACAAAAACCACGGTGTCACGCAATACCGCTTCCGAGACCCACCAAGAATACAGGCTCAAGCCGTGTGATACTCTGAACCTCTTGTGGTCCTCTCGGGGATCTCGTGTGGTTCTTTTGGGGACTACGTGACCTACAGAGGACCACAGGTGTAAATTCAGTAGGATCACAGGATGGTCTTGGTGGTAGAAGCGAATGAAGAAGAAGAAGAAGAAGGCAAACAACTATGCGAGCCCTATGTGACGTTTAACAGCATGGGAAGATATGACTCATATCGAAACAAGAAGTTTTTTTTTTCATGCAATGTTCAATTCTCTTTAGTATCAAGTTTTAAAAAGTATATAATTTCTTAAGTATTATATATTTTAAAAAATCTTCAACCTGCACACATCCAGCCAACATCTCATGCAGCACATGTGCCCTAGCCTTCATGATTCTAACATCCCTTGGTGTGCTGTCTGTACACTGTCCATTCTGTATGGGGTTGATAAAGCGGTTGGTGAACTCTTTTCTGGTGCCCAGCAGATTTGGTTTGACAAAACTAACCATGCAATGATCTGAAACAGCAGAAACTGCAATATGTACTAAACTGACAGGATTCTGATTTTTTAATGGTAAACATCCTTCAAGAACAAACAATGCAAAATGTTGGAATAGTTTAACTCTTTATCATTCCCCAGATTGCAGGCATGGATAAATCTAGGTCATATGAAACAAAACAAATAACATTTTAAAACTCTTCACTTGAGCCAACAGAAACTGAATTAGTTTTTCAGAAATGGGTGTATTTGTTGCAAGGTTTGAATGAAAACAAAAGCAACTTTGAACTACTTTCTTTAAAACTTCATGTAAAACACATAATGTTTTAGTCTATACTGTTTCACAATTGATAGTTCACTTTCAAGTTCTCAACCATTTACATGCATACATCTAGTTTTATGGGTAATGAACATATTTAAACTATGATGTCATGTTTAAGGAAAACAAATAACACTGAACAGATTGTATGGGCAAATGAATCAAAATGCTGAAAACTACAAGAATAATCACAGCTTTCGCATCTAATGGGCTATAGGAGGATATCATAAGCAGATCCAAACCTAACCATACAAGTAAATATTCTTTCTTTGGTTCTGCTTTCACTTCAGTTAGATCTGGAGGTACAGAAACACGCACAGCAGTGATTGGTACTGGGATTTTTTAAAACCAGTACACATGGCTTTCTGAAAAACTGATTTTCTCATTACAACATTTGGTACTTCATATATATATACTATGTAAAATTAAGCACACTTTACAAACAGCAGAAAGAAAATGTTCATATGAATATTTTATTTTAAGATGATGAGCCAAAGTAAAAAACCATGCAAATTGAGAATCATCAGTCTACTGGCCTATCTATCTTAAAATCAATTTCACACGTAGCTTTTTACTAGATTTTTTTACAATAATAAACCGGTTATGGTAACCTTCAACCTCCAAAAGTTTTCTGTTTTTCTCTTCTTTATCGGTAATTTACTGGTAACTGCTGGTTAATGTGATCATTGCACAAGTGCAAATATATTTTTGCTTAGCAGCTTTTGCATTTAAAAAAAAAAAATTGACTGTCTACATATTACTGCATCATCTAGCAACAACTTATTCTCAGAACGCTGGAAGGCAAATCTACATCTGACGTCCTTACTTTTAAATTTCTGGTGAGAAAAAAAAAAAAATCTAAAAAATATTATTTTATGATTCATTAATCTTATATCTTATATCCTTCCCGTGCCATTAGACGTCACATAGGGCTCGCAAAGTAGTTCGCCAATTTTGCGATTCATTAATGCTCACTCATTATATTAATGTTCCCATGATTATTTTCAGAAGCTTGACCTCATTTTATTCACTACATGGCAACACAGTACTACCCCAAATGTTATTTGGGATTAAAGTTGTGCATGGGATCAAAACATGGTTAGCCTGTCCTGTATAACATATGTGGTTAACAATTTTAGCATGGAAAACCTGCCCCGTATGGTGTATGAGGTTAGTGCCAAGGAGGTTAGCCAACATATTAAAGTGGCTCAATAATCTGAAAACACAAACACTTACACTCATTTAAATTGTTCTGTAACGGTGTACCCGTTAGGACAACTCTTCTCCTTGTTTTCATCTGGTTCATGGCCTTGGAGATAGCTGAGGCCTCATTTTTCAGAATGTGGCCTTCATCACAAACCACTAGGTCTGGGCCTGAGTTCAACCAAACAACAAAAAAGCACTGGTTATTACAGTTACTAACAAAGACAATATATATATATATATATATATATATATATATATATATATATATCATCACTACCACTGGTGCTGAAGTCAGAGGTACCCAGCCAAAAGGCGCATCGCAAAAATCAGGGTACCACGCATCATCGCCAATGTGCGTACGAAGAAGAATCGCTACCACTAATATCTTAAATGCCTGCTTACCCTATGCTATCTACTCCATCTCTTATCTTATCCTCATCAACTTGTTTATTTGCCACATACTATTTCATCATGTTTGCATGTGTCTATGAGCATATGGCTGGATGTGGGGAAGAAAAGAAGGGGCACACATCGTTTTTTTTTCTCTCCCTTTCATAAAACTATGGATGGTAGGCCAGATAGCTATAGGTGGTAGGATAAGAAAGCCTGATATGATAGTTGGATGTGCTATGACAAAACAGCTACAGGTGCTAATACAAGGCAGCTGTAGGAGCCTGTATAAGATAGCTGTTGGTGATAAGACAAAACAGCTGTAGGTGCCTGGATAAGATGGTTGTAAGTGCTAAGACAACAGTTGTGGATGTTAGGACAAGACAGCTATAGTTGTCTGGATAAGATAGTTGTAGGTGCTAAGACAAAACAGATTTAGGTGCTAGAACAAGATAGTTGCAGTTTAAGACAACTATACGAGGGTCATACTGAAAGTCGTGAGCAAAACTTTTTTAAAGATCAGAATTTATAGAGAAAATATAATTGTATCACCTTAAACTGCATCCTTTTCACTTCATGTAGAGGTCATATGATGTTACAATCATGTGTCACGTGACCATGCAGAACATAAACAAAATGCCAGGTGCTGAAGTTTCATTTCGTCAACGTGCTGTTAGGATTGATGACATCATTAAAGAAGACAGACGTGTTATATAGTTTCTGAAATCACTGTAAATCTTGGAATAGGACACAATGCAGTACAGGAAATGATTGAAACCCTAGGCTACAGAAAAGTTTGTGCCAGCTGGGTCCCACAGGAGAGAATGTCCAGAAAGCAGTGTGTCTGTGCCACTGGTCAGCTGGAACGGAATTCTACCGGGAGGGTATTTTCAAACTTGCACAGCGATAGGAAAAATGTGTGCATAGAAATTGAGATTATGTTGAAAAGTGAAGAAAAGGATGCAGTTAAGGTGATACATTTATATTTTCTCTATAAATTCTGATTTTTAAAAAATTTTTGTTCACGACTTTCGATATGACCCTCATAGATGTTAAGACAGATGCAGGTGTTTAGGTGTTAGGACAACAATACAGCTGTGAATGATAGGAAAAGACAGCTATAGGTGCGAGGACGAGCCAGTATCAAGATTCTTTTTCAAATGATCTAACTTTCACATTTTTATAAGATTCTAGCCTGGTCCAAGCTCCCTCAAGCAGTCAATGACTCCAGCAACAAAATCAAATTTTGCCAGTTTTCTGAAGATATTATAACCTCAAAATAAATGACTCCTTTCTTTTCTGCACTGAGAATACTCGTAATCAACTGCTGCAAATACTGTTGCCATTTTATTTACTATCAGTCTTAGCTACATGATTCCAGTTCTCAACTCCAAATTTCCTGTAGTTTTTGGTCAAATAAATGTTTTCTTAGTCTTGTTATAAGCTGATGTAATGTTGTGAGAAACAAATTTTCCACATATATGGATTCCAATCATTCTCTGCTAATTCCTCAATAACAGATATCAATAAATACAGGGTGTTCTAAAAGCTTCTTCATATTTTCTTGAGGCCCCTGTAAGAAGACGATGCATCTGCATGGAGAAAATATGTGTTAACCGTAGGAAGACAACTCTGCTGAAGAACTTTCAAAGTATTAAAAGCACGTATCACATGTTATTCCTGAGGACTCTGCATGTAAAATGACAGAATCAGGAGCAGAAAAGTCCATCTGTGTGTTGGAACTCACAAAAATCAGCAGTGTTAAAGCAGCAGCTGTCTGTGTACATGCTTCAGGAAACCACCTTCTAGATCCATGATACAATGGTATTGGTGCTCTGAAGATATACGCTGCCTATGTCCCACAAAACACACCAGGTGTCCATCTGTGTCATGTGAGAAGGTGAAGAAAATTCACAAGATGCATCAATGCAGCCCACTAAAATCATTTCAGCAAGGCAGTCATAAATTGCAGATACAGAAGACATCACTGTGCTACGAAAGTGCATGCGCTCGTTTTAACAAACAATGACAAAGTCAGACACCAATTATCTGTCCACTTTCAAAGCAAGATCGAGGAGGATGACTCATTTAATCAACAGGGTAATTTTCAGTGATGAATTGATGGTCCATTTAAGTGTCAAGATGAACAGACATAATGCTTGCATCTGGGGGTGCAGAAAACCCCCCATCATGTTATCAACCATCAGAAGGATTCACCAAAGATGAATATCTTTTGTGCCATTTCAAGGAATAAGGTTTATGGGCCTTTTTTCTTCAAAGAAAAGTAAAGACTCTGTAAATGATATTTCCCATTTCAGCATGTTAGCTGGTCAGCTGACATATCAGCTTCAGGAACACAGCCAAAACAAAATTTCACCAAGACAGGGGACCTCGTCGCTGGCACCGAGACCTTTCTGAATGCTAACCAATCAATGGATTTGGGGGCAGCGGCGGCACAGAGCTCACAACAAGTCCTTGTACAATATGTCTAAAACTCTTGAGAATTTCTCTACAAAACAACACACACTTTTCCCCAGTAGCTTCATTTGTCTTCCTACAGTGACTTCCAGAAAGTGTAAAGGAACTTTTTAGAACACACGCCCAGCAACAGCTTTGAAATTTTAAAAGTTACTCTTCAAAAGCAGCTCAAAATTGTCTATTTGATAAAACTACTAAGTTTCCAGATTTTAAGGTGAGAGCAAATTCTTTTTTGGCAAATAATGTAAGTACTTACCAGGATCAACCAGTGTGTCCTGAAAGACTTTTTTCTGCCTCTTGTTTTTGCATCTACTACCAGTGGTCAGGTTACGGTACATCTCATAGCCCATGATCATGACCCCTCCATTTGCTTGCCACTCCTTCAATGCCTCCGCACGAGCAGCATTCTGCTTGCAACTAGCCAGTTCCCACACCTGTTTACAAAGATATTATCAGATAAGCAACACATCAGGAATTCAAAACAGCCTTAGACTTCACAAATGATTAACTCCAGAAAGAGAGATTCTTCATTAGAACTTCTTACAGATAAAAATATATGATGCTTGGACCAGATATAGGTAAAAGGTAAAATCCCTGATTCCATGTCATTAATACAATTGGCGATACAATGGTAGGCCCGTACTTCCAAGACCATTAGCATATGAAAGTCTGATGTGATCAGTATCACGTTTGGCCGCATTTACCTTTCCAGATTTCTCTGGTACTCATTTTTAGAGACTAGGTGGACCCTGGGGCCTTTTTGGTCCGGTGGCACCAGGACAAAAATCCCCACTGCTGAGACCTGTAACCTGTACCATCCAATTAGTAGAGTGGGCGCCTAACCACTCAACCAACCAAGAGGCCAAAGGACCAGACATACCTAAAATATGTCCAAAATATCTCTGATTCATGTATTAATATAAAAACAAAGAAATGAGTCACCTCTAACTGATCCTCTTCATCCAGCCACATGCCCCACTCATTTCTCCAGTTGAGAACTGTGTTCAGTGGACTGACCACCAGGCATGTTCTGTGTTTGAGAACACTTTCATGACTCAAGACTGTGTGGACATAGGCAACAACCTGTGAAGCCACATATCAGTAAACACAATTATATTTTTCTGGAGCACAAATTAAATTTAATCCAATCAGTAATAATATGTTTATGCTATGAATTATGAATGCTTAGACATTTGCTCTTTTGCTAGCAGTTCCAAGTTGTCATCTGACTTTAGTCAAGCAAATACAGCAAACCCTTGAATTTAATATATCCCGGTTTAATGGATTTCAGATTTAACAAACTGGATAAAATATTTTTAAAAAAATTTTTTTAAAAAAATCTTAAATGTTGCACCATATGCAATTTCATACCACACAAAGTAGTAGTAGCATACAGTAGACTTACTTTGTTTCGGTCTCAATCTGCCTAAAGCTACTGTGCAGTTGGGCTGCATACTGAGAGATTCTATGACTTCTGAACTGTGACTTATTTATTAACTCTTCCCGTGCTGGAGGAAGAAACACGGATGTGTTCTGGAGTGCGGGAGTAAAAACACGGGTCTTGATATGTTAGGGGGTACAGTTATAAAATGGAATGGAAAACAGTATTTCCATGTACTTCCGTATACTTGTTATGTTTCAAAGTATAGCTAAATGATTGAAAATTTCATAAATGCAGAGTTTTTTAGGAAAAAAGAAGTAATGTGATGTTTTTAGACACTGTTTGTGGCCAGCTCACCATCGGCTAGGTCTAGATCTGCACTACTTACCATCTGAGATGTGTAGATCTACTTGTCGATCTCGTATTCTGATTCTATGTTGCATTCTCGCTAAATTAATGTCTGAAATAACTCCTAACTACTTCTCCAGTCGTCTAAATATGTCTAGGTCTACTTGGGATACATTCAAGAGCAGTGGGGTGGTCACAGGCCATGTCCATACCCCTATCTACATCATCAAAAATTGAAAAATTTCGGTCTTTCTCTTCCTTTTTCACGCTGCGGCATCGCTCGTAACTAGGCACTCTTTCGCCATTTTGAAAAGTGTCACCGGAATTGCGGACGAAATATGTACAATCTAAATGTTACACCGCTTGTTTTAATGAAACAAACAATTGTCACTATAATGACCATACGGTAGCTTCAGGATACCGAAAGAGTCGCTATATTGACCAAACGCACGGAATGAGTTAAATAATTTTGCAATCCTTATAATTTAAAATACCATCAGATGACTGGTGAGTTAAGAGAAAGTGTGTGAAATTAAAATTTAAAAAAAAATTTAAAGCAATAAAAGAAAGTGTACAAAAAAAAAATAATGACCCTAGCCAGCCACCCCCCCCCCCCCTTTCACATTACATTAAAATTAAGGACACCCCTTCTCCTCTATTAGTCCATTAAATCAAGACTCTACTGTATATAAGTGTTCTGTGTGTCTTCTGTAACTCTAAATACGATCAGTCATAGCTTTTAACTCCAGTCAGTATCAAATTTAATCTAAAATAGTTACAAAGCTTTATCAGCTCTCTACAATCTGGGATATAATGCTTACCCATAGTGGGAGAAAAGTGTTCTTTTGCCAATTCCTACATCTGATAGGTAGTTTTCTTCGCTCACCTTTAAAGAGTGCTGGGAAATAGTTCTGGATGAACAACAGCAGCAGCCTAACCACTGTCCCATGAAGAATCACTAATTCCTACTTTTGCACTTGCTACTGCAAAGACTGGAACAGTGTACACAGGACCTTCAGTTCTCTATCTGGTTCTAAGGACTGCAAAAGCGCCACAAACAGCCTCTGGCAGTCAAGTCCAGCTCCTGGCCTTCCCGTGGCAGAACTGTTTAAACTGACAGGAGAAGGGGCGAGGGCGAATATCTGGCGCCTGAAAACCAGATACTTAGGGTAGATGAGTGGCACGTTTGGTAGCTCATCTGCCGCTGTTGGCGAGATCTTCAGCTGCCGTGCGTGGAGTGGTGCTCCTCCCGGCCAATGAAGAAATTTGCAAATGAGGTTGCCGCGCAGCATCACTGCAGAAAAGGTGGTAGAAAGGATAAAGCAAAACAAACAGTCAAATCACGGCACCTCTGGTCTGGAGGTTGGCCACGTCCTGAGTGCAGTCATATCGGGTGAAATGCATGAACCGGCTTGTCCCAGAGGTTAAGACACTGCTGGCGAGACTCTTCAAATGCAGCGCGTGGAGTGAAGCTCCTCCCGGTTAAGGAAGTGAATGCGGTAAAGAAATAAAGGTTGCTGTGCGGAGCCGATGGGAAAAGGTGGTGGAAAGTGTAGTTTAACCGGTATGTCCAGTAGTATCGCTACGAGAGCTATACCACGGCACCTCTGCTCTAGAGGCCGGCCACGTCCGAAATACACCTACACTGGTGAAACATGCCTAAACCGGCACACACCAGGGGTGGAACTTGATGGCTAGACATGTCATGCCACCTCCGCTCCAGAGGTCGGTAACGCCTGATAAACACCCATACTGGTGAATTTTGCCTAAACCGGCTCACACCAGGGGTGAATCTTGAAGGCTATGCATGTCACAGTACCTCTGCCTTAGAGGTCGGTCCCATCCCAAACACGCCCATACTGGGATAATGCCTAAACCGGCTCAACCCAGGGGTGGAAGTCACTAGTGGCGAGGATTCGTCCTCCTGGACAAAAGCTCCATCCTGGTCACAACTAGGAAGGGTAGCGGCCACAACCGCAAAATGCTGAAGTCGGAGACACTGGACCAGGGAAGTCTAGATAGGCAACCACCTCTCACCCGGCGGGGATGTTTGCGTATCCTAATCACGCTGAGGTTTTCCGGTGAGAAAGTCCAACCCTGGACTGGATGGGCAACCACCTCTCACCCGGCGGTGATACACGGGTATCTCAAAACACGTCGAGGTCTTCCGGTGAGAAAGTCCAACCCTAGACTAAACTGGTGCAATGAAAACCGCGGTGTCACGC
This sequence comes from Achatina immaculata, assembly GCA_009760885.1. NCBI lineage: Eukaryota > Metazoa > Mollusca > Gastropoda > Stylommatophora > Achatinidae > Lissachatina > Lissachatina immaculata. Next base: position 17,890,414 of record CM019703.1, on the reverse strand, counting down.
AATCCCGCTTCCGAGACCCACCAAGAATACAGGCTAAAGTACTGTGATACTCTGAACCCCTTGTGGTCCTCTCGTGTGGTCTATTTTGGACCACACAGGGGACCACGGGACCTAACGAGGACCACATGCGTGAATTCAGTAGGTTCACAGTGCAGTATTTGGTGGTAGAAGTGAACGAAGAAGAAGAAGTTCTCTATCTTTATCCAAGAAGAGAACCTCACTATGCAGTATCTAACCTCACTGTACATGCCAACTTTTCAGGAAGAAAGAGAAGTGTGCTAGTGTGACTACCGTAATTAGTACCTGGAAACCAAAGATTACCATGACTATCCAATCTCCTCACTGGCTTTCCTAGTATCCGGCTCAGCCTGGAAAAACATGCTGGGAATAACTGTGGTTGTCATGGTGGCGAGTCTGCCAAGAAGCTTTCTTGCATTTTAGGTATTAAAACTAGCTACCATAACACAATCCAAATTAGACATGATGCTTGTTTCAATACCGTTGCTGTGTCGGCAGCTAAAAATACCCTGCTCACAGCTCAGGGAGGTAACACCTCACTAAAGCAAGGAATCAGGGAACATGTCATTCCTTGCATACAACAACACTTCACTCTATTTAAATTTTCACTAGACTATGTAAGCTTACCGAGAGAGTTTTTCCTAAGCCCATGCAGTGAGCAAGAATACACCCTGAACCTTGCTCTTTCTTGGACCTCTTCACGCTTTCATACATGCAGTCCCACATAAACTGAACAGCTGAGTAAAAAAAAAAAAAAAAAGTTTAAAAAAAAAACAATCAATCAAAAAAAAAGGGTGGATTTCATTATTTTTTTTAAACAATCCACTAGCATTGCTGTTACAAATTCTATGACAGTCTTTTCCTCCTGAAATTTTGTGTCAATAACATTTTGAAGTAGCACTTATTTCAGCACTGAACATATGGTCTTTGAAAATATGTAAAACAAGAGTGAAGATGCTGCCCGATATCATAGTCAGCAACCTAAAGCCAAACAAGATCCTGTCCCACCTCTCCAATGACATCCCCAGTAACATATCCAACCTAGCTAACATGGCAGATGCTCCCATGGCAGTGGTATCTGCCACAGAAGCACTGCACCTCCCCCCCCCACAACACTTTTATCACTCCTTATCTAACATGATGTGCATGCCTGAACACCTTCATTACATGCAAAGAACATCCCGCTCATGTTTCAGAAAGACAGAACAAGAATGTGTAAATATCATTTTACTGTAGAAAGACAGAATAAGAATGTGCAAAACTCATGTTACTGTGGAAAGATAGAACAAGTATGTGCAAAACTCATGTTACTGTAGAAAGATAGAACAGACTATGTAAATCTCATGTTACTGTAGAAAGATAGAACAAGAATGTGTAAATCTCATGTTACTGTGGAAAAGATAGAACAAGAATGTGTAAAACTCATGTCACTGTAGTAAGACAGAACAAAAATGTGTAAAACTCATGTTACTGTAGAAAGAACAATGTGTAAAACTCACGTTACTGTGCTTTGTTGATGTAAGTTCTTTAGCTCATCTGTGCAGAAGCCTTACCTTCAACCTGATGTGGTTTAAGCTTTCGGACAAGACTCTTGTTGACCTGGATAAGGGGTTCATCACCCTCCTCCTTGCCGGGTTCTAGGACCAGTTTGGTAGTCACTGGGCAGTTCATAGGGTTATTTTCATCTGTGATTGTTTCTATGTTGAACTAAGAAAAAAGTACAAACTATTTTAGTAAGTCAATTCTTATGTTTCACATTTGGATAATATGTAGAAACCTTCAGCAGTAATTGTTAACTGCAAAGTATCTGACTCCTTTAGCAGTTCTGCCATATGCTAACAGTAACAAGTAAGGAACTTGTCTTCTTTCTTCCTGTGCTTTGAAAAACAATATATAAATAGGTATATAAAAATATCAATATTTAGTAAAGTGTTTACAGCAATTCTTAGTATACTGTAATCACTTCTTTAGGGCACCCACTATTCACTTAAATGATTTTCTTAAGAGTTTTCATCTCTGGAGATTAGTCCTGCTACACTGTTATATATTCTTCTGCAATGGTAATCTGGTATACTGCCATGCTTGCATGAGCTACATTTTGTCATTCTAACTTTATTTTCAATTTTGCCAAATACACTTATGTAATAATTCTACACTTCATAGCAAAGGCTGACTGACTTGTATTAGTGATGCAATCAAATCATGGAACAAATATCTAGGACATGACAACAACAAAAAATCCTCATCCTGACCTCTCTTTGTTTTGCTGCTATGCGCTTCCTCCTTTTCTCCTCTGCCTTAGCTGCGGCTTTTGTGGAATCCTCAAGTTTCTTGTTGGACATAACCTTCCGAATTTGCTTTCGTTTCCCAGCTTTGCTGCTGTTAGGATCGTCCTGCAAGGAAAAAGGTAAAATTGAAGAAAATCTGTCAACTTCTGAAGCTGAGTGACATATGAGGATGTTATGACAATATTCATTTCACATCTACCTAGGAGCCTCCCACAATGATAGCATTTATTTCACTCTCTGGATCATGAAAATAAAAAACAAAAACAAATGACATTTGACCCGGAAGTCAGAAAAGTAAAAACAAAGAAGTCCATCATGATAATATTTTTTAAAGAAAATAACATAACTCAACAAAAAAGTCTTTCTGATAAGCCACAGAACGGACTGAACATGCTTACTCATATTAGCAACAAATATCTAACTTTAAAACTTATATACTTTTTTAAAATAAGATTTTTATAAACTTTCAACATATTTCCAATAAATCTAACATAAACTTCACACAGGTCAGATTAATAATCATCTAAACCAAATTCATAAAACTAAAAAATCCTGACTTAAATTTCACTATCCAGCAAACAGCAAATTCTGTCGCAGATACAGCTTTTATACTTGTCAATATAGGGAATTCCCCATTATAAGGAAAATCACTTAACTTATTTTTAAGATCAGCACGAAAAATACAATTAGTGTTGTCAGCAATAAAAATAAAAAAAGGGGGGGGGGGGGCGCCAGGGCGGGGAATGAGGAAGTAAAAAAAGTACAAATGGGTAAAAAAAAAAAAAAAAGCTGACAGGATGTCTGACATTCATGGCTATTAGTAGGGAGGATAGTAGGCATGTCAAATGGGGTGAAAAAAGTACTTACATCATCATCGTCCTTTTCTTCAGCCTCATCTTCCTCATCAGATGAGTCTATCTTCTTTGCCTTTTTCTTTCCTTTCCCTTTCTTTTTCTTTTCTCCCTCATCATCTTCTTCCTCATCTTCTTCCTCTTCCTCTCCCTCATCATCATTTTCATCCTCACTTTCTTTTTTGTCCTTTCCCTTCCTCTTCTTTTTCTTATTTGTTTTCTTCTTCCCTTTTTTCTTTGGCTTTGATTCACCATCCTCTTCCTGGTCCGCACTGTTATCACTTTCCTCAGCAGCATTATCACTGTCAGAGAGATCAGATTCAATACTGGAGCTGGATGACTCCTCTAGCTTGAAGTCACCATCCTCATCCTTGTCCTTCTTTTTTCTAAACAAACAAAAAATGAAAGAGTTATCTATTTACGCCTACGACTATTTGGAAATGAGTTTTATATACTCATAGCCAACAAACAGATCTGGATGTTTCTTGAAAAAAGGTTTTCATTTCTGCTCGATGCCAGATACAAAAGGCCACTTTTTTATGTAATGTAAATACAACTTGAGTCATTTCATTAGATTTAATCTACTAAGTGGATATACTGCATAAAGACTCATCATCTTTACTGCTCTTATAAAAATACAAACAGTAATTATTAAAAAATCATGAGAAAACAGTTACCTTTCCTGATAATTTCTCTCAACATATGGGGAAGAATAATTTATAATCAAACTACAGGAACAGTACTAGTATCATCTAGGATGATGACCATGGTTTTGATAACATCAGAATTGGGAAAATGTAACTAATCTCTTAAAACTATATTCTATGATACAAATTGCATGGTGATTCAAAATTATTGCCCAGGTTTCCATAGCCTGCAATTTTCACACCAGAGGAAAAAAAAATCAAAATAAAACTGGTTACAGAATATGAAAGTGCAAAACTCAAAAAGTTGTAATATTCTATTCTTTTTTTATCTTCATATTCTGCATTATGACAATTTACCATCACTGTTACATAAAATGTTACTTCATCAATACTGCAGAATGCTGAACAACTTAAACATGTGTGCCTTTTGTAGTGCGCAAATGTCCAACAGGTATTCAATTTCACTCCAAATATATTTGCACCATTTGTAATGATTTTGACCACAGCAACAATTATGGGCTTCAGTTCATCAAGGAAGGCCACAAGGGTCTTATAAACAATGCCTTTAACATATCTCCACGAGCAGCATATTATCAAGTGAGCACAGAAGTCATGCCAATGGTCCATCACACCTAACCAGCGCTCAGGAAAGTGCACATCAAGAAATTCTCAGACAACATAAGCCAAATGTGGAGGTGCCATCATTCTGCTAGAACATCATGTATGCCTGGTGATCTTCCAACTGCAGTAAAAGATACATCTGTAGCATGTCTAGGTAGGTCACTGATGCCACCATCTGTTTCAGAAAGAAAAAAATGGCCCCAAAACATCCAAAAGATGACAAAGCACACCAGATATTCACGTTTGCATTCTTTAGATTTTTCAAATGACATGAGGCTTTTCTATCTTCATATTCTGCATTATGACAATTTACCATCACTGTTATATAAAATGTTACTTCATCAATAAATATCTATCTCCAAAAGTAATTTTCATCAGCTTCAAGTCTGACAAGATGTCTTTGGCAAACTGGAAATGGCGTGGTTTATCATCTGACTGTAAAGCATGCATAATCTACACTCTGTAGGCAAAGAAGTGATGGCGGTTATGAACAACCCTCCAAAAAGTCATCCATGGTATACTCAACTGGTAAGAAGTCTAGATGATTCTTGTGGGCTTTGATAAAACGCTCATTAGATTTGATGAGCATTTTCCTGCAAAGTGTTTGGTCTTCCCACATTCCCTTTAGGTGCAGGATACTATCAGTCTCTTGAAACTGCTTTGACCAATGTTGGATAGTATTATCTGACAGTGGATATTTTCCATACTGGGTTCTGTAACAATGGTGCATTTTGGTAATGGATTTTTCAAAAACCAAAGTTATGTACATCACTGCAGTTAGTACAGCATTATTAAATAAACCTTTTTTGAGTTACGTTTTCATATTCTGTAAGTAGTTTTGTTGTTTATAGTCTGAAAATTACAGGCCATGAAACCTCAACAATAATTTTGAATCACCCTTATATAAACCATCAGATCTATCAAAATCAAGTTTCACTGCAATTTCAAAGAAAAATAAAAACTAGGACAACAAAATGTGAAAAACATCACATCTCAGCACAATGCACCACATCAAAAGTACTTTTATGAACCATTAACTCATGAACACAAAATAAGATAAAGACATACAATGCACTAAGTGGCTTTCTTAAAGAATGCAGGAACAACAACAAAAGCTATTTCTATATAAAAGTCAATAATAGAATGATTTCATAAATTAACAAAAAGGAACTTTTGCTTTAATTATTAAATAAAGGATTCGAAACAGAAAGACTAAACAAAAAAATAATATGACACAAATGCTTGAAAAACTACAGACAGATACTAATAAATATGAGAATTAAGAGCATGTACTGGAATCATGAAGCAGCCATGAGTGATGACAAGCCAATTCTCATGAGAATGGAGTAAAGTTACCATATGTCCTCATTTCTGTGGATATGCCCTTATTTTGATGGTAAAATTTACTGTCCACATATCAAGTGATTGGATATTTTTTTTTCTTCACTCTGGCATGGGTACCCATGTACAAATGGGAAATTTTCTCTACTGTTAACTGTGTATAAAAATACTATAAATTTTTTTTTTTATGGAAAAAAAAGGTGCACAATCTTATGTTTCTAAGTGTTTTGATCAGTTCTCCAATTTGAAGAAATTTGTTGCCAACTATGATGGAGAGTTTGTGAAATTACAATGAATACTGTAAAAGTGAAGAGCAAAGAGATTGTGAAGACAGCCTAGCTCTTTTTTTTTTTTTTGCGATACCAGCTCACAGTGCCTGTGTGGAAAGACTTTTTTTTTTTTTACTCATTCAAGCACAGTGAACCACAGAAAGGAACAACTAACCATTGACTCTGTATTGGGAATTCATTCATTCATTAGCATGTCCCTTGTGGAACTTTGCCTCCTTAACAGCTCTCTTGAAGATTGCCTCCCTAACAGCTCTCTTGAAGGCCTCTCAGTTGTAAGCAAGATGCCTTGCTGCTGCTGATGCATCTGTTTGTTGCCATATTCGCCTTGGTCTTCCTCTCTTTCCTTTTCCCAAAATGTACCCTTCCATGATTGTCTTCTCCAAATTTTCATGATGTCCGAAATAAGTTTTCTCTGTTTAATCTTCTTCACTAATCAACCCTCTTCAATATTAAATAAGGAATTGCTTTTGCAAAATTTAATTATCGGACACCCTACATACAAAGTTTTTTCACTATTTGATGCACAACAGTAATTGTTAAAAAAATGTACATCTTGTGAAAAAATATACACGGGCTCAACAGAGATTAATTAACTCAGCCTATCCATGTATGGCTTTTGGCTGTTGTTTCATATAATTGTCTGATATACATTGTCTGATGCTTTATTTTGTTAAAGAAACAGTGCTAATTTTTATTTAATTTGTCACTGTGCATGTCATTTGAAAGAAGAACATCCATTTCCTTGTTTCAATGGTGTTTGTAAATTTCATCGGTTGAAATGAAGATTTAATCATTTTTAATTGGGACCAGTATACATTTTTTTCTGTTCATTTATTTCGTGATACTGACTGCCTGTTGCAGACATTGTAATAAAATGCTTTTATCACACAAAAATACTAGAAATAGCCACAAAAAGTGTAGATGTTTATAATGGGAAATTCTAAACAAGAAAACATGGTAGTCTAAACTTGCTTTAGGAACAATCCCACACAAAGAGAGACTGATGGTCTGTGGTGATTTTAACAGTCATTCCCAGAGCTGGGGCTATGACCACATAGACAAGAGAGGAGAGGAAGTTGAGAGCTGGCAGGATGATGATGGACTTCTCCTGATCAACCAGCCAATGGATGCCCCAACATTTTACTCAAGGGCATGGCATACAAAATCAACACCAGATCTGGCATTCCACTCTCCAGATCTGAAGTGGAACATTACACGTGAAGTTGGAAAACAACTTGGAGGTAGCGACCATTGACCAGTCTTCCTGACAATAGAAAATAAACTCCTTAACACCAGTAACCCTCTCCCCAGATGGAACTATAAAAAAGCAAACTGGACAATGTACAGACATCGTACAGGTACCCTGGTGGGACAGCTGTCCATAGAACGTAAGGATATTAACAGCATAGTGAAGGAATTCAATGCTTGTATCCTTCAGGCCGCTCGGGAAACCATTCCCAGAGGAGCTCGCAGGGACTATAAGCCATACTGGTCTAGTGAGCTGGGAAAACTCCATGACGACGTGGAAGCAGCTCGAAAGCAAGCAGAAAATAGACCATGCCAAGAACACCACAATAATTACCAACATTCTAAGGCCAAATTTCAGAGAGCAAAGCTGCAAGCCAGACGGGAAAGTTGGAGAGAGAAAACAGAGTCCCTAAACTTTGAAAAGGATGGAAGGAAACTGTGGAAACTAATCAAACAGTTAAATGATGAGAGTACTGGAAGAAGTACAAAGGTTACACTAATAGAGGATGGGAAAACTCTTACAGGTAAGCAGGTAGCAGATCACTTTGCTCGCATTTTTGCACAGGACTGCAACATTGATATCCATCCAGAGAAGGAGCGTACAGTGTGCATCGAGCCACAGAAAGAGGAGGAACAAGTCAGAAAAGTGGAGGTCATGGATGCACCAATCACACGCAGTGAGTTAGACCTAGCAGTTAGTAAACTGAAACCAAGGAAATCACCAGGACCAGATGGAGTGTCCAATGAAATGATCAAGAACCTGGGAATGGCAGCAATGGGAAAGCTGTTGGATATTTTCAATATGTGCTGGAGCACAGGTAAGTTACCTCAAATCTGGAAGGAAGCAAGCATGGTACCACTGCTAAAACCAGGGAAAAACAGTGATACTGCCTCCAGCTACAGGCCAATCAGTCTCACTAGCTGCCTATGCAAAACGATGGAACGCATCATTGACCTGAGGCTAAAATGGTACCTAGAAAGTGAAAACCTTCTCGTTCCACAACAAGCAGGATTTAGGCAGTACTACAGTAAGGAAGATCAAGTGACCTATCTCTCTCAAGAGATTGAGGATGCATTCCAAGAGAAAAACCTTGTACTAGCAGCGTGGATAGACCTGAAGAAAGCCTTTGATAAAGTATGGAAAAAAGGTCTGCTGTGGAAACTAAGAAACTGCAATGTGAATGGAAGACTGTACAACTGGATAAAGTCCTATTTACACAATAGAAGAGCTAGAGTAGTAATGGATGGACACAACAGCCAGAAAGTACTTCTGCGACACGGTGTACCACAAGGAGGAGTCCTTTCGCCTACACTATTCCTTGTATTCATTAATGACCTGGTCAAGGAACTTCCCTATGGAATCAAAGCGGCACTGTATGCAGATGATCTGGTCATGTGGTGTACAGATGAATATGCGACAGTTGCTACACAGAGACTCCAAAGAGCAGCAGACATCTTGACATCATGGACAAACAAATGGTATGTAAGTATCAACACAGAGAAATCAAGTACCACTCTGTTCACCCTCTCATCTAAACAGAAAGCAGGTAAGATCTTTGTAAATGAAATACCCTTAAGGATGGACAACCAACCCACTTACTTAGGAGTGACTCTTGACTCAAAACTGACGTGGAAGCAACACATCAACAGTGCAGAAGCAAAAGCCAGAAGAAAACTAGCCATATTAAGAAAATTGAGTGGAACCACATGGGGAGCTAGTGAAAGAATCCTCAAGAATGTATATCAGCAAAGTATTCTACCACATTTAGAATATGGCTCAACATCTTGGTGCACAGCATCAAACACTACGCTGCATAATCTAGACAAGGTTCAAAATCAGTCACTACGGATTATCACAGGTGCCATGAGGTCCACACCAATAGTAGAAATGCAGAAAATAGTTGGTGTTCAAGCGCTAAAGGAACGTAGAGACACAAAGGTCATGACCATGGGAGAAAAATTCCTTAGCTCTGTAAGCCATCCCCTGAAGGAGAGATTCAATAACTTGGCATCAGGACGGCTTAAAAGAAGCAGCTTCATTCATCAGGCCAAGCGTATGCGTAAGCTGATACCTGACCTTCCAACTGTAGTCGCTCCATTATCATCTGTACCAGAGCATACACCATGGAAAGAAGCAGATTATACACAGATATCTATTCAGACTGAAGTGAAAGGTGTGCAGAATGGTGAGATGCAGAGCAGTCTTGTAAGATCAACAGCCACACTTAGTGTTCTAGATGACAAATATCCATGTGACACCTGGATACGTGTGTATACAGATGGATCTGCACATAATGCCATAAAGAATGGAGGGGCAGGAGCATATATTGAATATCCAAACAACACCATTGACAAGATTTCCATACCCACTGGTAAATACTGCAACAACTTTGATGCAGAAGTTAGGGCAATTATTGCTGCAGTTGAAAAACTATCAGACTCCAGAATTGATACATGTCCTGTAGTAATTCTCACAGATGCAAGATCAGTACTGGAGGCTCTTCAGTGCAACAAACTACCAGACCTTAAGGATGCCTTGTCAAAAATTGGCTTACAACATGGAGTCACTTTGCAATGGATTCCCTCCCACTGTGGGATACCAGGCAATGAGAAAGCTGACCAACTGGCCGAAGAGGGCACTGAAATGGAGCAACCTGACATACCAATCACTTATAATCAGAAGAAAAGCATGATAAAAACCTACAGGAAGCCACAAACACCACCACATGATGACTATCACATGCTAAACAGAAAGGAACAAGTCACCATCTTCCATCTCCGAACAGGACACAGCCGACTCCGAAGTCATATGTATACAAAGTTTAAGGTTGGTACTACTAATCTGTGTACACGTGCCCAGGTGCCCCAAACTGTGGAACATATCCTCCAGAACTGCATCAACTACGAGTCACTGAGAAATAATTACTGGCCCAGTGAAACCACTAAAGAAGATAAGCTCTATGGTTCCATACATGAATTACAAAAAACAGTGAAATTTATCCAAGAAACAGGACTGCAGATATAGACAGACAGTGCGAACGAAGAAGAAGAAGAAGATGGTAGTCTAAGAGGATTTACAAGAAATTTATGGTAAGTAGAACATAATTTTATTTTCTTGCGCCAAAAATTTGATATTACATCTTCAAATTTTCACACTAGTCGCTTTTTTTGTCAAAAAAGTTTAGTCACAGAATCTTCTTTCATTTACATACTTTCATAATATGATAAGCATAGATTGAACACAAAATTGCTGTTACATTGAATTTTACAACTAGATCCCATAAATGTTATGACACAGGTGCAAAAAAATACATGATCAGAGCAATTACATTTGCATGGGTGGACTCGAAAGAATTGAAAAGTATTGATGGTTTCCTTTTTCTATAAATTACATTATTTTTTCACATTCTCTGATAACAGGCATTTTTAACATTCCAAAAACACACTTTAAAATGAAATATCACATGGTTTCCAAAAATAAAGGTTCATCACAGTATTTTATTGTAACTTCTCTATTTAACTTTTTTTTTTTTTCTGGACTTCATGCTCACAGTTTGTTTGTTTGCTTGCATTTGTATGTGTGTCTACATCCATGTGTCCTCTTTTTTGCAGTTTCACAATATGGCTGTGTTCTCATGTTTCATGGTTAAGCTGGAATGGGGAGTTGGACAAAGGTGTATCACCTGACCTCTTCTCTCTATATATATTAAACCTCTTCTCTCTATATATATTCACCCTCTTCTCTCTCCATATATTAAACCTCTTCTCTCTATATATATTAAACCTCTTCTCTCTCCATATATTAAACCTCTTCTCTCTATATATATTAAAAACAACATGAAAGACATTATAAATATGAAAAAAATGAAAATGGGAACTATCCCCAATATCAATAGTCTTAGATTTGCCAATACCACCACCTGATGGAGAAATAGAAGTAGGTTACAAAGTACTGGTTACCACCAACAGTAACAATAGAGGATTTTAACACTTTGTGGACCATAGTTATTTACCCTGGAAAACCCCCAGTTCCCAGCCATTTTTCTGAAAAATGAACTTTTTTGAGTGGACTTAGAAAAACATGCATATCTCTACTCACCATTGAGATAAATTAATCCAGGTTGGTAGACAGACTCTCAAGACCCTCTAGTACTTGAGTGTGTGATATCTTGTGAAACAATTATCTGGATGCAATGGGACTTGACAACTTTTACAAATAAATTTTGTTTCACTTTTTTTCTCGTTGACCAAGCACACTCTGCACTTCCTAGATGATGCTTTTTTAGTGCTTTCATCCTAAGGCTTCACCAGGACATGATCCTTTACTATTCCAGACAATCACTGTTGTGCATTATTGATATCATGCGAACAAGTCTTTTGTCTTTCCTTCATCAGTCAAAAGCTGCTGCTTCAGTTTATACAACTCTTGAAATTTGGGCAAAAAATAATCCAGCAGAGGTTTTATTTTGCTAATTCTACCTGTTTCTGGAAGTGTCTGACAGATGTCAGAGAAATGCAGAAGTGTCAGAAGATGATCAAATTTAGCTCTGCTCATTGTTTCTGAAAATATTGGTATATGTTTCTGTTGTCTAGTACCCTTTCCAGTGTAGTTTCCTAGTCTGGCCCATTAAAATGATCAATCCAAAGAATTTGTTCATGTCTGAATGTGTTATATTTTCAGACAAAAAGGCAGTAGGTTCATATGTTGGGTCTATGCATGGTATAAATTTTCATGATGAGTCAACAGTTTAAAAAAATCACTGCCAAACATTGTACTGAAAATTTCCTCTATGCTGTCTGGTTTGTTTACATTCACTAAAACACCAGGATTTCCTTCAAATTTTTCAAGAACTGGTGTAGAATCAATGTTACTCCACACACCTATATCACTGCTAACTATATCATATGAAAAATGTGAAATACTTACTGCTGGAGCATCATATCCTGACACTGAATAACAATCACACTGTCACTTGAATTTTCACTTCTGACACAGTTAACGCTGTGCCTAGTTATCGTATTTTTAATCCGATCACCATAACAGAAATCACTTTGAAACATGTCCTTTCATTACTAGAATCATTAAACAGTGATTTTTAGTCATCACTGGGGTAGTCTGACAAAAAAATCAGAGCATAATTCATTATAAATTGCAGTGTCATCAAGAGAAACGTGCTCCGCCATTTGCACAAAATGCTGACTTGGCGAGATCTCGTAAACACGTGTTCCCGACAGCTAAAACCGTGAGATTTCTATTTTTTTTTTAAAGTAACGAAGATTGAAAACAATATTTTATTATATTAACTTTGCAGTAAAAATACAGACAACCAAAAATTACTTTAAATAACACGCTAGAAACAGTTTAAATAAGATGACCAACGAAACTGGCAAATCCGCCTTTCGGCCAACAATGCAGCATAGAAACCGGAAAACAGATTTTCCCGTCTCTGGCCTGGGAAGTGTTAATTAAATAGCAACCAAGGCAGAAAAGATACCATTTTATTTCCAAAAGTAACTAGAAATTTAACATCACACCCAAGCGCTTTGCATTTAAGGATCAAGCCACTAGGTGTTGTTAGAATACAGTTTCCTATGTCAATTTTGTCTACTGGTGTAATTCTGTGAGTAGTTTGGCAGGCATCTGTGCACCTCTACACGTGACATTCAGCAATTTTTGTGATGGCTGACAGCAAGGAACAGAGTGAGTATGAAGTTTTGTTTTCTTCTGCACAAAACTGTAGCTGAAACTGTCAATATGCTTCAACAAGTCTTTAAGGACTATGCTTTAAAAAAAAAGCAGGTCTATCAGTGGTTGTCCCATTTAAAAAATGGCAACATGCCAATTGAAGACCAACAACAATGTGGCCGACTTTCGATGAGCAGAAATGATGAAAACATCGAAACAATTCTTCAGGCAATCAACAAAGATCATCAGAAGACTATTCTGAAGAGACAAATTCGTCATAGAGTTCACATCAGCGAATTTTAACACAGGATTTGAAAATGACGTGTGCGTCTGCTAAATTTGTGGAGAAGTGGAGACTGGTTACGCACCACAATAATGCTCTCGCCCACACAGCTTGTCCATCCAAAATTTCATGGCTAAAAGCAACATGGTGCTTTTTCTTTATCCCCAATACTCACCAGATCTTGCACTAGGTGACTCCCCCCCCCCCCCTTTCCCAAAAATGAAAATATTTCTTTTTTTAAAATGTATTAATAAATATTTATGCCATCTTAAGCTTCTCTTCCATATAAAGACTATATTAATGCTGACAAAAAGATATTTGTAGACTGACTACACTACAGAGCGACACCCACCTTTTTGTCTTGTCACTATCAGACTCGCTTTCTGATGACTTGGTAGGATGAGGCATCTTCTTTCGTTTACCAATAATCTTAGTGTTGCCCTCACATTCATCCGTATCATCAATATCACTTTCATCTTTGCTACTTTTCCCCTTCTTCGTCCTTTTAATCACCTTTTTCTTTTTAACCCCTCCTGGAGAGTATAAAGTAAGAAAATTAATAACAATTTAACTAGAATAAATAATAAATTCCACCTATTTTTCAGAAAGGTTGTCAGCTGATGAAACAACAAAACCATGCACATTATATGACAGTCGAGAGTAAGGATATATGTGTATGTCAGTTACACCACATCTTACTTCAGACACTAGGAACATGACTTGGCTGTGTCAGCAGACACAATGTCTTCAGGGCTAGTGGATCAGGCCTGTGGTCAACCATACGGCATTCACATGAATGATTTCACTTCTACAAAGATTAAATTTCTTTTAGTTTTCTTCTGCTTCTTCTATCTCCCTGGAACTGTCAGGTGGTGGTCTTTGCAGCATGATGCAGTGAAGATGATGTAGAACAGCATCATAGTGGATTGGGGGCAGGTTAGGCCAGCTATTTTTTTTTCAGTCCCTGACTGGGGCTAAAAAGCGGGTGGTGTGCTACACTTCTTTAGCTGACTCCACTGCCACGAGGACTATGGTGATCCCTGGCCTGCTAACCTGTCACTGGGGATATCAAAGGGGAAGTAGGATGGGGCCTTGGTCAGCTATAGTTTGCACACCCCAACGCTAGCATTTCAGCTAACTTGACTGCAAAATCAGACTGCATCTTCACCCCCTTCAATTTTCTATATATTATTGAAAACAATAGTCTGATATCTCCACAGTACCTGCCCCTTATCTGCTTATGATAAGCAAGCATGCATTTTCTTACATATACTTTTAATAAATGTGACGCATCTTTTCATTAACAAGCGTATACATTTTTTGCAGAATATTTTACTAACCTGAATGCTCACTGTCTAGTAGACCATGGTCATTCTCATCTTCTTTATCTGCATGTGACCCATCCTTTTCCACCGAACACTCATCTTCACTATGATCCTAAACATCACAGATAAAAATCAAACAACACTTTTAAGTACTTCAAATTTTACAGAAAGTGACATTTTGTTTTCATTAAATTGTCTTCCACTATTGCAATTATACAATGTCTGGTTCTTAAGTTTTCACTACCTTTTCTCTCTCAATTGCTATATTTGTTTTCTCTGCCAATGTCATATGTTCTTCTTCTACATAGGGACACTATGTAACCTCTGCTTGTTTATAAACAGCTTAGATAAAATTTTATATAAACATATATAAAGGAGAAAATAAGTCACCTTTTGGTCCTCAACCTCAGCAGCATTCAAGTAAAAGGTAACAGGAGGTTCATCTTCATCATCACTAGCACTCTCTTCTGTGGCTTTCTTTCCATTTCCATCCAAAGGAGGAACACTGCTCATGTCCTGCTTTGAACTTTTAGAACCTAGAATAAAGAATGAGCAGAAATGATAAGATTTCACAGCTTGTCGATGTGCATTAAAAAAATTTTTTTTAAAAAAATTAACCATACTTTCAAGTCTTATATCCTTAGCTCATCTTTTTTTTTTTAAACCCAACTCCGGCATTAGTCTCACAAAAAACAACTGTCCTCTTCCTAAAATATGCTACATAAAAATAAATGACATGTACGCTAATCAAAGCTTCCAGCAATGCTTACATGCATGAGTTACCACTGTATGCCCATTCTTGTGATTTTTGTCACTACATCACCATCCTTATAAGGCAACATGAAGGAGCCATTTCAACTTTATTCAGCTACACAAGCCATTCTTAACTGGATCAATTTTTCAAATGCCATATTTTTTTTAAAGTTGTAATGCTAATGGAAAATATTCATAAAATAAAAACAAGAAAAAACCGTTCAGAAAAAAAAACAGACTTACATTTTACATCTTTCCTGTGCCGTTAAATGTCGCATAGGGCTCGCACAGTTGTTTGCCAAGTTTTCCTGTTCTCAGCGAATCTTTCAACCTCATCAAGGAATTTTATGCCCACTAAACTGGCTTCTCTTAACAATGCCCTCTTTTAGAGCTTCACGAGGCCGACCTATTTTTCTTCGACCTGTTGTGCTCCACTTGATAGCTTGTTTTGGTCCTCTCTGATTATTCTCTAAATTACTCTAACCCACAAATGATGCCTGTATATACTTGCCCAAGAACTTTCACATTCTCAAAATTGGCTCTGGAGTCTAGCAGACAAGGTTCTTTTGTATCTCCCCAGACCCTGAGAAGAGCTAACAAGCAGGTAAGGTGCAATGCTCATTTAGCGGAGTACTGCCGTAAGGATCACAGTGATCTCAGGCTGAACCTGTTACTGGGGGCATCACCGGAGAGGTGGAACATGGTCTTTGTCAGATATAGCTCACCAAACCCAGACACAAGCAGTCAGCTGTGGGCTGCTACCTTAAACAGTGTCTCTAGCCCCCAGGAGACAATGTTGAATGCACATGAAGCAACAATTACTAACAAATGCTTACCAGGTTTTGCTTTCTTTACATTGTTTTGGCTTCCTTTTGAATCATTATTCATCTTTTCTTCCAGACTTTCTTCATCTACACTAGAAGTAGCCTTTCTTTTCCTCTTTGCAAGTTCTTTATTACAAGCATCTGTACCAGCACCGCTGTCATTTCTTTTCAGATCGTTGGACTTTCCATTAGTCTTCAATTTCTCATCTGTGTTTACATTTTCTTTTTTCCCAAAGGCAGGCTTAAGGGTCTTTTCTGAATGTCTCAGCATTTCCTTTTCTGCAAATTGATTTAAGATTATTCAATAAAATAAACAAAAACAAACAAAAAAAAAGTAATGCTATCTGATTTCCTTAGGTGATATTTTCAGTTATCTCAAGATTAAAAATAACAGAATATTCTTACTCATTAAAATTAAGACACAGGATAAACTAAAGAACTTGAAGACTAAAGATACAGAATAATAATCTTCAATACAAAACATAACCGCAAATTTTCATGAAGCTAAATAACAACTGTTAACAGAGCAAGTAAGAAAAAAAAAAGCCCACAAAAGAACAAATGAAAACAAGAAATATAAACATGAACCTTCCTTAGGTTCTCAATGTTACTAGTTACCATATAAACACTACTGTAGATACTTCTTGCAGATGAGAGCTGATGTTCTGAGGCTGGTGCCAAAACAAACGTGTAAGACACTGTTCAGCGTTTCCCAACGTGGATGTATGTCCCACAGGGAGAGGAGAAAGAAGAGGAGGAGGAGGATGAGAGAAAGAAGACATTTGAATATATTTATGTTAATATTTTTTTTTCAGAAATAGGTTTACTATTTTTTTTGGGGGGGGGGGGGGGGGGGGGGGGGGGGAAAAGAAAGAAAGAGGAAGAGAGAAGAGGCAGGCACCACATCAAAATCTTTGAGGCATTGAGGGACACGATTCCAAAAAAAAAAAAAAGGTTGGGAAACACTGATCTAAACAAAAGTAGCAACAATTCAATGTAGAATCAATGACAGCAATTCCCCCTAGCTCTCAGAAGAGGACCTAACATGCAGGATTTTCTAGAAGTTACACATTCTACACATCAATCTTTGCAACTTTGGTCATTCTGTACTCTAGCAAATAAGTTCATCACAAGATACTAGATTCGTGTTTGTATCTCTATGATTCAGTGTCATCTCCCAAATGTCCATAAACCAACAGTGATGACATTCAACATTTAACAATTAAACAAGAAACAATTACAAATTTTACTGCACATGATCATTATGTAACAAAAACTATCTGAACACCCTAAAGTGTGACATCATCTTTAAAATTCAAAAACAAATTATTTCAATCACCAATCCAAAATCCTCATAGTATGGGTGAGACATATCCTTTTAACATATGTCATATCTACCCAAGCTTTCAGATCTGTTCCAAAAAAAAAAAAAACTCCCAATTTTGAAAATGAAAAAAAAAAAAAACAAAAATGGGTAGATCTGAATTTAGGAGTCCTAAAATTTGAAAGTAAATGCTTTCATTTTGGTTCCACTGAAAGCTAAAGTTCACAGACTGTCCTTTTTTTTTCCAAATTCCTTCATCATGTGGTTTGCTTTTCAACCAAAGTACCTTTATAACTTCACTCTGTCACATCAAGTATGTGGTTATTTCTCACCCACACTTGAGTGTTTAATGTTATGTACTCACTCTTCTTTCTTGTAGCTAGATCAACATCATCGTCGCTTATGGGCTGAGATTCTGAGACATCGCCATCTGCCATGGAATCATCCTGACTTTCTTCTAATTTCAGTGCTTTCCCTTCCTGAATGTTGGTATTTTTGGATATATCGTCTGCTGCATCTTCTGATGACTCCGCTGCCTCCTGATTATTCACCCCCTTACATTTTTTCAATGCTACACCCGAATCTGACGGGATCCGTGATTTCTTCCTCTTAGAAGTGGTGCTGGATAATTTTACTTTATCATCTTTATCATCACTACCAACTTTAGAACTCCCAGTGTCCTTATCTTCATCTCTGTTGTCTCTAAGCATCTCTTCAGCAAGTTCATTAATTAAATCAAATTTTGCAGCAATACTTTCATCTGCAGCAACATCACAAGATGTTTTTTCCTCTTTGCACTTAACTGATGAACCATCAGGAAGTTCCATTTCTTCAGTTTCTTGTTTCAGAGAAAAAACTGGGTTAATCCTCTCAGTCTTCTGACTATCATTCCCTTCTGCTTGTGCTTCTCCATCCTGTCCAGGACCTTTTTGCTTTGTGTTACTTTTTAAACTATCAATTCTTGCATTCTGCCTGGAGTTTAATCTACTTGACTCTTTTGAATCTTTCTCATTTTTAATGTCTTTGCTATTTTTGGTTTTACTCCGCTCTTCTTCATTTCTGCTCCCTGCAGTGTTTCTAGTACTATGTTTAGATTCTGCTGTAACTTCTGCCCCACTTATTACAGAGTTTGTGTCTTTGTCCTTTGGCACCTGAAGAGAATTAGCAGCTTTTTCAAAATCACTGCCACTCTGTTCTAAACTAAAAGTGCACAATTTTTCCCTTTCCACCAAGCACCTATTGTCTTGTTTAACAGATTTTGAATTTTCTCTGATAATGTCTTTAGCAAAACTTTTATTCACTTCTGGCATGTGCCCAGCAGTTGAAGATGATGATGAACACTGCTGTGACAGAAAAGAGTTAATGTCCTCATTTGAGTGGACACTGAAGTTTGTTCCCATTGGCATCATTACTGGTCTCTCTGTCAGTCTAGAAGAAGCAAAAGCTTCTGGTGTTACAATGGAAGAAATAGGATCAATGCCACTAGCCTGATGCCTGTAATGGGTTCCAGCAAGCAGTGACTCGCTCTCACATATAAATGGGGATGCTGAAAGAATGGTTTTCAAAGATTTCAAGTAAGTTTCCACTCCCATATGTAATGCTGAGGCACACTGCAGCCCCAGTGCCTGAATATTCAGATAGCCAGTTGCCGAGAACTGACACTGCGACTGCAGGACATGCAATACTTCTCTGAATGTGTTTGTTGCTACGATCAGCTGATCAATAATGGGAAATACATTTTCTGAACTCACATTAATGTCTTTTGAGCTTAGCATTATATTCTCTAAGCCAACGCTTGGGAGTTTGTGGGGAGATTCTGATTTAGTCTTTAAGATAGGAGCTGTCATTCCTACAGGGGGTAAAAAATTCTGAGCAGACACTGCTCCTGAAACTTTTCCACCCTGCATGCCAAAAGCTGGGCCACCTTTTGAAACTTGTTTGGATCCAGTAGATTTCTCTGATGGTTGCGTACCGTTGCTGGTGGGGTTAGCTGCCTGTGTTTTTGCCTCATCCTTCACATGGAGTGCCTTTAGTGTGTCTCGGATCTTCCTGTAGTTGTCACGCAAGCCTTGGAGAGGAGCCTTGTTGCACAAGTAGCACTTCCAATTTTGTTGACTGTCTGTAAGAGAAAATGTATAAAATCTTTTTTGAGGCAAACAGATCTCATACTGACCATGCAACATCCTTATTTCAACAATGAAGTCAGTTATCATCAAATAAAACAGCACACACACAATGTTCCTACACATCTGATGATATACATAACATTATCCTCCTCTGCTCACATTGTCATTATTACTCCATTTTAGTGCCTAAACTGGTTTTTTTTTTTCTTTCTGTGAGGCCATAATGAAGATCAAGTTGAAAGGAGGATCAGGGGGCAAAGATGCAGTATTCTATTTTGCCTCCCAGTGGTGCCCCTGTAAACAGACAGCAGTCTGACCATGTGAGTAGGGATAACAATGGGAAGGTGAACCCTGTCCCAAAAATGCACCATGCTGATATCAAATGTGTTGGGATGAAAGGCAAATTACTGCAGTACCACAGAATCAATGCTGTGGAGGAGGAGGAGGATGATCTGTTTTCAACATTTCTGGAGGAGTTTCTCATCTTTGCCTGAAGTTTTTCACTTTCTTTACTCCAAATTCTATTTCATCTAACCTAGCCAATGTCTATTTTAGTTTTCCTTTCACCTGTTGTGTGTTCTTAGGCTGAATAATATTCAGTCAGTCAATCATTTGTATGTCCCTTGTGGATCTTTACCTCCCTAACAGCTCTCCTGTAGGCCGCTCGGCTGTAAGCGAGATGCCCTGCTGCCGATGCATCCATTTGCAGATTATCAACGACGTCTTGCAGCACTCTTCACTTTGGTCTTCCTCTCTTTCTTTTTCCCATTATGTAGCCTTCCAAAACAGTCTTCTCTAAATTATCATGACATTTAACGTGTTCAAAATATTTAACTTTTTTCTGTTTAATCCTCTTTATTAGTTGAATAATATTATTTGTGATAAAGTATAATTTAGGATAAAACCAAAGAATTTAAGTTCATAACTTTAACATGCTAGAACTGACTGCTTTCGTTTATTATTGAAAAAAAAAACCCCCAAGGGAATAATTCAATCCCACATAGTGCTTCAGTAAATAAAATCACACAACTGACTAATATTTTCATATGAACTCAGATAATATTCACTACACAGATAAATAATCTAACTCACTTCAAGCCATGATGACAACGCTGTCACCTCAGTCATATCCACTATCTAATACCAGCCCTGATAACTGCAGTTTCTCTAGTTATATCTAATAATACCAGCTTTGATAACTGCAATGTTTCTCTAATTAACATATCTAATACCACCCTGATAATTGCACTGTTTCTCTAATTATCACATCTAATAATACCACCCTGATAACTGTGCTGTTTCTCTAATTTTCATATCTACTAATACCAGCCCTGGTAATTGTGCTGTCCCTCTAACTATCACATCTAATAATATCAACCCTGATAACTGTACTGTTTCTCTAATTTTCATATCTACTAATACCAGCCCTGGTAATTGTGCTGTCCCTCTAATTATCACATCTAATAATATCAGCCCTGATAACTGTGCTGTTTCTCTAGTTATCACATCTAATAATACCAGCCTTGATAACTGAGATTGTTTCTCTAATTATCACATTTAATAATACCAATCCTGATAACAGTGCTGTTCTTCTAGTAATCATCTCAGCTATCTAAAATTGTCAAGCCTCAAATTTCACATGCAGTTTTCCTCAGCATGCATGATGTTGCCACTCCACAACCTACTCCCTTCATCTCAAAAAAATGAATTCACGATTAACTGTGCCACTCCTATGATCAAAGAGTGATTTATATGTGTTAGTAAATAATCAATATAATGTTTTATTCAATGCTGTGGAAATTGTCAGAATCTATCCATTAGAAGCAACTTTAGGTAGAATCAGAATCAGTACAGTAGAGAGAAATAGAGGAGTCGGAAACAATTTTGGTTGAATATGGCTTAATTGTACCATTTACTAAGGATGCACAAAGCACAAAAACAGGAGTCGAAGCCAAATGTCTGGCATACCAACAAGACCCTGGTTTTTTTTTTTTTTTAACTGAAGATCTAAGTTTTAATATACTTATTTTAAACAGCAGATTGAAAAGGGCCATGGACTAATTAAAAGCAGAGCAGGTCAACGCAGCCCTTGAGTTTCACACTCATCTCAACTTACTAATATTATTGAATTCTGAACGGTTGAAGTTCCTCATGACGCAGGCCTTACAAAATGCACTAGCGCATTCATCGCATACCACAAGCCTTCCACCTTCTCCACACCACCGACACTGCTCATCGGTTCCATCTTTGTCTTTGGCAATCTCACCACTGGCCAGAAATTTCTCACAGCGCTGAAAATACCCCAAAAAAAATTACATATGAAAACAAAGAAACCCCACCCACCATTTTCTTTAACATGCTGATATAATCTTGATGTGAAAAAAATGTAGAAAAAAAAAGTCAGTCTTATAATTTATCTTTTTCTTAAATAAAATAAATAGGTTATTTAAAAAGAAATACATACAATAGGACAATATGCACTGTATCATTTGTACACACTGTGGTCACATTTTGCACTGCATCTTAACATTTAGGACACACGGCATTGGATGTATAGCCACTAACCTTACAAATGACAACTTTCAACTCTGGGTGCTTCTGTAGTGCACCACCTTTGTAAGGGTTTAACTGTCGCCCACAAGCGGTGCAGCTCACACTGTCCAACACTGATGTGTCAATGCGCACTGGAAATAATAAACAAAAAGTTTTTAAAATTCATGTCAGAAGCATTTTGATTCTTTAATACTTAACAAAAGACAAAACATAAAATTTAACTTAAGCAAGTCCATAGCACATAATACAGAGTAATATAAAGAGGACTGAGCTGCTATCAGTATAATAAAATCCATAAAAAAAAAAAAAAAAGATAATACACAGGCTGATGGATCATAAACGGATGAAATCAACTACTGCCATGAACAGAACTGAAGAAGACAACAGCAATACAGTAAATATTTATTTATTGGACCCCAGTATTTTTATTTAGTGAACCAGAAAAAAAACTCATTTTTTAAACATCACATCATATGCATTTCACATCACAGTCATTTGGGGTAGTAAGGAGCAGACCTGCTCTGCTTCAGTCTGTCTGCCTCAACATATCATATGGTCAGGTTGTTTACATGTTTCTGTCATTTCTGAAACGTGACTTTATTTTGCAAACCTTATCAATCAAAATGCCATCAAGTAATACGAGGGTTGATTGATAAGTTCTTGGCATAAGGTACAATGGATTATTTGTGGACAACTTTTTGGGGTTATTTCTCAATATAGTCCCCATGCAAGTTTATGCACTTAGTCCAGTGATCCTGGAGCATAAGGATCCCTTCTTTGTAAAGGTCGGCATCTTGTGCCAGTAGAAAGTGGTCTACAGCATGAATGACGTCATCATTTGAAGCAAATTTGTGACCTCTGAGCTCTTTTTGAGTTTCGTAAACAAGTAATAGTCCGAAGGGGCCAAATCTGGGGAATAAGGAGGATTTTCAAGAAGTTGGAAGCCGGATTCATGAATGGCAGCCATTGCCACCGCTGACTTGTGAACTGGAGCATTATATTGCTAAAAGATGACTCCTCTCGTCAATTTCCCTCTACGCTTTTTCTTCAATTTAATCTTGCGGTTGCTTCACAAGATTAGTGTAATAGTCCCTGGTGACCATTCTGTCCTTTTGAAGATTGTCTACCATTGTCTACCAATAGCACACCTTCTGAATCCCAAAAGATGGCCCTTTTGAAGATAGTCTACCAAAAGCACAACTTCTGAATCCCAAAAGATGGGAGTCATCACTTTGCCTGCAGATAGAACCACTCTTGCTTTCTTTGGAGGTGGGGATCCATGTTTCCATTGCTTTGATGGTTCTTTGGTTTCTGGTTGAAAATGATGAACCCAAGTCTCATCCACAGTCAAATTGCTGAAGAAACTTTTCAGGATCTGTAGAAAAATGGCCAAGACTGTCTCTTGATATGTTGAGACGCTGTCATTTGTGATCAACTCCAAGAAGTTTCGGGACCCATCGAGCAGAGACCTTTGTCATTTGAAGCTAAATTGTGAGTAATGGAAGATCATTGTGAGTAATGGCATGAACACATTCCTGGGAGATGCCCAACTCAGTAACAATATACTGCTCAGTTAGTTGTCGATACTCCATTATCATGTCATGGATCTGCCGGTGGTTTCATTGGTGGTTACCGTTCTAGGTCTTCTTGGACAGGGATCATCTTCCAGACTCTCCCTTCCATATTTGAACTGAGCTGCCCATTTCTTCATTGTGCTGTAAGAAGGGGCACTCTCCCCTAGTCTCTCTACCATATCCTCATGGATCTCCTTCGATGATAAGCCCTTGATGCAGAGGTAGTGAATGACTGCCCAATGAGAAAGTTTATCCATTTTCTCAATTTCTGCCACCCCTTAACACTTCAGCAGCCTGTAAAAAAGAATTGGTTGCAGTTAATTTCTTGAAACTTGGTGTTTATCTTACATTAACCTGACCTACATTGGTGTTTATCTTACATTAACCTGAGCTACAAATGCACCTAATATCAACTGTGTGTTTCAAGTATCTGTACCTTATGCCGAGAATTTATCAATCAACCCTTGTAGAGGAAGTGCATGACCTTAAATGTGGCACAGAAATCACAGCAAACTGAGAAATTAGAACAAAGCATCTCAGTAGAATCTAAAGCTGGGATTTCCCTTCCCCTACCTTCCGAAATTGAATGAAGAATAACATATTACCACAATTATGGTCACGGCAAAATAATCTACATCTACACTGTGAAGAAAGTGAATAAATATTACACGTCATTTATTATAATTTAATAATTTTTCACCACACATTGTATGAAAGCTGCTTTTTTTTTTATATTAAAACAATTCTTTTAAAATGGTAAAAACAAAACATCTTCCTAGGTTACACTTGATACAGCCTCTCTAGGCATCATGGACATCCCTTCCCCTTCTTACTACTCCATTAAATTGAGGATTTACTGTAATGTCACTGAAGATAACATCTGTGTCAAAATACTGGTTGTTTGTCAACTACAAATAAAAGGCACTTCACAAAAAAGCACAAAATTTCCATTATCTAATAAGGAAACAGCAATACTATGTCTTCATTATTCTACTCTCTTTTGACTTTTAAGAAAGAAGTTATCAAACATCATATTTTACAAAATCGACAGTTACCAACAGAATACATTAAGAAGTTTACCCATATAATTTCATCAGATCTTCCAATCAAAACATTATAAAAACATATAAACTAACAAGTTCACCTTCACGTTTCTTTTTCACAGGGCTATCTTCAACTGCTTCTGGCTGAACAACACAGGTACCTGTTTGGAAACAAACTAGTGCTAATGGATTGTTTTATTTTTAAAACATCACTAAAAAGTCTTTAAATGGGCTCTCAATCACAAATGAAGACAAAAATATGAATGATATAGAAACAAATGTGATTTGAAGCAGAATATGTTTAATAACTGCCAATCTGAGTTAAAAAAAAAAGACTTTAGCTTTATGTTTTTTACAGAGAACCATCCTTCAGCCTTACTCTGATAAATATGTCTATATTGGAGTTAAATGAGTATGGCACAAGAGAACTATAATAAAATGGATAGAATTAAATAGAAATAGAGTGAAAAAAAAAAAAAAAAGGAAAGCATAAGAGAACTTGAGTAAAATGAGCAGAACAAAATGGGTAGAGTTAAGGAGAACTAAAGTCGAAAAAAAAAAAAAAAAAGAACAGTGAGCGAGTAAGTGTGCGTGTTTTTTTTGTTTGCAAATCGTTAACAGACTCCACCACGATAGGAACTATCAATTTCAGCCCTGTCTGCCATGACAGTACCTACTGAGAGGTGGTACTGGATCTTGCTGGATTGGACAGCACATTACCTCCAGTGGGTAAGGTAAACAGAACTGCAGTTAAATGGGCAGAGCTATAGTAACTGCTAGTGTTCAACAGGTATTCCATGTGCTTACTGCAGCTACAAAGAACAGCATGTGAGAATGATGATCACCAAAGAAACAAGAGGCTTAAAGAAAAAAGACTATTAACATGACTTCTTAAAACCTGCCATGTCCCTGGAAGATCATTTCAAAACTAGCATGATCCATCACCAAAATCATTCTCATTATTAAAAAAAACTGTAGCTGGTACGATCTCTCAATAAGTGAACTGAGGTGGCTATGTCTGCTCTGCTGATGAAACTCCAGAACTGGATGATCACAGAATTGATGGGATCAAGATCTGGGATGTGACAGATGATGACTGTGCAGCATCTGACAATTAATGAAAGCCATCAGGAAGTAAAGTATCATGCTACAGTCTTGTCCTTTAGCAGCACTTACTGATGGTGGAGAATGCACGTGAGGCTGCTCAAGTACCATTTAGTACCTTTCTCCTCACAGGACTGTTCTCAAACCAAGAAAGGGCTCTATTATGGATTCTCCATACAAGGAAAATACACCTGTGAATAATCTGAAGCTTGCAGCTTCAAATGAGGATGTTGTAAGGATAGCTCGACACTGACAGATAAGAACAACAGTATTATAAAAAAAAAATCCTTCAGCATACATGTTCTTTATAACTGAAACAGGCTAACAGCAATGACTTCTGGCAATAATGGTGCCTGATGGGATCAGTCTTTCCTGTGTTGCTACAATTCCATCATGACCTCTATAATTTTAAGAAAATAAAAAAAACGCCTAGAAGTTTCTGATCATGGCTAATATCTGACACATTTTGAATACTCAACTATAAATAAAGAGACCAAATAAGAAATGATACCAGCAGGGCAACGGCTGGAGTAATACCAACATTAAACTACATTCAGAAACTGCAAGTCAAATGGTCTGGCCACATCTGCATTTCCACCACCAGACACAAAAAAAACAAAAAACATTGAAGCTAAGAATTGTGGGAAACAGGACAAGATCACCTATGCAAGTGACGGAGGAACCAAATTACCGAAACCTTAAATATACCATTACATGAAGCAAACTGTCAGGTCCTATCAAGCTATCTATTTGTCCCCTTAACAATGAAAGGTATATGACGAAGGAGACAACTATAAATCATCTTTCAAGTATACAAACCTTCTGGCAAATCATCTGGTATACCGTTATCAAAAGTTACTGGCAAATTGTCACCATCGTCATCATACTCATCATCAATACCATCCACATTCTCAACTTCTGGGTCATCTTCATCATCATTGTTAATGACTTTTGAGTTTTTCCCCTTTATCTGAATACGAATCTTGCCAGGAGCTTCCGCTTTCCTATGAAGTAAATTTTAAACATTTCTTTGCTGAAGACAATGTCACTAATCATGTATCATGTTAACTGGCAATTACCAGTAAATTATTGATAAAAAAATAGAGAAAGTTCAACTTTTGGAGGTTGTCCATTTCCCTATCCCATCAAACAACCTAGCAAGAAGCATCAACGAAACTTCTCATTAACCCTGAAGGACAAATATACCTAGAAGGAACAGTTGTTGAAGAAGTAAACCATTTTGCATGTCTCGGCAGCTACACAGACCAGGATGGAGACGCCAGAAAGGAGGTCAGAATTCGAATTGCAAAAGCAGTACTGACCTTCAAGAATCTCGAGAACATATGGCATTCAAAATTTATAAGCACAAAAACCACGTTAAGATTACTCAATTCAAATGTAATATCCACCCTCATTTATGCATGTGAAAGCTGGAGAAAAACTAAAGAAATAGACTCTTTTGAAAACAAATGCCTAAAGAAAATAGTATAAAGTGGAATATATTCAAGAACAACGCAAAGATAAGACAAATGAGCAAATAACAACCTGTCTCATTGGTGATAAGAAAAAGAAGATGGACATATGTCAGTCATGTGAAGAGCAGGAACAATCAGAGTATCCCCAAACAAGTTATCAAGTGGATCAAAACAGGCCGAACAAAAAGAGCTCAACCAAATGAAACTCTAAAGAGGACATTGTTAAGAGAGGCCAGATTCCTTGATGAGATCAAAAAACTCGCCAAAGACAGGAAATATTGACGTTTAGCTGCATAGGATGGATGTAAAAAGTAGGTAAGTAAGAACCAACAGCAAAATCAGATGGAAAATAAATGGGCCAGTAGGCTGATTATGCTAAAACTGTAAGGAGGAGAACCAGGCAGTTCTGACTTTGGTTCAGCATGCAAGCATTTTGTACAGATTAAATCTTGCTGCAAATAAGGTAATAACAAAAATTTCACATGAACATTTTATTTTCCACTGGCATTTGTAAAGTGTGTTTAATTTTACATTAAAAAAAATATATATAAGATGCCAAATACTGTACTGACAAAACCAGTATATCAAAAAGTTACTCCATGCAAAGTAAAAGATAGTTACAACTGTACCAGTTTCAAAAAATTCTAGCACAATCATTGCTTTCTATTACCATAAGTACTGAATGAAGAAGCGAAAAAAAAGGTTTTTGCTGGTTATAGTTCATTAATCCAATTATCCATGCAACACAACATTCTATTTCCAGAAGCACTGCATGTTGCTTTATCTCTCTTGAACAGACAGCATGTTACTACAACATTCTGTTTCCAGATGCACTGCATGCTGTTTTATCTCCCTTTGAACTGAGAGCAGGATGTACATAGTCACTTATGCCATAAAGACAATGCAACAGCCACTGCATCACAATGAGACTGGAACATGGTGGCTTACATGAAGATCTAGAGTGAACCCAAAAGGCAAATTTATCAACAGACTCCATCAACCTGAAGATCACAGCAAGCAGCACCAACACACAGAGGTGGGACTTGGTCTTGGCCAGCTCTTATTTGCCTAACCCGATAGCCGAGGCTTGTTGTCAAGGATAGCCAGATCTCCTTCCCTAACCCGACAGCTGAGGCTTGTTGTCGAGGATAGCCAGATCTCCTTCCCTAACCCGACAGCTGAGACTTGTTGTCGAGGATAGCCAGATCTCCTTCCCTAACCCGACAGCCGAGGCTTGTTGTCGAGGATAGCCAGATCTCCTTCCCTAACCCGACAGCCGAGGCTTGTTGTCGAGGACAGCCAGATCTCCTTCCCTAACCCGATAGCTGAGGGTTGTTGTCAAGGATAGCCAGATTTCCTTCCCTAACCCGATAGCCGAGGCTTGTTGTCGAGGATAGCCAGATCTCCTTCCCTAACCTGATAGCCGAGCCTTGTTGTCGAGGATAGCCAGATCTCCTTCCCTAACCTGACAGCTGAGGCTTGTTGTCGAGGCTAGCCAGATCTCCTTCCCTAACCTGATAGCTGAGGCTTGTTGTCGAGGCTAGCTAGATCTCCTTCCCTAAGTCCATGTTATCAGTTCAGGAGGGTTTCAACTGCACTTCACGCAATGTTATTTATGCTATTACGTGCAAATGTTGTGGTATAAAGTACATAGGAGACCGATTTAAGCTTAAGAGACTGTTTTCGCCAACATCTTAATGATATTTCTAAGAGGGCCTGGACACCTGTGGCTAAACATTTTTGCCTTAGCAACCACAAGGGAAAACAGGACATTTCTGTTAGTGCGATCTGCTCTTGTACTGCTGATATACGATCTCAGAGGGTCCTAGAACAGCGCCTTATTTTCCAGGCTGGCTGTCTCCACCCAGCTGGAATTAATGTCTTCAGCTTTCTGTACCTTCTTTAGTTTTCCATTCCCCCCCCCCCACCTTTTTTTTAACTCTGCTTTCTTTCTCCCAGCTACCCCTCCCTACCGCCACCCTCTTTACGTTTCTGGCAAACATACTGGCATTTATAGGATCTTGTCCTATTCACCAGTTTCACATTTTCTCCATGCAGGTGTTTATGTTCTTCATTCATTATCTCTCCGCTTCCCCTCCCCCCCCCCACCTTCTCCTCTAGAGGCTATCATGTTTCTATTGCTCTTACCCCCCCCCTTCAACCATCTGTTTTCCTCCTCTCTCCACCTCTTCTTTACGACTGGCTATATCGGCTTATCCTTTGTGTGGCTCGTGTGGTCTCTATGTATCTTCTAGTGGACAAGCATTTCTGTGTTTCCTACTTCTAGAAGAGGCCATATTAAGATATATACGCATTTCTCTGTTTCCTACTTCAGGAGGAGATCATACTAAGATAAGTTCTTCGTTTAGTTATTTGTTTTTGTCTCGTTTGTGCATGTAATCCTCAAAAAAGGCTCATGCCAAAATATCGGATGTTGGACGTTTTTCATTTATACATTCTCATACTTTCTATTCGTTTTTTTCTCACTTTACTCATTCCCTCTGCCACTTTGTAAAACTACACCATACACCTCTATCTACCTTTATTTAAACCAGTTTTACTGCAGTCACCAGTTTTACTGCAGTCGCCATCCCTTTTATCGATAACTGAGACACCACTTCAGCACAAGATCTTTGTTTTCGCTTAATATTTTATGCAAATTTATGATAATGTCTCATGTTAAGTCTTGATTTAATGACAATTAAGTTCCTCATTCATGTATAAATGCACTGTTGTACTAAGTTACACTATTAATCTACACACACAAAAATTCTCTCATAGTAACAACTATTACGTAAGGTCAATCAACATTCATTTCTTACCTGCGAGAAGATCCGCTCCTGAACATGGACTGGAGATGGGATAGAAATACTTATATATTTTCAATATAAAAAAGTTAAAAGTGAAAAATTAAATTTAAATATATATTTTTAAAAAATCCTCTCTTGTAAATTTTGAAATAATAACCTGCTGACCAAACTTTATTTTCTCTCTTATTACTTCCAAATTCTCTTACAGCTTTTTATTTTCAGACCGAAATGAATCAGATCTTCCTATAAGGACTTCAGGTATTCCTGTGTGGTGGAGCCAGATCCATATTTCAAACAGCAAGAACAGGACCACTGCTTCCTTCTTGTCACACTGTAAGATGTGACTAAATTGAAACTATGACTTCTGTGGAGCATGCCAAGGATCCAGCAGTATGCCCTAAATCATGCTTCAAACCCAAATGCAACTCGCTTCCGCTGTCCCACATCAGGTTTCTGGGGTAGAAAGCTATAGAACACATGAGTTCTATGTGTAGAATAATAGACCTTTATAAAACTGTCAGTGTCTGCAAAAGAGCCACTACCTTAAAAGTTTCATTTAACAACACTACAAGGAAAACTACCTAACAATTTATTGACCAAAGCATTCCCTGCAACTCTAGCAATTTTCACACAAATAAATAGCAAACATTTGTATATTTCTAAGAAATGTTAAGTTGACACCGTCACTAAAACACCCTGAAAATTTCAGACAAACACAGGATTCTCAACAGAATGGCCTCTGCAACTGAATCTATAATAATTCAACTCCATTCATCATTACATTGTACAATTATTATATGCCCAGTAGGTGGGATAGAGTGTGACAGGGGAAAGGGCAGAGAAAAGAGAATGATACATGCTCTTTACTGAATATGGGCAAAAACAGGAAGTCCTATATAAATGTTGTCCATGATCAATGATCCACAGCAATGGAATTGTGCAAAGACTACAGGTATAGTTCTGGGAAACTTCATTTAGAAACCACTGACATTTCTGTAATTTGAGAGGACTACAAACATAAGATTCTACGAGTCAAAATCTTGAATAATCATGCATTAAGATACTAATATGCTTCAAACTTTCTCCAAGCCTAAGCAAAACATGCTTACTGTCATGGTTTCTGTTCCTGTGATGATGTACTTTCAGTTAGATACACATCATTTACCTTATGAGAGAGAATGAAAGAAACACTTTTAATTATGCCATAATTTATTTACATAAGCATGAGCAGTTTACACTACAAATTTTACATGGACTGATTGGACTGGTTGTGCCACTGCAACAGTCTCTGGATGAACCACACCCTAAAAGAAAAAAAAATAAATGTTAAAAATGTTAAATATGATACTTGTACTTGTACAAACTCCCTGTAACAGCAAGCTGTTGTTCTTTGATACCGATGCTGTAGAGATGTTGAGGCACAGCATCGTATCGGCGTGTGGAGCGGGTTATGGTGGCTAATTTTTCGGCCCCAGAGTACAGCTAAAAAGCAGGGGGTGTGCAATGCTTCTTTAGCAGACTCCACCACCGTGGGAACTATGGCGATCCCAGCCCCGTTAGCTAGGCTATCCCTGTTACTGGGGGGTACCACAAGTGAAATGAGATAAATGTATGCCAAACAATTTTCCCATGCCTTGTAATAATTTGCTACTCTGCCTACAGTAAAATGGGCACTATTAAATGATTTTCTCCTTTAGCTATTTATCCAGCATTGGCTACTGCTCTCCACTATGTCTCATCTACACTTTAATTTATCTATCCTCAGGTCCATTTAACAACCTCCCAATTATTTTTTTTTTTAATTTCATTATTTCCTTATCATTATGAATTATATTCTATTTTCTATTTTATGCTAACTTCACTTTCACGTTGAATTTCATCTCACTGTTTCTAGTACAGCTGTTACCGTTAACACTTCAGAAGCCACAAACCAAACATTATTGCTCACAGCTACTTTCAGCATGGTTCCATGAGCCACAGTCTGCATCACATTAGTTTAAATCATTTCATGATTTCATTTAACTGAGTAGTTCTCGATGGTTTTTTTTTTATCACTGTTAAGTGACACATGGTCATTTCAAAGAAAATGCTATGACTAATTTTATATTTTAATAAGCGCTACACTTATTCTGTGTTTTAGAGTTAAATCAACTGCGAACACAGCTGTAACAAGCTCTTCTGGTAGACCTCATTGCTTGGAAGCTACTGAGAGGAGACAGACTTTAAAGTGATCTTTTTTTCTTCTCATGGTGGTACAGACTGTCAAAACAATGATCTTCCAAAAAAAAAAAAGACACCCTGAACTGCCACTGTATTAGTGATAATGAAAGACTGAGAAAAAAAACTTGATTTATATAGCTTAGCAGTCGTGTGTAAGAAGTGTATGGGACATGGAAGCCTGTATGAACTCCAAAACATCTTGCTTCAACAAAGAGACCAATTACAATCTGCGCACTGGCCTTACAGCTGAAGTAAGAGATATATAATGTGTAAATGCAAATTTGATGTTTCCTGTAACAATGAGCACTGCTGAAAATAAATAAATAAA
Source organism: Achatina immaculata (assembly GCA_009760885.1). Taxonomy (NCBI): domain Eukaryota; kingdom Metazoa; phylum Mollusca; class Gastropoda; order Stylommatophora; family Achatinidae; genus Lissachatina; species Lissachatina immaculata. The sequence goes on along the minus strand of CM019703.1, from coordinate 17,857,682 downwards.
ATAACAAAAACCTGTAAACACAATCACTGTGAAAGTGCAGTATTGCAATCACTCTGGAAGTGCAGTATTACAATCATTGTGGAAGTGCGGTATTACAATCACTGTGGAAGTGCAGTATTACAATCACTGTGGAAGTGCAGTATTACAATCACTGTGGAAGTGCAGTATTACACATCCTTTTCCTGCTTATGCTCCCCTTTCAATACAGAGAGCAGCTTTTTACATCTTTTAGTCATGAATCTCAGAAATTCAGCAAGCCCATCTTGGGAGTTATGTGGCTCCTGTTTTGAAACCCTTCTGTACTTTTCTTTTCTCAAATAACAATGTCATCTAGAATTCTAGAATATTATACATGCATATTTCTGAAGTACAATTGCACTTTTAATCTTTGCAATTTGCTTCACTGGAACTAGAGATATAAAAAATATTTCCTCACTCCATAAAATCAAACTACACAAATTCCACTTAATATGTGCAAAGGCCTTGTCATTTACAGCATTCTATATTCATTTCCTTTTGTTTTTATGTATAATTATGGCATATATTTAATTAAATGACCACATCAAAATTCATTTTTGTAAATGATCGACTGTTATTGCAATTTCAGAAAGCTAGGTTTTATTTGGGCATTTCAGGATCAGTTTTATGTTCCAACAAATTATGATTAATGAGTCAGTACTTTAAACTGTGGCACAGATGTGCTGCAATGCTCATGGGTGTTCATCACAATGAACTTCATATGGCTTGGTTTTTTTTTTATATACCTCATTGAACAAAATGACAAGATTTTTTTTAAAAATTCAGTTTTCTGTCTATAAATACTAATATTTTATGTGGGGGATACAATTTACAATATCACAGAAAGAATGAAACTCTGTAGCTAGATATTTCCAGCAGCTCTTGAAAGAACAATGGATCCATATGATACCAAATCAAAGAAGAGAATAAAAAAAAATCTTACAGAACATTCTGGAGCATTCGTTCCAAAACCTCAACATTTCAAGGAACAAGCTGAGTTTCTTAAATAAATTACACCCATATTACTACTTCAAATTAAAGTATGAACATGAGCAGAAAGTATGAGAAGAGATAATCTTGAGGATGACACCAAAAAAAAAAAAGGTAGGTCGTGGTGAATGGAGAATGTGCCCCGAGGTAATACTGTGCAAAAGGGGCTGTGTAAATTTATCCCGAAAGCGAAAATTGTAAATCCTCGAACTGGCGTGCCGTGCCCTGATACATCAAGTGACTTAAAAAGTAGACCAGCGCAACAGTAAATACGGAGAATGTTTACAGTTTGTATACATGGGAAGCTTTTATCTTTTATACAACAGAAAAGCGGCGTTTTCCGCCGTCATAAGCTCGTTCTATTTTTAGAAGTACCGTTTCGGTCCGCCAGCCGCCAAGTTAAGTCTTTCCGCGAAAGTTTCAATGGGATTGATTCAAACCGCTGGCGTTTCATTATTTCTGTGCGACCATGATCTTCGTGAAGCGTACCCTTTTGTGACTAAAGTGTATGCACAAGCACCGTCACGACTCAGTACATCTATATATCTATGAATAAAAAAAAACTTGCTTACTGATAAATGAAGTAATTCCCACCACAAAAGCCGAACATGGCGTCGCATAAAAATACACTGGTCACGTGATAGCCTCGTTGTGAGAGGTATTAACATAATTTTTGCACGACCTTATTTGCATAAAATTTGCATAAATTTACATATAGTTCATATACCATCCGTGGGTCAAGATATCACTATAACTATGATGTCTTATAACATAGATAGGCACATCAGCTGGGGATTCCCCTTGACACAATTGCAGCTGGCTGCGTGGGGCGGAGCCATGGAGGCGGAGTCATATACATAAAGGAGGAGCTGTGAAAAGAGTGCATTTCCCAAAGAGTGTAAACTTCTATCTAAGGATAAAAGTTTACAAATAGTTGCATGTATGACGCCAACAGACTACTACTTACAGAGTGCTGTGAGTCAGGCACCTAGGGCTGATGGCGCCAAAGGCAATTAAAACGCAGCAGGTTTTTCAGTTCATTATCTATCCATATACTTTCTTTTATCTCTCCTTGGAAAATGTGAAGTTAAAAAATGTTCAGTTTACATAAAAAAGAAGTGGAATTTCCTTATTTTTAACCTTTTTAAACTGGCACACGAAGCACGTTACCCACCCGCATCATCGCTCTAGCTACACCTCTGATTAAAAGTAGGCATCCTATTACTCCGCATGAGGGCCTATATTATTTTACGAACTCGTCAAGCAATTACTATTATGAGCTCAGGACACAACTTTAAAATTCCTTGGGTTTCAAGTTCCTTAGCCATGTCTATAGACCAGACAATGGTCTGCGGTCTTCTCCAGATTAAAACAGCAGTCGCTAAAATGTTCTCAAAGACCTTTTCTAGATGCGTATGCCATCATTAGCTTGGCAGTTTTGAATTATATACTCTGGTATTTAGATTCTGAAGGTGGTTCAGAAATACGATACAACTCTACGGGTGTGCTTTTAGATCTCTCTCTCTCTCTCTCTCTCTCTCTCTCTCTCTCTCTCTCTCTCTCTCACTCTGAACCTTAAGTGCCCAGGGCACATGGGGCTTCCGCAAGGGTTTTCCACAAATGTCTGTCCTTCGCCTTTTTTTCTGCTCTTGCCCAGGTGAGCCCTCTATTGCTCAACATCCTTTCTGTTGTTCTTATCCATGTCTCTTTTGGTCTACCCTTACTTCTGCTCCCCTGTGGTGTCCATCTTAGTGCTATTTTTGGTAGTGAGTTGTCAGTCATTTGGAGCACATGTCCCAACCATCGCCAGCGTCTTTCCTCAATAATTGTTGTCAGTGGTTTCATCTGCATTTCTGCTAATAAGATGTTATTTCTTATGGTGTTTGGCCAAAATATTTATCTAATTCTGCTTTTAGATCTAATCCCATCTAATCTAAGTCCCGTAGTATTTGCATGCTGCAGGGGTATGAAACATATTGACCAACACATCCTTATCAATGAATGTTAGAAAACGAGTACTAAAATGCTATATTGAACCTATCTTGTTATATGGAAGTGAATCATGGACAATAGGCAAGTCTGCACAAAAATCATTAGAAGCAGCAGAAATGTGGTTTATTAGAAGAATGTTGCGAATCCCCTGGTCAGCAAAAATAACTAATGAAGAATGTAGGAGAAGAGCTGGAGAGACAAAAAACCTTGTCAAAAAGATAAGAGAGAGACAATGTACTTTCATAGGACATGCAATGAGAAGAGGGGGCATTGAAAATATTATAACAACAGGAAAAATAGAAGGAAGAAGATCAAGAGGAATACCAAGAGAAATGATACTGGACAGTCTGACGGGATGGTGTGAGAGGAGATCACCGACTGAGCTGATGGCATGCATGAAGGATCGCGTACTCTGGAGAAGCATAATAGCCAACGCCAGTCGGCACGGCACATGATGATGATGATGATGAGGGGTATGAAGTGTTAGTGCCTTCACATTTCTAAAATGTATAAACCAGGGAAAAAGTAGGAACAGCTTTATTACTTAATTAACGAGTACACAGATGTGACGTTTCGGAGATAGCTTAACCGTACAAAAAACATACAGGACGAAGAAATATAGAGAGGAGATGAAGTACAAATTCACACGAATGCTATGTAACAAAAAGAAAAGATGAATAGAGCACTTAGCTGTAACTTGTAAGAAGCTGTGGATTGTTCGACGCTGTGTTCATAAATGCTCATGGTGGAGTGTAGAGAATATATGGAGACTTGTGATGTGTGATAGGTGGGTCGTAACTGAGGGTAGTGGATGGGGAAACCGTGGAAAGGAGAGAGAGTGATACAGTGGTAACCTAGCCAGGAGAAGGTGAAATATGTGACTATAGTTGGGGTAGAGGGGTTGTAATGTGATGCTGCGAGGAGGTTCTGAACTATATGTAACAAATGAGAAGGGAGTGGAACTTAGTGGGGAGGGATTATGATTGTGGAAGAGGAGAGTGTTAGGTGCAGCTGAATAACGAGTTCAAACCATGCGGTTACAGCGTCCCATATTTCTGAATGTAGCGGTTCTCAAACGCTAGGCGGCTTCTTCACACTTCTAGGCCGCTACAGCATTTGATGTAGGGATTGCAGGACCTTGCCTCGCTGCTTTTTTTTTTCCTAGGGAAATTCCAAACACCCATTTTTTCAGGCTGGGTGCCGGTCAGTCCAAAAAATCGAATCAGGGACCTTCTGATAAGATAGGTGAGAGTGCACTAACCACTACACCACCGCGGCACCCACCTCTCTGGCCTTTAGATCACGGACTCAAATTTGCTGCGAATCTCAATTCTTTGCTTTTATTTGAAACTTTCCCGGTTGTTGTTGATAATTTTGGGTTTTCTGTATGACACTAATGTCACTTCTAAGACGGGAGTTAGTTCCAACGCTAAACAGTCTAAAAACTGAAAATTTGGAAGACGTTGTATTTCATCCCCATCAAAACACGAATATAAAAACCTGACATTAAAGGAAAGATTTATAAACGAAAACTGTTGATTACTGACCAAAAGCTTATCGCAAGGCTGGCTCTTGCTTGTTTCAGTCTTAATACTTTAAAGTTCAAGAAATGCCCTTTTATGAATTCTTCTTCATCGCCGTTCGCTTAGACACCAATCTCTCTCATAAATTCAGCAGTTCCGTCTCTGGTTTTCAGCATCACCGTAGATATTTTCCTGTAGGGTAGTGAGGACATTTGCCTGAGTGAGTTGGCAAATCTGAAGGATGTGATGTGGTGTCTGTTGTTCTTTGCTGCAGGCACATAGTGCCAATTTTCAGCTTCTGGTATAAATAGTGTCTCAGCCTGCAGTTTTGTCAGAATATTATCACTTGGTCATTTTTGAGAGTCTGTAGTATTCATCATCTATTTTTGCCTTACATGAATTGAGAAAGTAGAACACATCCACAAGTGCACCATCGGATCAAACTCAGAGGCTGTCGTTGCAAGCGTGGGAGACACATTTGCTCTTTCCTATTTCTGTGTTAATTTTTTTTTTAAACCACTGCTGGTACTGAACCCGGTACCACCGGCTAACCACTCGGCTAACCAGGCCGCCTCATTTTATCGATGGTATTATTAATTTATTTTAAACTACTACAGTAACTCAATCCTGCTATGCAGTAACCGAGAACTGTGAATACATTATAGCTTTTCTAACATTCAGTGGCGTTCCTCGCTACGCGAGATGGCTTGACGTGTACATCCGGAAGACGACAGATCAAAACAGACAGTTCGGCTGTATCTTGAAACGCGCACGGCACTTCAGTTAAGATCCTTCAGAATATGACTAAGCGTGTCCATCTCTCTCTCTCTCTCTCTCTCTCTCTCTCTCTGCCCACCGGGAGGAATCGGCCAATCCCTCTCTGTCTCTCCATACAGTGAGTTTCATCGTCATCTAGGCCATCGATTATGTCTGTTGTCTGTTTCTTTCCGTGTGCTGCACTTGAGCAGACCACCGGTAGAACAATTTGATTTAATGTAGTTTACTCTCCAGGTTATTACAGGTTCATCGCTTACACCAGCGTTTAAAAAAAAAATTTTTTTTAGCTGGACCTAAACCGAACCTGCGATTCATGAAAAAGTAGACCCCCCCCCCCCCCACCAACCAATAAAAATATATACTTTGCCTGTAATAAAAAAAAATATGTATAATGTCAACTCCTAAAAGTAATCGCATATTTTCTAAACATTATGAGATTATCAAAGGATTAAAAACTGTATTAAAATAAGTATCGAGTGTTGTTATTTTAATGAAAAAAACTCTCTAAAATCCTCTATTTTTTCCCCACAATGTTTTCTCGTGAACTACCTCAAAGTATCGCGAATCTAGTGTGGGTCGCGATTCTTTGGACATTACTGGTTTACACCGACATAAAATGGATCATACAGTAGCGTCCTATACAAAACATAAAGTTATTTATGGGGGGGGGGGGCACATCATATTGAAGTAGAAGTAAATCCGAGAAATAAGACTAAGACGTATAATAAATTTATTGATGACTGTTGTGTTATTAATAATGATTTTGTTAATGACGGCTTCTGAATTCAGAAATCCGAATCTGGCGTTAGCACATTTAATATACAGTCCATTACATACACCGTCGCGTATCCCATCATCCACTGAAGCTTTTGTTTACTAACAGTTCCTGTCAAATGTTGGTTATGGATTATGCGTTTTCTCCGACGAAGTTAAGATTTCCTGCCAGCACCCTTCTTCTGCCCTATCGTCATCAATCTCCGTATGTGTACATTGTCCAAACTGTCTTGCAGTCAGGTGTATTAATGAGACTGCATGGCTGTTTAAAAAAAAATCTGCAAAATGAGTAGTGACAATCATTTCGTATGTTGATGAATGCGGTAATTTACTTTAATTATACTTATTTTAATGAATTATGATCATAGCTATCCATGTCAGTTTAAAAAAAATATTTTACGGTTCATTTCTTATTAATTAAAAGCTTTTAAACCTGTAGCAGATACCAATAAAATTAAACATGAAAAAAATACAAATAGTAATAGTGTTGTGTGTTTTTTTAAAACTTCAGCCGCCACTAGCTGAATCAGATAGTTCAAATGCAGGATCAATATATTTTTGAAAAAAAAGAAGCTTTTGTTTTAAATGTGAATAAAATGCAGATTTGCTTTAGTTCTAACAGAAACTTTAATGGTGAGATTTGTTGATGGCCTTCCTTAATCTGCGCACTTTAGTTATTTGCATCAGAAGAAAGAGTAAGGAATGTTAACTCTTTCACTCGGAAACAAAAATCCCAAGGGATTAAAATCATTTTTTTTAAAAACGGCCGCCAGCGTTTTTTTTTTTTTCAAGCGTATGTCTACTTGTTTTCTTGTCTTTGTAAGTTGGTATCTATGGATTATGACTAGAAAATTCTCAATATTTTTCATGGAAATGTGTCATATCCTCTCCTCTCTTTAAATCTACCGGCCTAATTTACGGATTAAAACAAAAAAAGAACTCCTTCTTTTTATATTGTCTACTACAATAAATTTCCGTGGGAAATTTTGGCAGAAAAGCATAACAGAATTTGCTAGTATTTTGCACACCCATGAAAATCAGTTCTCATAGCGATATTTATGCAAAGTCTAAATAAAATTAAATTTAGCTCATTTCTAACCCAACCCGTGTTTTTAAATTGTACAGTAACTTGCTTGCATTTTCTTTGCCCCTTATGGTTTTGTTTGATGAAGGTGCAAACCGAAACATTACAACTGTCAGTCAGTCAGTCAGTCAGTCATTTGTATGTCCCTTGCGGAATTTTGCCTCCCTAACAGCTCTCCTGTAAGATGCCTTGCTGCTGATGCATCCAGTTGCAGAATATCAACGATATTACAACTGTGTTGTTGTTAATTAATAAAATTATTCCTACTTTTGTTTTGAATAGTCTTAACGGTCAGTCTTTCGGGAAAATTAGTTCATTCTCTTTGAGCCCAAGCGCGTCTCCATCTGAAAGGTTTCCTTTTCTGTGTATGTGTATTGTTCTTTTTCTGTTCCTTAATGATGACGTCATTTTCGTAATACTGGATTGGTGTTCTTTATTTCCTTGTGTTTTCTTGAGTTTTCTTAATGGCAAATTTCCCGTTTCCTTCCCATTTCCACCTATTCCTAAAAAAAAAAACAACTTCATTGATTACTTCTACAGCTTGTTATAACAAGAGTAACAAGAGAGATACTGTATTACATCATCACAAGAGACAAATAGTCTTCGTCGCTTTAAACGATTTGCGTAAATAACTGCACCATCCCTTAAGCAGTTCGGTCTGCTCTTACTGAGTTTGTCAAATATTTATCAATATAATATCTTAGTCTAAACGTTTTTCCGTAGTTCATTCGAATCATTTTGTGGTAGAAGAGAAATAACCGGGGAAATGTGTTCGAGTTACACTGAGTGCCTGTTATCAGATATTGTATTTTCTAATTATAGATTCATGTTTTTTTTTCCTTCACTTGGTGATTTCTGAGATCCACACGGATAAATAGTGTGCCGCCGGATAGTTCTCACAACAATGCAAACTTACAGCAATTGTTTTAACCTGGGCTCCATAGACCCCAACTGGGTCCAAGGAAGGATCTTTGGAGGTCCACGGACCAGCAAATGGGCTGATTCAATTTAAAAAAATCTCAGTAGTATCTGAGTTCTGTTCATTGCTTTGTTTTTAATCGTGTCAAGAACAATTACGAACCACTGGCTGTATCATGCACACAACTCTATTTATGCTTCAGGTACAGAAAACATTATTATTGTAAGATGTGAGAGCTCCTTTATGAAAAAGAAAATGTGATATACTGCAGACAGTTAAAAGCAAATGGTGTCAAGTGTTAATTATAGCTGTCATGGATAACCTTCAATGGGTGATTTTTCTGGGGTCCATATAGCTAATACTCAAACGGTAGAGCTCACTACAATAAAAAACGAAGTCATGCTTATTTTGCAAAGCCCAGTCTTTATTCTTCTTTTCATGACACAGAGCACCTGCTCAAAACTACATTGTATGACAAAATCTTTCTCAACCTCTTCAGAATAACTAAGGCTGGTGAAGAAATCTCTTCTTGATTGTTTTCAGCTGACTATTTCAATGCTTGTGTACCCCGTAATATGAGAACAAATTTTGTATGATTAGATCTCGAAAAAATCGTAGACAAAGCACTTTAGTGAGACGTGAGAGAAAGAAAAATATTCTTTCTCTCATGTCTCACTAAAGTGCTTTGTCTACGATTTTTTCGAGGTCTAATCATACAAAATTTGTTCTCTTACTTTACTGTACCAAAGCCTCGTAGTTTCCTATTTATAAAAAATTATAAAAAATTGTTCATTACCCCCTAATATCGTCTTTTCTCGATGTATTTGGACGATGCGGTTGGCATTCATATTTTGCGACACGTCATGTGGTCTGAGAATTGGCATGAAGGAGACCAGCTTCGTATACAACAGATTTTGAGTTGCTTACGTTGTCATGGCGATCATTATTTTGGAAGAAAAACTTCGGAAAATGAAAATAATCTAATCTTCTCTTCTGTCTTAAATTAAGTGACCCTGTTTTGGATCAGTATTATAGTGGACTCACAAAGGCCAACTACATCAAAAATCTTGCCAATGTAACATCCCAGTATTGTTTTATAGCATTAAAAAAAATTAGTTGCCAGATGTAGCAGCTATCCCTTCAATATGTGATTTGATTCTTTTGTCTTCAAGCCTGGATACTGTGGGACGAATATAAAGCAGATGAATCAAGTGGGTTTCAGTTAAAGGTAATGTTTCTAGATGAAAATGTCCAACAGTGGAATAGAAAAATTTAATTATTCGTTTTAAAACCAACGTATTAAAGAAGAAAATTTAAAAAAACAAGAAAGAAAAGAAATAACAGAAAAGAAAAGAAATCGTGCCAGCACTAATCTATATATGGTGTTACATTTTCTGATTCTTGGTATTTAGAATCTCATGTTGCAGGCAGTAAAGGGTTAATGATATCTGCAATGAAATTCTCTTCTATCGTTCCATTTTTCGTGCCCATCATATGTATAGTTCATTGTTGTCATTGGCATTAAATTTTATTTTGTAAAATCCAATATATTTTTCTTAAACGAACATAATTGAAAGGGCCATTTTTTAGTATAGAATGCATAAAAGAATGTTGCCCCCTCTATACTTGGATACTGAAGTATCGATGATGCAATGAATCGCTTATGAGCCCCTTTTATTGTAACGCTCTTCGTCCAAAATGAATCTGCCTTTTCCATTTTATGTATCGTTGTTATCTTTGGACAGACAGACAGACAGACAGACAGACAGACAGACAGACAGAGATCAGGCATCATCGCCAATCTCGCTCACAAACGCGGAAGTCCGTTTCTAGTTATTCAGATTCACTTGAAGGAATCTGGTGTCTGAGTTTCTTTGTCTGATTTAATGGTGCAACAGTCATTTCTGGAGAGTATATTTTGTCTGTATCTTTTTGCCACAGACACAATGGTTAGCTGAGTCAGTTTTCAGTTTACAGAGCAGAGGCGGTCTCAAAATGTTTTTAAAGTATATTTTAAAAGTAGGAACAGGTACATTAGTTAAGGAGGACATATTTTTCGGTTTACACCTTAATCATGCAAAAAAAAATACAGGACAAAGAAATAGAGAAAGTAAAAGGTAAAGATAAAGGACATCCTGTCATGTTTTAGAGGCACATAGGGGTATGGTGTTAGCACGCATATTTTCCTTGACCTGTCAGCACACTAGAGGGTGATATGATCAGTATCACACCCGGCTGCCTTTCCTTCCCCAACTCAAGAAGTCAGGTACCCATTTCTACAGCTCGGTGACTGGGGTGCCTCCGGCCGAATTCAAACCCCCAACCTTCGCCACGAGAGACCAGTGCGCTAACCACTTCGCCACTCAGACACCCAAAAGTAAATAAAATATAAATTCACATGAATGATATACAACAATAAAGAATGGGGAAAATGTATTGTGAATGTTTAAACTGATTTAAAAAGATTCTCCACAACGCGCATTCTGGGACGCAGCCTGTCCTTAAGTCACAGATAAATGCATACCTTTTTTTTCTACCGTTTTTTTTTCTTTTTTAATTTTTTCTATATCATTCGTGTGAATTTACATGCTATCTTCTTTCCCTATTTCTTTGTCCTGTATGATTTAGTATGATTAAGGTGTAAACCGAAACGTCACAACTGTGTACTCGTTAACTAATAAATCTCTTCCTAGTTTGCTTTAAATAGTTTTAATATTCTGTTATCACAGCTTTCCTGCAGTGACTTTGTGTATATTTATAATGTATATATATATATATATATATATATAGTCAGTTATTTGCATGTTCCTTGCGGAACTTTGCCTCCCTAATAGCTCTCCTATAGGCCTCTCGGTTGTAAGTAAAATGCCCCGCCACTGATGCCTATTCGCAGATCATCAACGATGTTTTGCAGCCATCTTCGCATTGATCTTCCTCTCTTTCTTTTTCCCATTATGTATCCTTTCAAGACTGTTTTCTCCAAATTATTATGACGTTTAATATGTCCAGAATATTTAAGTTTTCTCTGTTTAATCTTACTTAATAGCCAACCTTCTTCAGCATTAAGTTCTTGTAGTGTAGATATATTTGTTCTTTGTGTGTGTGTGTGTGTGTCCATGATGTATAAAAGACTCTTCTGTAGCATTTACATTCAAAGGCATTTATGTATTTCTCAGCTGTTTTGTTAAGTGTCCAGGTCTCACAGCATATGTTGCGATGAGAAAGATGCATGCCCTTAAAAATCTTATTTTTGTAGTTCTGTCTGTTCCTCCTTTTTAACTTTGAACCAGTTTTATTGCAGTCGCCATCCCTTTTATCTGTCACAGCTTCTTTAGTTTTATTTTTTGAAGAGCGATAGATGTCCTCCTTGTAATATCCCTTATTTTATCTCCATTATTAGATAGTAATGATCCAAGATAGTTAAAACTCTTCACCTCTTCCAATTTATCCTCATTGTTACATATTTCAGCTGTCTTATTTGTTTTGTCAGTTGTCTTCAATTTAATTTTCTTCGCATTAAGATAACGGTTTTGCTTTTCACTGTTCTTACGGACTGACATAAATAGTTTTTCCATTCTTTTTGTGTTGTGGACAGTAATACTGTGTCATCAGCATATCTAATCTCTAGTATTTCACAACCTCCAATTGTTATGGCATCGTAATATTCTTTGTCTACATCTTCTCTAACATTCCTCATTATATTTTCAGTATACGCTGTTCAGTATACAATAAGTAAGGTAACAGTATGCAGCCTTGACGGACCCATTGTTTTATGACAAACCAAGTTGCTGTTGTATTATATACAAGTATACATACATACATACATACATACATACATACATACATACATACATACATACATACATACATACACCAAGGAAGCGTTCTCATTTCACAGACAACAACCTCATTAAGATTGTTTATGTTTTTAATGCTTTATAGAGCCATTGGTGGCGTATGGTTGTGAAACTTGGACAATTAACAAATAGATGATAAAGAAATCGACAATTATAGAGATGTTGGTTCGGGAAAAGAAGCAACAAAATATCTTATCTTATATCTTATATCCTTCCCGCGCCGTTAAACGTCACATATGGCTCGCAAAGTAGTTTGCCAATTTTAAATACCTTATGCACCCAGAGAAACAAACGAAAGCCAATGACCGAATAACTGTTTGATAAAGCATAATCAATGAGGCCCAGACAGGTCAAGGGATCTAGATTAAAGAGAGAGAAAAAGATCAGGGGTTACAGAGTAAACTTTATTTACACAAAATGATTGATGACTTAAGTAATAAATATGCTGGAAAAGAAAAGCTTACAGTGTTTAGCGTTTGGTCTATGTAATACAAAGTCATGTAGTAACAGTAAAGATCACACCAAGAAGAGATTAAAACCATACATCAAGAGATGTACGGTGTGATTTGGAGAGGGCAGAGACCTTGACTAAGATAAGCTTAGAGTTCTGGCGATGGTTAATCTGTCGCTTGAAGAGTTCCTCACAGAAGTTTCAGAACAATGAAAACTAGTTAAAATTACAAGAACAAAATTCAACATTTCTTGATCATGTCATGTGAGGAACATGTTAAGAGAACTTGATAATGGCTGACAAATTCATGGGGAAAGAAGGAGAGGTAGGCCAAGAGGGAAAAAAAAACTCAGCAGACTGGCCAGGTGACGTGGAAAAAAAATTCATTTAAATTGTTCTGGAACACCAAGGATCGCACAAGATGGAGAAGTATTATTATCACCAGCACTATCGATAATGATTGAATTATAGTATTCGTTGTTTGTCTTTGTGATCAGTTGTTTTTTACTATTAATATACACACACACTCATCATCATTACATCCCGGACACCTCCCCCCCCCCTCCCAACATCCATCAGCGTCTTGCGGCTGTTAATGCCTGTCCTGTGTTGGTTGACAGATTGACTCGCATGTCCAGTATGCCTCTCATTCCTCGCCATGGCAGTCTGTATTCCCAGCTCGTTTGGTCTAAGCAGATATGTAGATTCGCTGCCATCGAAGTCCTCCATTCTGCCTACTCTGAGCGCATTAACAATATCAGCTCGATCCAGTGTGTTGTCCATCTGCGATGGCTCAGTCAGCCCACCAGGTCTCTCAGATCCCTGTGTGTTCACATGCCCAGGGACATAGGTGAAGGTGATTGCGAATGGTTGATTTCTGGTATGACTTAAGCCACTGTCCGCTTACATAACCTGTTTCTACCTTCCGGATCATACTCATTGAATCACTTAGTATATAGACATGGGTGTAGTCTTATGACTCCATCCAGATGAATGCTTTCGTTACCGCCATCGCCTCCATTGTCATACTGCTTGTGGTTATAGCGAAGGCGCCACTGGTTTCCTAGATTATTCTGCCCGCTGAAAGTGCTGCGAGTGCCCCTACATTCCTTTGATGTCGTACAACGGACCCATCTGAATAAATCACAATATCCGCGTCACTGGAGTTTTCACTGATGAGGGGGTTGACCTCATTCACAGGAAGGGATTCTGACAAGCTTGACAATGCAAGAGAAGATGACCCTGAACGTTGGGGGCACAGGTAGCCATTCCTCGCTGGGGTTGATGTTGTTAGGTTCACAGACCTGCAAGCCCCCTCCAGATCTTAATCATGTGATTCATGATGGGGAAATCAAGAAAGCATCTCATCGAGACACAGAGAGTGTCTCTCGTACATCTCAAGATAATTCGCATGGCTTCATTTTGCACCTTTTCCAGTTTCTCCATCTGAGCAAGACTGAAAGCGGGGATGGCTAGGGCGTACTCGATGGGTGCAAGGACCAGCCCCTGGTACAGAATTATAAGTAACCTCTGCTCACTGCTGCCATGACCATCATTACTGATAGCCCTTTGCAAGCTTTTGTTATCACGTGGTCAGCATGTTCCTTGAAACACAGATTGCTTTCAAGCTTCACTCTCTATGTCATCACGTTAGTTCTGGTCATATCCTCGCCACCCAATCTCATAACAAGCATATCAGTGTTAACAGCATGTTTGTCCAGCGAGAACCATGTCGCTGATGCTTCTGTAGGGTTGTCAAGGGCGTTATAAACCTCACACCAGGATAAAATTCGATCAAGTTCGCTCTGTAATGCATTGGCAGTCTCCTGTCTGTCTTTTGCCTGTTGATACACTAAAATATCATCAGCAAATGACAGAGTCCTTCCCCTCCCAACAAGTTGTTGTTCAGTGATTATTACTGTATACACACTGAATAAGACTGGTGATAACGCAGAGCCTCGAGGTAAACCTGGACATACTGTTATCTGCTCTCAAAACCAACTACCACATAGGAAAATCACCTTTCTCTGGATCACGCCTGCAGCTATCCATCTGATAAGGAGAGGATGTTGTGGACGACGACCCATGGGTCAGAATAGAGCGAGCGAGTGGTGTGACGTCATCGCCCACGCATATTGTGAATGCCATATACAGGGGAAAAGTTGCTGACACGGGACACAGAGAGAGAGTTTAGAATCAATGGCGGCTGAGTCGATTCGTCAGCCATGTATCGTGATATACTCAGTCCAGCCGTTTCACACTGTTGATTAATATTGTGTCATGGAAATCATTATCATATTGTGTTCCGGAAATTATTCCTGTATGATGTTATGGAAATCATATCTGTGCTGTGGAATATATAACTGCCATCGTTCGTGGAGACTGTCGATAAATCTGTCACGTCTTGTCGTATTGATGGGCACACCAAGGTCCATCGTGTGTATTCCTGTCATGTGGTCGTTATTTGGAAAGGATCAGGAGATGCCAACCCTGCAACATCAGCTGCACAATTAATGAGATGCATGGCACCGGTGATTCGATAATCTGAGGAGGCACAGAGGCAGCTGTGCGATAATTTGGTACATCAGCACCACCAACGGAGGGTGTGGGGAGGTGGATTGGAGATATTTTGTTTTTTCAGTGCATTAGCACAATTAGAGCTTGTGGGGAGGTGGATTGGGAGATATTTTGTTCTTTCAGTGCATTAGCACAACTAGAGCTTGTGGGGAGGTGGATTGGAGATATTTCATGATATTCATTGAATTAGCACAAGATGGTGATGGGCGTGTTATGAGGGGTGGATTCGTACCAGCAGTGGCTGCATATGTTAATGAGTGCGTTGGCGTATGTTAGTTTTATGAGAGTGTAGGATTTGCTTGTGAGGGCCAGGAGGGCCCAGGCCAGCATCAGGCACATATAGTTATAAATTAGTTATGCTTAGAGGTGTCTGTGTTACATTGATGATGCATGTCATTCTTGAATGTTTTACCTTGATCATACATGTCATGCTTGGATGTGTTCCCTTGATAATGCATTATAATTATGTCATGCTTTGTTGTTATCATGATGATATTTATTGTGGTTCTATGCATATAAGTCTGTGTGGCGTTTAACATGGTGTGTCTGTTGTGTATAATAAAATATTAGTTTGATTTAAATGCTTGACTTTGTACTGTGTAATGCATGTCATGTAGTTTGTATGAATATGTGTGATTTACTGCACGACTGGCATACAGTACCCTTTGGAGGGAAAATCCTGGGTTGTAGATTGGTTTTAGGAATGGCCACCCAGTACGGTAGTACATAGGCCATGGGTTTTGGGGTTGCAGTTGGGTTTTTGTCCTGTCCCACCCTTTATTGTCCCCAATATGCGGACTTCGCAACCAGCGAAGTTTTACAATGCACCTTCAGTCTAAGAAGCATGCGCACTAGGTAGTTGGATGGTACTCTGTTGTACGCATCTTCTAGGTCTTGTGTGGCTGCGTATGTCTCTCTACTTGGGCCTGAAATCCTTCACAGACGTCTTTAGCAACGACTGCAGCATTGAGCCACGTCTCCTTGTTGCTCCTACATCCTCCAAGTGCGGGCGGGAAAATGCAACGTCCTTCCAAGTCACTAGCGAGTTTACGTGCAACAATTTTCTCCAGTAGCTTGCCAACAGTGTTCTGCATTGTGATAATTCTGTAGGCGCTGATCTGGGAACGGTCTTTGTTTAGCTTTGGCAGCGGTAGCAGGTAGCTATGTAGCCATTCCTCTTTGATCTGGCCACTCTGGATGCTGGCGTTGAACTCTTTGGCCAGGTCATCCATGTCGTCGCCCGACAGGTTACCTATGTCCTTATATAGATGCAATCGGGGCCTGGGGCGGTGTTGCATGATCTTTTGAGAGTTGCGCGAATGTCTTCTTAGTATGTACTTCTTCCGGCACCGCCTCCTCCCACAGCTCTGTATCATTTTAACCTTCAATCTTGCTGCTTTATCGTTCTGGTCTGTCTGCTCTATGTAGCGTGCAAGAAGGGCCTTTCCGTTGCTATCGATAGATTTATGCCATGTCTGGTCTGTGCTCTGAAAGTCTGGAATGCCTCTGTGGGGCCGTTCATGCTCCGATGAAGGCGCCAGAATGCCATCAGAGACATTTTAGATCTCATTTTTTTTGTATATACAGAATTCGTCCCATTTCACATTCTTAACCCGCTTTGTGCGTGATTTGAAATGCCTTCTCGTCTACCTCATCTTTTAGGGCCTTCAAGCGCTCCGGCTTGATATATAAAATATATAGCGATCTACCAGTCTTCCTGTCTTTCTGCCATGGTTTGACAGCCTGTCTCTTGTCCAGCCATACTTTCTCAACTTCATTCCACCATGGCAGCGATGTCCATCTCTTCTGTTTCATGTATGGGGTGCTCGGTTTGCTGCGCCTGATTTTGCTGATGGCATCTGATAGCATACACAGAGATTCATTATGGAGAATTTTATGTCTATATGGAATACCATCTAAAATTGTCAACATCATTAAGGACTTATACAATGGATATGTTTGTGCAGTCAAGACAGAAGAAGGGATGAGTGAATGATTCCAGATTGAAACAGACGTGAAACAAGGATGTATACTGTCTCCTTTACTTTTTGGGATTACAATAGACTTCATAATGAAAAAATGCTACACATGTAACATAGGTATTGGCTGGGTACATAGGACCCAACTAGAAGATCTTGATTTTGCTGATGATATAACTCTTATCAGTAATAATGTGAATTCCATGCAAGAAAAAAAACAGATAGCCTGTCTTCACTGGCTAGCAAAATAGGACTTGAAATTAACAAGGACAAAACAAAAATAATGAAAATTAATCAAAATGGAAAAACACACATAGAAGGGACAGATATTGAGGAAGTCAATCAATTTGCATACCTTGGCAGCTACATAGACCAGAATGGTGACACTAAAAAGGAAGTTAGGATCAGAAATGCAAAAGCAGCATCAATCTTCAAGAATCTTGAGAACATATGGAATTCAAAAGTTATAAGCACAAAAACCAAGTTAAGACCATTCAATTCAAATGTAATATCCACCCTCATTTATGCATGGGAAAGCTGGAAAACAACTAAAGAAATAGACAAGAAATTAGACTCTTTTGAAAACAAATGCCTAAGGAAAATACTCTGCATCAAGTGGAATGAATTCAAGAACAATGCAGAGATAAGACAGATGACTGAACAACAACCAATCTCATGGGTGATCAGGAAAAGGAGATGGACATATGTTGGTCACTTGATGAGAAGAAGTGATCAGAGAATCCCAAAGCAAGCTATCAAATGGAACAGAACAGGCCGAAGAAAAAGAGGCAGACCGCGTGAAACTCTGAAGAGGACATTGTTAAGAGAGGCCAAATTAACAGGCATAAAATCCTTTGATGAGGTTGAGAGACTTGCCGAAGACAGGAAAAATTGGCGAACTACTTTGCGAGCCCTATGTGACGTTTAACGGCACGGGAAGGATATAGGATATAAGATAAGATATACGATCTTGCACTGTGTTGCCATACTGGGCAGTGCTTATGTTGTCTTTCTAGCTTCTATTTCTACTCTTCTCAACTAGGATGACGCAAGAAAAGTGATCACTGCTATGATGTCCCAGAGTGCACTTGCATACAGGTGCAAGGGTTGTTGATACCAGGGCCAAGTCAATGACACTGTCGGAGTCACCAGATCTAGTGGCCATTCTGGTCCCCTTCCGTCATTCAAACACACTAGATTAGCAGACAACAACGCGTCCTCCAGGCCTTCCCCTGTTTGTTGGTGATGGCATTGCCCCACGATATATGTGTGTGGGTGTTTGCGTGCGTGCTCTATCTCCTCCTTTGGATAGTCAGCAGGGATGATCCTATTGGTCAGGTATCTCTAGGAAAGAGTTTATCTCGTATATCTAGTTGACCTCGTTCACTGTTGCCCCGGAAGTGGTTGTGCCAGTCTCAACAACAAATCTATAACCATGGGGGTAAGTTTGTAGACTGGAATTTGTCGCCGTTTTTTTGGCTTTCGATAATTGTTTTATGGTTTATGTAGCACTTTGCCATATACACGTGGAAGTTATCACTTTGATTTGGAAGTTTTTTTCTTTCAGATAAACGAATGTGTTCAGTACGTAAGGGATAACTTCGAGAAGAAATACGCTGGTAAGTTGGCGTTACGAATATTACTACCCTCACAAACTACGTGGACAACCAATGTTTGTTTCTTTCTTTCTTGGAAACTCTTGCATCGGGATTTATTAATGAAAGTAGACCATGATCGAATTACTTTATATCCAGGCCCCTTAACAACCCTCTGTATTACTACAATTTGAGGTGCGAGATGACGACTGGTTCTAGGAATAAAGGTAGATAGAGATGCATGGTTCACTTTTTCAAAAGATAAAGATAATGAGGAAAATGGACAGGAACGAGAATGGCATCAAATATTATGAGCGCATATAATGGAAGAACATGCAACAGTTCAATATTTCAGCAAAAAGCCTTTTTCAAGGATAACATACAAAAGCAAAAACATATAAAAAATTAGGAAAAATAGGTGAAAAAATTAAACACTGGGCCCTTTTTGGTATCCTTGTAAGAAAGATAGACAGAAAATGCCCATAAGCTTTGGAATAGTGCCTTATCTTCCAAGATGGCTGTGACTCATTCATTAATTAATTTGCATGTCCTTTGCAGAACTTTGCCTCCCTAACAGCACTCCTGTAGGCCTCTCGGTTGTGAGCAAGATGGCCTGTTGCTGATGCATCCATTTGCAGATCATCAGTGATGTCTTGCAGCCATCTTCACCTTGGCCTTCCTCTCTTTCTTCTTCCCATTATGTACCCTTTCTGGCTGTGACCACCCAGCTGAAATTAACAGTAAATTCAGTTTTCTTTTAATTTACATTTTTACATATTTGCTATCTCATTCTATTTCTGCTTTTGATGTTAAGCTTTCTTGTCTTAGCTTTGCAGCATTTTGTCATTGTTGTCTTGGGAATTTTAATTAAGTTTAATTTTCCATCCCAGATGGTTGTCTTGTCTAGGCAGTCTTGTACTTTGGGTGATTTCTGTTCATCCTGAACCTTCTTTCTTCCACCCCTCCTCATATTGTTTTCTCACTTTTATTATCTATTTCATCTGGGCAGGTTTTGTTTAGGGTATTGTTATGTGAGCACTCGTCTAGCAACCAAATGGTCGAGGGTTCGAATCCCCAGCTGAGCGGGTTTTTTTTTCCGACCAATACGACCCCGAGGTCGACCCAGCCTCGTAAAATGGGTACCAGAGAAAATCTGGGAAGTAAAGGCAGCGAGGAAAGGAACTGGTCACCCTACCTCATACGCTGATGACCCAGCATAATGAGGTCTCTAACGCTTCACCCCCTACGGCATTTGCTATGGGACTATCTTTACTTTTTTATTGTTATGTGGTAAGAGCAAGTTGGGGCCATCTGAAACATGATGTCTTGTTGTTTATCATCTGGTTAAAAAAAAAAAGGATAGAAAGAGTGAGGAAAGTGGGCAAGAGTGAGAAAGTGGCAGAAAGTAAGATGACCACATATAAATGAAGAACATGCAACAGTCAAATATTTTGACAAAAGCCTTTTTCAAGGATCACATATAAAAGCAACACAACAGATAAAAAACACAAAAATTTATGAAAAATTAAACACTTAGATTTTTTTTGGTATCCTTGTACAAAAGATGGGCACAAATTGCATTGTACTATTTTTTGTATTTGATCATTGAAAAGGACTTTTGCTGAAATATTGAATGTGTTTTTTCATTTATGTATGTTCATCATACTTTTTGCCACTTTCTTGTTCTGACACTCTTTTCTCACTCTTTCTATCTTTCTGTATAACTGAATTATACACCTCTGTTTACCTTTGTTGTTTACTGTTTAGCACGCTTTGTCATCATCCCGTTATATCATTTCTCAACATATGTGCTTACTTACATCTATCTGGTGTATTTTTGTGCCTTTCTTTCTTATAAGGATACCAGAGGAGCAAAATGTTCAATTTTTCATATGTTGTTTGTGTTTTTATCTGTTGCATATTCCTTATATTGTCATCAGTTGCGTATTCTGTTGCATATTCCTTATATTGTCATCAGTTGTCAAGAGTTGTGGCTCACAGCTGAAGATAGATCTACAGTTTTGCTCATGGTCTTCTTGACTGTTAATCTTCTTATATATCTTATATCCTTCCCATACCGTTAAACGTCACATAGGGCTCGCAAAGTAGTTCACCAATTTTTCCTGTCTTTGGCAAGTCTTTCAACCTCATCAAGGGATTTTATGCCTGTTAATTTGGCCTCTCTTAACAGTGACCTCTTCAGAGTTTCATGCGGTCTGCCTCTTTTTCTTTGGTCTGTTGTGTTCCAGTTGATAGCTTGTTTTGGGATTCTCTGATCATTTCTTCTCATCAAGTGGCCAACATATGTCCATCTCCTTTTCCTGATCACCCATGAGACTGGTTGTTGTTCAGTCATCTGTCTTATCTCTGCATTGTTCTTGAATTCATTCCACTTGATGCAGAGTATTTTCCTTAGGCATTTGTTTTCAAAAGAGTCTAATTTCTTGTCTATTTCTTTAGTTGTTTTCCAGCTTTCCCATGCATAAATGAGGGTGGATATTACATTTGAATTGAGTAGTCTTAACTTGGTTTTTGTGCTTATAACTTTTGAATTCCATATGTTCTCAAAGTTCTTGAAGATTGATGCTGCTTTTGCAATTCTGATTCTAACTTCCTTTCTAGTGTCACCATCCTGGTCTATGTAGCTGCCAAGGTATGCAAATTGATTGACTTCTTCAATATCTGTCCCTTCTATGTGTGTTTTTCCATTTTGATTAATTTTCATTATTTTTGTTTTGTCCTTGTTAACTTCAAGTCCTATTTTGCTAGCCAGTAAAGACAGGCTATCTGTTTTTTCTTGCATGGAATTCACATTGTTACTGATAAGAGTTATATCATCAGCAAAATCAAGATCTTCTAGTTGGGTCCTATGTACCCAGTCAATACCTGTGTTACCTGTGCAGCATTTTTTCATTATGAAGTCTCTTGTAATCCCAAAAAGTAAAGGAGACATTATACATCCTTGTTTCACACCTGTTTCAATCTGGAACCATTCACTCATCCCTTCTTCTGTCTTGACTGCACAAACATATCCACTGTAGAAGTCCTTAATGATGTTGACAATTTTAGATGGTATTCCATATAGACTTAAAATTCTCCATAATGAATCTCTGTGTATGCTATCAAATGCCTTTTTAAAGTCTGTGAAGTTCAGTATTAATGGTTTCTGCTTTTCAATATGTTCTTCAAGTATTATTCTTAGAGTAAAGATCTGGTCGAGACAGCTTCTCCTTTTTCGAAATCCTGCTTGTTCTTCTCTCATTGCAGTATCCACTATATCCTTAAGTCTATTCAGAATGACCTTGTAAAATACTTTTGACACAACTGATATTAAGGTTGCTTCTCTCCAATTGTTACAGTCACTAAGGTTGCCTTTTTTAGGTATTTTCACAATGATTCTTTTTTTCCATTTTTCTTCTTTCCAAATCTTGTTAAACATTCTCTGTAGTTGTCTCATGTTGTCACTATTGATAGCTTTTAGCATTTTGGCTGTTATTTCATCTTCACCTTTAGCTTTGTTGTTAGCCATTAAATTCACTGCTGTTTCAATTTCATGCAATTTAATTTCATCTAGGTTGACATTTAGATATTGTTACGGAAACTCGCAGAGACTATTAATAGACTGCTGTAAAAAAGAAGTTTTCTGATGTATTCAGTAGATACTGCAGGACTTGCAACATGAAGCAGTTAACTGAATTGTAATAAAATTAGAGATCATTGCATATTATAGACAGGGTTTTTTCCATAAAAGTGTTAAGAAGCAAGATTTATGATGAGCATTATTTTTGTTTAAAAAAATAGAAATTTAGTAATGTAAGAAAGAGACAGTAATATTCTTCTTCTTCGTACACATTTTGCTGATGATGCGTGGTGCCCTGATTTTTGCAATTCGCCTTTTGGCTGGGTATCTCTGACTTCACACCTTTCTTTGCTAGGGCAGACTGTGGTCTTGTTCGGACTGCCATGAAAACAGTGGTGTAGGCTGGCCTGGCCAAAACTTTGTTTTCCGGCCTCTGGTGTCTGTACTTAAGCCCCTTCTCCATGTCAGATCCAGTGTGCAACACTGACTGGCCAGACGGTTTTGAGATAGTTCCACAAAGACTTTGGGATGAGGAATCCGATGAGTGCCTCAGTGATATCCATTCCCTGCCACCTATAGTCTACTGTCTCTGTTTTGTTTACATCATTCTGATAGCCATTGTTGTAAAAACCCATAGGCTTGTCACATCCTGGATTCATTGGTTTCACACCAGATTTTCCTCATCCTTGCTGGAAATCTCCATGTCCCCACCCATCCACCAACCTGATATTACATTTTACAAAAATAACAATTACAATTAGTGTTGATTGCAACAGGTTTCTGGACTATGGAAGTAGGTCAGAGTTTTTAAGCAAACAGATCTATGTTCCCTGTCTCACCACGAAGACTATGTTAAGATAAAGAGACAGTAATAAATGAGAGGAGGAAGGCTAAGGAAAAAAATAAGGAAAATAAAAAGAAAGAGAGAGAAAAGACAAGGATAATCTAACATGAAGGTATGGCAGAAAATTACTGAACAGATGGAAAGAGTCAAGGATCAGGATCTGTTGAGAAACATGACCACCTTTCACTGAGGGTGCTGCACATAATGATCTTGATGGTGGTGAATAAAATAAAAATGATGCTTGATCACCAGATGTCAGTGACTCCGACAAAATGTGATATCATATTCATATAGTTAAAGGTTCTAAGGACTGTTATAGCCGGAGATGGGGTGGGGGATATGCTCTCCACTCCAATTAAATGTCCCCATGGCGTGCATCTCAAATAGCCTCTGAGAGTCAAGTCCAGCTCCTGGCCTTCTCGTGGCAGAACTGTTTAAACTGATGGGAGAAGGGATGACGGCGAATATCTGGCGCCTGAAAACCAGACACTTTGGGTAGATAAGAGTCTTGGTTGGTAGCTCATCTGAGAGGAGGAAAACTCTGATTTAAAACCTGCTGCTGGCGAGATTTTTCAGCTGCCATGTGTGGAGTGAAACTCCTCATGGCCAATGAAGAAAAATGCAATTAGGGTTGCCACGCGGTGCTGCCATGGAAAAGGTGAAGAAAAGGATTAAGTGAAGTAACCAGTAGTCTCGAGGTCAAGGCTACTCAAATCACGGCACCTCTGCTCTAGAGCCTGGTGACGTCCTACATACACCCATACTAGGGCAGATTGCCTAAACCGGCTTAACCCAGGGATTAAACTAAGACGCTGCTGGTGAGATTATTTGGCTGCTGCGCGTGGGGTGAAACTCCTCCTGACCAATGAAGAAAATGCGATTAGGGTTGCCATGCGGCGCCACTGTGGAAAAGGTGATGGAAAGGATAAAGTGAAGTTTATGGCCAGTAGTCTTGCGGTGAGAGCTACTCATACCACAGTGCCTCTGCTCTAGAGGCCGGCCACGTCCTATATACAGCCATACTGGTTAAATATGCCTAAACCGGCTTAACCCAGGGATAAAACTTGATGAGTACTCATGTCACAGTATCTCCGCTATAGAGGTCAGTCATATCCTAAATACACCCATACTGGGATAATACGCCTAAACCGGCTTAACCCAAGGGTGAAACTTACTAGTGTCCTCCTAGACAAAAGCTCCATCCTGGTCACAACTAGGAAGACTAGCAGCCATGACCACAAAATGCTGAAGTTGGAGACACTGGACCAGTCTAGATAGGCAACCACCTCTCACCTGGCGGGGATGTATGCATATCCTAATCATGCTGAGGTTTTCCGGTGAGAAAGTCCAATGCTGGACTGGATGGACAACCACCTCTCACCCGGCAGGGATATACAGATATCCAAAACACGTTGAGGTTTTCCAGTGAGAAAGTCCAACTCTAGGCTGGATGGTCAACCACCTCTCACCCTGTGAGTATATGCTGATATCCAAACAACGTCAAGGTTTTCCAGTGGGAAAATCCAGCTGTAGATTAAACTGGTGCAATGAAAACCGCAGTGTCACGCAATCTTGCTTCTGTGACCCACCGAGAATACAAGTCCATGCCCCACGATACTCTGAATCTCTTGTGGTCCACAGGAGGACAGGACCACAGGAGTAAATTCAGTAGGATCATGAGGTGGTCTTGGTGGTAGAAGTGAACGAAAAAGAAGAAGAATAAGAAGATATAGTTAATGCATTCAGTAATAAAATACTCTTGAATTTTTTTACAGAAAATATAGCAAGTGGCAGATATGATGTTAGAGACTTGAACAAGTTGCAGAATGATTCAACATTTGTGAAGTCTTACATCATATCAGAAAATAGGTTAGATGAAGCAGTAGACCTTGTACACTCTTCACTGAAATTTAAGAAAGAGATGAAAGTTAATGGTAAGCTTTTATATATATATTACTGCTGAAACAAGCTTTATATTATCTTCTTCTGTCTCCCTGGAGCTATGAGCTGGTGATCTTTGCATTAGATGGAGTGAGGATGTTAAGGTCCAGCATTGTGCTGGATTGGGAGTGGGTTACTGTCACAGTTTTTTTCAGTCACTGAGTGGAGATAAAAAGCAGCGGGGTGGGGTGGGGAGGGGGTGCAATACTTTTTTTTTTTAAGCATACTCCACTGATATGGGGGCAGTGGCAATCCCTGCCCCATTAGCTAGGCCAGGCCTGTTACTGGGGATACTAACAGAGAGGTGGTACAAGGTCTTGTCTGGCTGTGGTTCATCAGCCCTGATGCTAGCTTGTCAGCTTTGCGTTTCTGACTGCCAAACTGCACAGTGTCTTTGCCTCAAAAATCATTTATAAAATGATGAATATGCTCTGCTTCTTTAATTTTAGTACAAAAGTTGAGGAGTCAGTGCACCAAATATGTGACTCTGACTTCTCTAGTTTTCTACTCTACTAAAATTAGTGTATGTATCACAAGTGATACATTTTTACTGACTCAATCCAGAAGTTAGTGATCGCAGTAACCGGCAGTTACTTATAAATTGCTGATAAAAAAATGAGAAAAACTGAAGTCGTTGGTTACCGTAACCAATTTTTATAATAAAAAACTTAGTAAAAAGCCGCCAATGAAATTAGTTAAGTATAATCGGACCAGTAGACTGATGAGTCTCAATTTGCATGGATGAGAATCAGCCAGTTTTGACTGGTACATGTGAGCTTTTTTGTAAATAGTAAATTTCATATCAAAGAAGGTAATAAAAATTTCACTTGAACGTTTAATTCCCGCTGGTGTTTGTAAAGTGTTTTTAATTAAAAAAGCATAAGGCACCAGATGTTGTGTTGAGAAAACCAGTATTTTGAAAAGTACTTCAAGCAAGGTGAAAGATAGATAAAAGTGGTTTTAAAAAACCCTAGCGCCATCACTGAAGATTTTCATTCCGACTCTTTTATTTTTGTACTGTCTGATTCTGACTGCTTCATGAAGAGCATATTTCTTGCTAACCATTTTGAACTGATGTCATGTGTCAGAGCTTGCAAGGTAGACAGTGGCAACGCAGATGCAACCACTATCCTTCTGAAGAAGAGTGCTGAAGGAGGTGAAGAAGATTTTGACTCTGCTTAATGCCAAAAAAAAAGAGAAAGTCTGCAAAAGTGGTAATCAAAGCAGGAAGTGAAAGAAACAACGGCCGTTTAAGTGTAGAGCTCATTCTTGTATATAGTAACTGATGAAAGAAAGCAGTATTAATTTATTGTTTAATTAAAATGCAAGCAGACCAGCTAACAGCACCAGGAGGATATGGTTGGGCATTTAGAAATACTGCACAAGACTGCCTAAAAGAGATGGTTTGATGGAGTATTTAGAGGGTTAGAGAAACAGCGAAATTATCATACACTGTACTGAATTACCACTTCCTAAAAACAAACAAAATGTTTCTTGATTCTTTCTCCATTTACCAAAATCCTGGCCGCTCATGGGACACCAAATATTTTACAGAATCTAAGAAGTGTGATTGACAGTACCAATTGCCATAACATCTAGTGATGATGATGACAGTGATGGTGATGGTATTTATATTGAAAGCTGTTTATGCAATGAAGAACTAGAAAACTGTATTATAATTTTTTAAAAACATTTTGTAAGCCTAATTCAGTTTGTTTTGTTTCAGATCTTTCTGAGAGCTCATTTACCAGAGAACTATTTGAAGTTTGTTTTGTTTCAGATCGTTCAGAGAGCTCATTTACCAGAGAACTATTTGAAGTTTGTTTTGTTTCAGATCTTTCAGAGAGCTCATTTACTAGAGAACTGTTTGAAGTTTGTTTTGTTTCAGATCTTTCAGAGAACTCATTTACCAGAGAACTATTCGAGGCAGGTGTTGCTTTCTATCACAGAAGGGACATCAGTGGACATAGAATATGTAAATACAAGCTTGTGGCGAATTTTGGCTAATGTTTAAGTTTTATTAATGCTGTGTTTGTATTTAATGTTTAAGTTTTATTAATGCTGTCGCTGCTGGCGAGATTCTTCAACTGCCGTGCGTGGAGCGGTGCTCCTCCCGGCCAATGAAGAAAGGTGCAAATGGGGTTGCCGCGCGGCATCACTGCGGACAAGGTGGTAGAAAGGATAAAGCGAAGCAAACAGTCAAATCACGGCACCTCTGGTCTGGAGGTCGACCACGTCCTGAGTGCAGTCATATCGGGTGAAATGCATGAACCAGCTTAACCAAGAGGTTAAGACACTGCTGGCGAGACTCTCCGAATGCCACGCGTGGAGTGAAGCTTCTCCCGGTCAAGGAAGAAAATGCGGAAAAAGAAATAAGGGTTGCTGTGCGGCGCCGATGTGAAAAAGTGAAGAGAAGGATAATGTGAAATTTAATTGGTATGTCCAGTAGTATTGCTGCAAGAGCTACACATACCACGGCACCTCTGCTCTAGAGGTTGGCCACGTCCGAAATACACCTACACTGGTGAAATATGCCTAAACCAGCACACACCAGGGGTGAAACTTGATGGCCAGGCATGTCACGCCACCTCCGCTCTAGAGGTCGGTCACGCCTGATATACACCCATACTGGTGAAATATGCCTAAACTGGCTCATACCAGGGGTGAAACTTGAAGGCTAAGCATGTCGAGGTACCTCTGCTTTAGAGGTCAGTCACGTCCCAAACACGCCCATACTGGGATAATATGCCTAAACCAGCTCAACCCAGGGGTAGAAGTCACTAGTGGCGAGGATTCGTCCTCCTGGACAAAAGCTCCATCCTGGTCACAACTAGGAAGGGTAGCGGCCACGACCATAAAATGCTGAAGTCGGAGACACTGGACCAGGGCAGTCAGATAGGCAACCACCTCTCACCCAGCGGGGATGTATGCGTATCCTAATCACGCTGAGGTTTTCCGGTGAGAAAGTCCAACTCTGGACTGGATGGGCAACCACCTCTCACCCGGCGGTGATACACGGGTATCTCAAAACATGTCGAGGTTTTCCGGTGAGAAGGTCCAACTCTGGCCTGGGTGGGCTACTGCCTCTCACCCAGCGGGGATGCACTGATATCCTAAACACGTCGAGGTCTTCCGGTGAGAAAGTCCAACTCTAGACTAAACTGATGCAATGAAAACCACGGTGTCACGCAATCCGCTTCAGATACCCACCAAGAATACAGGCTAAAGCCCTGCGATACTCTGAGCCCCTTGTGGTCCTCTTGGGGACCTCGTGTGGTCCTTTCGGGGACCACACAGGAGACCACGGGACCTAACGAGGACCACAGGCGTAAATTCAGTAGGATCACAGTGCGGTTTTGGTGGTAGAAGCAAACGAAGAAGAAGAAGAAGATTAATGCTGTGTTTGTTATTTAATGTTTAAGTTTTATTAATGCTGTGTTTGTTATTTAATGCTTTTAAAAATTTGAAGTGCTGGTTGCTTCACATTTTGTTTAGGATGTGGATATTTTGAAATGTGTCACAGTGATTTCAGGTTTTATTGTCCAGCATAAAGAAGTATATTTTATCTAGACTTATAAGAGTTGAAAGAGATGAAGTGGAAGTAAAACACTGTCCAGTTTGGCAGTCAGCAGCCCATAGGTTGGTGAGCCATAGCTAACCAAGACCATGTCCCACATCTCCGCTGGTACCCCCAGTAATTGGCCTAGTCCAGCAAAAGGGGTAGGGATTACTATTATCCCTTTGGATGTTGGAGTCTGGTAAAGCAGTATTGCACACAGCCTGCTTTTTAGCTCTGCTTAGGGGAGGACATAACCTACTCTCAAGTTGACACAATGCTGTGCCTCAACTATCTTCACCACACTGGCTGCAGAGAACTCCAGCTCTCAGTTCCAGTATATTGGAGATAAGGCAGATGAGTGAACAACAAACTGTCTCACTGGTGATCAGAAAAAGGAGATTATATTAGTCACATGATGAGAAGAAACAATCAGAGAATCCCAGAACAAGCTATCAAGTGAAACACAACAGGCCAAAGAAAAAGAGGTCGACCATATGAAACTCTAAAGAGGACATTGTTAAGAGAGTAGATATAAAATCCCTTAATGAGGTTGAAAAGATTGCCAAAAAACAGGAAACTTGGTGAACTACCATGCGAGCCCTGTGTGATATGTAACTATGTAACAGCATGGGAAGGATGCAAGATGAATAATTTTTTTTTTTTAACTCAGTGTGGCTGAAGGCCAAAGAACACAGAAGAGATGCTCCTGCAGAAAGACTGGCACTGGAGAAACTAAGCTTTATATTTGCAATAGAAAAAGCCTTCACTGAATCCCCATTGAATGCAATTGTAATACTTCTAGATGTGACATCCTGTGGCATGGCCAATGTGGTAAGCTTTAGCAGTTTGAGATTATGTTCATAAAAATAGCAGCAGTTATGACAAATTATGTTCTTAAAAATAGCAGCAGTTATGACAAATTATGTTCTTAAAAATAGCAGCAGTTATGACAAATTATGTTCTTAAAGATAGCAGCAGTTATGACAAATTATGTTCTTAAAAATAGCAGCAGTTATGACAAATATGTTCTTAAAAATAGCAGTTATCATAAATTATGTTCTTAAAAATAGCAATAGTTGTGACAAATTATGTTCTTAAAAATAACAGCAGTTGTGACAAATTATGTTCTTAAAAATAGCAGTTATCATAAATTATGTTCTTAAAAATAGCAATAGTTGTGACAAATTATGTTCTTAAAAATAGAATTAGCCAAAGACAAATATGTCAGCACCACGAAGCATGTAACAGTGACACAATGCAACAGGTGGCCTTTTGATAACGATTGCAGAAGAAAAAGAAGAATGCTTGTAAATGAGGGGAAGTATTATGGCACTAATGCCTAAGTTTTATTAATGCTGTGTTTTGTCATTTAATGCTTTCAAGAATTTGAAGTGCCATTTGGTTTTCATTTTGTTTAGGATTTGGATTTTGTGAAGTATATTATTCACGTCTTCAAGTTTTACTATCCAACATTTTTAGGTAGGTGAAACTTTTGTGACTGTTTTCTACCAGTTATTTCTTTATGCTTCAGTGTTAATTGTCTTCCCTGCTGGTTGTTTGCATATGTTTCTGTGTTTATTTGCAATTGTTTTACTAATTTTTTTATTAGTTTTTTTTATGTTCATTATAATAATTTTTGTTCTGTGATTAGAATCATATTCAGTTTGATTTTTTTAACCAGTAGATTCTATGCTGGTTAAAAAAAAAAAGGTCAGACTGAATATGATTGTAATCACAGAACAAAGCAGAAGAAGAGGAAGTAGAAGACTTTTATAACACACTGCAAGCGACAATAGACCAGGTACGGGAAAATGATATTGTATTAATAATGGGGGATTTTAATGCAAAGACTGGTACAGAAAGAGCAGAAGATGAAGGACATATTGTAGGGAAATTTGGCATACGACATAGAAATGAGGCAAGAAACAATCTAATGGCGTTTTGCATGGAAAATGAGCTAATGATCGCTAACACACTTTTTAAACAACATCCAAGGAGACTTTACACATGGACATCACCTGATGGGAAAACCAAGAATCAAGTAGATTACATTTTAGTGCAAAGAAGATGGAGGTCAAGTATATTCATTCATTCATTCATTTGCATGTCCCTTGCGGAACTTTGTCTCCCAAACAGCACTCCTGTAGGCCTCTCGGTTGTGAGATGGCCTGCTGCTGTTGCATCCATTTGCAGATCGTCAACGATGTCTTGCAGCCATCTTTGTTTTGGTCTTCCTCTCTTTCTTTTTCCCATTATGTATCCTTCCAATACGGTGTTCTCTAAATTATCATGACGTTTAATGTGTCCAAAATATTTAAGTTTTCTCTCTTTAATCCTCTTCACTAGCCAGCCTTCTTCAATATTAAGCTCTTGTAGTATAGATATATTTGTTCTTATTTGTGTCCACGATATTTGGAGAACTCTTCTGTAGCATTTACATTCAAAGGCATTTATGTGTTTCTCAGCTGTTTTGTTAAGTGTCCAGGTCTCACAGGCATATGTTGCTATGGGAAAGATGCATGCCCTTAAAAATCTTATTTTTGTGGTTCTGTCTGCTCCTCTCCACAGATTCTTTATTTGTTTTACTTTCTGAAGAGCAATAGATGTCCTCCTTTTAATTTCCCTCATTGTATCTCCATTATTAGTTAGTAGCGATCCAAGATATTCAAAACTCTCCACCTCTTACAGTTTTTCCTCATTGATACATATTTCAGTTGCCTTGTTTGTTTTGTCAGTTGTCATCAATTTAGTTTTCTTTGTACTAAGATAGAGGTTCTGCTCTTCGCTGTTCTTGCGGACTGACATAATTAGTTTTTCCATTCCTTTTTGTGTTGTGGACAGCAATACTATGTCATCAGCATATCTAATCTCTGGTATTTCATAACCTCCAACTGTTATGGCATCGTAATATTCTTTGTCTACATCTTCTCTAACATTCCTCATTATATTTTCAGTATACAAGTTAAATAAGTAGGGTGACAATATGCACCCCTGACGGACCCCTTATTTTATGTCAAACCAACTTGTTGTTTCACCATTTATTCTTACTGCTGCTTGTTGGTCTAGATACAGCAGTGATGTTAATTGTATCAGATGTGTTGGAAATCCCATTTTTTCCATTATTTCCCAAAGTTTCTGATGTTGTACACAATCAAATGCCTTTGAGTAGTCTATAAAGGATAAATATAGATTCACATTAAACTCTCTGCATTTCTCTATTATTAATCTCATATTGAATATATGATCTCTTGATCCTCTTCCTTGCCTGAAACCAGCTTGGACCATATTGACTTCTTCTTCTATTTTCTTTCGAAGTCTACCCATTATGATTTTTAACAGAATTTTACTGGCATGACTAATCAGGGCAACAGTTCTGTAGTTGGTGCATAATTTCAGGTTACCCTTTTTTGGCAGTGGTATGAATACAGTTCTTTTCCATTCTTTTGGCCAAACACCTGAATGCCATATCTTTTTACATAGTGCATGATAGATTGTTGCACACTCCTTTCCTCCTGCTTTAATAAATTCAGCTGTTATCTCATCACATCCTGGTGATTTACCATTTTTCAGATTCTTTATTGCCCATAAAACTTCTTCCATTGTCGGTTCGGGTTCTTTCTCCTCCAATAATAATTCACACTGTTGATTTCTGCTTCCACAGTCAGTTGTTTCATACATTCTTTTGCAATATTCCTTCCATCTTTCTAGAATTTCCTCTGTCTCTGTCAGGGTATTCCCCATCTCATCACAAATTACATTTAGCTTAGGTGTGACATTTCTCGTCAATGTCTTCATTGTCTTCTTCGTCAAGTATAACATCAGCAAAAAACTCTACCAGGTGCTGATTGTGACACGGACCATGAGTTATTAATAGCAGACATGAAGATAAAGATAAAAAAAACAGTTACAGGATCAAGACCACTCCGCTTTGATATTACAAAAATAACAGAACAATATGGTATAGAAGTGAAGAACCGTTTTGAAATCCTGATGGCTGTACAGGACACTAGATGGATTGGCTATGCAGGCCAGAGATATCTTAATAACAACAGCTAAAGACATGGTTCCAGTAAAGAAAACACAAAAGAATGGATGGATTACAGCAGGCACACTAGAACTGATAAAACAACATAGAGAAATGAAGACGCAGTGGAAAGTGACAAACAATAACAAAGAGGAATATAAATCTTTAACAAAAAAAAGTATGAAGAAACATAGGAAAAATACATACAAGATTGTTGTGAAAGAATAGAAGAACATCAGAAGTGTGGAAGGGATAGTGAAATGTTTAAAGAAATGAAGACATTGACGAGAAATGTCACACCTAAGCTAAAGGTAATTTGTGATGAGATGGGGAATACCTTGACAGAGACAGGAAATTCTAAAAAAATTGAAAGAATATTGCAGAGGAATGTATGAAACAACTGACTGTGAAAGCAGAAATCTAAAGTGTGAATTATTATTGGAGGAGAAAGAACCTGAACCGACAATAGAAGAAGTTTTATGGGCAATAAAGAATCTGAATAATGGTAAATCACCAGGATATGATGAGATAACAGCTGAACTTATTAAAGCAGGAGGAAAGGAATGTGCAACAATCTATCATGCACTATGTAAAAAGCTATGGCATTCTGGTATTTGGCCAAAAGAATGGAAAAGAACTGTATTCATACCACTGCCAAAAAAGGATAAACTACAGAACTGTTGCCATGATTAGTCATGCCAGTAAAATTCTGTTAAAAATCATAATGGGTAGACTTCGAAAGAAAATAGAAGAAGAAGTCAATATGGTCCAAGCTTGTTTCAGTCAAGGAAGAGAATCAAGAGGTCATATATTCAATATGAGATTAATAATAGAGAAATGCGGAGAGTTTAATGTGAATCTATATTTATCCTTTATAGACTACTCAAAGGCATTTGATTGTGTACAACACCAGAAACTTTGGGAAATAATGGAAAAAATGGGATTTCCGACTTTTATACAATTAACATCACTGCTGCATCTAGACCAACATGCAGCAGTAAGAATAAATGGTGAAACAACAAGTTGGTTTGACATGAAACAAGGGGTCCGTCAGGGGTGCATATTATCGCCTTACTTATTTAACTTGTATACTGAAAATTTAATGAGGAATGTTAGAGAAGATGTAGACAAAGAATATTATGATGCCATAACAATTGGAAGTTATGAAATACCAGAGATTAGATATGCTGATGACACAGTATTACTGTCCACAACACAAAAAGGAATGGAAAATCTAATTATGTCAGTCCGTAAGAACAGCGAAGAGCAAAACCTCTGTCTTAATGCAAAGAAAACTAAACTGATGACAGCTGACAAAACAAGGCAGCTGAAATATGTATCAATGAGGAAAAACTGTAAGAAGTGGAGAGTTTTGAATATCTTGGATCACTACTAACTAGTAATGGAGATACAATGAGGGAAATTAAAAGGAGGACATCTATTACTCTTCAGAAAGTAAAACAACTAAAGAACCTGTCGAGAGGAGCAGACAGAACCACAAAAATAAGATTTTTAAGGGCATGCATCTTTCCCATCACAACATATGCCTGTGAGACCTGGACACTTAACAAAACATCTGAGAAACACATAAAGAATGCCTTTGAATGTAAATGCTACAAAAGAGTTCTTCAAATATCATGGACACAAAAAAGAACAAATATATCCATACTACAAGAACTTAATATTGAAGAAGGCTGGCTAGTAAAGAGGATTAAAGAGAGAAAACTGAAATATTTTGGCCACATTAAACGTCATGATAATCTAGAGAAGACCATCTTGGAAGGGTACATAATGGGAAAAAGAAAAAGAGGAAGACCAAGGTGAAGATGGCTGCAAGACATTGTTGATGATCTGCAAATGGATGCATCAGCAGCAGGCCATCTTGCTGACAATTGAGAGGCCTACAGGAGTGCTGTTTGGGAGGCAAAGTTCCGCAAGGGACATGCAAATGAGTGAATGAATGAAGATTCTATGCTTCTTTTCAGTATTTATAATGATCAATCTGCCAAATGTATTTATGTTTCTGTATTATGATTGTTACCTCATATTTGTTTGTTTGTTTGTTTTTTTTAAAAAATTTATTAGTTAACCTGTTGCCTTATTTATAAGTCTTTCAGTTCTTTATTGACTGGCTTCTCCTGACCTCTTCTCCTTGTACAGCGAAAAAAATAATGAGGAATATAGAGAGCTTGCCAGGAATATCAGTTGGCAGGTACAACCTTAACAACTTAAGATATGCAGATGACACAGTTCTGATTGCTATGCAGACGACACAGTTCTGATTGCTAAAAGTGAAGGGAGCTACAGGCCCTTCTGGACATTGTGGTTCGTGAAAGTAAAGGTCTCAGCCTGAATTACCATCGAAGGCACAAATCTGAAACAAGTTGATATGTTCATGTACTTAGGAACGATTATAACAACTGATGGGAAATGTCACAACAAAATAAAAAGCAGATGTGCTCAGGCCAAATCAGCATTCCAGAAAATGAGAAACATCTTGTGCAACAGATCAGTGGAAACAAGATTCTAAGTACTTAAATTTTACATTGAGCCAATTTTGTTTTATGGATGTGAAGCATGGTCCATGAATAAGAGAGTACAGCAAGAAATGGAGGCCATGGAAATGTGGTTCATAAGAAGGGTGTTGAAGGTTATACGGATAGCTAAGAAAATCAATGAAGAAGTCTTAAGAGAGGCTGGAGTTAAAAGGCAAATTACAGCACAGTTCAGAGGCAGACAACCGAGATCTGTAGGACATTTTCTGAGAAGAGGAAAATTAGAACACATTGTGGCAACTGGAAAAACTGAGGGAAGAAGAGACAGAGGA
This sequence comes from Achatina immaculata, assembly GCA_009760885.1. Taxonomy (NCBI): domain Eukaryota; kingdom Metazoa; phylum Mollusca; class Gastropoda; order Stylommatophora; family Achatinidae; genus Lissachatina; species Lissachatina immaculata. The sequence goes on along the minus strand of CM019703.1, from coordinate 17,822,371 downwards.
AGACACAGAGAGAGAGAAAAGTTACTGGATGGGCTGTCAGTGTGACTAGGAAGAAAGTCTCCAGCGGATCTCATAATCAAGTCTAATGACAGGGAATTGTGGAGAAATGATCGCTTATGCCATGTGGCACGGCACTTGATTGATTGATGCTCCATTATAAACGTTTGTATTTTTTGTCACAGCATACAGGGAGTAGTTCTAAATCTTTTTCAGATGACGGACCCTCAAAGCCAGTAATACTTCATCATTGACCCCCACTAAACTTACTTGCTGTATGGTAGCAATTTTACAACATTCTCAGTATTTATATTTTGAGAAGTTCAAATTTAGATTCACCATGAGGATTCATGCATGACTGCAGACTTCATGCTGGAAACTGATACATGATTGAAAAATTAAATATTTATACAAAGATCTGGTTCCATTATTTTTAGACTGTATCTGAGCTTACAAATATTACCAAGTTTTTGTGTCATTGATTTCTTATGTAGAGAATTTCACTGTGTTTCTGATTAACATCATTTTCATCTTTAATTCTGAATTAATTCTATTTGATATTGTCTTGTGGGAACTGGAGAGGCATTACCCTACTGCCACTCACCAGTAAAGTATTTTACAGAATAATCATCAACAGAATTGTACCAACACTTGAGGAAAAACTTCGGAAAGAGCAGGCAGGATTTAGGAAAGGAAGATCATGCATAGACCACATATTTGTACTTAGACAAATATTAGAACAGGCAAATGAGTGGCATAGTACAACATATGCATTGTTCATAGATTTTGAGAAAGCCTTTGACAGTGTCAACAGAGATGCACTGTGGAAAATCCTAAGATGGCATGGCCTTCCCCCATAAGATAGTAAATGTAATCAAAGCCCTATATGAGGGTTTTCAGTGCAAAGTGGTCTGTGGAGAACATACCTCCAGCAGCTTTAGGGTACAAACAGGAGTGAAGCAGGGATGTGTACTATCAACAACATTATTTATCTTGGCAGTAGACTGGTTAATGAAGGAGGCAACATCAGACAAACGCAGAGGATTACAATGGACCCTTGATACAGTGCTGGAGGACCTTGACTTTGCGGACGACATTTGTCTATTATCAAGCAGTCACAAAGATATGCAAGATAAAATAAACAAGCAAACTCAGAATGCAAACAACATAGGACTAAAGATCAACGTAGGAAAGACAAAATTAATGAAGCAAAATGTGAACAACAGAAATGTACTCAGAGTAGATAGCAAGTTAGTGGAGGAGGTCAACGAATTTGTATACCTTGGCAGTAGAGTAGTAGAAAATGGAGACAGCACAGAGGACATCAACAGCAGACTTAATAGAGCAAACCAGGCTTTTGCAGTGCTGCAGACTATATGGAAATTAAAAAAAAACTAAGCATAAAAAAAAAAAAAAGCAACAACTCACAAGACCTCTGGGAGTCATGACCCAGAGGGGCCCACCCCCCTTAGAGTGTCAGGAGTTTAAAGGGCCGAAACACTTGTCTGAGGGGGGGGGGTACTTCCTCTGATGATCTGAAGGAGTTGTGTTGTTGTTCCGCTCTCTAGGTAGAGTTTCCTGCATATGAAAATCAGGATATTTAAGAGTAATGTTCTAAGTGTACTACTCTATGGAAGTGAATGCTGGAAAATCACCAAAACCATAGAAAACAAGTTGAATTCTTTCCAGACTAAATGTTTATGAAGAATTAGAAAAATATTTTGACCAGACACCATAAGAAATAACATCTTATTGGCAGAAATGCAGATGAAACCACTGACAACAGTTATTGAGGAAAGATGCTGGCGATGGTTGGGACATGTGCTCCGAATGACTGACAACTCACTACCAAAAATAGCACTAAGATGGACACCACAGGGGAACAGAAGTAAGGGTAGACCAAAAGAGACATGGAGAAGAACAACATAAAGAATGTTGAGCAATAGAGGGCTCACCTGGGCAAGAGCAGAAAAAAAGGCAAAGGACAGGCATTTGTGGAAAACCCTTGCGGAAGCCCCACGTGCCCTGGGCACTTAAGGTTCAGAGAGAGAGAGAGAGATATGTATTGTCTTGTGCATCAAATTCAAGACTTGTGTGTGAAAATTAATATTCAGTTAGGATTATGGATGATCAAAAATAACATTTTAACAACTTTCAACTTTTCAAACCACTTTGTTCCTCAGCCTATTTTCTGATTTACAACATGCCTTGGATTTTTAATGGTGAGTATACATGGCTTCTGTACTGAGTGAAAGTATCACTGTTCATTTTGTCAGCATTATTTTTGGATGCAACCTGTTGCTGATGTATCAGATGTCATGTGTTTACATTGCATATGCATTAAAGATAAAAATATGTAGATTTAGTCTGATTATGCAATGATAAATGCAATAGTCAGGAGAGGTAATTTTCACTTCAAATGAATTTAACTGATAATTCATACTATTTACATTAATCTTTGCTTCATCCTTCAGTTAAAAGTTTTTCTCATAGCAGATGTACTTAGTTTGTGGATGATCATTAGAAAAACAAATTTAAGGTTGTTTTTGTTAAAGACTAACAGTACACTCCAAGAAGCATATTTGAGCTGAAATATTGTAACATAGCTGTGTTTGACTGACGTTACGCAAGTATTGATTCAGGTCGAATTTAGGAGTTGTGTGAGTTGAAAAAAAAAAGATAGTCTTGTCATGCTGTAAAGGCACCTGGAGGATGTGATCCCTTCCTTGCCTTCTTTACCTCTTTCTAGGGCATAGGCCATCAACAAGGACTGTCTTTTTATTTCTTTCCTGGGCAGTTTCTCCTGTCTGTCTCCAGGCATTATGGATCTTTTTTTTATCTCTGCTTCAAGACTCCTTAGCCAGGTGTTTCCAGATCTTATTTGTTTCCTCTTTTTCCAGGAGGGTTCCAGGTGAGAGTTTGTCTGGTTGTGTTTGTGAACGACTTTTGAAGTGTATGTAATCTCCATCATCTTGGAGGATGTGGTGTTGGTGCCTGTGTTTTCCTTGACCAGCAGACACATTAGAAATTCTTGTGGTCAGCATCACACCTAGTCACCTTCACTTTCTCATCTCAGAGAAGAGTCACATGGTCATTTCTACAGCCAGAGTGGTGGTAGTGCTTGCAGACATGCCTGAACCACTGAGGGACAAGTGCACTAAACACTTCACTACTTGAGCACTCTTTGTAGGACAGTAGACTCCTCATCATAATCTTGTGCCGTCTTCCCACAGAAGGTTGGTTGCAGTGAACCTCCAGCCTGCTCTGTTTCTTGCCTTTGTAGTGCATTCAGCCAAGCTGGTTCCAGTTCATCTCTTGATGTTGTTCACTCATCTGTGTCATCACCTTCTTGTTCCCTTCACGTCAGTCTTGCTCTCAAGAAAGGTCTTCATTGTAATATTATGCCTCTTGACATGTCCAAAGTATTTTAGTTGTCTTGTTTTTATGATTTTCAGTATTTCTCTTTTCACTTCTACCTGATTTAGCACTTCTTTGTTTTCCTCTCTGGGATACACCCTGTTCTTCTATATATTTACATTTCAAGGGCCTCAGCTTTCTTTTCTTTTGTCTTATTCAAGGTCTAAGCTTCTATGCTATAAAGGAGTATTGGGTATATCTAGCAATTTATAATATATAATCTCTTTTGTGATATCTGTTTTGGCGTAACGATCTTCATTCTGCTGAAGGTGTTTTTTTTTGCCATTCCTATTCTTCTGTTAATTTCTGTTTCACATTTACTATCCTCCCATTTTCTGTCCAGAGGACAGTAGACTACGTAAACATAATATATCAATGCTGAAGCTGTTTCACATAAAACCTGTACAAACAGAAACACCACCAAGAGATCACAAATTTGAGGAAGCAAGTAAACCATATCTTCTGTTGTTTTGTGCCTGATACTTTTCTCCTGGAAGTTCTGATTTTTAACTCCCCGCTTACAACAGCCTTTATGAAAAACAACAGACTGAGGTGGCTCGGGCATTTAGAGAGAATGGAGGAGGTTAGACAAACAAAGATGGTCTATACAGAAGTGATGAAAGGGGATAGACCAAGAGGTATACTTAGACAACAATGGTGAGACAACTTAGATGTATGTGCACTTAGAACTGAAAGTTGTCAAGAAAAGATCAAGAACAGAGGGGATTGGAGACATTGTCTGCAGCAGTGAGCCTCAATGTTTCTAACTTTAGCAGCTGCTCAAAGAAGAAGAAGAAGATTTGACAAGATTCACTATAGCTACAGACTGTGGCATCAGAGGGCAGCTGTAAAGATTTTATTTTACGGCTTCACTAAGACTAGTTTTTGAAAGCTTTTTCCGAGATGATTGTTCATATAATTGGCAGGCTGTCTTCTTGCGTAAAGAGATTGGTTTTTTTCATACTGTGCTATTTCACATTGAAATAAAATCAGTGACAACTGATAATTCATCAAAATTCATAATGAATGTGTGTGTGTGCGTGCGTGTTTGTGTGCATTTGTGTGTATTGGTGGGGAGGGAGGAAGAAGGAGAGGCGATGCAGTTAAAAAAGAGGGTTAAAAAATTCTTCCAAGATCTCCACTATTAGCTTCCATATTGGGTCTAGTCTACTAGTTTTTGCTATGGAAGTTGGAGCTGATTCATATGGAGGTTGTTGATTGTTTAAATAATTTGTATGTTTCCCATCAAGCTACTTGGAAGCTTGCCAAAACATTGTTGGACCCTGAGGCAGTTGCTAAAGTCAAATTTGTCACCAAAGCAGACATACAGTTATATGTGAGAGATAAGGACCTGCCGCCTTACATGGGTGGTACAGTGAGTATGCTGCTTGTACCTCTGTGTAGGTCTCCTAGACAGGACCTAGAAAACACAGAACTTAATTTGCTGGCATATTGCGACAGCTAGATATATGCAAATTAGGTTCATCTTCATACAACATATATATTTTGTGAATTTGAGTGCAATTTTTAAAAAAAAATTAGTAGTCATTACTTTTGTAGACTATTCAAAGGCATTTGATTGTGTCATCATCATCATCAGGTGCCGTACCAACTGGTGTTGGCTATTATGCTTCTCCAGAGTACACGATCCTTCATGCAAGCCATCAGCTTAGTTGGTGATCTCCTCTCATACCATCCTGTCAGACTGTCCAGTATCATTTCTCTTGGTCTTCCTCTTGATCTTCTTCCTTCTATTTTTCCTGTTATAATATTTTCAATGCCCCGTCTTCTCATTGCATGTCCTATGAAAGTACATTGTCTCTCTTATCTTTTTGACAATATTTTTTGTCTCTCCAGCTCTTCTCATACATTCTTCATTAGTTATTTTTGCTGCCCAGGGGATTCGCAACATTCTTCTAATAAACCACATTTCTGCTGCTTCCAATGATTTTTGTGCAGACCTGCATGATTCACTTCCATATAATAAGATAGGTTCAATATAGCAGTTTAGGACTTGTTTTCTAACATTCATTGATTGTGTACAACATCAGAAACTTTGGGAACTAACAGAAAAAATGGTATTTCCAATACATTTGATACAATTTACATCACTGCTGTATCTAGATCAACAAGCAGCAGTAAGAATAAATGGTGAAACAACAACGTGGTTTGACATAAAACAAGGGGTCCGTTAGGTGTGCATGTTGTTCCCTAACTTTTATACTGAAAATATAATGAGGGATGTTAGAGAAGATGTAGACAAAGAATATTACGATGCCATAACAATTGGAAGTTATGAAATACCAGAGATTAGATATGCTGATGACACAGTATTACTGTCCACAACACAAAAAGGAATGGAAAAACTAATTATGTCAGTCTGTAAGAACAGCGAAGAGCAAAACCTCTATCGTAATGTGAAGAAAACTAAAGTGATGACAACTGACAAAACAAACAAGGCAGCTGAAATATGTATCAGTGAGGAAAAACTGTAAGAAGTGGAGAGTTTTGAATATCTTGGATCACTACTAACTAATAATGGAGATACAATGAGGGAAATTAAAAGGAGGACATCTATTGCTCTTCAGAAAGTAAAACAATTAAAGAATCCATGGAGAGGAACAGATAGAACTACAAAAATAAGATTTTTAAGGGCATGCATCTTTCCCATTGCAACATATGCCTGTGAGACCTGGACACTTAACAAAACAGCTGAGAAACACATGAGTGCCTTTGAATGTAAATGCTACAGAAGAGTTTTTCAAATATCATGGACAAAAAAAAAGAACAAATATATCCATACTATAAGAAGTTAATGCTGAAGAAGGATGGCTAGTAAAGAGGATTAAACAGAGAAAACTTAAATATTTTGGACACATTAAACGTCATGATAATTTAGATACGGCCATGTTGGAATGGTACATAATGGGAAAAAAGAAAGAGAGGAAGACCAAGGTGAAGATGGCTGCAAGACATCGTTGATAATCCACAAATGGATGCATCAGCAGCAGGGCATCTTGCTTACAACTAAGAGTCCTACAGGAGTGCTGTTAGGGAGGCAAGGTTCCGCAAGGAACATGCAAATGACTGACTGAGTCATTACTTTAGTGTTTATTTAAACTAATGCCTTTTTCCAGGATGAGCACATAAGTTTTAGGAGTTATTGGATAGTTTCTACATAGATATTAGAAATTTTAGGAGGTGTTCGGAAGTGTTTAGAAGATGTGCTGTGATACACAAGTGATCCAGATTTATGGGCTTTTGTAGTTTCGGAGTCTTTGTATTTGAGAAGAGCTAAAAAAAAGCTTATTTCATGATATGTTTATTTTACACTAGTTTCTGGCTAAACTGGGGACAAGGCTATCCTTCAGACATTAAAACCTGTTGGCTCTGGCAGAAACCTTTATGTTTCAAGTATTTCTTATGTTTCTGATTTTTGTAGTGGAGAGCAGAGAACACATACAAGTCTGTTTTAGGCCATTATATGTGTAGGGACAGTAGGTTATATACTTGTATGCCAAAGAAGGTTTAGATAATGAACATAACAAGATGACAGTGTAGGAATAATAGGTCAAATGCCTCAGCTCCACTAAGAAGTGTCCATTCTCCTGCTACCATTTTACATCCTCAGCACCATCACCACTCAGCGAGAACTCCAGTCTCCTATCTCTAAACTCATCCCACTACAAAAACACCAAGTAAAAGGTAAATGTAACCCTGTCATGCCTTAGAGGCACATAGGGGATATGGTGTTAGTGCCCATATTTTCCTTGACCTGTCGGCACACAAGAGGGTGATGTGGTTCGTATCACACCTGGCCGCCTTTCCTTCCCCAACTCCAGAAGAAGTCAGGTACCCATTTCTACAGCTGGGAGACGGGGGTGCCTCCGGCCAGATTCGAAACTCTGACTTTCACCACAAGAGACTAGTGTGCTAACCATTTTGCCTTTCAGACTCCGAACACTAAGTGAAGTACCATATTTATCTAACATTTTGTTCTTTACTTTTGATGAATTTTCATTTGAATATTAAAATAAAAAACCTATGCAAAATGTATAAAATTCTTACGGTATCTTTGTGCTGTAAATACAAAATGGTCATTTTTATTTGGATGCTAACACCTTATACAGACAAATAATGGCATCATTGTCAATCTTGTTAGTAAAATCCATGGTAGATTTGTTAAGGTAATGAATAGTTTTATGCTAAAGCCATAGCCATATTTTATATCAAGAAAGTGATGTTAGATGCTTTGCTTAAAAATTTCAGTAAAAGGATATCCAGTAATGTGCAGTCTTAGACCATAACTCTATTGAGGGAAATATGAAGTTCATGGGAAATGTGGAGTTTTTAATTTCTTACCACAATGTCTTTTGCTAGATTATAAGCATGTCTTATAGGCTGAAATATTGTATTAGTTTTCTGTGGGCATAATTATTTTTTGAAAAATTTATTTGAAATTACTGATTAAAAAAAAGGCTTGTGGGAAATCATATGAAACCTTTTCCTGCATTTTTGTTTCTTTAAATTTTCATCTTCAATCCTGTTTTTTGTACTGCTCTTATTATTTATATTTTAATTCTGTTAAAGGATGATTTTAAATATACTTACAAGCCAGGCATGTTCATAGGTCCTCTCTATCCAGAAGATGAATTTAAGAAGGACAGAAAGGTAACTGCAGTTATTTATAATGCCATCTAAAAAAAATATCGGTACACTAGATTTTGTTGCATGTGATAGAAATAGTTGTTTTCTTTTACATACAGCAAGCCAAGATGGGTACTAAAATTTATTAAACTTGTTTTATTGACAGTACAAGATTCATGTAGCAGTTTTTAAAAACTTTTCCTGTGTCTTAAATAAGGAGATGTAGTTGTTTTAAGGAGACTGTCTGAGGTTGATTTTTTTCACGTATGTACTTCACTGAGACATACCTGCACTCCAGAGACATGTGAATTGACTTTTTCATGTATATACCAAGCCAAGAAGATGCATCTCCTCCCAGGAGACATGTAAAGTGGTGTTCTAAAAGATGATGCACCTCCTCTGAGAAGACATGTAAAGTGGAGTTCTAAAAGATGATGCACCTCCTCTGATGAGACATGTAAAGTGGAGTTCTAAAAGATGATGCACCTCCTCTGAGGAGACATGTAAAGTGGAGTTCTAAAAGATGATGCACCTCCTCTGAGGAGACATGTAAAGTGGAGTTCTAAAAGATGATGCACCTCCTCTGAGGAGACATGTAAAGTGGAGTTCTAAAAGATAATGCACCGCCTCTGAGGAGACATGTGAAGTGGAGTTCTAAAAGATGATGCACCTCCTCTGAGGAGACATGTGAAGTGGAGTTCTAAAAGATGATGCACCTCCTTCGAGGAGACGTGAAGTGGAGTTCCAAAAGATGACAGGCTAAAGAACCTAACCGTCAAAATTTTGGAATTAATATAAATGTCCTCAAAGCAGAAATAATCAGGATGATTGACAGGTTCACGGCATACTAGAATACAACACAGGATACTGAGTTTGATAAATGTAGCTGTTAAAATTTATCAGAATACACATAGTAGGTAAACCTGAACAACTGTGTTTATAATGGTCATCTTTTAAATGGTAAAAAAAATTGCATGAAATTCTTCTTCTGCGTGCAATTTCACATGATCTAGATGAGGAGAGTGGTTGCTCCCATGAATCCCACTCTCAGTAGGTGTTCTTCACAGTTTTTCATCCATGTTATTTTCCTGAGCCCAGGTTTTAGATCTTAGATATCTGTAGAAAGCACAGGTTTGCAGGATGTGTTCTGGGATTTGGAGAGCATTTTGACATGTGCAGTGTGGAATTTGAACAGCCTTACAGCTGGTGTAGACTTGTAGTCTGTGGTGTCCTTTTAAAAGCCTGAAAACTGTGGTTTGTTGTGTTCTGTTTAGCTTTAAAATGGAGTAAATCCACAGAATGTCAGCTGTTGAAGAATTTTCACAGGGTGATATCAAAGAAATTTCCTCTAAAGTTTGCTGGTAGTAATGCCTAAAAGAGAATTGTAGGTTCATTATCATTACACTCAGGACAAGTCCACAGATGCTCTGAACTCTTTTGCAGATGGTGCATGAACTCTACAGCACCTGAGAAAACTCTGATCCAGACCCCATTGTCTTCAGCTTGAGAAGCAGCATCGATAACAGTTTGGCCATTTCAATTCCATATGGTTAATATAACTATGAATTACCTGGAGGACAAAAACTTAAATATTTTGGACACATATTAAATGTTATGATAATCTAGAGAAGACCGTCTTGGAAGGGTACATAATGGAAAAAAGAAAGAGAGGAAGACCAAGGCGAAGATGGCTGCAAGACATCGTTGATAATCTGCAAATAGATGCATTAGCAGCAGGGCATATTGCTTACAACCGAGAGTGTAACAGGAGAGCTGTTAGGGAGGTAAAGTTCCGCAAGGGACATGCAAATGACTGACTGAGGACAAAAATTATTAATCCCTTCATGATTATTTTGAAAAAATCACATATCTCTTTCCATGGCAAATTATTTTCACAAAAAAGAAAAAAAAAAGCAACTACAATGTGCAGTAGTTGTAAAGAACAGCTGAGACTGGGATTCATGGAGTTAAAGTAAAGATTTATTATGTCAGAAGTAAAAAAACATTTCTTGACATTGTCTGATGATGATGGTGAAAGTGGCAGTGATGTTGGTGGCATGATGAGAGTTAAGATGGTCGCAAATGATAATGATTATGCTCATGTCAGTAATGATTATGATGATGATGATTATAGTGGTAATAAAAATCATTATATTGTGATGATAGTGATGGTAATGATAATGATGATGTTGTAATGATGAAGTTAGTGGTGATAATAGTGATTATGTAATTTTGATGATGATGGTGTGGTTGTGAATGTGGTAGTAGTGGTAATGATTTCTTGACATGGACTCATGATGATGAAAATGGTAGTGATGGTGATGATATGATAATGTTGATGTCCAAATAAATAGTTTTTCTTTATTTGATAAACTCCGAAGCAAAGTCAAAGGCATTTTACACACCTCAAAGAAATATTGCCTTTCCCTGCAAATCTAAGTGCTAGCCTGTAATGTTGGCGTTAACCATTCTGGGATTACACAAATTTCAGTGTTGTCATCATTGCCATGAACATTGTCTCTGAAATGAATGTGTTTATTGCAGCCAGCTCTTGTTCTCAAAGTGTGTAGTGTAATGCAGCAGGGCTGTGTTTAGCTTGACCCACTTGTTGACTTTGCTGTTTCAGCAGCCTCCCACAATATCTTGTAACTAGGCCAGCCACTGTTCACAACAGACCGAGAAAACTCGGGGGGGGGGGATAATGCTGTGAATATGCATCTGTGTATAACTAGCAAGTTAACTTGGGGAGATTGTTGTGTGAGGGACAGGCCAGCATGAAATAACATAGGGTTAATGCTAAAGAGATTAATACCAATCATAAGAAAAAGGAGCCTGATTAGTAATTTTTATACACAGAGTGATCATATTCAGCTCCTTTACATAGATCTCCCCTGGCTGGATGGAGAAAGGAGGAAACAGAAGTTGTAGTGTAGAAAGGAGATAAATGAGAAAATTTACAGTGAACTGATGTGACTGACCTGGAGCATTTCTGAATGAAGGAGGTTTTGTTTTCTGCATACCATTCTGTAAAAGGAGCTAAGAAGGATGGGAGAACTACATTATTCTTCTTATCTTCCTCATGCCTTCAGACCAAATAACCTACAGAACCTTATTCTGATACTAAGATTTCTGAAGATTTATTTCACCTGAAACAATTTAAAGTCTGATTAAAAGATAGAGCAAGCTAATTTATATTTCAGGTACATTTTCAAGAAGTTCAAGAATGTTCTTCCAGTTCACCAAGTCCAGGAACCTCCAGAAGCAGTTCTGACTCTGACTTGTATTTGTTTGACGTTAATACAAATGCACAGTTTGGCCTGAGTCACCAAGCAAACAACCAAAATCATATTTATTGTCATGGAAACCTGAACAATAGTGCAATTGACAGAAAGGTACATATATGTAAAATGAATGTCTTGTAATTGTGAGTTTTTAACACTCTGTCCTAATTTCTTTCTTTTTTTGTTTGTTTGTCTTTCTTATAAGTTTAATGTGCTTTTTTATAGCATGTTACATAATTTATTGCTGTATGTTGTGTTCTATCTCCTTTATTTCTTTGCATAATTGTTTCAAATAATTGCAGTTTTACACTGATATAAATTAGAAACAGTACCTGTCCTTAATTAGCTGGTGTCATTTATAGCTGAAAATGAACTTTAGAGAGATTACAGTACACAGTAATTTAATTTATGTGTTTCTTGTGATTTTCTTAATTGTTTTTAATAATTATTTTTCTGTCTTCTCGTGGCTGGAATGTCAAGTGAAGTTGGTTAGGGCATGTCTCAGGACAGAGAGATTCATGCTTGGAAAATGAATTTATTTGAGTGCCTTACAGAAATTTTTGATCTGCTTGCGTTTTTTTTTTGTTTTTTTCATAATAATTTTTGAAGTTCATTGCTTTTATTGTCCTTTGTGTGCCACACTGTTTTTGTGGTGGTATATTTTCTTTTTAATTGTAAAACATCAAGCTCTTTGAAGCCAATACTTTGGTGAAGATCATATAAAATGGGTATCATGATGGATACATGATATGAAGAATCTTTTCAGCACAATCCATTGTTAAAGAGAACATGTCAATCATTCCATTATTGGTCAGGCTGTTGTCCTGTACAACTTTACAAGGAGTGAATATCATCTTCACACTCAGATTCAGCAATAGAAGTTTTGAACTGTGATGAAATATAACATTCTCAAGAAAAATATATAAACTTTAATTCATTTTTCAAGCAAATGAAATTTCTTGAACATTAATTACACTATAAAATAAGAAACAGTTGAATATAATTTGCGTAGAAAATTATCTAGGTCAGTGTTTGAATGAGGACAATTTATTTCATATATTAAATGCCTTGTTCCAACAGCACAAAATGGAAGGTTTTTCTGGTCCAGGGGGATTCTATATCAGGTTCATCTGCCTGTTTGTTTGAAAACTAGTGTTTTTTTTTTTTTACTTAAAATTCTTCAGGTTTTTATTGGTTTGCGTTAAATGTGCTGAGTTAGTTCAGCATGACAGTTCTCTTGTGGGGTTGGTTTGGGTCAGTAATGGATCCCATTTGTTGCAGTTTTTGAGGGAAAGGAAGTAGCTTGTGGATGACTAACTGCAGGTGGTATTATACAGGGTGATTCAAAATTGTTGGGGGGTTATTGTTGGCTTATAAAACAGAAGTAACAGAATAAAACTGTTTACAGAATATTTAAAGACTAGAGCAAAAATTGGGAACAGCTTTATCAATTAACAAGCATACAGCTGCAGTGGTTCGCTTTGCACATTAAAGAGACAATATAAATTCACATTAATAATATATAACAAGTAAGACTGAACAAAAAATAATAATAGTGAAAGTGTGAAAGCTGTGACTTGCAAGAAACTGCATCTGAGTGAGAGTGTGCATAGTGAAGCATTGTGAATGTTTTAGTGAAGCTGCATTTATAAATAAAAGTGTTCCCACTTTTGTTCTAAATTTTGTTATCACAGCTTTACTGTGGTGGCTTTGTGTATATTTATATGAGGGGAAGTCAATAAGTAACTCACAAATGCCTGTTACAAAAAAACTTAATTTTTGAACCTACATTATTCCCCTATTTCTCAACATAATCGCCACCCAACATTGATACATTTGTCCGATCATGTAATCTATGATGCAGTACCCATGGCGTAAAAATCGGGAGTCCGACTTCTGAACCTTTTTTTTTACTTCTGTTCCACTTCTTCGTCACTCGAGAATCTTCTCCCGCAGAGGTGGTTTTTCAATGGACCAAACAGGTGAAAATCACTTGGAGCTAAGTCAGGACTATAGGGTGGATGTTCGAGAACTTCCCAATCCAAGTGGCTAATTTTCTCTTGGGTTAACCGAGCCGTATGTGGTCTGGCATTGTCATGAAGGAGGAGAACACCTCTAGTCAGCAGATCAGGACGTTTTCTTCGAATTGCATCCCGTAGCATCGACAGAACTTCACAGTATGATACAGAATTCACACTGTCACCATACTTCTGGAACTTGGTCAGCAACACTCCTTGATAATCCCAGAACACTGTCAGCATAACCTTCCCCGCAGAAGGCGTAATCTTGAATTTTTGTGTGCATGGCAATGACGGGTGTTTCCATTGCGTTGAGGCACATTTTGATTCGGGTTGGTAGTGGTGCACCCAAGATTCGTCTCCAGTAATAATCCTTTGGAGCATGCCTTCACTTTCATATGCGTAATGACAGAGATGCTGCAATGACAAACTAAATCGGTTCATTTTGTGTTCATCATTCAGATCTCTGAGTACCCAGCCTGAGCAAACTTTCTGAAAATTCAATTGCTCATGCATTATTCTGTAGGCTAAGCCATGTGAACATCTGATTGCACTTGCTACACTGTCTATCGTTACTCGTCTAACATCTCTGATAATCTCATTCACACATTGCACAGTTGCTTCTGTTGCAGTCTGAACAGGATGGCCAAGTCGGACTTTGTCAACAATTTCAGTGCGTCCCTGAGAAAATTCTTTTACCCAGTTATAGACCGCTTTACGTGATAAACATTTTTCAGCATAAACTGTAATCATTTCCTTATGAGTGCCCTCAATTGAATGTCCTTTAGCCCACAAAAATCGCACTACACTTCTCTGTTCTTCTTTGGTACACACTAACAGTTGGGTAGCCATTTTGTTATTGCTTTGCGCATGCGTACGTAACTCCCAGCACTCCCTACATACAACTATTATACAGTTGGATGATGGTACTATCTAAAGATGTATTTAAATACTACCTGACAACGCCACTAATAAAATATTTCAATTTGCAAGTTACTTAGTGACTTCCCCTTGTATATTTAGTTTGATATATTCTTATATCTCACAGTTTCTTTTTCTGTCATTTTTTTACATTATTATTTGTTATATATCATTGATGTGATTTTATATTTTCATCTTCTCCTGCATGTTTTTGTATGGTTAAGGTGTACACCTCAAAATGGTGATTGTTCAGGCAAAAGCAATGTGTGCACTTGCAATTTTCAAAACAAAATCCATTATCAAAATGTGCCATCATATTAGGGCTTAGTTTGGGAAAGATAACACTCTCAGATAATGCTATCTGATAGCAGTGTCAGGAGACTGGTAGTTTGATAAATGCAACTGTCAGAATGGAACTCCGGATCAAAGGATTAACCAATGAAAAACATGCAAAAATCATTTTGATTTGCCCTAGTTTCGTTTCATGTTTTTTTTTCATATCCTTTGATTTGTGTCAATTTTTGACTTGTCTTTACATATTTGTTGTAGCTTACCTAATTTTTCTTTTCATTTGTTGTTGTTTGTAATTAATCTTTATTTCCACTTATTGTTGTTGTTCACCCACTTTATTGTTGTTGTTCATAGTTATTTTCCACTGTTCTTCGTGCTTCCTACTGCAGCATTCTCTAGTTTTGAGCCAGCCTCAGTCTGTTTGCCACGCCAGCAGTTATGTTTGTCATTTATTGACAGTAAGGTTGGTTTGACTTTCTGCATTACTTTGTATATACTTTTATAACAGTACCAAGTCCCTTGTATTTCTGTTAAAATAGCATATTTTTTTTTAGTGCTAACATTCTAGGCACTTTGAAATGTGAGGTGTGTTGAAAAAAAAAAAGGGTGAACTTTTTAAATAGGGCGTCAAGCAGCACAGAGGATGCAGTGTGGCTACTGAACTCACCTAACATCAAGTCTTCACAACAAACTGCTATTTGCTCTGTTCTGCTGTGAGCATTAGTCAGTGAACTATGTCCACTGAAGTGAGCATGTGCACAAGGTGTTCTTAGATTAGCAACAGAATGACAATGAAGGATCTTGAAAAGCAGCATGTGTGTGAAGTTTTGCTGCAAACTTGGTAAAAATTTTACAGAGACATGGCAGTTGCTTAACCAAGCATATAGAGAAGACCATATGAGCTGTGCACAATGGGGTAAGTGGTTTAACCATTTTAAAGAGGGCAGAACATCAGCATGTGAAGATCCCAGGCCTAGACAACCTTCCACATCAACAGACAATGACCGTATCAAGAGAGTTCGTGCTGTGATTCATGGAAATTGGAAATCACCATTTAACTGTTCAAGGAGTTCCCAACAAAGTGGACATCAGCATAGGATCTTGCTTTAAAATTTTGACTGAATAACTTCAGATGCATCACATCTGTACAGAACTCACACTACATT
The DNA here is from genome assembly GCA_009760885.1 of Achatina immaculata. Lineage (NCBI taxonomy): Eukaryota > Metazoa > Mollusca > Gastropoda > Stylommatophora > Achatinidae > Lissachatina > Lissachatina immaculata. The sequence goes on along the minus strand of CM019703.1, from coordinate 17,806,633 downwards.
TGCCGACTGACGGTCAGAGAGAGAACTGTGTTGAAATCACATAAGAGCATCATAAGAGGAGATGAGACAAGGTTTATGACTATGATGTTCAAACCAAGATGCAATCTTCACAGTAGGCGGGGAAGGGTCTCTGACCAAAAAAAAGGCACAGCTGAGTCAGTCAAAGATCAAGGTGTTGTTGGTTGTGTTTTTTTTAATTGCACAGCCGTTGTCCGCTATGAATGTGTACCCCATGGGCAAATGGTAAACAAACAGTTTTTACCAGGAAGTTCAAGCATATTTGATGGATGCTCTATGCAGGAAGCTTGATCTGTGGGGAAACCAGACTTGGATGTTGCACCAAACAATGCTGCAGCTCACATTTCACTCCTCATCTGCGGTTATCTGGCACAGCATCAGACATCTGTTGTGCCCCATGCACCCTGTTGTCCACACTTAACTCCAGGAGACTTTTTCCTGTTACCTGAACTTAAAATCACTTTGAAAGGACACCATTTTCAAACCGTAGAGGAGATTCAGGAAAATGCAAAAAGAGAACTGCATCCATCATAAAAAGTGCATTCCAGGAAGCATTCCAACAGTGGAAGAAATGTTAGGAACTGTGTATCACCAAAAGAAGGTATTACTTTGAATGGGACAGTGCTTAAAATGTTGTCAAATGAGCACTTATGTCTTTATAGCAAAAATTCACTCTTTTGTTTTTTTTAAACACCTTATATGTATCAAAATGATGGATAAACAAAGTTCTCAAATTTTGAAAAATCATTACACAAAGAAATAATTAAATTGCTTAGATGCTGAATTCCATTATCTTTACATATTTTGTTCTCACTTAAAAAAAAAAAAAAAGAACCATAAAGAAAAATTCAACAATTAAATCACTGGTGGTACTTCTTGTAACATGCAGGGAATCTAATGTTTGAAAGTGGATCAGGCGAGATCATTTAATATAGGGATTTGTACTGCAATGACAATATCTGGAACCATACTTTATTTTGTGTGTGTGGACATGTTGAGATAATGTGTGGCAAAGGTGAGTTAAAAGGTAACAGTGGTTTTGCTACAAAAATATGAAAATTGAGTAGTAGGCAGTTGTGGTACAGATAAGTTATGTTCCTCCACATTAGATACATACATGTGGAGACACATCTGTCATTTTGGACGGTAGCTCCTGTGGAAACATGCATGAGAGAGGAACAACAGACAGTTACTTGTTTCCTAGGCTGAAGGTGAGAAACCTGCAGATATTCATCACAGAGTGAAGAGACAATTTGGAGACGTGTGTCACTTCGGCAGGTATATGAGTTGCACAGGAAGTTTAAAAGTGGGTTGTCAGATTTGCCTGGTGCAGTCTGATGTGGCTGACCTCACATTATGAATACGCTGACATTAACATTGAAGTGGAATGATGAGACAGGAAAACTGGCAGATACAGTAAGTAAGGTGACTGGAGAATTGAAAATTATCATGGTTTGGTGCACCACATCATTCATGACTTAATGATGCAGTACTGAAAATTTACCAGGTGGGTATCAAAACATCTCACTCCTGATCAGAAAGAAGGTCTTGATTTCTGATCATTTGTGAAACTCTTATATTTTGAAACTGATGGAGATGGTTTTCTATGATGTATAGTTACCAGAGAGGAAGACTGGGTCCATTACTTTCCAGTCAGAGACAAGCGGACGAGCAAGGAGTGGCAACATTCTTCCTCTCTAAAATCAAGAAGTTTCATGCAGTTTAGTCAGCTGGAAAGTTTATGCTCATGCTCTTCTGGGACTGCGAGGACCCAATCCTGGAGCATTACATGCACTGAAGAATCATTGCCAATAGTGAAGTATTCTGTGATTTGCCTTTGAGCAACATGAAAACCTTCAGTCAGGTAAATACATCACAGTTTTTCACATTTCTGATGGCCTCACAGACCTCATGCAACAGCTCAACAAATTGCAGTTATGCGTTTGAATGTCTTCCACATCCTGCATGTTCACCTGACCTCACACTGTATGACTGTCATCTATTTGTACCCTAAAGGAGGCACTAGGTGGGAAGACGTTCAGTATGGATGATGAGGTAAAAGAGACATTTCTTAGGTGGATGCACAGTCAGTCAGATTTTTTTCTCTCACAAAATCCAGGCTTTAGTGAAGCAATGCAGACTTGCACTGTACATGGTTGGGGGGGGGGGGGAATTATGTTGAAAAGTGATAAGGAGTTTTCAGTCATGTCAGTCATGTTTGTACTTTTTATGTGAAGAAAAAAAATATTGCAGTTACTTTTTGACTCAACCTATATGTATATGTATATATATATATATATATATATATATATATCACCCCCCGTGTGGTACCCTGGATCTGCAAAGAATAGGACCACTGTACCCTACCATGCATGATCGTAAAAGGCGACAAAGAAGGGTTCAGCATAGGGCCAGCAACCCTATCTGGTAAAAAACTATCAGACTGCTACAGAAACAGAAGCAAGGGAAAAAGCAAATGCAGGTGGAAGGAGAAATGCTTATCAGGAAACTGAGCCCATGAAGGATATATATCACAACACTATACAAATTGTTATTAATTGATTGTTACGTTAACTGCCTTGACCTGCTATTAGATTATAAGTAAATGTCAGAAGTTTGCTTGAACCAGAAAACATAAAGTAGTCATTACACAAATTGTGTTGCTTTAATACATAGCTGGTTCTATCCAGCCGCAATAAATGAATTTAAATTTTATACTCACTTTTATATTTTGAATTTCTTTATTGCCAATATTTTGTATCATTTCCTTGGTACATATTTACTTCATCCATCACAAAAGTAAAATAGTTCTTAAATAAATGTCATTTCTAACAACCAGTGATTACTTGTTTAACTCCTGAACATAAGTTTCAATCCAGTATAAAAAAAAATATACTTTTGCCTTGGGTAGAGGTGTTTGGGTAAAGGGGGGGTGGGAGGTTTGCAGGTTCTGGGGCTCTGACATCAAGTGCAAAAATAACCCAAGAATTCTTCCTGAAATGGAAGACTTTTAATGACTTATAGCAGTGGTTCTCAAAGTAGGTTCCCCATCCATGGCAGTGGTAAAACTCGAGGGGGGGGGTAGTGAAAGGAAAAAGGGAGTAGCAAAGGGCATCAGAACTAATGGACTGAAAACAAGATTATGGGGAGCACTGGGGATGTGGCTTAAGAAGCAGTGGAGCAACAGGTTGAAAAAAAAAAAATTTAGTAAAAGTTCATGTGATAAATGAAGGCATGAATGCATTAAAAACGCGGAAACTTCCTGAGAAAAATGTGAAGTTTGCCTAGAATTTTAACACCTTATTTTTATCACATTTCATTACTAGCCCAGCAGAGGAGCTGACATTCCAGATCCGAGACACTGGAGATTCCTTTGACCTCATAACCTTGACCAACACATTGTCTCATCCTGTGGCTTTCAAGGTAGGTCTTGTCATTCATTCATTTCATCTTCTTGTGTTACCTTTGCTTTGCTTTGTTGCAGTTTTTAAAATAAAATTTTGTGTGTTATTACTTTAGTGCCTTTAGTCCTTCACACTTGTAAGTTTTATTTGCTAGTAAGAAAGGTTTCAGTTGTACAAAAAGATGGAAAGAATGAGGATAGTGAGATACTTACAAGAATTGCAGAAAGTAAGATGGAGCACATATAAATGATGAACATACAACACTTTTTATTTCGGCAAAAGCCTTTTTCAGGGATCACATACAAAAACAACACAATGGATAAAAAAGACCCCAAAAAAAATAGGATGAAAAATCAAACACAGCTTTTTTTTGTCTCCTTGTAAGAAAAATGGGCACAAAATGCCTTTGCTAGAACTGATTTCTTCTTTTAAAATGAACAGAATAACATAAACTTGATTAAGATTTTGAAATCTGACAAAATAATTATTCTGCCTATAATAAGATTAAATGTAACAATAAAACCTTGACTACTAAAATAAGGAAAGTCTGTCAGTATGTTGCCATTGATATCAGCAATACTTGTATGACAAAATCAAGATTTTACACTTTTTACACTTGATTTTCGCATATAAATAAATCGCCCAAAATCTTTCACACGGTTGAAAGGACAGGAATTTTTTTATTATGTATTATAAATATGTTATAGTTTGATTATGGTTGGTTCACTTTGGTGTCTTAGTCTCTTTCTCTCAATCTGTCTCTGTTTTTTTTTTTTTTTTCACTCTTATATGTAAATCTTTTCGTATTTTTTTTTCTTTTGAAGAAAGAAAATGTGCGTGTTTTAGTTGAAATGTCTGTAGAGTGCTGTGGTAAAGCTATTAATAGTTAGTTTAATCACAGTTTTATATCTTTGTGATCCAGGTAAAAACAACATCTCCAGAGAAGTTCCGAGTTCGTCCAAGTTCGGGTCTCATCAAACCCGACAAAACAGAAGAGGTTTATGTCTACCTTGTCCCAGGTTCTGTGTACGAATGAAAATGAAAAAAAATATATTGATAATAAAAATTGATGACAGTTTTTAGAGATAATTTTGATCATAACATGTTTATAATGGGTCATGGCTCTGGGGAGGTGGCGAGTATATAAAAACGTGAAAAGATCAGAGCATCAGACAGAGAAACACTTTCATAGCTTAATAAGTTTAGGCTTCTGAGGAGAGCTTGAATATTAAAGATCATCCTGTGTTTTCTGTCTTTCAGACCAAACTTGGGACGTGAGCAAGGACAAATTCTTGATCATGGCCATGGATATCCGCAGTGAGGGAACAGACCTCAACCAAGTTTTCAGGGATGCCCCCAAAGAGAAGATCATGCAGCACAAGTAGGTTTGCCTGCTGAGAAGTTGGGCATTTCAGTTTTGGAGCGTGTAAAATTTTGATTGTTATGCTTCAAGATGACACAGTATTACTGTCCACAACAGAAAAAGAAGTGGAAAAACTAATTATGTCAGTCCATAAGAACAGTGAAGAGCAAAACCTCTCTTAGTATGAAGAAAACTAAATTGATGACAACTGGCAAAACAAACAAGGCAGCTGAAATATGTATCAATGAGGAAAAACTGGAAGAAGTGGAGAGTTTTGAATATCTTGGATCATTACTAACTAATAATGGAAATACAATGAGGGAAATTAAAAGGAGGACATCTGTTGCTCTTCAGAAAGTAAAACAACTAAAGAATCTGTGGAGAGGAACAGACAGAACTACAAAAATAAGATTTTTAAGGGCATGCATCTTTCTCATTGCAACATATGCCTGTGAGACGTGGACACTTAACAAAACAGCTGAGAAACACATAAATGCCTTTGAATTTAAATGTTACAGAAAAGTTCTTCAAATATCATGGACACAGAAAGGAACAAATATATCCATACTAGAAGAACTTAATATTGAAGAAGGCTGGCTAGTAAAGAGGATTAAACAAAGAAAACTTATAAAATATTTTGGACACATTAAACGTCATGATAATCTAGATAAGACCATGTTGGAAGGGTACATAATAGGAAAAAGAAAGAGAGGAAGACCAAGGCGAAGATGGCTGCAAGACATCATTGATGACCTGCAAATTGATGCATTAGCAGCAGGCCATCTTGCTCACAACCAAGAGGCCTACAGGAGTGCTGTTAGGGAGGCAAGGTTCGACAAAGGACATGCAAGTGAATGAATGAATGAATGAATGAATGCATGCTTCAAGAAGAAGGCTATAATCAGATTCTGTAAAGTGCCTCGTAAATTTAACTTCCTTAGGTGTTCTTTCAATAAAATTTGAACTTTAGCTGTCTAGTATTCACCTTATCTCTTTGTATCATTTTACGATGTGAAAGCATCTTTGGAGTTTATAATTTTCTGCAGTCAGTTGCATTTTACTGTTTTCTTTTTTTTTTAAATTTTTTATTTGCATTCATCACATATCTGCATTCTTGCAGACAACATACCTGCAGTCGTGCTATCATCATCAGAATCATCATAATTATTATCATCACAACCACTAGCATCATCATAAGCAGCCTTTTTTATTAGTATTATTTTTCAGATTCAGATTTTATTATATCAGTTCCTGATTTTAGAATTTCATTTCGTTGTTGAATTTTTATTCTGTCTATTTGTCATTTCTTGTTATCCTGTACCTGCCTTTAGCAGATCTGTGAAATCTTCTAATACTGTATTCTTAAACTTAACATAGGATATTCGTGTAGCATTTGCCATGCTTTACAGTAGCACTTATCTTAAAGCTCTGTATAACCTTGAGCATGGTAACTTTTCAGTGTACTGTAGTTTGTAATAAGGTAGCATTTGATAATTAAATGTTTCCTTACACAAGTGATATGTAAAATAGTTTTTTTTTTTTTTAAAATCCTGTCTGTACACCCTAACCTCTATCTCACGGAACACAATTTTTCCTTCAGAATTCTGCATGCTACCTTTAGACATGCGTTCTCTCTCTCCTAATCCTGCCCCCAAATTTAATATATTTTATTATTTCACCAAATACATCAGTTATATGAGGCAGTATCAGAAAGTTCCCAGACTGTACTGTTTGACTAATACTTGTAGGACACAAGGTCATTACTGTCAAGCCTGCTGAGTTGGTCTGCCAGTTGGCATAGTGCTGTCTGCTTGTGTTCAGTTTGTATGTGAGGTTTTGTGACATTGTGTTAGGACTGCTCTGTGATTGTTACGATGGCTAACAAATTCGAGCAACATGGCTGCATCATATTTTGTGTGAAGCTTGGAAAATCTACTTTCAAGATCTACAGAATGCTTCTTCAGGTTTTTAGCAAACATTCTTTAGATCGAATACAAGTTTTTGAGTAGCAGTTTTTTTATGGCTGGTCAAATATTTAAGATGACAGCCGTTCAGAACAACCAAATGCCAGCAAAATGTCAGAGAATGTGGAAAAAAAATTCGGAAACTCATCCATGAGGACCGTCAACAAACAATCCATCAACTCTCTCACGTGGCTGGAATAAATTATGGAGTCTGCTAGGAGATCCTCATGGTAAATGTGAACATACATCGCATTGCAGCAAAGCTTGGCCACTGGATCTTAACATCCTATAAGAAGGAGCAGTGTCTAGAATTTCATGAGATGAGCTTTCATCATTACTAGCAATGAAATTTGGGAGTTTACAGTTATGTTTCAGAGATGAAACAACAGTCATTGTGGTGGAAGAGACTGCAGTCACCAAGACAACAGTCATTGTGATGGAAGAGCCTGCAGTCACCAAGACAACAGTCATTGTGGTGGAAGAGCCTGCAGTCACCAAGACAACAGTCATTGTGGTGGAAGAGTGTGCAGTCAATAAGACAACAGTCATTGCGATGGAAGAGCCTGCAGTCACCAAGACAACAGTCATTGTGGTGGAAGAGCCTGCAGTCACTAAGACAACAGTCATCACAGTGGAAGAGCCCACAGTCACTAAGACAACAGTCATCACATTGGAAGATCCCACAGTCACTAAGACAACAGTCATCACAATGGAAGAGCCCACACTCATTAAGACAACAGTCATTGTGGTGGAAGATCCCACAGTCACTAAGACAACAGTCATCACAATGGAAGAGCCCACAGTCACTAAGACAACAGTCATCACAATGGAAGAGCCCACAGTCACTAAGACAACAGTCATCACAATGGAAGAGCCCACAGTCACTAAGACAACAGTCATTGTGGTGGAAGATCCCACAGTCACTAAGACAACAGTCATCACAATGGAAGAGCCTGCAGTCACCAAGACCAGAGAAAATGTGACAGGTTCGGGGTGCAACCAATAGCATGCTCATTGTTCACTGTTTTCAGCATCAAAGGCATCATTCACCAAGAATTTGTTCATCCCAGCAGTACATTGAGTTCTGAGTTTTTCTGCAATGTTTCAAGGCACTCTAAAGAAGATGTGCAATGAAAAAAGACCATATCTGTGGTGAAACTGTGGGTCTTGTGTCACAAAAAGCTTTCACTCACATCTCACTCAAGACAACAATTTTTGATAGAAAACAGCTTGGTGGTCATCCCAGATCTTATGTGCTCACTTGACCTAGCCCCTGCAACTTTGCTTTGTTTCACAGAATGAAGTTGAAGCTCGAGGGATGCCACTTCGACACCACAGATAAAATCCACAGAGAATCGTGGGTAACTTTGGATGGCTTTCGGGAAAAATGACTTCTGTGGTGATTTTTTAGGTGTAGAAGATTATTGTGTAGTGTTATTTTTTTTTTTTGTGTGTGTTAGTCTCTCTGTTACACTGAATGTCACTATTTCAGGTTGAAATGCACGGTAGTCTGTCAAGACAATATTCCACCAAAGCCTAAACCTGTCCAGTGTGCAGAAAAACCAGGACACGATCAGTTTACCTCTAAGGTAAGAGCCAGAGAATTGTGTGGGTCATTTATTTATAAACTTTTTACAATGTATGGTGGTTATTCTCAAGGACTCCGGAACATTGCTGTTTTTCTCATGGTCTGTGAGACGTAATTTAACTAGCATTAGTGTAAACTTAGAATGCATTACCATCATCATCTTGTGCTGCACTGGCTGGCAGACAATATTCCATATTAGTATTGTTTAATGTTTTTTTACACCTAAGTAATCTTGGCTTTCTTCTTTTAAATTTCTTTTCGCCCTTTACACTGCTTACTTTGCAATTTTACTTTACATATTCCGTAAGTACCATCCTTCATGTTTTGTCTGCATTATACATGTTAACATTCATATTAATATACTTGTGATAAAATAATAGAACTGACATTTCTCAGATATTCTTTATTAGTCATTTTAGCTGTCTGAGGAGTTGTTACATTCTTTTGAGAAACTGAAGCTGTGTTGATGCTCAGACCAGGTATTTATGTGGTATACATGATTCAGTGCCAGCTGAACAGCAGTTGATAACAATGACCACACAGGGAGATCCTTGACTTGCGCACATCCTCACAGTGTCACAGAGATTCAGTAGCTCATCTGTAAGAACTGATGTCTGACTATTCAAGAACTTTGTGTGAAGTGGTGGGGAGTGCTTTTGGGATATGTTAGAATGTTCTCATTGAAGAACTGGACTTGTGCCACATGGCAGCCAGATTTGTTCTCGGGCTTAAGATCCTTAGGGCTGTCCGTTGCAGGAATATATCAACACCTACAGCTGAACTTCAACAACTTGTCTCATAGAATGGGAGCTTTCTGTCCAGGGTCATAACTGGTGATGATAGTTGGGTTTATGGTTTTGACGTGGAGACAAAGCAGCATTTGTCCCAGTGGAAAAATCTAGGATCACCAAGAAAGGTCAGACAGCTGAAAAAAACAGTGTTAAGAGGATGGTGATTATTTCCTGTAATATCAGTGGAATTGTGCACCAAGAATTTGTCCCTGCTGGCCTTGACTGTGAATTCCAGCTTATGCTGTGATTTTTTTCACCAGCTGTGTGAAAATTAAAAGCCTGTGCCTGTGGTTACAGTAAAATCTGGTTGCTTCAGTATGACAGTGCTTCCGCTCTGACAGTGCATTCAACACTTGGCAGTTTTTGGCCAAGAACAATACAGCAGTCATTCTCCAATCTCTGTATTCACTGGATTTGACCTCCTCCCTCCCCTCTGTGACTTATTTCTGTTCCACAAATTGAAGATGAAGCTGAAAGGATGTTATTTTGACAACACTGAGGACATCCATACAGAATCAAAGGAAACTTTGCCAAAATGGACTTCCAGGGAGCGTTCCTGCTTTGGAAGGAGAGCTGGGACTGGTGTATCCATGCGCAAAGGAACTACTTCGAGGGTGATGGTGGCCAGTAGGAGCTATGATGCATTTTTACTTATTTATAGGATCAGTCTCGAATATTTCTCATCACACCTCATGTCCCAGCAAGTAGTATATCTGGCTTTTGGTTGGACTTCATTGTGAACAGCAAGAAACAGTTGTTTATGTAGAAGAGCTTGAGAAAGTTACATAAAACTGAATTTAGGAGTCTTATAATAAGTCCTCAGTCTGGGCACTGTAATAACATTAGCTTATCGGTGTGGTGCATCAGAGAGATAAAGAGAACATTGGCCAAAATAAAGACAGCGTTCTACGAATTAAAAAAGAAAATTTTGTCTTGACTGTAAGAGACAGTGTCAGATGTTGTATAGAGGTTTTTTGGCAAATGAAATTAAAATTGTTTTAGCAAGGCAGATATAGCATTTGAAATTAAATTGTTTCTAATGAAATGGAACTAAATGAACACATTCTACGTTGATGGAACCAGTCCTGTTCTTATTGGAACTGAGGCATTTGTATCATTATAAATATAAGCTCGGTTGAAGTTATGGACTTTAATTAGTTCTAACAAAGAATTTAGATTACTGTAACATCATGAGAAATGAATACATGAATGAGGTTGCTGGAGGTCAGGGAGAAATATGGTTTCTGTGGAGACAGTTAAGAATTACAATATAATGTTCTCATAGTAACAATTTTTTTGTTGTTGAGGTTAGATAAGCTTTTATGTGTCGCTATTTTTGTTGTTTTTGTGACCAAGTCTTATCTGTAGCTTTTTGAATTCTTTTAGCATTTTTCTTCCATGCTTTCTCCACATCAGCCAGATTCGGCTTTTTCCCAGCCTTGTTCCAGTTATGGAGTAGGAGTTCCCATGTGTGTCCTGCCTCAGGACTTCTTACAAGTCCCTGGTCAGGGTTCTGTACAACTTCCATATCACTGTACCTCACAGATGCCTGCACAGGATTCCTCACAGATGCCATACCATGGTGTCTTGCATATGCCAGGTCAGGTTCCAGTGCATGTGCCAGGTCAAGGTTACCAGCAAATGCCTGGTCAATGTTGCCAGCAGATGCCTGTTCAGGGTTGCCAGCAAATGCCTGGTCAAAGCATTTATCAGATACCTGGCCAAGGTTCTTTGCAAATGCCAGGTCAGAATTCCTTTAACATACCTGGCAAAGGTTCCACAGAGTTGGCTGGTCCAGGTGCCTATCAAATGCCTTGTCAGGCTACATCACACATGCCAGGTCAAGGTTCTTTCTTCCTGAATGGTCAGGATTATTTGCAATTACCTGGCCAAGGTCCTGTAGCAGCTTCTGGTCAGATGCCATTGCAGGTGCCTGGCCATCATTTTAGTCTTCAGCAGGGCTGCAATTCATATGGTCCTGGAGATGTTAATCCAGTTAATCCTCTGCTTGAAGCTAAGACTCCAGGTTCTGATGATATGGATAAGCAGGTATAACAGACTTTGCAGTTTAAAGTTTTGTGTCGGTTTGCAGTTTACATTTTTTACTTCAGTGTTATGTTTGTCAGTTTATGGATTAAGTAGTTAATGTTTGGAAGTTTGTTACTCTTTCTCTGGTGCAGTGGACAATGTTTTGTCTTGCTGTATTTTCATTACAGATTGGGCACCCATGTAATAGTGAAAAATGTGGGAATTTTGTGGAGGCTTCAGTACGCTTCAAGACACTGGAATGAAATTAAAAAAAACAAAACAGTACAATTTTACAAACACATAATTACACAGTCATCTTAGAAATTTGAAAGGATTATCATTCTCACACTCTGAGCTTGTTTTGTAGGGCTCCCTGGTATCACTGATCTTCTTAATAACACCTCCCCTATGTTTCTCTCATTATATTCATAACACCTCCCCTATGTTTCTCTCATTATATTCATAATAACACCTCCCCTATGTTTCTCTCATTATCTTCATAATAACACCTATCCTATGTTAATTGACCATCTTTCTGGTGTCTTTAACCAGCCAGTTTTTTTGTGTGTTTCGTGACTTGCTTCAAGCACCTTCTTTTTTTGACAAGGCTATCATGTCATAATCATCAGTAAAATTTTTTGATTGGCCGTCTCTTCTTAATCCAGCCCTTTTCAGTGAACCAGCCATTCAATTCACCCCCCCCCCCAGTTATATGCAATTCTGTGTGTGGCATGTAGGTATGTGTTCTGGAAATTCATGCTTGAGTTTTTCTTTCACTAAATGATTTACATCCATAAGGTTAAAGCTGTGGAATATTTCAACAGAGCTGTATTTTTCAGTGCTCTTAATGTTTCTAGTCTTGTGATTCCATCAGTGCATGGACAAAGTTAGTAAGTGCTGCTGCGGCAGGTCCCCCCCCCTCCATTGGATTTCTATTGCTTAAAGTGTCAGGATCTCAGAAATTATGTTTCTAACACATTTAAGCATTTCTGTCCTGATGGACACTTGACACTGCTGATAGACATATCACACTGCTGACAGACACTTAACACTATGCTGATAGACACTTGACACTGTTGACAGACATATGACACTGTTCTAACATATCACACTGTGCTGATAGACATGTCACACTGTGCTGACAGACACTTGACACTGTTGACAGACATATGACACTGTTCTAACATATCACACTGTGCTGATAGACATGTCACACTGTGCTGACAGACACTTGACACTGCTGACATTTACTTGACACTGTGCTGACACTGCTGACAGATACTTGACACTGTGCTGACACTGCTGACAGATGCTTGACACTGTGCTGACACTGCTGACAGATGCTTGACACTGTACTGACACTGCTGACAGATAACCTGACACTGTGCTGACAGATACCTGACACTGTGCTGACAGATGCTTGACTCTGTGCTGATAGATGCATGACAATGCGGTGGTTCTTCAGAAATGTTTTGTAAGTTGTTTTTATACAAAAAAGGATCACAACTACTTGTTTGTTTTGTTTGTTACCATACAATGTTACATACATCCAAAGTTTTAAGAAAATGTGACATTTGTTGCAGAGCTTCAGTCATTTATACACTTTGTTTGTTGTTTTGTTTATTTTTGCTTTTTTTAACTACAAGAATTCAACTGTTTTATTATTACATTTGAGTATATATATATATATATATATATAACATGTTTTTAATACTGTTAATAATTTTTCTTATGTATATTAAGTTGTTTATTAGTTTTTGTAGAAAAATTTTCTGGCTACATTTCAGACTATTAGATATTATTAACCCCAAAATGAGGACACAGTTGTGTGGAAAATATTTGATGAGTTAAAAATGTTAAAGAAGCTCTTTTAGTTATTTTATATTAGTAGCACATTTAAGGAACAGAAAACTCATGTAAGGTCAAATAACAGATTTACTGAATGCTATATTATACATTTCTATGAATCAGTAGTTTGTTGTGCATTATATTTTACATTTCTTTCTGTAACGGGTTGTAAGATTCTTACTTTTTATTTCTGTTGCTGTTAGTCATTTTATAAAAGGAAAAAAAAAATCTATGTCTCATGACATCTGCATCCTGCAGGGGTGGAAGGTGCTAATGCAGGCACATTTCTGAGTCACTGCAGCATTTGAGATAGGGGTGCCAGCAGCTGTCTTTGCTGCCTTTGTTTTATAGGGGTGCCAGCAGCTGTCTTTGCCGCCTTTGTTTTATAGGGGTGCCAGCAGCTGTCTTTGCTGCCTTTGTTTTATAAGGGTGCCAGCAGCTGTCTTTGCTGCCTTTGTTTTATAGGGGTGCCAGCAGCTGTCTTTGCTGCCTTTGTTTTATAAGGGTGCCAGCAGCTGTCTTTGCTGCCTTTGTTTTATAGGGGTGCCAGCAGCTGTCTTTGCCGCCTTTGTTTTATAGGGGTGCCAGCAGCTGTCTTTGCTGCCTTTGTTTTATAAGGGTGCCAGCAGCTGTCTTTGCTGCCTTTGTTTTATAGGGGTGCCAGCAGCTGTCTTTGCTGCCTTTGTTTTTCCTAGGGAAACCCCAGGTTGCCCATTTTTTTGGAGGCTGGGTTGACCCCAATGCTGGTCACTCTGAAAAAAATTCCACCCAAGGGCAAAATTGAACCTGGAACCTTCTGATTAGCAGGCGAATGCACTAACCACCACACCACCCATTTAATAAAAGATGGTAATGTTATTACATATAATAATAATAATAACATTTAATAAAACTTTATAATGTCATTTCATCATACATTTATTTGGGAGGAATCTGCAAGATGTGTGCATTTTACCATTTTTATTAGTCAGCTATCAGGCTTTCACATTACTACGTTTTGTGTTTTCAGCAGTCAACTGCTGACTTCCAGATTATTATATTTAACATTTTCACTGCTGTATCCAGTAATAAGTGATGGGAAAAGAAATGAAAATATAACTTTTAGATAAAAATGTGTCTAACTTTTCAAAATTTTTCAGTCATTTCAAAATAAAATTATCTTCTGTCACCAGAAAAATCAAAGTAAGCTATATTGATTGTTTTTTTTTTCCTGTGGAATGAATGACAGTTGCTTCATAAGAGCATTTATATAAAATATATAAATGAGGATAAAGAAGTAGGATTATTAATTAATGAGCTCACAGTTGTGATGTTCCAGTGTGAACCTTAATCATACAAAAACACACCGGATGAAGAAACAGAGAGAGAAGATAAAATGTAAATTCACATGAGTGCTATGTAAAAAGTAGGAATGGAAAAAATAGAAAGGAATGAAATAAATCGAGCACTCAGCTGTGACTTGTAGGAGGCTATGTCCAGAAATCCACATGGTGGAGTGTTGAGAACGTTTAAATAGAGACTTGTGATGGGTGGGTCATAAAGGCTGAGGGGAACCACAGAAACGGGTAGATATAGTGATATAATGGTAATCTAGCCAGGTGAAAGTGGAATAGGTGATTGCAAAGGGGCAGAGGGGTTGTAATCTGATTTTGTGAGGAGATTTTGAAGTATGTATACCAAGTAAGAGAGGAGTGGAACTTGGTGCAGAGGGAATATAATTATGGGAAAGGGGAATGTTAGATGTAATTGAATTACGAGTTCAAACCATGTGGTTCCAGCATCACATATTCCTGAATGTAGTGGTTCTTAAGTGCTAAGTGGCTTCTGTAATCGGCATGGCATTGTTTGATGGCTTTTACCAGAAAATCAGATTTCACTCTGTGGTTGGTGCCATTGAAATGATTAGGGACTGGTTTTGAAGCATGCTGGGTGAAATCATACAGATGTTTCTGCATGCGGTCACCCAGTCTGAGGCCAGTTTCGCTATTTTGTTATCACAGCTTTACTGCAGTGACTTCATATATATTTATATAGTTAGTTGTGTATACTTATACACCAATTATTCAAGAGCATTTATATATGTTTCAGAAGCATTGCAGTTCTTTGAGAATGCTAACTGCCATATCTGTTGGTGGATTTGTAGTTTTTCTGGCCTCATTGTCACTGTATGTGACTTCACTCTTGTTTGATCAGTACCCAGGAAAATGTGAATGCAGTATTTATTTTCTTATTGCAAGTTCTGTTCAGTGCAAAAGCTAAACAGTTTTGCATGGACACATTCCAAATCTAGGCTGATGCACAAATGGCCTAAAAGTAAGCATAGACACATAGATTAATAAAATTATATAGTAGGATATTTTCAGTTTTTATTTTTTACATTTCTTCTTCAGGTTGAACAACTGGAATTGCAGACTCGACACATGCAGAGGCAGCTCAACGTGCTGCTGGT
This sequence comes from Achatina immaculata, assembly GCA_009760885.1. Taxonomy (NCBI): domain Eukaryota; kingdom Metazoa; phylum Mollusca; class Gastropoda; order Stylommatophora; family Achatinidae; genus Lissachatina; species Lissachatina immaculata. Next base: position 17,791,180 of record CM019703.1, on the reverse strand, counting down.
CATTCAGTTCCTTACAGCTTTCACCTTGCTGCTGGTCATGCTGTCCTACTCCTGTTTTGGAGAGGACCTCTTCACCCACTTCTTGGCTTTGCCATTTGATTTCTGTCATGATACATATGGACGCAAGTGCTAAAGAAAAAAAAATTATCTATTGAAATGGCAATTGGATATTTTATAATTGTACCAGGGGTTTGAATTTCAGTTAATAGTTATTTGGATTTAGGTGCACTTGTTCTGAAAGAGTAAAGAAAACCTTAGCATTGAGTCTGTTAAGTATTAAGAAAACCTTAGCATAGTCTATTAAGAAAACCTTAGCACTGAGTCTGTTAAGTATTAAGAAAACTTTAGCTTAGTCTTTTAAGTATTAAGAAAACCTTAGCATTTAGTCTGTTAAGTATTAAGAAAACCTTAGCATTTAGTCTGTTAAGTGTTAAGAAAACCTTAGCATTTAGTCTGTTAAGTATTAAGAAAACAGCATAGTCTGTTAAGTGTTAGAACAGTGTAATGAAGATTATATAAAATGTATATTTAAACAGAGGTTTATTTGTACTTACAAGATGTCAGTTTCAGAAATAGAAATCTTGGTGCTCCTCAGGAAAATATTGGTACAACAGTATAATAAAATACAGTAATAGTGTTTCTGCAGATGAATAGACCCTCATCCCTTGGAAAACCAGATACTCATGCAGATGCTTGAAGAGCAAGATAGATTACAGGTTAGAAATGGCAGCTTCTTATAAGCAGTATTGTCTTACTATAAGATTTGGGCGTGAGGGTGGGGAGCCTTAGAGCGCTTTGTTTTCTCAACATTCCACTTATCCAGAAGAAGCAGTTTCTTTTTTTTTTTTTTTCAGATCATCTTCTCCATCTGCTTGAATGTTATTCATTTGCATTTGATGTGCTGAGTCTTTTCAGTTATCATTTTCTGTGTTAAACTTGGATTCCACAGTCCAGAAGCATCATTTTTAAAAATTATATTGAAACTTTGCTTTCTGTGATGCCCTAGTGTCTTTGGTTTGTATGGTGTGTCACCTAGTGTCTTTAGTTTGTATGGTGTGTTACTTGGTATCTTTGGTTTATATTGTGTCATTTAGCATCTTTGGTTTGTATGGTGTGTCACCTGGTGTCTTTGGTTTGTATAGTGTGTCACCTGGTGTCTTTAGTTTGTATAGTGTCTCAGCTAGTTTTTTTGGGTTGTATAGTGTCTCACCTTGTGTATTTGGTTTGTGTGGCATCTCTTAGTTATTTTATTAAGGTTTCTCATTACATGCTGAATATTTGTTCAGATGTGACATTTTCTAGTGTCATTCATTTATTTTTTTTTTTTATCCATTAACCATGTGCCATTGTTGGTAATCTTGCTTCTGTATTTTGTGTTGTCCATGATGTTTCCAGACTGTTTGGTTGCTGTTTCTTTTGTCTCACTGAGTTCTTCAAAGATTGTCAACTTCTGTAACTTTGTTCTCATGATATGCCCAACAATTTTGTATTGTCTTTTATTTCATGGTTTTAACTAGTTTTTGCTGTTGTGCAGTTTTTCTGTTTTTTTTTTTTCTCGTGTTTTTCCAGTTGTCCAGAGTGCATGTTGCATCTTTCACTTGTGTTTTAATGGGGCATTAAGTTTTCAATCTTCTTACTTCAGTGATCTTGTAGTTATTTCCGGATGATTAACTATGGAGAAATTGTTTACAGTCTTTTACTACCAGTGGCTCCATGTGTCTTAGACATAGATGAGGCAGAAGAAGGAGAATTGCTTACGCTGTTATGTGTAAATTTGTCTTCTCTAAGGATTGTTTGAAGTGATCAAAGTAGACTGTAGCTTAGTTTTGTTTTGTTTTGTCATGATTTGAAACATGTATACAGCAAAGGGAGTGGATATTGGAATATTTTCAGCATTTGCAAAAAATTTGTGATGGATGGGCAGAATACTCTTGCACTATGTATTAAAATTTGCACATCCAGATTTTGATGCTTCTTGAAATGGTGGCAGTTACAGGTGCTCTCTTTTTTGTTGTTTTTTTCCCTCACATTTCTGTCTGTGGACCAAGGAGAACTGTTTTGAAAATCAGTGTTTGACACTCAGAGCAGCAAACAAATGTCTCCATCTGCTTTTTCTGTAGAACTTTGGTCACTGTCTAAAAGGTGATTCCTTAAAAAGATAAAAAGATGTAACATTTTTTTTTTTTGTGCAACCTTTTGATAGCTATCAAAAGTATAGTAAGCACGGTAAGAGCAGTGGTTTTTTTTTTTGGGTGTATTTTTAGTTTTAAGCACAGTAGGGATGAATGATTATTTTTTAATTTAAATAATCGTTATGTAATTATTAGTCTGCCCATGTGAGTAGGTAGTCTACAGCAAGCAATCCATTTGATTGGTTAGTCTATATTTAATCTTCTGTTAGTATATAGTAAACAATCCATTTGACTGGTTAGTCTGTAATAAGCCTTCTGTCGGAGTGGTTAATCTGTATTAAGCAGCCATTTGATTGGTTAGTCTGTATTAAGCCATCCACTTCAATGGTTAATCTAGTAACTGAGGAAATAAGTACAGGGGAACAAAAAATTCTTCATGTTTTGTCTGTGTAAAAACCTATACTGCTTATGTCTCACCTACTATGTATTAAAATGGGCATATTTCTTTGCTAACATCAGAGGCTGCTAATCTAGTTAGCAATACAAGCTGCAAGCCCAAATCTGCTCCACAACTTTAGAAAGCATCCATACAACTTTTGCTACAGAGCATTATCTTTGACATAATAAATAAAATATTATCCGTGCAACATTAAAACACGTATCATACAAAGTGAAAAGAATAAGCAAAGAAATCATGCTCGAGTCCAGTGATTTTTATGATGAAGAACGGGGACAGGCTAAATCCTTATCTCAGAAGCACTTAATGCAGTTCTTCTCTAATAACATCAGATACTCATTGTAATAATCAAAATTTTGTTTTGTTTTGCCATATCCTTATAAATTTATTAAGGTTATTTATTTCAAAGCTATCCCCTCCCCTGTTTAAAAAAATTTTTTTTCTCATTTTTCAGTTCTGCTGATATTTAGAAAAGGCACAGTTGTGCTTGTATTTTTATTTTGTGAAATTTATTTCACATTAGTGGAAAGATCTTTACATGAAGTTTTTTCTCAGGATAAAGGGAAGTGACAGGAAGAATGTAAAGTTTGAGAGTTTAGATTAATCCATCATTAGCAGTTTTGTATTCTAGTCTGTCAAAGTATACAGTGAAACTAAAGCATTCCATAAATAAAGATACAGAGAGATGTTTGAAGTGTACTTGTTCCCCTCCCTTCCCCTGTGTTGCATAATACTGTCTTAGATACAGATATTGTGAATTCTTGTTCAGATATTGTGAACTCTTGTTCAGATATTGTGAACTCCTGTTCAGATATTGTGAACTCTTGTTCAGATATTGTGAACTCTTGTTCAGATATTGTGAACTCCTGTTCTGTTCTATTCCCTCTGATCTTTTTTCTTAGGAGAGATGAATAACTCTGAATTTTATTCTAATACACCTTGCCACATTACCCACAATTCCTAGCTGATAACAATAACCCTGGATGTGCACTTTGTGCTTATATGTTGAGAGAAAAGGAAACCAGATTATTCACATTGACTGTAAGAGCACATTGCTATAAAGTAGATGCTGAAAGTTCTGGATTTTTGAGTTTTGTCATCTGAAGTTGTGCATCTCGGTCCTAGCATAAAAAGCTGAGAGTTTTACCTAGCATGATAAATGAGCAAATAAAGAATGTATCTGTAATTAAAGATAATGCCTTGATCCAGAGCAACCCCCAATCTCCCCCCCCCCCACACACAAAAAAAGTGGTAGTTACATTGTTTTGTCTTTTAAAGAAAAATGTTACCTCTACTTGTTTGTGCTTGTTTATTGTTCAGAAGATGTCAGTGGTCATGTGCTCAACAGGCCTTAATGTATTTTGCGGTCAACATAATTTAAAACTAATATTGTTACTTTGATGTGATGTATTCGTTATTATGAAAACAGTTTTCCAGCAGGTTCAGGCAAGCCTCATGTCTCTTAAGCAGAAGATTTTGACCATGTAGACATACAAATACATCTAGTAACAGTGGAATTTGGTCAGATTTTGTAGGCATTGTGTATTTCAAATCCTCTATAATACAGATATATGGTTCCATTGTGTCTGACTTGAGAATTTTTTAAATTTCAATTTTAATTGAAAGCTCTTTTGAAAGTTCCCATTGGTTGATTTTTAAAAGTTGACTACTTTTTATTGAGTTACTTTGCAAAAAAGGGGTGTAATAAGAGTAGTGTGTTCTTTCAGTTGTGTAGTTCATTTTGTTAATCTCATTTAGAGTTAAGTATGGTTTTATGTACATGCATGTACATAGTTTTATAATAATATATTTGAAGTTTCACTAAAATAAGTTATGTATCACATACTGCATATGTATATATATATATATATATATATATATATATAGTCGAACCCACTTAATATCTCATCGCTTTATGTCACAATCCGGATATTGTAACAGAAATTTGTATCCCCAGCCAAGTCCCGTAAGTAATTAATGAACTTTACTCTGGTTAATAATCCGGATATCGTAACAATCCGGATATTGTAACAGAAATTTGTATCCCCAGCCAAGTCCCGTAAGTAATTAATGAACTTTACTCTGGTTAATATCACCCCACTTATTGGTACAGATCAGTTAATGTTACCATATTTTTGCATCTGGGAGAGTTAAAGACTCCACTTTGTATCACAAATTGGGTGAGTCCAAGCTATAAATATCTTACAAAGCATTATCAGTTTCACGACTCATCAGATAAGGCGCCAGCTGTTTGATCACTGAGTACTTGCTGCATCAACTTTTTGAACATGTGGGCATCAAAACTCAGGTGGTGTGAATGAAAGGCTTACCACGGCCGCCCTTTCAAAAGAACATGATTAAAAACCGGCCTCTTTTGGTCATTTTTTTGTCTTCTTTATCAAGACATGGGCCGTGCAAGTTGATAGTCAGTCATTTTCAAGAAATGTACTGTGAATCATATAGTTGGGAACTTCTCTCTGGTTATTGTTGTGATAGATAATGGCTACTAAACGCAAACATGTTGATCTGGATTTAAGCACTGAAATGGATATTCTGAAGCACGTTGATAAAATAGTCATGAGAAAGGATATAACAGATGATTTTGGAATTGACGTTTCAGCTGTACTGAAACTTGTTGAAAACTGAGACAAAACTTAATGAGACTTTCACTCGTCTTTAGTTAGGTCAAACTGTAAGTGAAAGCATGAGAATTCTTACATGGATATTGAGTGTGCTCTGCTGAAATGGTTCAAACAGACAGGTTCTGTACAGTTGCCTGTGTGCAGTCCTATGCTGGCAGAAATTGCAGAACATTCTGCAAAAGAAATGGATATGCCTGACCGGAAGTGTGATAACAGCTTTCTTGAGCACTTTAAAAAATGCCACAACATAACATTTAAGGTCGCTTCAGGTGAAGTGGCCCAGATTAACACCGACGTTATTAACGATTAGATTTTGCATTTGGCAAAAATTTTGGATGCGTTTGATGACATTTTTAACATGGATGAAATACTTAATACCTGTTTTCTAAACTGCTGCCGACAGAACTTTGTGGTTTTGTGATGAGAAGTGCCATGGTGGCAAACGAGCTGAAGATCACTTAACAGCTGTTGCGTGCTGTAACATGTCTAATGTGTCAGATTAATAGACCAGTTATCACGACACAACGCAAAATCACACTTTTTTTTTTACTACTACGGCTGGCAAGTCAGATGCTGCTTGATTTTAGTATTATCTATACTGTAAGATTAAGACTTACTGTATTTTGTGATTAATATATTTTATGATTAGTACATTTTGTGTCCGATGATGATAACTTTGGCTGTTTGTTATGTGTTTAATGTAGCAAATGTGAGATGGGCAGACACATGCACACCCACTGGCCCAGTTAAAGCCCTTGTAATGGACCCCGCTTAATGTCAACTCCGCATAATGTCACCATATTTGATGGTCCTGATGATGTGACATTAAGTGGGTTCAACTGTATATTAAAACTCTTTCCGTGCCTTTAGCTCATGTAAAACCCAAAGTCAGTTTTGACTTGCGTGCGTTTGGTTCCTATACTCCCCCATTTTGTTTCGTATAACTGTAATTCACATTTTGGTTCACATGTTAACTGCTTATGTCCCTTTACAAAATGGTGGAAGAGTGCTTAGTTATGACCGATTCAAGCGAGAAAAACAAAGAGAAGCATCGAGAAATTTCAATTTTTGGTGATGTAGATAGGGATATGGGCATGGCCTGTGACCATACCACTGTTCTTGAATGTATCCCAAGTAGATCCAACATATTAGACGACTGGGGAAGTAGAAGGTTATTTCAGACATTATTCTACCGATAATGCAAAATTGAATCTCAATACGACATCAACAGGTAGCTCTGCGCATCTCAAATGGTAAATGATCTAGATCTAGAGATATCCAATGGCAAGCAGGACACAATTATTGTCTGAAAACATCACATTACTTCTTTTTTCCTAAAAAAAACTCTGCATTTATGAAATCTTTATACATTTAGTTATATTTTTAAACTTAATAAGTACACGGAAGTACAAGGAAATACTGTGTTTTATTCACTTTTACAAAAATGCCCTCTATACATATCAAGACCCGCGCTTTTACTCTGGCACTCAACTGAACCTCTGTGTTTTGTCCCTCGGCATGGAAAGAGCTAAAAGAGACTGACATACAAGAGTAATGGATGCATTAGTTGCAAATCTTGCATCACTGAGTAGGCAGTTGTCTGTAGTTTAATATACACTTCTGTTTATCATGATATTTTTCTCCACACCCTTTCTTCTGCTGGTAATTTCGAAACAAACATTTAAATTTTGACAGAGAAAGTAATGTTCTGTTAGATCTTTTTTTTGCGAGTGGAATGTAGTCTAAGGGTTTATAACTGTGTTAAAAATGACTTGATCACAAGTTTTTTTGTTTTTGTTTTTTTAATTTGAAATGCATCTGATAATAATTAATTGTTTTGTTTCTTTTTTCCACTGAAGTTTTTTTTTTTTTTCAGGAGGAAGAATGTTTTATTTTCAGTTTCACAGAAATAAGTCGGGAGTTTCTACTTCAACTCATGTTTTTTGTTATTCATGATGTTATGTTTATTATATGATGTTATTCATGATGTTATGTTTATTATATGATGTTATTCATAATGTTATGTTTATTATATGATGTTATTCATAATGTTATGTTTATTATATGATGTTATTCATAATGTTATGTTTATTATATGATGTTATTGATGATTTTATTTTTAATTATATGATGCCTGTGATCACATTTTTTTGTCCCTGCTGCCGTGGCTGTACTCATTCATCAGCTTGTCATCTTACTCAGTAAAGCTGCGCCTCAAACAGCTCACTTCTGTTAGCAGGACCAAACAGCATGAGAAACTGGCTGTATGAGATTCCCCATGACAAAGGAAAGGTGGAGATTTTCTCAAAGTTTCACAATTTTGATGAAACTGTGTTTCATAAGGGACGAGACAGTCTGTACCTAATCCTTACCTTGATACTGTAACAATTGTTTGGTGCTTTCAGTATCAGTTTCACTGAAGCTTGATTAAAGCAACCGTGTTTTATTCAAGCACTGCCACAGTTAGCATATTCTCAAATTATTCTGAGGTATTTGTCAGATTAAGACAAGTTTAAATTGAAAAAACATGCACATTAATTGCACTTGCTTTTCTCAGCACAATATGATCTGTTTATAAATTTGAACTTCATGCATAATGTCTGAATTATTTAACTTCTTGCATAGTATGTATGAACTAAAACCTGAGAACCTTATTTTGTAGCCATATTTTTTTTAAACAGGATTCCACAGGTTTTAAATATTCATAGGGCATATATTTTTTCTTCTTTGTCATTTCGTCCTTGAAAGGACATTGGTTGCATTACATGACATGTAAGTGCCTTTTGGCCCAACATGTCTGATGCATTTTTAGAAGCGGGTTCATCTTCCCACTGTGGTCCCTTTTCACTTGGCCAGACTGCTGTCTCTTTCCAGGGTAGTCACTGGGAGATAGAGTAAGGTCTTATTTTCACTTGGCCAGACTGCTGTCTGTTTCCAGGGTAGTCACTGGGAGATAGAGTAAGGTCTTCTTTTCACTTGGCCAGACTGCTGTTTCCAGGGTAGTCGCTGGGAGATAGAGTAAGGTCTTCTTTTCACTTGGCCAGGCTGCTGTCTGTTTCCAGGGTAATCACTGGGAGATAGAGTAAGGTCTTCTTTTCACTTGGCCAGACTGCTGTCTGTTTCCAGGGTAATCACTGGGAGATAGAGTAAGGTCTTTTTTTCACTTGGCCAGACTGCTGTCTGTTTCCAGGGTAATCACTGGGAGATAGAGTAAGGTCTTCTTTTCACTTGGCCAGACTGCTGTCTGTTTCCAGGGTAATCACTGGGAGATAGAGTAAGGTCTTTTTTTCACTTGGCCAGACTGCCGTCTGTTTCCAGGGTAGTCACTGGGAGATAGAGTAAGGTCTTGGCTGGCTATGGTTTGTCAGGCCTGAAATGAGCGGTCAGGTGTGGGTCAATGACTGCTGTCTCATTCAGCTTGAGTAGGACACTGCTGGACATAACACAAAAATGCATTATCAATGCACAAATTAGAAAAAAAAAAAAAACGAATGAGCACAAGTATGTGATGCAATAAACATGGCTGCTATAATCGGTGTGAATTTTTAAGCTGTGTAATCAAAATACAGCTCAAGTTAATTACATCTGAAAATGGGTTTATCTTTCCAAAAGTGGAATTTGCAGTAAATTGGTTTGTTCAAGTTCTGTAATTGTTTTAAAGTTCAGTTTTGTTTCATTTGGCATGTTCTTTTTTTTTTTTAATACAGGCTTACAATTTTTTTATTTTGTTTGTTATCAGAATAATTTAATTCTTGTTTTTTTTTACTATAATTCTTTTCTACATTGTGAATGAGTTATGCTTTATTTTGCATTTTGTACATTTTTAAACTATTTGTGGCATTTTAGTTTTCTGTATGTGTGCATGCAGGAAACTCTCTACTGTAGAGAGCGAAACAACAACACAACTCCTTCAGGTCATCAGAGGAAGTACCCCCCCCCCCAGACAAGTGTTTTGGCCCTATTAAACTCCTGACACTCTAAGGGGGGTGGGCCCCTCTGGATCATGACTCCCAGAGGTCTTGTGAGTTGTTGCTTTTTTCGTCCCAGAATTGAGTTGGCACTGCACTTTGAAGTGCGTCTTTAGCGATTTAGCCACGGAGGACTGGTATTGGTTGTGACAAATGAAACCATTTATGTTCTCAATGCTTGTTTCGCATACTCCACAGCCAGGACTTCCTCCCATGTTGTCCACTGACCTTGCTGTGCCTGTTGGACTGCCTTCTGGACCAGCTTATCATCCTCTGAATTCCTGACTTCGCTGATGATCATATCCCTTCTTATATGCAATAATTATTGATCTCATGTTTATCTTATTGTCAGTGAATATTGCAGTGTGTGCCACAGTTCAATGTCTTATTGGATCCTCTCTCCAGTTATACCAGAAAGCATTAGTTATTTAGTCTGATTAGGAATAGGGACAGTTTGGAATATAAAAAATTCACTTCCTTAGAAAAATACTTCTCCTTAATGAAATGTACTATTGCTTGCTTTAAAAATATTATTGCATTCTGCTGTGCATGCTTTATAGTTTGTGTAATTTTTGAGGTGTTAAAACAAAATGAAGCTAAAAAAATGTGTAAATGTAATTATAAAGTAACATTTTCAGAAGACTGTTGCAGAGAGACTTCCAGAATGACATTTATTTAACATGTGAAACTCATGACCTAGATGTTCATAATGGCCAGGATTTAGTGCAGGAAGCAGCATGATGCTGATTTATCATGCTTTTCCTTCCACTTTGTTGATTTTTATTAGGACAAATTGTATCATCATTATTCTTGATACCCTACCACAAATTGAACCTGATTCAACAATGATATCTATTATCACTTTTACCATTTTCGATACATTTTTTTCCATTTTGCTCATCATTGCAGTGGCAGTATATTTTTATTTACTTCATAGTATATAAATATTGTTAAGAGAGGCCAAATTAGTAGGCATAAAGTTGGAAATCTCACCAAAAACAGGAAAACTTTGCGAAGTACCATGTGAGCCCTGTGTGGTGTTTAAAGGCACAGGAAGGATGTAAGATGTAAGTATATAAATATTTAATTTTTGCAAGAATCAGAATTAGTTTGAAAATCAAAGACTAGTGTAATAAACATTGAAACTAGACACACTTAACTGCAATAATAACTGCATTATCTCCAAATTCCACAAACTGAATAAGATTTCTTTTATCATTGAATGGCTTTATAATGTTCATTGCAATCCTAAGTTCCTGATATTTGTTTGAAATGAGCATTTGAACAGCTGATATTTCACACTTCTTTCCCTCTGCTGTTTAGTGTTGGTGTTCAGTGTGCCAGTTCTGTTATCTGTGTTACCAACATCCTTGTTTTAGCGCTTTGGATTCTTGATATTTTCTTTACATTCTGTTGTTAATCTAATTCACATTGGAACTTTTATTCTTTCCAGGTTAGAGCTTGCAGATTTTTCTTCCAAAGAGAAGTAGCCTTGGTTGTATCATTTTTAAATGATTTCAGTGGAAGGCATCTTGACCAGATGGATATTTTGACAAAGAAAAGGAAGGTCCGGCTAGCTATGTGCAGTAACTTGAAACTTAAACACCTCTTTCTGAAGAATCCAGCAGTGCTCAGGGTGGCATTTATCTTGTCTTGAGCTCAATTGAGTGAAGTTTAAGTTGACAGTGAAGCTCATGAAGGTATTTTCTGCAGTAGAGGTTTCGTGTTGTAAATTATTCAAGGAAAAGGTTGATGAATACCAGTGTGTTAAAGTAGCAACTTTTTTCTTGATTCAAGTGTGGGGATTTTTTAAAAAAAATATTGGAGCATAATCAGAATATCTCTTTTTCTGCACATTTCTTTTAGGCGTGAATGTCTCCCCATATTCTCCGAGTGTCATAGTTATGACGCAGTCGGTAGCATGAGAAATGGTGCCTTATATGCAAAGACTGTTTTGTTTTTTACATATCTAGTCGCAGCGAGGCTGGTAAATATTCTGGTGGAAAGACATTATTATTATATTATGTCCATTTTAAAGGTTTTCTTTTTTTTAACTGTTTACGTCTTTCACTTTTAAACACACATTCAGTATTTTTTTTTTTCATCAACAGTTGTTTCTTTGTTGATGAAATACAAAATATAAATTTCTGTGATGCACATAATTTTTTTAAGGAGTCTTATTGATAAAGAAAAAAAAAAAAGAAAACAGATCTTGTTTTAGGTTTGTTATGTTTTCTTTATGTGTATAGATATGATGTGTACTGTATATTGTTTATCCCTGTGAATGTGAATTAGAAACTTCAGACATTTGATGCTGTAATGAAGATTGTATAACAACAGCATCAGGTTAAATGTGAGGTGAGGAGTAAGTTTACAAAGCCAGCTAAGTTTTACATTGTGGTCACCTCAGCGCATTGCACTATTTTGAAAGCACAGAAGCTAAATTTTCAGGGATTTAAAAAAAAATAATCCAGAAGATGAAATTTCTAAGCCAGTCAAGATTTTTGGTGATTTAACAGAGTACATCTATGAGTATAATAAACAGGCTGATCATGAAGTTAAAATTTAATAGCAAAAGATGAAACTATTTATTAAAAATTTTATAGAAGTTCAATTCTTACATGTTTTTATGTAAATCCAAATTTTCATTATATATTTCTGTCTTTTATGTATCAGTATCAGTGCATATTCAGTAGAGAACACATAACAGAAGCAAATAAATATTTGCTTTTTTTTTGTGTCTTCATAGCGTTTATTTTAAACATTGGACATTTTAACTGTTAATCTTTTGGTTATGTAAAAAAAAAATTATAGAAGGTAATAAGAAATCAACATAATATAGATAGGTTCTTCCAAATATACATATTTTTTTTAAAAAATGCTTCATAAAAAAGAAAAGTGTATTTTTATCATACAGTATCATATGATTTACAAAAGATTATCCCATAGTCTCCTTATTTTATGGCATTATTTCATAACTCACTTAGAGTCTTATCCTAGCAGAGCTCATCTGAAAGGTTAAAGATCCGGAAGCTTGATTTGAGGGTGGTGGGTTGGTTGTTTATTATTCTGAAGATATGAGGAGCTGTATTGCTGTTTTGTTCTTTTTGATAGAAGATTTCCCACTTGCTTATTTTTGACACGACCACTAGTTTTTACTACCAGAAATATGACATACCATGATGATGTCCATTTATGAATTTCAGAATGCAGGAAATGAAAAATAACAAGGCTAAATTTGCCTTTTTTTTTGTCCATAACAAACTTTTAAATTTAGTTCATAACTTTCCTCCCTGACTTCCAACTTCCTCTTATGAAGAGCTTGAACAGCCTAATAGAAAAAAAAAAGGGACAATTTTTTACAAATAAATTTGCTATTTTATATATAAACCTTTCTTATGAGCATCATAAGTGTAGGGAAACCAAATAACCTCAAATTTTTCTTACTCCACTTTAACAGTTTCAGTATATACAGGTGACTAATCACCCACTGTGATATATTTATAAAATGGTACTTTTTTTGTACAACAAGCAAACCATCTATTACATATTCTTTGTTGACTGATTAAAAGTTTTAATACAGAAGCTAAATTTAACACTGTAAAGTTTTCAACAATCAAAGCATAAGATGTTACAAGTTACAAGTAATGCTGTTCTGCAGCATTTGTGTATCAGATTCAGTTGATGACTGGGCTATAACTATTACCATTGAAACAAAAATAAAACAACAGGTTTATTTCATTTAAAATAACAAAGCAATAACTATTACCATTTAACAAATAAAACAATCAGTAACTGTTATCATTTCCAAGAATATGACAGCCTGATACTATTTCAAAGGCTACAGGACTGACTAAATATTTGTCTGCATTCAGTTTCATATGCCATCTACACAAGAGGACAGGTTGTCTCCATAAATCTCATCACTGGCATAATATTTATACATGTCTCATAGTTCTTTATCTATAGTCTTTTTTTTTCTGAGATCAGATCTGGGATATTATGATTGACTAAATCAACGTTACTTTTTATGTTTATAAATATAAATTAAAGGCAGGGATTCTGTGCTGAAAAAAAAATGAAAGTCATGACCTTTGCTAGAAAAAAATATCCCAATGAAGGTCTTGGACAGTCAGCCTTTGGAACAAGTAAAGCATTTCAAATACCTAGGAAGTACAATATCATCCTGTGGGAAAAAATCAGTTCCAAGGTTGAAAACAGATGCAATAAAGCAAATCAGGTCATTCGATAAATAACATCTTTACTGACAAACACATGAATCACAAATGAGACAAAAATGGCACTGTACAACTTGATCTTCCTCCCAGCTCGGTGCTATCGATACTGAAAAGAACACCAATAGCTAAAAATAAAAGGAAAATCATCACAACAAAAATGAGATGTTGAGAATGCTAAATCTATAAGAACAAATGAGAAAATCCATGATAAGGGCAAGGATATATACTTACATTACATCTAGAAACAAGTCATATGGTTTGGCACATCACACAGCTACCTCCAGACAACACAGCTAGAAAACATTCATGTTAAGAACTGTAGGAAACAGAAGTTGCCCACAAGATGGAGGGAGGAAGTTACAGAAACCGTAAAAATCCTGTTATATGAAGCAAATTGCAGACCCTGGTAAGTGTTTAATATATTTGTGCCCACAACACTGAAAGGTGTACATGGTAGAAGACATAAAAGACTGAGATATGGCCATAAAACATCTTTATTATTAAATATGTAAAAAAAAATTCAAAAGCATTTACATTCTGAATTCATGAACTGTATAGGTGTGCATATAAATTTAGACATGTATTCATGTTTATGTGTGTGTATGGTGTGACAGTTTCATTAAATGAATGCAGTAAAGAAATCCACTTCATCTGACTCCATTTAATTCATGAATTTGCATTTACATTCATTTTAAGTTAAATATGCTCAAAATAAATTTCACTACAATATTAATACAACAGGCATAAAACATTTTTCCCTTGCTGGGTAACAGGCCAGAATTTTAATCAGCTTCAGTCCAGAGATTTTATTTTGCCCATTTTTTATTTGAGCATAATGAGGAAAAATGCAGGCAGTCTGACAAGGTAAAAATATGTTACATTTTCCTTCCCTTGCACATTCCAGCAAAGAACAGAAGCCACATGCTGCTCACTGGTCAAATCTGATTATGAATTTACAATCAAACACATCACAATAATAAATAACCATGACATAAATACCTCAGCACCTTAACTATAACCAGTTGACAGAAAGGCAAAGCTTGTACTCATTTCCTCACACTGGCCTTTTAACAGAAAGAAAACTATTGTTGATTTCACATACATATACATCAGAAAGACAGTGAATGAGAGATGCATGTAACTACTTTATACAAGGGGAAGTCACTAAGTAGCTCGCAAATGCCGGTTATAAAACTAAATGCGACAGTAATTTGAAAACTTTTGACTTTTGAGCCTACATTATTCCCCAATTTCTCAACGTAATCGGCACCAACATTGATACATTTGTCCCATTGTGTAATCAGTGATGCAATACCCATGGCGTAAAAATCGGGAGTCCGATTTCTGAACCATTTTTTTACTTCTATTTCCACCTCTTTGTCACTCGAGAATCTTCTCCCGCCAAGGTGGTTTTTTAATGTATCAAACAGCTGAAAATCACTTAGAGCTAAGTCAGGACTACAGGGTGGATGTTACTCGTCTATCAGCTCTGATAATCTCATTCACATGTTGTACAGTCGCCTCTGTTGCAATCTGAACAGGACGGCCAAGTCGGACTTTGTCAACAATTTCAGTGCGTCCCTGAGAAAATTCTTTTACCCAATTATAGACTGCTTTATGTGATAAACACTTCATCATAAACTGTAATCATTTCCTTATGAATGTCCTCAACTGAATGTTCTTTAGCCCACAAAAATTGTGCAACACTTCTCTGTTCTTCTTTGGCACACACTAACAGTTGGGTAGCCATTTTGTTACTGCTTTGCGCATGTAACTCCCAGAAGGGCAAACATACAACTATTATAAAGTTGGATGATGATACTATCTAAGGATATATTTAAATTCTACCTGATAACTCCCACTGATAAAATATTTCAATTTGTGAGTTACTTAGTGACTTCCTCTCATATATATTAATTGGTTTTATGTTCATAGAAAAAAAAAACAAAATTATAGCATAGTATCCTTTTCTAATGAATAACTTAAAACATAAGACAGATCTTAAATATGGGAGAAAATGGTTTGTGAGCACTTCACACATCCACAGTCTGTACAAAGTTGAGCAATGAAGTTAATGAAGATTACATTATAGATATGATTAGTTCACACATGCATTGTTGATAATCACTGTTTCTAAGGACAATCTGTGCATACCGGAAGAGAGTATAACATATCCCAAATGAATCAAGTAAACAAGGGCAGGTAATGCAGTCACTCAACCCACATTGTATGTCAAACCTGCATTGTTTAACTCAGCTTTACATGGCAAGCTAAGGTTGTCTGTTAGTGAAATAACTACACCCTAGATCATCAGAGGAAGTATTACAACTCAGCCTTTAAACTCCTGACACTCAAAGGTGTACCAACTGGTTTTGACTACACTATGTACATGAGAGTTGGACTTTTCTCCACTCTTCTTTATTTCAGTTGAATTATCAGCTTCCTATGTAACGTGTTATCTTTAAAGATGTCTTAGCAAATCAGGCACATGAGACCAGTGCCTCATGTGACAGCTAAAGCTATTATTTGATGACTTTGCTCAGATGTTATTTTTTTTTGCTTTGAAAACATGTGCAAATCCCTTTTATTAATAACTAACTAAGTGACTGGCCTGTTTGCATCTAGTTGTGAAGTGCGGTGTTAATTTCTGAAGTGATGTTTAAGATGATCAAAAGTGAATGTTTTGCTTGTGTGATGATGAAGTATCACTTCATAACTGGAAGAGCATTCACTATTTTTCTTTTCTTTCCTTTCCTTTTTGTTTGTTTTTTCTTCAAGCAGAATGAGGCTACATAACAGAGGTGACATCTTAACAGTAAACTGAAATGTTAAAAAAAAAAAAAAATCAAAAAGTAATTTGATGATCTTTGGTCTCTCCACAGCATTTGGCGACATGGAATATTATAGAGTAACATTCTTATAACATTCTTATCACAAGTTATAGTAAAATAGAAGCAAAAGATTTGATGGTTTGTGTAGACAAATTATAAAAAAAAAAAAACGTTATCATATTAAAAGTAAAAAGTAAAGGTAAAAATCCGTTTCCATACCATTAAAGCATGCTAGTGATATGGTGTTAGGCCCATATTTCCAAGACTTTCAGCACATGAAAGTGTGGTGTGGTGAGCATCACATTTGGCCACATGTACCTTCCCAGATTTCTCTGCTACCAATTTTTAGAGGCTGGGTGGACCCCGGGACCTTTCTGGTGTGGTAGTACCAGAAAAAAAAAACCTCACTGCTGGGACTTGAACCTAGTATCACTAGATTAGTAGATTAAGTGCCTAACTACTCAGCCAACCAGGCCACCTATGTCATATTGGAATCATAAATTCCTTGACTAAAATAACATTATAAAAATCTACTCTGCAACTTGCCCACTAAAAGTGAGGGAATTGCCTTATTTAAATGTCAGATTTTAAAAAAGAAATACACAGAAAGTGCATGTATATTTGTGGAAGTTAGTAAAGACAGAAATACTCAAATATTCTTATTAACGCACTGTCCAGTTCTCTGTGATTACAAACACTGAACAAGAAATGTCATAAGTACAGTAGAAATGACTTGTATCTTCTCATCTCTAGCCGTAATTATAATAGTTAATACAAAACATGCAAGGCAGTGTGAGCAATGCCTGTTTCATTTCATGCGTGACTCTTTTAACAAATGGTCAGCGTAAGTAATCTTGATTTACAAATAAAAGGGAAATTAACAGATGAACTTTGCATAACACAGTTTTCACTTCATCTGTTTATAATTCTGTGTATAAGAGTTTTCAATGTTGAGTATAAGGCTCAGAAGTAAACATTGTAACGGTGAGCTCCTCAAAAACATTAAGGCCTTTGATGAGAATATAAGACCTGGATCTACATCATTAACTTACTACATTCTCCATAATAAACTGCTTTCTAGAAAGATAAGAATAAATCTGAAACAGGTGTTTCATTTGTTAACCATTAAAATGAATTCTTTTGCAACCACTTGAAAACATGTTCCTACAAAAGTAGAACAAATGTGATGCAGCAGCTACTACTCTGCTGCCTGTGCTTTGTTTTCTTAATCATCACAGTTTTGGCACATTGTTTGGGTTATCCAAATTAGAGGAAATAAATTTTGGCTAAACTGCCTTTTCTATAAGCATCTTGAATGTTTTTTTGTTTTGTTTTGTTTTTTTTAATTTCAGACTGATAGAGATAATCCATAGGAAGATCTATGATGTAATGTAGAAGATCTATGATGTAATGTAACAAACAATGTCAGCAAAAAGAAAGAATTACAAAATAATGTATTCATCTAATTGGAAAACTTTTAATGTGATATAATAAACAGTATCAGCAAACAGGAAGATTTATAATACAAGGTGTTCCATAAGTAACTGTGCGCTAACCCAGTATCGATTCCAGTATCATAGTGATATCTTAATGTCTGCGGTATCTAGCTACATCTGCCTGCCGCAATCATTAAGATATCACTACCATACCAGACTGTATATTGGGTCAGTGCACAGTTATTTTCTGAAGGCACTGTATAATGCAATAAACAACACATCAACCCATCTGAAAAATGACAGGATTACCTTTACCTTACCTTCACTTGGGAAATGAAGGCTGAGGGCAGACAATTCCCAAAATTTAGCCCTTCAGAAGGGGCAACTTTTAAAATTTCATTACCTTACAGCATTTATTGTGAGAGATGAAAGAGATGATGGCTGCGGTAAAACTGGCTCTAGTAATAAGGCGGATAGAGTGTTTAGTTCCGATTTTTTCTTTTTTTTTTTTTTTTGGGTCATCCATCTCTGAACCATACACTTCTATCTACCGTATAACATTCTTCTGCTGTTTTTTTTTGTAATAAACATCAGCCAATAGGTAAGAATAAATATAGTGTATTAAGTGATACATAATGAATGGTCATATAGTTTTTCATACAATCTGAAAATGGTCCAGGATTTTTATTACCACTTATACATATATATGTGCGTGTGAGAGAGAGAAAGTCCAGTTTTAGTACATATGTATATATCTATAAACAGAATACCTTAATATATTTATTGACAAACAAATATTAAACATGTTACTTCAGAGATAAATATAATTACTTATTTCAAATTGTCAAGAAAATGAATACTTGTCTGTTTATCACAAAAAGTCAAGTTAATAATGCATATTTAAACAGGAATGTACATTTTAATAGCAACATATTTAGCAAAATAAAATGGATTTAAATCCATTTATATATATATTTTTTTAAATGTTAAAAAAAACAGGAACAGTATAATCACAGCAATGTTCTTGTCCATTCCAACAAACATGCATGAACAGAAACAACAGCTTTCAAATAAAACATAAAGTCATACTGTTATGTAATTTGTCAGAAATCACAGATTTAGGATCATATTATCATTGGAATAATAACAGACCTCTTAAGAAATAGTCGCACAAGCAACAAAAAAATGTTAGATACAAAATGTCTTCACATACATATGATACTATTTGATCAATTTTGACAGTTGCTTCTGTCGTTTGTAGCTGAAATTGCTCTTCAGTAAAGTAATTGTGTTTTCTCAAAGGTTTTTGTGTCACCATAACATCTCCTAACTGCTTAATTGCTATGTAAGCATTTTGCGTATAAATCCTCAAATAATCACAGAACATTTGTATTTGAGGCTATCTTATAATATGATTCAGTAGATAAGTCAGTAGCAAATCCATTCAACCACCTAAACATGTTCATATGCCTTAAAGAAACCTGCTTTTTTGGATACTGATGAAGTCAGTGGAATATTAGGCAAGTCAGCAAGTTAAACCTTCTAACTGAACAAGCAATCCAAATTCTTTGAATTCATGTGGTAGGACATATTCAACAGATATTTTTTCAAACTACTGTAATCAGGAATTAAATATGAACATTTACAATTATTGTGAACTGAACAAAATATGGAGATAAAAAAGATGACAAGGTTTGTACCCTGTGGCACTGGAAAGTTCTTAAATGGGAAAAAAAAAACCACATTATGCATTAGCTCTGGCATGAAGATTCTCACACATAATCCATCTGCTATTTTTACAAGGTTATCTTCTAGTACAGATAGTTCATGACTGAATCTGGGAGCTGACCAGTTTCTTGCCGTGTTCTTGTACCCGTGTGATCCTTGTCCCCTTGCCCATCTGTCACATCCAAGATCTGAGAGAAGAGCTTAAGAGTCTCCATGCTGCTCAGCTGCTTCTCGTGAGGGGACAGGCTGTCATAGTAAGCACTTCGACTGCCTTCTAGTGAACCTGGTGATACAATACCACATGACCATGACCTGTTTGTTTCAAGAAATCTTCAACAGATATTATCCAAATTTATCATGTTTTTTTTTTTCTTTTTAGCAGACAGCCTGCTTTACTTACAATTATTCTCAAATTCAATCAGTTACTGATCTATTTTCAGTCTGAACAGACAACAACATAGCATTTTGACCAATCTTTAAGCGAAGAAGAAATGAGACAACAGAAGAAACTCTTAAGAAACTGGCATCATGCAACAAAAGAAACATCTCACTCATGAATCCATTCTGTACCTCATTCAGTCTCCATATACTTCACATTTAATGTTGTGAGCAGACGGAGGCAGCAGAATTTCTGGTGCACTGTGTGAATTACACCAGATTGGTGTTGTCCAATATTTTTTCCATCTAATTTAGGTCTTCACAATTTATTGGAAATAGATCTAAAAATATATCTAGAATATTTTAGCATAACATATATTAAAACTATTAATTATAAGAATGCTGAAAGACACTGACATAGATGGGAAAGATTTGAAACTTATCAAAATCATATACTGGCAGCAATGATGGTTCAGAACCAAATAGGAGCATTCCAAGACATAAAACTGGGAGTGAGACAAGGATGTGTTCTGTCTCCTGACCTCTTCTCCTTATACAGCGAAAACATAATGAGAAATATAGAGAACATGCCAGGAATATCAGTTGGCAGTTACAACCTTAACAACTTAAGATACGCAGACGACACAGTTCTGATTGTTAAAAGTGAAGGGGAGCTACATATGCCCTTCTGGACATCGTGGTTCATGAAAGTAAAAGTAAAGGTCTCAGTCTGAATAAAAAGAAGACTGAAGTGATGGTCGTCTCAAAGAAAAGAATACCACCAAAATGTAGCATTATCATTGATGGCACAGAACTGAAACAAGTTGATAGATTCAAGTATTTAGGAACAATTATAACAGCTGATGGGAAACGTCACAATGAAATAAAAAGCAGATGTGCTCAGGCCAAGCAGCATTCCAGAAAATGAGAAACATCTTGTGCAACAGATCTATATCAATGAAAACAAGATTCCGAGTACTTTAATGTTACATCGAGCCAATTTTTTTTTATGGATGTGAAGCATGGTCCATGAATAAGAGAGTACAGCGAGAAATGGAGGCCATGGAAATGTGATTCATAAGAGGGATGTTGAAGTACCATGGACAGCTAAGAAAACCAATGAAGAAGTCTTAAGAGAGGGTGGAGTTAAAAGGCAAATTACAGCAAAGATCAGAGGCAGACAACCGAGATTTGTAGGACATTTTCTGAGAATAGGAAAATTGGAACACACTGTGGCAAGTGGAAAAATTGAGGGAAGAAGAGACAGAGGAAGACAGAGAAAGAAGTTACTAGATTGGCTGTCAGTGTGGCTAGGAAGAAAGTCATCAGTGGATCTCATAATCAAGTCTAAAGACAGGGAATTGTGGAGAGAAATGATCGCCTATGCCACATGGCACGGTACTTGATTGATTGATTTTAAAAAGGTAAAATCCCCATTTCCATGCAATTAAGGCATTTTGGGAATACGGTGTTAGGCTTGTATTTCAAAGGGCATTGACACATGAAAGTGTGATATATTCATTATCACACTTGCCCAGATTTATCTGGTACCCATTTTTAGAGAATGATTACAAGGGTGGTATTGGTATGGTGCTACCAGAAAAAAATCTCCACTTCTGAGACTTGAACCTAGTACTATAGAATTAGTAGACTAAGCGCTTAACCACTCACTCAACCAGGCCACATATATTACATTGTCCCATTTACAACCAACTGAAGCGTACAAGACAGATAAGACAGATGACTGAACAACAACCAGTCTCACGGGTGATCAGGAAAAGGAGATGGACATATGTTGGCCACTTGATGAGAAGAAATGAGCAGAGAATCCCAAAACAAGTTATCAAGTGGAACACAACAGGCCGAAGAAAAAGGGGCAGACCACGTGAAACTCTGAAGAGAACATTATTAAGAGAGGCCAAGTTAACAGGCATAAAATCCTTTGATGAGGTTGAAAGACTCGCCGAAGACAGGAAAAATTGGCGAACTACTTTGCGAGCCCTATGTGACGTCTAACGGCACGGGAAGGATATAAGATATAAGATATAAGAAGAAGCGTACAGCTGAACTGATTCCCACCCTTCTAGCCAGGCTGTTGAAACAAAACAACCTGCAAGGAGCTGCTGGCGCCGATGACTTCACTGGTTCAGATGATTAGTTATTCTAATCTTTCCAGTGACACAGCATGTCTTACATCCTTCCCATGCCATTAAACATCACATTGGTTTTACAGTGAGTTTTTCAACTTCATCAAGGGATTTTATGCCTAATAATTTGGCCTCTCTTAACAATGTCCTCTTTAGAGTTTCACATGGTCGACCTGTTTTTCTTCGGCCTGTTGTGTTCAACTTGATAGCTTGTTTTGGTATTCTCTGAATGTTTCTTCTCATCACGTGACCAATGTATGTCAATCTCCTTTTTCTGATCTGCCTTATCTCTGTTTTTCCACTTTATACTGAATAAATGCCTTTGGCATTTGTTTTCAACAGAGTCTAATTTGTTGTTTTTTTTCTTTAGTTGTTTTCCAGCTTTTGCATGCATAAATGAGGGTGGATATTACAGTGGAATTGAATAATCTTAGCTTGGTTTTTGTGCTTGTAACATTTGAGTGCCATATGTTCTCAAGATTCTTGAAGGTCAATGCTGCTTTTGCAATTCTAATACTAACTTCCTTTCTGGTGTCACCATCCTGGTCTATGTAGTTGCCAAGATATACAAACTGGCTGCATACTGTATATGGAAAATCTTCATTTGAACATAAAACTGCACTTTTGACTCTTGGAAAAGAGCAGAAACAAATTTTAAAATTGAAAAAAAAAAAAAAAGATATCTTGGTCTTTCAAGAAAAAGCTTGGCTTCAAGGTCTTTGCCTGATGTGAGGTTAAAAATAAACAGATGATAATGATGATGACAGTGGTAATATTGTTTGTAGCTAATATTTTGCAGGCAGATCATCATACCTGAAGCCCCAGCACTGGACATAACTTGCTTGTAGAGCCGTTTCCTCTGCTCATTGGCCAGCAAGTCAATTTCAATCTGTCTAGTGATGATAGCCTGAGATTTCCTCCAGACATTGAATTCAAAGTCTGCAGGCACTATACGCTCAGCAATCACCTGAAAACGCAGAAATCCCACTCCAGTTATCCTACATCTTACATCTTACATCCTACATCTTACATCCTACATCTTACATTCTTCCCATGCTGTTAAATGTCACACAGGGCTCACATAGTTGTTTGCCAAGTTTTCTTGTTCTCTGCGAGTCTTTCAACTTCATCAAGGGAAGTTATGCCAACTAAACTGGCTTCTCTTAACAATGTCCTCTTTAGAGTTTCACATGGTCGACCTCTTTTTCTTCAGCCTGTTGTGCTCCACTTAATAGCTTGTTTTGGTATTCTCTGATTGTTTCTTCTCATCACATGGACTACATATGTCCATCTTCTTTTTCTGATCGCCTATGAGACAGGTTGTTGTTTGCTCAGTTATGGTCATGATAAATTCTAATGATGGCAAATGATTGGTTTCTCTAATGATTTCCTTGTTATAATATTATGATTTTTTTTTTTACTACAGTTACATGTGAAGTAAATCATTAGCAAAATATACCCATAAGTCTAGAAATATGTAAAGAGAAACATCAAAACTGCTACTTCCAGTAGGTTGCATTTAATTTATATGTTCATTATGCAGGCTATTTAAATTTAATGTAGTCTAAGATGGTTAATAACTGGAATGAATTTGATGAACGTGATAAAAATTTCCATCTGGCAATAATTTATATTAAATTATATAATTGATAATACTCATTCAACAGGTTTAATCAAATAAACTTGAGCAGACTGCAAAATGTTGATGTTGAATAAGCATAAAGTAAAATGTTACATCTGTACAAAATATAGATGAAACTATAAAGGCAAGGGAGTATTTGACAGTTAAAAAAAATTCATAAAAAAATATTTATTCTGACTACATTGTATGGAATCAGAATTGTACCAGCACTTGAGGGAAAACTTCGGAAAGAGCAGGCAGGATTTAGGAAAGGAAGATCATGCATAGACCACATATGTGTACTTAGACAAATATTAGAACAGGCAAATGAGTGGCATAGTACAGCATATGCATTGTTTATAGATTTGAGAAAGCCTTTGACAATGTCAACAGAGATGCACTGTGGAAAATCCTAAGATGGCGTGGCCTCCCCCATAAGATAGTGAATGTAATCAAAGCTCTATACGAGGGTTTTCAGTGCAAAGTGATCTGTGGAGAACATACCTCCAGCAGCTTTAGGGTACAAACAGGAGTGAAGCAGGGATGTGTACTATCACCAACATTATTTATTTTGGCAGTAGACTGGTTAATGAAGGAGGCAACATCAGACAAGCGCAGAGGATTACAATGGACCCTCGATACAGTGCAGGAGGACCTTGACTTTGCGGATGACATTTGTCTACTATCAAGCAGCCACAAAGATATGCAAGATAAAATAAACAAGCTAACTCAGAATGCAAACAACATAGGACTAAAGATCAACGTAGGAAAGACAAAGTTAATGAAGCAAAATGTGAACGACAGAAATGTACTCAGAGTAGATAGCAAGTTAGTGGAGGAGGTCAATGAATTTGTATACCTTGGCAGTAGAGTAGGAGAAAATGGAGACAGCACAGAGGACATCAACAGCAGACTTATTAGAGCAAACCAGATATTTGCAGTGCTGCAGACTATATGAAAATATATAAAACTAAGCATAAATACGAAAATCAGGATATTTAAGAGTAATGTTCTAAGTGTACTACTCTATAGAAGTGAATGCTGGAAAATCACCAAAACCATAGAAAACAAGTTGAATTATTTCCAGACTAAATGTTTACAAAGAATTAGAAAAATATTTTGGCCAAATACCATAAGAAATAACATCTCGTTGGCAGAAATGCAGATGAAGCCACTGACAGCAATTATTGAGGAAAGATGCTGGCGATGATTGGGACATGTGCTCCGAATGACTGACAACTCACTACCAAAAATAGCACTAAGATGGACACTACAGGTGAACAGAAGTAAGGGTAGACCAAAAGAGACATGGAGAAGAACAACAGAAAGGATGTTGAGCAGTAAGAGGCTCACCTGGGCAAGAGCAGAAAAGAAGGCAAAGGTCAGGCATTTGTGGAAAACCCTTGCGGAAGCCCCATGTGCCCTGGGCACTTAAGGTTCAGAGAGAGAGAGAGATACTGTATGGAATCATTTTGTATCTTTCATTTAGATTGCATATTGTATCTCGATCTAGGCAAATTATCCAGGCTGTTTGTGTTGCTTGTTTTACTGTAAATTACTTTCTATCCTCTTTCACTTGTATTTTGCCTTCATTATTTAGTTTTACTGTACTTAGGTAAAATGTAAAGAGGAATTACCTTGATGATAACGTGAGCTTTTCCTTGTGTCATTGTTAGTTCAACCTTCTCATTGACGCTGTCAAAGTTATAGGTGTTCTGGGACGTCTTTCTTTCTCCATCAGCATGGATGAAATCTATGTCTCCTTGGATTTCTGCAGGACATAAAATGGATGGCCTGATAACTGGGTGACCTTTGAATGTTTCTAACAGCAAGATAGTCTAGAGCTTGTGGTGGTGTAGTGTAATGCTTGCCTGTGTATGAAGTTGTGTGCTCAGACACATGCATGAGAATCTTTCTTAATCTGATTCGTAAATGTGTAAGACTGTAGTTCTATGGAAATTTTTTTGATATGCAATATATATTGTATATATATATATACAATTCCTGTTTCCATGCCATTAAGGCATATAGGGGAATACGGTGTTAGGCCATATTTCCCATGACCGTTGGCACATGAAAGTGTGATGTGGTCAGTATCATGCCTGGCCACTTTACTTTCTCAGATTTCTCTGGTACCCTTTTTTTTGGAGGCTGGGTGAACCCTGGGGCTATTTTGGTATGTACCAGAAAACAATCCCAGAGCTGGGACTGAACCCTGTACCATCAGATTAGTAAACCGAGTGCCTAAACACTCGGCCAACTAGACCATCATGTCTCTGTGTGGGTGTGTATATGTATGTATATGTGTATGTATATGCATGTGTTTATGTATGTATATATACATATATGTGAGTATATGTATGTATATGTGTATATATATGTGAGTATATGTCTGTATATATATACACATACGTGTTTATGTCTGTATATATACACATATATGTGTTTATGTATGTATATATACACATATATGTTTATGTCTGTATATATACACATATATATGTTTATGTCTGTATATATACACATAAGTGTGTATGTATGTATATATGTATACTCGTATATGCCCATAAAATAAATAGACCAGCAGTCCAGGCATTGACTTCACTTCACACACACACACACATCTGAAATAAGAAATCTCAACAAATACACACAGGAAAAGAAACAAACCCTCATTATGATGTTCCACATCAACGGTCTGTTTGATGTCCTTGCTGTCAATATTGGCCAGCTTAGACAGAAGCAGAGTACTCAAGTTCGGCTTCTTGCGCTGCGGGCCTGGGCTTTGCTGGACTACGTAAAAGAAAACAATACACCGATGTAAATTGATTTTATTCATGTAGAGTTCATGACAACTTTAAAGAGAATAAACAGTCTAATGCAGATGAAATAGAACTTGGGGATAGCTACACAATACAACACACACGGAGTGAAGGTGAGATCTATGCAGGAAACTCTACTCTAGAAAGCGAAACAACTATACAGTTCTCTAGATAGTTGTGTAGCTGTTTCGCTATGTACATGATTGAAGACTAGTTTGAACGGGTCTTTTCTGGAATTACTTCCCTTTCGAATTTCAAGATTGGCTGCAATGGATCTTAAAATTATTCCTGTGCATATGTGAACCCAGTGTGAATTCAGATATACACCTACTGTCGTACATCTTCTTTGATCATTTTCAGATCTCGACTTGTATACTTCTGAAGTATTTGCTGGTCGGCTGGAGTTGATGTACATCCCCATATAACTTCTCTTGAGCTGACATAGGTGTTGGCCACATATGTTTTCTCTGCGCTTCATATGTTGGGCACTCCTGCAAAATTTGTTCTCCTGTCATCCTGCCGGTGCAGCATGTGCACAACTCGGCCTGGCCGATCTTGAGCCTGTTACAGCAGCGAAAAAAATGACTCAAACTTACACAGAAAGGGGGATCAGGTTTTACCATAGTAATAAGACAGAGAGCTATAAGACATGTCTGTTAAGTTTGTAATATAGTGTCATTAAGTTCAGACTTTTAATTAAATGTATGTACACAGTTTATAATTCTTACAATGTTGTTTTGTTACTGTGGTAATATAACTTCTTATGCTGAAGATAACCCACATTATTAAATCTCTTTGATTCGATACTACATCTGAACTTTTTGTCTCCTTTAATATCTCATTGTAGTACTGTCGCATTACATCTAATGCTATAAAATGACTCACCTGTACTGGTAGATTCAATAAAAGAAGAACAATATACAAATGCTACATTCCCCCAAAAAGCATTTCTACGTCTTTTTAGGTTAAGCACCTGTGCTTTGCTTGCCACATTGTGAACAACGCTGGTCTATGCCACGTTTAACTATTAAAAAAAACCTGTTTTTGTGAACTTGTTATTTGTAAGGTCCGTTCTAGCCCATTGCCCACATTTGTATGCCTTCTTTTTGCCTCGCATATAATAGTGTGTGCATGGCTTCCACTCGGCTGCTTTGATTTCATCGAAAAGAAACTTACTAAAAGTCACCTTTATAAATTGAAGGGCAACATACAGACCTGGCGAGACTTTCTGAAATACGTAATTAAGTATTTGAATGTTGTACACCGAACTGTTGCATTCCAGACAATAAAGCTGTAAAAATTGTTACCCGACCCTAATGTTAGAGAAGCTTTCGGATAGCTGAGAATATCAGCCTGCAGGGCGAGGCACCATATACTCACGGATGTCAGTGTATCAAGGACTATTCAGCTAAAAATAATTTCATAGCAGCAGGGAAAAAGTGCAAATATCATTCATGTTTAAGCTGATATTGTGTGAATACTTTGCGACTGAGTCATATTCTTAATTTTAAAAAAAATAATTTTATTTCGTAGTCTCAGCTCGATAAATAGAGAGCACCAACTACGAACTATTCGCAAACCACATTTTAAAAATCATCATTCCTGCATTACACGTTCATCTTTCTAATGCATTTCATTATATTTTATACTTTGACATTAGCCAATACACGAAAGTTTAGTTCATTAAAAAAAAAAAAACTCCAGCGTGCTACGGGACGATGAGAACGGCTAGTACCAAGTATGTTACAGAAATGTTGCACGGTTGCTGTTTTACAGTTTGTTACTGTTTCATACTTCTGCACCCTCTTTTCATTGCTCCATCCGGCTTTGGGTTGTGAACATTACTCGCTACGTCTGTTGCCGTGTCATGTTTGTGGTGAAAGAAGACAAATAACACGAATTAAACTCCAAAGTTATCGACACACGCTCACACAACTAAATGACAAATAGCAAGCAACGAAGCTTGCTCAAAGTAAAGTGATAAATCACAACATACACGGGAACATACGAAACAGTTCAGACGCGAGAACAAGCAAAGCTGCAAGAGACTGCCCGTGACTTGAAACCACTCGATTCCAGTAGCAGCTGCAACCATAGAGGCAATACAGTATAATTTTTTGCTTTGTTGTTGCCGTTGTTTTTTTTTTTTATTATTCATATCACCTGAGGTGAAATATTCAAAACATCTTCTTCATGTTGCTTCTCAGAAGCCAATTAACGCTCTGCCAAATGACGAGATCTCAACCATCAGTTGTTCAATGCTTGCAAAGAGTGCACTCTTTCGCTTTATGAGAATATAATTCAATGGCTCTAGCCGGTGGAGCGGAAAGTTTCTTTGGCAACCCGAGTAGTGAAAAAATGGCAGTTTGGACAGAAGTTAAAAATAGAAGGTGCAAGAAGTTTAATATGCCCCACTGACACCTGTTGCGTTGACACTTAACGTGAATATAAATAGCGCTACTAGTCTGGGTTCGCAAAAAAAAAAAAAACAAATCTGAAGTTACATCTCATGGCCACTTTTCACTTTAAAGTGCCCTACAAAAGACAGCCTAGCATTTATTTTATAGAACAGAATCTAATAAAGTAGATTTTAAATGATTTTACTTCAGGATTTTAATTCCTGCAGAGTATTTTTCATCCTCGAGAAATTTATATTTTGTGTACAAGAAGGTGGATTTTATTGATTGTACTTTAGAGTGAGTGAGAGAGAGAGAGAGAGTGAGAGAGAGAGAGAGAGAGGTTGGGAGGGGGAGAGGGGGAGAGGGAGGTTGGGTCAAGGAAGGAGGAAGAGGGATTTCTGCAGCTGTCCTGTTCTCTCCAACCATGGCACAACCATGGTACAACCATGGCACAACCACGGCACAACCATGACACAACCATGGTACACCCACGGCACAACCATGGTACAACCATGGCACAACTATGGCATAACACGGCACAACCATGGTACAACCACGGCACAACCACGGCACAACCATGACACAACCATGGTACAACCATGACACAACCACGGCACAACCATGGTACAACCATGGCACAACCACGGCACAACCATGGCACAACCACGGCACAACCATGACACAACCATGGTACAACCATGGCACAACTATGGCACAGCACAACCATGGTACACCCACGGCACAACCATGGTACAACCATGGCACAACCACGGCACAACCATGGCACAACCATGGCACAACCATGGCACAACCATGGCACAACCATGTACACCCATGGTACAACCATGGCACAACACGGCACAACCATGGTAAAACCATGGCACAACCATACTACAACCATGGTACAACCATGGCACAACCACATGTCTTTTGTTTATTGTTTTCCCCATTTCTAAACTTCTTTCCCTTTCTTGGGGAGGGGGGGGGGGAGAAAAAAAAAGGGGGGGGGGAAATCCAGCGACCAGAACCAAAGAGAAGGGCAAACGAATGTTAAAGACAGGCAACTTCTTAAGATCAAGAAGAAGAGGGTTGCAGACACGCTGGAAAACGAACTGAAAAAGAAAAGTTCGACTTAAAAAAAAAAAAATAACAAACTAGTCAAGTAACTTTCAACTTTTCTGTTACCATCTAGACCAAGCATGCGACCAAGAGGACATTTAACATTACTAAGATAAACTGACTGTAAAGGTCTTTTGACGAACAATGGATCAAGAAAGTGCACATTACTGAAGGGCAGGTTGAATAAACGGGGGATAAATACAACGCTAGTGGAACGAAGACTGATTAGTCCGTGGACCTTCGTGGCAGAGAATTTATGATAACATTTCTTTACATGTGCTCTATACTCGGCTGATTCAAAACCAGTTCTTGCACAAGTTCTGCATATGTTTAATTTTGTAGCCATAAATACATAGAAAGATAAATACTAGAGCTGTTGTTGATAAAAAAAAAAGTAAGACAGGTATGGAATATTTCCAAATGGAAAAAAAAAAGTATTGGAATGTTTTTAGAACAGTTTTTTTTAGAGAACATTTTAGAACTGGTATAAGTCAAGCGATATGGGATGGTTGGCTGAATAAAAGCGACATAAGCTTAGATATCGAATGCTAATCTGTTGGGTTGCTTCGAGTATTTAGAGAGCATTTTAGATGTAGCAGAATAAATATGGGACGACTCAAAGAGACATTGAGACGCGCAGAGACAACTTAGGAGATAAGAAGGAATGGACATAAGTGGAAAACTCTTGCTACAAGCACAACTCTGTGTGTCTTGGGCACTGAAGGACGGGGTGGGGTGGGGGGAGGAATGGGGGGGGGGGAGAAAGAGAAAGAAAGAGAGATACAGAGATAGAGAAGACATAGAGAGACACGGAGAGAGAGAGAGAGAAGACATGGAGAGACACGGAGAGAGAGAGAGAGAGAGAATGGTTTCTGCACCTCGGAGACGACATCTATCATAACATCATCCTTTCTTTACATGAATCCATAGTTCTTCCTCTTACATTTCCCCAGATAAGAGAAGAACAAACGGAACAACGTTCGCATCTCATCGGCTTTCCTTAGGCACTCTTCATTTGTTGTTTCGGCTGTCCATGATATTCTCGGCATTCTTAGTAGGAACCACATTTCAGTTGCCTCTAATGCTCTCGTTGTTTTTTGTTGTTAGTGTTGTTGTTTTGTTTGTTTTTGTTAGTGATCATGATTCATGCATAAAAGAATGGAACAAAAAAAAAGCAAGAACAATTATGTCATATTTTCACAAGACTTTTTCTTGTGACATTAGAAAAAAAGCCCCAGAAAATGGCACGACTTTCGCAAGCTTCCAGTTAGGGGTAAAATGGAAATAAATTTTACTAAGAAGTAACTATATTTTTGCTTCTAGATTCTGTGGTTGTTGTTGCAATTCTTTTCTCTGCACTTTTCCATCTTTTATAAACTAATGAGGTGCAAGAACTTTACAGAAACAGGCACTGTGGAAACATGTAAAAAAAAAAGTGAAAAATAAAATGTCAGAAAGTAGTTATATTTAAACTTACTTCGTCTTTCTGTGTTGTATTCATGCGCTATTCTATCCACAGTTTCGAAGGTAATGTCCTGGTACACATGTTTCGACATCTCTTGCTCCTCCTCTCTCTGCAAACTGGCCCTGAGATCTGGATCACTGGAATACATCGGGTTATCCTTACCCAAATGGAAGCTAGTGTCAAACAGGTTGGCATTGTCGTCGATGTCATCTTCGCTGTACTGGGAGCCATCAAAACGGTTTTTTATCAGGATCTTACCGCGGAGGACTCTCA
The DNA here is from genome assembly GCA_009760885.1 of Achatina immaculata. NCBI lineage: Eukaryota > Metazoa > Mollusca > Gastropoda > Stylommatophora > Achatinidae > Lissachatina > Lissachatina immaculata. The sequence goes on along the minus strand of CM019703.1, from coordinate 17,759,524 downwards.
GATCGTTGCTGAGATCTTCGATGGAGCGGAAGTGTTCCGGACGCTTTGGTTCTGCTCTAACTTGATAGATCTTCTCAGGGCGGTCAAACCTGTGTCGAAATTCATGTTCGCCGTCAGAGCTGGCTACTTCCGTACCCTGACCAGAGTCGAGCGAGACGAACTCTGTCGATCGTGATCTCCGGGACATCTTACGGGCATTAGAAGGCGGAGAAGCGTCGTTTAAGACGTACATTGTCTTTTCAGTTCTGTAGTTCTGGTACCCTGATGTTTCTTCATCCAGTCTTTGGGTCTGATTGTGACTGTCTCCAGGTCGGTTAAAAACTGTGTACTGGTCGCTGCGCTGGATCTTCTGTGGGTTTTTCTCGTTGATGTCTATTGTAGTTTTGAACCATCCAGGAGGAACGAAAGTGCTTCCGTGGTTCCCTGCTGGATCACTGATTGTACTGTTGATAACATACATTCTGCTGCCATCTTTCTGTTTCAGGGTCTTGACCGCCCTGGGGGATAGATCATACACAACATCCGAGTCAGCGTCGTCACTGTTTGAACGCGTTCTGTATGAATCACCGCTCTTCGACCTGGCCGTTCTCCACATTTTCGGGTCGCCTGAGCTGTTGTTTCTCTCGTTCTGTGTTTGTGTCGTCTCTTGTAGTAGGTCTTCTGTAGATTTCACTCGTCTGATCACATATCGAGAGTCTGCCGCGTCTTCTGGATCATTCTCTTTGGTGGTATAGTTATCACTTTCCAACTGTATCACTGTTTTGTGCGTTTTATTGGAATGATCACTCCTGAGTTGTGATGGATGGACTGAGTCAGGTCTGGTGATAGTGGCCTCTTCATAAGATTTCCCAATCTTACTCTCAGATCTGGGACTGGAGTACCTCTCTTCACCGAGTTTATCAAGTGAGCTATCTGAGGTTCCGATGATTCTGTACCTCTTTTTCTGTCCCTGGAATCCGGAATCAGGATCGCTGTCGTTATGTTCTTTGAGATCGTCTGCAGAACTTGTGCGTTTGATTACATATCTAGAATCTCCACCATCACCAAACTCATTATCTTCTTTGCCGTTGCTACTGCCGGAATTCAGCTGGATGACAGTCCTATGACTATGACCAGGAGGAGCATCACTATTAGGTCGTGATAGAAGATGTGGTTCAGTTTTAGTACTGATCGCCTCCTCATAAGTCCTCTCGTTCTTTCTTGCAAGTTTTGGGCTTGAGTGTGCCCTCACCCTCTTATTGTCGATAGAGCCGTCCAAAGAGCTGTCTGAGACTCCAGTGATCCTGTACTTCTTTTTCTGCCTTTGAGATCCAGAGTCGAGTTCGCTATGGTTAAATTCGGGAGAACTATCGTGTGTATCATCAAAGGAATTCACATGAGCCACTTCATGAACTCTTCTGTCATCTTGATCTCGCTTTATCTGGAAAGAACTCTGATTCTGAGGGGAAGAGACCTTATAAAGATTGTTTGGGCTTGGTGTTCTTGACCTCGGCTGGTCACTGTTAACATAAATTTTAGCAACAGACCTCTCTTGTTTAATGACCCTGGCTTCATCTGGACGATAATCTCCTGTATCGTATTCCTCTTTTCTCAAAGACAGCTGGGCGTTTCTGAAAAACCTCTCCGGGCTGTGATGTTGCTTGCGAACAGTTTTAGACGCGTTCTTAGTATACTTAGGACTTCTAGATCGCCCTCTCTCGTTTTCTGTGTAATCTAGGATATCTGGAACACTGGTTGATAAGTGGCGAACCCTGTATAAGTTACTACCGTCATTCTCACTCGCTAAGCTGAATGATCTGTCTATGGCATCTTGTCTGTAAAAACTACTGTCTATAGGCTGGGCTGAAGCCAGACTTACATCAGGATCAGGAGACATGGATCTGGTGGAGATTGACCTAGGAGACTTGTACACTTTGTACACAGGCCCATCAACCACGGAACTAACTGTGAAGCTGTCGTTAATACCAACAGCTTCGTGGGCGTCTCTGTCGGTGAGAGATGGCTGATGCAGAAAGTCTTTTCTTTTCTGTGCACGATACGAATCTATCACATCTTCTTTAGAATGCACAGAGCCGAAGCTGCTGCTGTTGTTGTTGGCAATCTCACGTTTCGGTGCCTTGTTGGCGGAAGTTTCTCCTGTAACGTTCCGCACAGTATAACGCCTTTGACTTCTTTCGTCGTCGGAAGATGAGCTGAATGTATCATCAGCAGGTGAGTCTCTAGTAGGTGAAAACTCAATATTCACACCGACATTTTGACCAACAACAGCCCGAGAGGATGTTCTAATAGTTAGAGGCGAAGTCTGGATTGGCTCTACAACTGGAACATGTTGGTTTTGATTGGCTCTTGTAGGGAGGGGCTGAAATGATGTAGCCGATGACCAATCGTTGCTGTAGCCTGTGTCTGAAATGTGTGGTGTTTCACGAAGAGGACGGACCTCGCTATTCTTTGCACCAAAACCACTGTTCAAGAGTTCAAATCCTGGCTCATTCAAAGAATATAAGCCACTTTGTTTATGATTTGTTTCTCCGCGGTCCAATACAGGCATAGTGTGATTTGTATGCAAGCTGCCGCTGTGGCTTACAGATTCATAAGCACGAAAATCTGTGTCGTCTATGCCGTGACTGCTCTGTTTTCCAGTCGCTAAATTGTCGTAGTGTGCAGGGGAAATGTCGAGACCAGAGTTCTTGAGTATATAAAGCCCCGTCTTGTTGTTCTTATAGCTAGAGTCACTGTCACTATTCTTATCTGAATGGTAGTGGTTCATCGAGGTTGTGTTTTGGTTGAGTGAATCCACACTATGAGACAAACTATTTGGCACATGTTGTCTGATAGGCTCCGCTCGATCTAAATATTCTTGAGTATTCTCTCTTGCTGTATTCTCTGCTGAATGACCGATTTTCTTGTTCATGTAAAAATCAATACTTGAGTCAGCAGAATCATGCGATGTTTGTCTATAGTATCTCTCAGAACTTTCATTACCTCCTAGTTCCACTGGTGTGAAATGGGAGTTCATATTCATCCTGCTTAGATTTTCGTCCACTGATGGCTCGGTATAGAAATCTTGACCTCTGTCGTGACTGTGTCTAGGCGAATGAGGTTGAGCAAATGTGTCTGATGAGTTAGAGGATTCATCGTCTGAATTCAGATTTTTCTGTTTGGCGACAGCTGACATTTCTTTGACAACAGATGCAAAGTTTTCCCTGGACTTGTCTTCTGATTTTGATGATTTTCTCATACTCATCTCGGAATGTGCACTGGGAGCATGGTCGTGGAAATCTATCTTTTTGGAAGAGACATCGCTTTCACTTTCAGAAGAGCTGGAATCGTCTTGTTTGTTTCCTAATGCATCTTTAGGATAACTGATTGAGGTTTTCGATGACTTACTTCTCACACTGTTGTGTGCTGAGTTGTCGCGGCTGGCCTGCCTAGATATGTTTCCAACGATCATGAACGTGCTTATGTCAGGTGTGTTAGACCTGGATCTCAAAAACGCCCCGATAAGGTCAGCTTCTTTGTTAGAATCAGATGAAGATTTCCTACTGTGGCTGGGTGCTTCTTCGGACTTGGAGGTGCTGGAATGTAGGATTAAGTCCTTTGTTGGCTCAGTTACTGGAGATTCTATTGTGTTTCCCTTTTCATAATAATGGCCATTTTCTTGGATTGTGAGTCTTTCTTTTCCAGAATGAAACATGTTACTCTCTTCAAGTTGGAGACTAGATTTCCTGGACGACCCGCTTTTTAGGCTACTTTGGTCTGAGCTTTCGCTGCTAGACTTCTTGGTAGAGTTTTCTTCCATGAGAGCTAAATGCTGACTATCCGCTAGTGAAACTGGCCTGGTATCTTTTTGCGTGAACAGATTATGGTCAATTCCAAAGCTAGATCCCAAAGATGACACCGCACCTGTGGAATCTGTACTCATCTGTCTGAGAATGGTTTTTTCTGTATAATCCGAAGGCTCTGTATTCTCCAAAAAGTTGGGCCTGTAATTGACTGATCCAGCGTCTTCAGCAGCTCCTATCTCATCACCGCTGCTTCTGTGCGGTAGGACATTCTCGCCAGGTCTGTTATAGGATAGGTTGAAGTCAACATCTTTTTCAGTCTTGCCTACGAAAGGCGATTCGCCCCAGTGTGTGAAATTATGTCGCCCTGGCTGTTGAAAGATGTTCTTTTTCTGGGCAAATCCTGGGACTGGGTGAACATTTCCCTCTTCGTTTTCTTTGTCTGGAAAAACATCCCGAAGTTCGACATATGTCGTGGAGTTTTCAGGAGAACTGCTCCTTGAGGTGCTCGATGAGGAAAGCTGGGCGTCTGTTAACTTCCCTGTTTGTATAAAACCTGAAACGTGCCGTTGTCTGTCTGTCGTTTTCATGAGTCCTTCGCTAGAAGTTTGCCCAAAGCTTTCACCAATAGACCTATCTGAATTTCCCTCTCGTTCATTGTCTCTTTTAACCCACGCAGCTGTCCCTGTTTTCCCGCTGGGTGGCAGTTTCGTGTCCGCAGGTTTCTGGCCGTTGTCCAGCGCAGAACGGAACTGAGCATTCAGATGGTCAATAAACTCTCTGCTTACTTGTCTACTTATTTCTCCATTCTCCATGTTCCTTCGCCCACTAGATATGACTTCAGGAGACGAGGGATCTGCACCGAATTTGAAACTCCTCCGTTTAACCTTTATATTTGTTGTTTGCTCCTTTTGATTTTCCTGTTGGCTTTTTTCAAAGACGTTTCTCAGGGCTTGAAATTTGTCCTTCGAAAATAAATGGCTTTCATCTTCTTTCTGCTCGCCTCGTTCATCCTCTTCAGACTGAGCTACAGGAAGAGATTTTGCCACACGGGACGGTTGCTTCAGTGGTACAAAATTTGCACTGCTCTCTTGGGAAACTCCATGGTCTCTCAGAATGAAATTGTTGTCTGTGATATTAATTCGATGATCTTCTTCTCCTTCCTCTTCTTCTTCTTTGTGAACCTGATCAAGATTATCGCTGTCAGAGGATGAGCTATCCGTAGAGTCTGTTCTGGATTTTTTGCTTTTCTCTGACTTTGAAGTCTCAGAAGAGAAAGAATCTCTTCGTTCAGGTCCGCCTTTCTCACCTTTGGCGATGTTGTCAGTTAATCCAGAGAACTCGCTCTGAGAATAAGTTTCTTTGATTTGGCCATGATAATTCATTGGTTCAGATTCCTCAGCTGCTACAAACTGCGATTCACTGGCTTGCAAACTGCCAAAAGGTGAATCAGCGCGTGTAGTGCTGAAATGCTGACTCCTGGACGAAGTTTCATTTGTCTCATTTCTGTTTCGGCTCTTTATGCTGCTACTGATGCTGCTAACACTGCTCCGGGAACTTCTTGTGCCTTCAGAGTTTATATCTAGAACCTTATCAAATTCGCGAATTTCATCTACATCTGCTTGTATCTGATAGTCAGGCTCTGACCTGCGTCGATGTTCCAGGAGCGCTGAATCTTCGGTGACCAGAACTGAAGAGTCTTGTTTGGAGGCGATGTGCTTTTCTGCTTCGGCAGAGTTTTCAGACCCGTTGAAGAATGCACTGTTGAAAGTAGTCTCCTTCGTCGTGTCACGGTGACCACGCTTATTGCTGAAGCTGATGCTACTCACGCTGCTCCGAGAACTTCTTGAGTCTTCAGAGTCGACGTGGAGAGCTTTTTCGTATTCACCACTTAGTACTGGGGACAAAAATTCATGTTGTTTTCGTATCTGTTCGTTAAGATCTCCAGATTCTGCCTCAGAGTGTGACAAAAACTCGTGGTGTTTTCGTATCTGTTCGTTGAGATCTCCAGATTCTGCCTCAGAGTGTGACAAAAACTCGTGGTGTTTTCGTATCTGTTCATTGAGATCTCCAGATTCTGCCTCAGAGTGTGACAAAAACTCGTGGTGTTTTCGTATCTGTTCATTGAGATCTCCAGGTTCTATCTCAGGGTGTTCAATCATTGTATCTTCACTTGATGTAGATCCTGTCTCCTTACTGGCTTCAAAGTAAAAGTCCCTGTCTGTGGTTTTCACAAGGATCTGTTTATCAATTTGTTCTTCATGGTTGTGTTCTGTAGTCTCATCATTCAGGTAGATATCTCGATGTTCTGTTTCAGTGTTTTGATGCGGGTGCTTGCTGGCCTCTTCAGATGACTGAGAGGAGCTGTCCTGAGAAGAAGTATCACTGTCAGTCGTTTCCTTGGCTTGGGCATTCAGTTCTAAGCCGGAATGAATATACTCTTTTTCTATTTCTCCTGCGTGCACTTCATCTCTAAAGTTATAGAGACTATCATAGTCATGATTTTCTCTTGACTCTGTCTCCGTTCTGAAGTTGAGTACTTCTCTCTCAGTTATTTCTGTCTTCGCTTCATCAAATGAATGGTGAATGATATCATCCACGTAAGCAGCAATGGATTCATTGTATGCACTGCGGTCATGGGGCTCGTCTTTTTTCTCAGATGAGAAATGATCTTTCGATCGGTGTAGACTGACATTCACATAAGCATTTGAGGATACATCGTCGTCATTGATCACATGTTCTTTTTTATCCATGCTTTCTGTGTTTAGTTCGTCGTAAGAGTGGTGTAGGTCGCTATACAAAGATTCAGATCTGGATTTACCATCTATTATTAAATGGCTGATTCCCTCTTTTCTCTCCCCTGTTTCTGTGATTCGATCCTCGATAATAATAGAACTGTAGTGAGGCGTGGGACTCACATGCATAGCTGGAGTTTCTATTTCTTCTTTCACCTCAAAATGGTCTTGTATTCTTCCATCCTCTGAGCTCGATTCAGTCCCCTGCTTGTAGAAACTGTCTCCAAAGATAGCGTCAACCATATCTTCTTGCGGGAAATCATTGCTAACGCCCAGGTTAACGTTCTTTTTATCTTTCTGGACTTCTTCCATCAAACCAACAGGCGAGTGATGAAAGGTGTCACTTTCAAAATCATCTCTAGATATACTGTCTCCACTTAAGGTAAGGCCAGTGTCTTCTTTTTCATCAGCTACTGGGTGTTCGTTAACCCAGTGCTGAACCCTATTCAGTGTCGCGTCGCTAATGTAATACTCGGTGCCAACATTCGGAAGAGGGAAACTCACTGTCCCTTCGTCTTTTTCTACATTCAGTTCATGAACAGAGGATCGGAGATTGTCTGCTAAACTGCTATCCAATCCTTTAGACTCCACCTCAAAGCCAGCGCTGGGAACATGGTGCACTGTTTCCTTTGTTCCTGTGTTAAGTTCGCCAGCCACGTCAGCTAAAACCACTCCTCTTCCATTTACTTCGTCAAAACTATGTTTTTCGGAATCCACATGCACTTGGACTTGTTTCATTTCTAGACTTCCAACTCTTGATTCATTCGGTGACTCTTTGTTCCGATACTTGTCACTGCGCCTTGACGACCTCCTAAGAAAATTAGATGTGAGATTCGTTTCTATGTTGATATTGTCTAGAATAGACAAGAAATCTTTCGATTGGTCGGAGGGCGGGGCTTGTAGGTCGTGTCTCTCAACAATTCCATCATCGTTCAGGCTTGTTGCTGTAATGCTGTCTTCTCCGGCGAAGGCGGTTTCAGTGAGGATAGTAACGTCTGGAGTGATCGACCCTGTGGTAACTTTCCTCAGAACAACATCGTAGTCGTTATCATCATTTGCTCTTGTTTCGTCATATTTGTGGTTTTCATCAAACATGATGTCCTGTTTCGGTGAGCTAGCTCGACTGCTACTTCTGCTGCTACTCTTACTGCTGGTCGTCTTTATCCTTTCATCTAAAGTGAAGTTATCTACAGTTATCTTCGTCTGGTCTAGTCCGATGTTCCTTTCTGGTGAACTAGCTCGACTGCTGCTTCTGCTGCTACTCTTACTGCTGGTCGCCTTTATTCTTTCATCTAAGGTGAAGTTATCTACAATTATCTTCGTATGGTCTAGTCCGATGATCCTTTCTGGTGAACTAGCTCGACTGCTACTTCTGCTGGTAGCCTTACTGCTGCCTGAAGGGGCAGTTACATTTGTGACTTCCTGTTCGATCGAAATGGTTTGGCTGACTTCCTTTTCATTAAATTCGTTTTCTCGTTTCGATGAACTAGCTCGACTGCTGCTTCTGCTGCTACTCTTACTGCTTACTGGAGAACGTGTCACATTTATGATTTCGTCTCTGGTGAACATGTTAAGCTCGTCACTGTTTTCGTCTAGTTTAATCTCTCGTTTCGATGAACTAGCTCGACTGCTGCTTCTCCTGCTACTCTTACTGCTTACTGGAGAACGTGTCACATTTATGATTTTGTCTCTGGTGAACGTGTTAAGATCGTCACTGTTTTCGTCTAGTTTAATCTCTCGTTTTGATGAACTAGCTCGACTGCTGCTTCTGCTGCTACTCTTGCTGCTTACTGGAGAACGTGTCACATTTATGATGTCGTCTCTGGTGAACATGTTAAGATCGTCACTGTTTTCGTCTAGTTTAATCTCTCGTTTTGGAGAACTAGCTCGACTGCTGCTTCTGCTGCTGGCAGTTCTGACTGAAGAGTCTTTAGTCACATCTTCGAAGTTCTTGTGAACATCGGCCACAACAATGCCATGTCCTCTGAACGAGCTTGAAGGACTGCTGTCCCTGCTGTCACGCTCTCTGTCTTCGTATGAGATGAGGCCTGGCTGAGCAGAGAAACTTGTTTCGTAACTCAAATCTGCTTTTTCTTGCAGATCTCCCAAGACATGCGTACTTTTGCCTGCTGTATCCAAGACAGGCGATTGGTCGTGATCTGTTCTATAGAACTTTCCGTGTTTTTCTTCCTGTTGGTGTTTCTGGTCTGCAGAGTATTCATTTTCCTCATCACTGCTGCTTTTACTGTCACTGCTACTGGATTTTTCTTCGTCAAATGTCATGAACGACTCTACATCGTTTCTGGTCATGTGGTAGGAATCAACATTCATCCTCTCATTAATCACAGCAGCAGCATCAACTGGTGTCGAGTCCTTGATGGCCCGGGTGGTAACGTTGTTGTTGGCAGAACTGCTCAAATGTTCGAGTCCATGCTCTGCCAGGTCACTGTCGCCTTCTAGCGCACCTGTTTCAGTTCGGAAATGTGAATGAAATAAATGATGGCTCACTGACCCGTCAGTCTCATCACTGGTTACTGGGGTGTCAATCATTGCGCTGTTACCCCCGATGCTTCTGGGGGCAGCTGCGGTCAGGTCTGTCAAATGCTGTCGTGCGGCGTTAACATATATTGAGTCACCATCACTCTGTAGGCTGGTAGCCGAAAGTCGACCTTCCTTACTGGTTACATCTGACTGCCAGTTTAAATCTTTCGACACATTGAAAGAACTGTCATTCTTTATCTGTTTGCTTAATATGCTGTAGACTTCCTGGTCTTCTACATTATGTACCTCCGCATTTGCTAAAAAAATGTGCCCGTGTGTTCCGTGATGGCCGTCTACTCCGCCAATGTTTGCAGCGTGGCTGAGAATAGATTCCGGTACCTGTTCATGAAAAGAAGCTAGACGTATATCCGAATTGTGCCGATACTGGTCTTCAATATTACCGTAACCTTTGCTTCGAACTTCAGTGTCAATTGTGTTTGAATAGTGTGTGTCAGGCGTACTGACAGTTATTGGGCTTTGTGCAGACGATGCCTGTACATATTCTCTGTGCCCGTAATCTCTAATTACCGAAGTCTGTCCGTAGATAGATTCTTCTATTTCATTTTTCGTACTGCTGGAAGAAGTTGCCAAAGTAAGCGTGGGTACGCCGTAATAATTTACTTCCTCGCTTGAGCCCTCTTTTCGATTGGGAGAGTTTGCCCTGCTGCTGTTTTTGCTGCTGTTTTTGCTGCTATTCTTGCTACTGTTCTTACTGCTGTTCTTGCTGCTGTTCTTGCTACTGTTCTTGCTGCTGTTCTTGCTACTGTTCTTGCTGCTGTTCTTGCTGCTTTTTACTGAAACCTTCGTTGTTAGGGCGTCGTCAGTCAGCTCGTGGTAGCCAGTCCTTACTTCATCGATCTTTGTGCTCTCTTCCGTGCTGCCAGTTAAGCCAGGGAACATAGTCTCCGAATAAGAAGAGCTACCACTTGCTTTCCTGTCCCTTGCCAGCGACCCTGTTCTACTAGTGCTTCTGCTGGTGCTAGTGATGACACCCTCTGCTGTGGGTGTCAGTGCGTTCTCCAAGTCTAACTGGTAAGAATGTGTGTTCAAGTCATATGGGCCGCTCTTACGTTTCGTTGAACCAGCCAGACTGCTGCTAGCACTGCTGGATGTGGTTGATGTATAACTTTGTCTGGCAAAACGTGGATCCTCTAAGATGGCTTTGTAAGAATCCATATTCTCCTCATTTGATTTGTTATCCTTTGTTGGAGAGTTTGTACGACTACTTTCCTTGCTGCTTTTGGAGCTTGCTACTGGTGAAATAGTTTTAATCAAGACTTCACTGCCTGGAACATCATTACTATCTTCTGAATCAGTCTTACTCAGAGAACTTATCCATTTGCTGACGCTGTCCTTCGTGCCAGTAGATGGGAGAGCACTGTCTAAACTTGTGGTTGGATAGTCCACAGTGTATCCCGCCGCCGTGTCTTCCATGAGTGAGCCGGCACTGCTGTTTCTAGTGTTTGGCGGACTGATGTGGACTTCAGCTGTGGAGTAAAGAGCTTCTGCAGTTTTCACTTCAAAATCAGTTTTGTATCTGGCGGAGCTGCTTCGGCTGCTGTTGCTGCTACTACTGCTTTTTCTGCTTGGTAAAGCAAAATCAGTCTTCAAGTCCTCGCTTTCGGTGTCACGTGATTCGGTGTATCTCTCCAGATAGGCCAGGTGTTTACTATTGTGAGGACTAGGCGGACTAATACTGGCCGAGAAAGTAGAATCAGTGGCCCCACCTCCTGCTGTGTTTTGAGAATAACTCTTCTCCTCATCTGACCTGTTGCTCCTGGTAGGGGAGGACTCCCGACTGCCACCCAGGCTCCTAGGTGGCGTTGCAGCAGAAGAAGTTGAAGAACTGCTGGGGGCAGAGCCGTGAGAATCTTCTCTCGTGTCCTCTGCTTTAACCTGCATATTGACAGAGCTTGATCGACTGCTGCTTCTGCTGTTTCTACCCGTGAGCTCCGAAGATAGAGCGGTCTCTAAAGCCTGTAGGGAAATAGCTGAATTTTTCTTCTCCAGTTCGCGAATGTTCGTGGGCGAGCCCGATCTGCTGCTGTTCATACTGTTGGTTGGGGTTATAATTACATCAGTAACCCCCTCTGTGACTGGCCCAGCTTTGACCTCATTTTGATTGCTACTTCGTTCTAGTGAGCTGCTTCTGCTGCTATAAACTGCAGGTGCTGTAACATTAACTGGGTCATCCAGGAATGTTTTTTCTAGACTGCCTCTCTCTTCGTCTAATTTGATGTTCTGTTTGAATGAACTAGCCCTGCTGCTACTTCTGCTACTACTCTTACTGCTGGTTGAAGGAACTGCTACATTTATGGTTGTCTCTCCCGACAAAATGTCTAAATCAGTTTTCTTTTCTTCATCTTTGATGTCCATTCTTGGTGAACTAGCACGGCTGCTACTGCTACTAATGCTGCTTTTGCTGCTGATACTAGGGGCCGTTACATTTATGGGTTTCCCTGCTGTCGAAATGCCATGAATTACTTCTTTTTCGGAGAATTTACTTTCCCTTCCCGGCGAGCTAGATCGGCTGCTGCTTCTGCTACTGCTCTTACTGCTGGTTGACTTTATCGTTTCATCTAAAGCAAAGTTGTTCACAACGTCTTCCTCCTCGTTTAATTCGGTGTCCTTTCTCGGTGAGCTAGAGCGGCTGCTGCTTCTGCTGCTGCTCTTACTGTTGATGGAGGGGGCTGTTACAGTCCTTACTTCCTCTCCAGTGGAGATTTCTACACCAGTTTTCTTTTTATGTAATGTCCTGTCTTGTTTAGGTGAGTCAGCCGGGCTGCTGCTTCTGCTGCTACTCTTACTGGTGGTTGCATTTATCGTTTCCTCTAAGTTGTAGATATCTGCAAGTGCTGTTTCCTCGTATACTGTGCTGTCTCGTTTCGGTGAGCTAGTTCGGCTGCTGGTTTTGCTACTTGAGGGAGTCGTGACTGAAAAGCCAGTGGCCACATCTTCAAAGTTCGTTTCACGCGAATCAGTGGCATCATTACTGTGTCTACTCATGGAGCTTGAACGACTGCTCTTCTTGCTGTCAGACGATATCATGGCAGTAACAGGCACACCGGACTCAAAGTCTCCCAGCAACGCTTGACTAAGAGAGTTAGATCGCTCTTTCATTGATCCAGCCCTACTGCTTTGTCTGCTGCTTGATGCGCTTGAAGATGTGGATGATCCCCTTGAGGGTAAAACAATAGATGACTCCAGCACTTCTTCAAAGTTGCTGCTTTTTGTAGGTGAGCTTGTTCTACTGCTGGGTTCGCTACTGGTGGGCACGAAAGCTGTGAATACCGCAGGCTCATCAAGTGGAGCTATGTTGACTGTTGAATGTAGGGCCTCTTCTGGGATCATTTTGTCATATTCAACATCCGGCATTTTATTCCCTTTAAATGAGCCCGCCCTACTGGTACTTCTGCTGCTTCTTGGAGTTGAGGGTGCAGAGGTTGAAGGGGTATTTAACTTAAAGTGTTGAGTATCATCAGCAGGGATTTGTGATTCCCTCGTGGGAGAGTTTGAACGACTGCTGCTTCTACTGCTGCTGGTTGTTCCTGCATGTGCTAGAGCACTATGTGAAGAGACTGCAAAGAGCTCCATTTCTTTGGGCTCACTATATTTCTCTGATATGCCTGACCGTTTCCAGCTGTCATAGCTTGTGCCATACTCATTGGCGGAGCCGATGTCTAAAACATCGCCATTAACAGATATGTCCTTGACCATATTTTTAGGATCTGTTGTAACCTCATCTGAGTCGCTGGTTCTTTTCGGTGATCCAGCTCGGCTGCTGTTCTTGCTGCTACTGGGGCTTGAGGATGAGGAAGTAGAACCACTCTGTGGAGCTTTGTTGCTTTCCACGGGTGCTGATTCATTCTTCCTCTCTAATGAACCAGACCGACTGCTGCTTCTGCTGCTAGGGGAGGTCACTGTCAAAGCAGAAACGAGAGCGGTGTTGAAGGAATCCGTTGTCTGAGCTTCTGATTTATTGTCCACTGAGTTTGATCGACTGCTCTTCCTGCTACTTCTTGGAGTAGTGGTTAATGAATCTGGCGTGTTCTTCACAGCCACACTGTCTGCTAAGTTTTTATAGGTGTTATGTTCCAGGGAACTCCTTCTGCTACTATCCCTACTGCTGGCCGGCGTGATCGCAGGTGCCCTGTCCGCAGAAGTAGCTTCTGTCTCCAAGTCGACTTTGAAAGAATCAGCTACTTCCTCTTTCTTCGATGAAGTGCTCAGGCTGGGTGAACTTGCTCGGCTGCTGCTGCTGCTGGAGGAGGAGGAGGAGGAGGAGGAGGAGGAAGAAGGGGAAGATGCTACAGCACGAATGTGATCTTTCAGAACGATGTTTTCATGACTATCAGCACTGCCATCTTCTAACCCATTTTCCTGCTCTAAGGACTCTACAAGATGTTCATTCGTTCCGCTCGTGGTGATATCTGCAGATACTCTGCTGTCCGAGAGTCTCAGAAGGTCAGCTTTTACTTGATCTGGTTCTGCCACAGTCACAGGCTTGTTTTCGTTTCTTTTCGTGACGACATGCTTGAAAATTTCCCTACTTGCTGACAAGAAGTCGAATCCAGGCGTCTTTCTGGGACTCAGCAGAGCAGAAGGAACATAAGTGCTGGAAGCGACTGGGTAAAGCCTGGGCGATTGGTTCACCGCTCTGTAAGACGGACTTTCCTGTTTTGGAAATACACTTATTTCCTCGGAAGATGTTGAACTCTGGGGTCTGTTAAATAATTCATTTGGGCTTAAAATACTCGTTCTTTTACGACCTGTCACCAGCGGAGATTTCTGTTCATCACTCCGGTCACGACTTCCTCCAAGCTTATCTGCAGTTTCCCGAACGTCGAAGTCGAATTCCTCTCTGCTTACTGGAGAGAGTACGTGATCATCGGCCAAGTTAGTAAAAAGAGTGGTCAATTCGTCCACTGTGCCAGGCTTTATGTGTTGCCTGATAGTTTTCATGTCTGGTTCAAGTTTTGAAACGGCCACGCTCTTTGGAGTCTTTGGAGCCTTATTCTTGCGTTCTTCTCCTGACTTTGGTGAGAGTTCCGAAGTCTCCATTGTCTGATCTATAGCTCTGCTTGTTTCGTTTTCCACGTAGTGGAAATTTGAACTTTTTTGTGTTGTCTTTTCAACAGGAGTAGCTACAGCTTCCTGAAACAACGTGTCCTCTGAGCTGGGTATAGTTTCCCGATCCAGTATGGTATCTGAGCTGGGTATAGTTTCCTGAACTAGTGTGTCATCTGAACTACCACTGCTACTACTACTACTACTACTTACTGAGTCTCTGCTTGAATGAGGATATCCTGAGTTGTGATGTAATGTAAAATGAGTTTTCTCTGAGAAAGACTCTTTCGCCTCAGTATTGTCAGGTGTTATTGTCTCTGCTGTTGTCATTTCCAACGCTGGAGTGAAAGGTTCCGGTAACTTGTCATCGGAAACGGATGGGAAATGAAAAGCTGGGGAAAATTCAGGATAGGCCACAGTTTCGCTGTATGAACTGATAGACATGGTTTGGCCACGGATCGCTTCGTCGAAATAGTTCATGACCTCGCTGGGTGAAATTGAGTATTTCCTGTCTTCAGTTGTCTCTGGGCGCTCAAGTAAAGATGCTGGCGATGATACAGAAGTGTTGGTCGTGGAAGATGTGATTTCAGTTTGTTCTAGAGGAGGGGGAGGCGAGGATGGAGGAGGGGGGAATCTGAAACGTCGAAGAGGAGAGGACGCGTTCGACGAGGAAGATGTGGAGGAAGGAGAAGTCGGAGCATTTTTTGGAGGTGTAGGCAAAGGTGGTTCATGAGATAAAGAAGAAAACGGTGGCTGTGGGGCACGAGATTTCTTTGTGGATTTCAAGATGGAAGACGCTTGATGCTCAGCATTATCAGCGTGGACTGTTTCCTCATTGTCGTCCCCGTGGGGAGGGGGCGGTGGTGGGAGCGAGAGATCGGAAGGAAACTTCTGACTGATCAAAGTCGACTCTGGCAGAGGAGATGGCGGTTCAGGAAGATCAGTGTGACTATCCCGTCTCGATGACTGCAATGATGACGTTGACGAGGACGCAGAGGACTGCCTTTCAAGAAAAGATTTCGGTGGTGGAATTAGAGGCGGAGCCGGGGCCATTTTCTTCCCGCTAGATTCCATAGATTTTCGGTGTTCTCTTGAGGGGTACGACACCGGTCGTGAGGACGGCGATTTGCTGTTTACATTTCCATTTGAAACTTTTGCATATGCTCCGCTGGCGCCGTTGCCACTAGTCACATGACTGAAATGTTCGGAAAGAGGTCTCAAATTAATACTGTTGTTATTGTTTTCTGTTTGAAAAACCCTGCTGCTCACATTCTGTTTGACCACTTTGCCACGTGAGCTGAAGATCATCGTAGGAGGCCGTCCACTGTCCAATGAAGATATTCGCTCTGTAGGTGGAGTTCTGATCGCTTTTGAGCGCATCTCTACAAAGAGACCTTGATTTCTGTTGTTTTTTGGCTGCATCTTGGATGGTGTCAACTTCTAGGCGACAATTTTTAAAATATCTCTCTTAAGTCACTTTAGACATTTCAGAAAACTCACAGGAACGAGTTTAACACCAAAATGAGCATTATGCTTTACATGTCTCTCTTTTCAGTGATAACAAATGTCTTATGAAGGCAACCAATGTCAGATTTCTGACATTAATCTATGCATCTCTATGTCAAAACTAAATTCAGGTTTAAATATAGTTGACTTGGTCGCTTATGATTAAATGTGTAGACAATTATGTTTATTTGATGATATTACAATGATTTTGTATCAGTCCAGTTGATGATTTTACAGACTTTCCCCCATAGATGCAGTTGTAAATTCATAGATTTAGGATTCTTGGTATCTGCTTTTAATTGAAAACTGGTGTTCGTGTGGGGTTTAAAAACAGACGACATCTTGCCAGGTGCACAGAGACAATATTGCCAATCCCGCATGCCATGTTTTGTTCTCAAAAGAGATTTCTGAAAAATACGTGAAAGAAAGAAAAAAAAACCATGTTAATGATTTCGCTTGAAGCGGTTGAACCAAACAACTTGTATAAGAAAATCAGTAACATTTGACTTCATATTTACCTCACTAAACAGCGGGAACAAAAACAGTAATTGACTGTATCAGTTTTGTTTTTCTAAATTTTGCTTTAGCATACAACCTTACTCTCACATGTTTCTGCTTCATCAATCCTCCTACGACAATGACACAGTGACATAATGAGTGACAGGCGGAAGCCCCGAGGCTTCTCACACCGTCAGTCAAGGGGATCGTTTTGTAGAAAAGAAAAAACATTACAGGTAAAATAACAACATTTATATATACTTGTTCCGTTTTGGCATATTCAAATTTGTAACTTCCGTATAAGCCAGATACAGACTTCTCTCCAAATCCTGATAAAAGAAAACATGGCGACTTCTTCGTTATAAATTTGTACATGTGGGCGACCTTGAGGTGTTTGGCGTGAAAGAAGATAGGTTCTGCAAGATGACATCAACAGACAGTACAAATGCTAAAATGTCGTAAGCAGGATGAAAACGTGAATTACCAAGAGCAGAAGCTACACATTATCTGAAAAGATGACTACCCACTACAAAACAAAACATCACCATATTGCACCTCTACTAGTTCTCGCAATTTCAAACTAAGCAAAGAAATTTCCTTTGGAATACAAAATAGAAAAGAAAATTAATTAAAATTTATTACATCCTGCAGTTAAATAACTAAAGTTTACTATGTTTTAGGAACAAGACCTACAATTTTGATGCACATTCTAAAATAAAGTAAGCTTAAAAAATGGAAAAACCCTTAAGCTACGATCAGTCAAGGGACATTAATCTCGTACACGAAGGATGAGGTAACAACGAAATCTAGTTTCATGCTTTTTGCTGTCTTTAACATTAACTCTTTCACCCTGAAAACATTGCAGGCAGTGTTGGTGGGCAGATCTTGCACACATGCGGCGATCAATGCTTAGATCAGCTTAAAGAAAGTTACAAGTAGCACATTTCTAACATAACCCATTAAAAAAAAATTATACAGTAATTTCAAGGGAAAATATGGTACATAATGGACAGAAGAAAGAGAGGAATACCACGGCGAAGATGGCTGCAAGGCATTGTTGATGATCAGTGAATATATGCGTCAGCAGCAGGGCATCCTGCTTACAACCGAGAGGCCTACAGGAGAGGTGTTAGAGAGGCAAAGTTCCGTAAGAGACATGCAAATGACGGACTGACTGACTGATACAGTAATTTTCTTCCAGTTTCCTTCCACCAACATTTCTCATCAAAATGTATTCTGGCAGAACATGAAAATTAATTCAGAAATGAAAGAGTCAATAAACAAGTAAATCAAGCATTACATTCGTTAAATAAAGCCAGTGAGAACAGACAGTGGTAAAGAGTGTTTTGACTGTGTTTATTGTTTATGACTTGAGCTGTGACATAATGATAAACGAGGACATTACGATGATTATTTGTAGTCAGCTTATTCAACAGAGCTGTAGTTTGTTACATAGAATGATTGTTCAGCTATTTAGACTGTTTAAAGACCGTGTAAATTGACTCATAAAACTGCACAGACTCAGTTGCAGCATTAGAATTTTAAAAAAATAATAATAAAGTAAATATATCAGAAGACGTCGCTGGATCTACATCGGCCACGTACTTAGAATGGACGTAAAACGACTCCCACACCAAGCATTTACGTGGTCACCAGGAGGTAAAAGAAAGCTGAGAAGACCCAAAGATGCACTAAGAAGAGTTATCACCAATGAGTATTCAACAATGCTTATCAGAAACACAGAAGATCTAAAACAAATAGCAAGGTATCGCCAGACACGGAGAGCCTTGTCCTCCGCCCTATGCGCCACCTTTGGCCCAAGAGATAACAAACTAAATATACAATATTCAACAATCTGCCTAAACTGAAGACAACTTCGGAAACATTTTCTGAAAGTTAAAACGCCAAGTACGCAAATTCACTGAGCTCGGAACAAAGGTAAGTAGTAAATGTCAACTGAGTAGCTACATGCAAGTCAAGACTGGGAACAACGTAGCAGTAAATGTTAACTGAATAGTTACATGCAAGTCAAGACTGGGAACAATGGTAGCAGTAAATGTTAACTGAATAGTTACATGCAAGTCAAGACTGGGAACAATGGTAGCAGTAAATGTCAACTAAATAGCTACATGCAAGTCAAGACTGGGAACAATGGTAGCAGTAAATGTCAACTAAATAGCTACATGCAAGTCAAGACTGGGAACAATGGTAGCAGTAAATGTCAACTGACAGTTACATGCAAGTCAAGAATGGGAAAAATGAAACATCCTTTTAACAATGGAAAGATGTCTCTGACAAATAAAACGGTGTATTTACCAGTGAGAAAGAGTACAGACGTATCGTTTTTTTTTCTGTGCTCCGCTCCTACATTTGTTTCGTAAAATTCGCGTTTGTTTCTCATTTTTCAGGATTTTAAGGTACTCAGCTTGTATACTAGTCACGCTTTATATTGTGGTCCCGTTCCCCTCCCCCTCCCAGGGACTGGCACTTCTACATGGCAGTGTAATTATCTTATCGCACTTTTTACTGGCAATTGCAGTAGACGCTGTCCTAGGTAGAGGTCAGTTACCCATACCTGTGTCCTTGTGTCATGACTGGCGAACTACAGCTGACCAAGACCCTCTTCTACGTATCTCATGGTACCCCCAGTAGCAGGCCCATCTTAGCTAACATAGCAGGGATAGTTATAGCTCCCGGGGGTGGGGGGTGGGGGTGTGAAGTCTGCTAAACAAATAATGCGCCTTTCCCTGAAAAAAGTCACCGTGACCTACATTCTATGCGTGTGCTTCAACAACTTCACGGCATCGGCTCCAAGGAACAGCCGGCTGGCAGCTTCGGGAAGATTAACCAAGAACAGTTTTGAAAAAAAAGGCTAAGTTAGGCTTCTGGACGATCTTAGCTCTTTGACGGATGTCTGGAATATAACGAGCTTGATAAGCGGAGTACACCTTTATCACAGTGCTATGTAATGTGCTATATACAGTACGATAAATTAGTGGTTCTCAGCCTTTTCATGTCAAGAACTATTTTTCCAATTATATATGTTGCTGACCACCATTGTCTTTTTCTCATTTTGTCTTGTGCTGTCTCCCTGTAAGCGTGAGCTGGTGTTCTTTGCAGTCGATGCTGTGGAGATGTCGGGGTACATCATCGTGTCGGCGTGGGAGCGGTTTATGGCAGCTATTTTTTCAGTCCCGGAATATAGCTAAAAAGCAGAGGGTATGCAATGCTTCTTTAGCAGACTCCACCACCATGGGAACTGGTGATCCCTGCCCTGTTAACCAGGCTAGGCCTGTTATTAGGGGTACCAACGGAGAAGTGGGACAGGGTCTTGGTCAGCTGTAGTTAGCTAACCCTGACGCTAGCATATCAGCTATGGGTCGCTGACTGCTTATCGAACATCGTCTTCACTCTCAATTTGTTCATATCTTTTTTTTCTGTCAAGAAAGTTTGGGATTTTAATTTCCCCAAAATTTTAGCATACCTGGAATCAACGAGGCTTGTTCACACCAAAGAGTTTGTGCAAAGTAGACATGCACAACCTCGAAAAATTATAGAAGAAAGTACTTTACACGTGAGAGACAATCTAAATATTAAGAGAAATGATTGGACGCCAGTAGGACGAGCAACTGCCTGACCACCGGATGATAAGAGTCACTTCAGTCACAAAACATCCGTAAATGTTTAGAGTTAATGCTACTGATATTGTTTCATTTTCCAGTACTGCTTTATTGACATTTAAATTTTGTTTGCTGCGATATTGTGGTTCTCGATTTCGAGAAATAGTTTCTGTACATGACCAAGTTAGACAACTCTGGCATTATCTCCCCATTGGACTTACTGCTTCCAGCAGACACCAGCACAAGCTTTAAACAGAAGATTTCGGCTGTCGGGCAGACACACACACACACACACACATATATATATATATATATAACTTTATATATATATATGTATATATACTTAATATATATATATACTTTATATATATGTATATATACTTTATATATGTGTGTGTGTGGGCGCACATATCATGTGTACATTTCATGAAAGGAAGGAAACCTGTACAATCTACCCTTTACATCCCACAGCAAATATGGACTAAGAAATACAATTTCTCTGTTCTGAAATCCCAGACTCTTCCGCTGAAACCCCCAGCTTGTGTGGACCTCACCGTCCCGCACCCCTCCCCCGCTCCACGACATAGGTAAACATCAAGAACATTGTTGTAAAAAAAAACGACTTCAAACTTTTTTAACATTTAATGCAAACATCAGCTGCTGGTTTGTCCAAGTGTACACAAGAAAGCAAGGCCGTTTTAATTGGCCAAGTAGGTTACGTTAAAAATCTTAACTTACATGGAAAACGGCGAGTGAAGCATGTTTGAAAATCGCCATTATCATCATCATCATCATCATCATCTGGTGCCGTTTCTCCACGGAAGGTTGGCTGTGATGAATCTCCACCCTGTTCTGCTTCTTGTCTTCTTAGTGCACTCTGCCAAGCTGCTTCCCGTCCATCTCATAATATTGTCCACCCTTCTATGTCGCTGTCTTCCTCTGCATCTATTATCTTGCCCTCAAGAAGGGTCTTCAAAATACAGTAGTATTATGCCTCCTGATATGCCCAAAAGTATCTTAGTTGTTTTGTTTGTATGATTTTCGATATTTTTATTTTCACTTCTAGCTGATTTAATACTTCTTTGCATGTTTTCTTTTCTGCTCATAAATACGCCCTTTCTTCTGTTCATTAAATACACCCTTTCTTCTGTTAATGAAATACGCCATTTCTTCTGTCCATGAAATACGTCCTTTCTTCTTCTCATGAAATACGGCCTTTCTTCTTCTCATGAAATACGCCCTTTCTTCTGCTTATGAAATACGCCCTTTCTTCTGTTAATGAAATACGCCCTTTCTTCTGTTCATGAAATACACCCTTTCTTCTGATAATGAAATACGCCCTTTCTTCTGTTCATGAAATACACCCTTTCTTCTGTTCATGAAATACGCCTTTTCTTCTGCTTATGAAATACACCCTTTCTTCTACTCATGAAATACGCCTTTTCTTCTACTCATGAAATACGCTTTTTCTTCTACTCATGAAATACGCCCTTTCTTCTGTTTATCCACATTTCAAGTGCCTCGGCGTGCTTTCCCGTGGTCTTCTTCGAGGCCAAAGCTTCTACACCATAAAGGAAAAGCCGTACAGAATGTGTTGAGTAAATGTTCCCAACTCTTCTAGCTATAACATGGTAGGTAACTGGGTGGTTTAGCATTTGTGTTGCTATGGTTACACTTGTAGGTTGGTATGTAGTAATCTGATTAAGCAGACAGCTCCAAAAACAGCGACTGCTTTATGAATAACTGGAAGCCTGACGTTGTTATTGTCTTTCCTATATCTGTTATTGTTTGTTATTGTTACTTTTTTGTTATTACTGTATTATTGCTGCAGAAGTCTTTGAAATGAGTAGTTTGCTGCTCTGCCTGGTGATGTTGGTGTCGATAACGAACGTCTCTCATGATCTTCCTCGTTTCTCAGAGTGTACACGAGACAATGAGACGATACTCTTTGGACAAGCTGCCCCGAAAGACTTCTCGTTACACTTCTCAAAGACGTAGACCTACTCGTTTTTCTGACCGCTGTTGTGGGACACATCCCACTTCCTAGTCAGCAAGTAAATGAAGAAGTGACTTAACTGTCCACTGCTGGCCTCCCTTGGCGTGAGGACACGAACTACTCTACAGCGAAGGGAGATAAATCAAACAGAGTAATAAGAAAACAACGGTCAGGAACGAACACTGCCAGAGATAAATAAATTGCTATATCCAAAATCGTAAAACCACATCAGTTTAAAAAATCGGCGGAAAAAGGAGTGATTTATTCAGTGTTTCTGACACCGAAAATAAGAATCACTTTTATCGGAAAGTAAAAACTTACTTAGTTGCTGGAAAAAAAAACCCCACAGAAGTGATGTCCTCTCAAACGTCAAGAACTTTCTAGGTCACATAAATAACTTAACCTACAAACAGTTTCTTTTTGGAGAATTCCCAAACAAAGAATTTGACCAATGAGCCCGTGAATGTTGTCCCAGGATTTAGAAGATGATTGGTTGCTCATGTACTCTCTAACAGAGCTCCTAGAAGGCGTTCTGATTGGAGGCTCTGCATCGGCCTCTGTGTGTGAGTGCGTGCGTGTGTGTGTGTGAGTGCGTGCTCTGTGGATATGACGTAAGTGTGTGTGTGTGTGAATGCGTGCTCTTTTAATATGACGTAAGTGTGTGGGTGAGTGTGTGAATGCGTGCTCTGTGAATATGACGTAAGTGTGTGGGTGTGTGTGTGTGTGAATGCGTGCTCTGTGAATATGACGTAAGTGTGTGTGTATGTGAATGCCTCCTCTGTGAATATGACATAAGTGAGTGTGTGAGTGTGACTGCCTGTTCTGTGGATATGGCGTAAGTGTGTGTGGGTGTGTGTGTGAATGCCTGCTCTGTGAATATGGCGTAAGTGTGTGTGTGGGTGTGTGTGTGTGAATGCCTGCTATGCGAGTATGATCTACGTATATACTAACAGCACATTAGAATTAAACCATCCGTACCAAATTCTGCATACATTATGCTGGAATTTTACGCTCACTATGCTAGAAATTCTACGAAAGTTTTGAGCTAAAAATTATATGCATATTATCCCAGAATTATGTACGCATTAATCATAAAAACACATCAATACTTTCTTAAACAATATCACGAAACAAATCACCAGAAGAATGCCCGCAATGTCTTTGAGTACCATCTCTGTGTCTCTTTATCAGACGCAGATGCTGGGAAAGCTACGGTTATTCGTGTTTGTCAAAACAGCCACAAGAACAGCTACGTTTCTTCTCACTTGCCTCAAATGACCAATGACACGCCACATAAGAACAAACGGACCGGATCGTATTGCTCTTGTCTGTATGCCTCTTACATCCTTGAGAGAATACGTTTTTTTTTTGTTCGCAGCAGAAGTAGGGATTTTTCCAGCCTTCTGTTACAATACATTCCATTGGTCAATCCTTCAAGCCAGCTAAATCACGGCTATCAATAAAACGATTTTGCTCCTGATGCCTATTTAACGTTACCATTTTCACTATTCACAAACAAATGTGTAGGAAAAACAACCAAGCACGGAGCTCATTCATTATGGAGCAACAACTGCACCCATCGTCCAAATCGATTGGCCTCGCGTTTAAGAATTCTATCAACGAGGCGAGACTAAATATTGATCTCCCCGCTGATCAGATTATGATAGATCCTTATGGAATGTGTCAACAGAAATACCGCTGAGGTGAGAGCACGGTCGTTCACGTTATACCCACCCCATGAAAAATCCATAGTCGTCAAAACTTGAACATATAAGATATGGCGCAAAATAAGAAGACCGTCATCAAATCACAAAATAGAAGTTCAGCACTTACAGTTTTTTATTCTGACCACAGAATTGGTAGGAGCTATAAGCCAAAATCTGAAGATGTCAAACAGGAAGGAAAATGGCAAATTTAGGGTGAATACACATACCCCAGAGAAATCTGAACATGGCCCTTTACTTTGTATAGCACGTATCGCCTGAAGGAACACATCTTTCTGCAACATAAATAACATTAGCGTAGTCAACATGCACATACAAGCGGCTTCACGCCCTATAAAACATCGAGGAATAAACTGCCCCATTTTCATTTGTTGAAACACCTGTCAAAATGACGGGAGAAGAAATTAAAATTAGGATTTTTTTTTTTTTTTTTTGGGGGGGGGGCTCGAATTAGTTAAGCGAAACAATGTACCAATATGCTCAATACTTTAAATGAGTAACGTAATCAAGGCTACAGTCCGATACACAACACAAGAGAAACCAATTGAAAAACATAGTTAAATATCGCTACAGTCCCGCAAACTTATAAAACTATGGTATTATATATGATGTACAAAATATGTAAGTGATTAATTACTACAGAAAACCCCGTGTCATGTCTTAGGACACTACCCATTGCTCTTAAAAACAACAACAACAACAACAACAAAACACCCCATTCCACCCACCCAAACTTACTCTATGACGAAGTGGCAGTACAATCTTATCTTATATCTTATATCCTTCCCGTGCCGTTAAACGTCACATAAGGCTCGTAAAGTAGTTCGCCAGTTTTTCCTGTCTTCGGCGAGTCTTTCAACCTCATCAAAGGATTTTATGCCTGTTAACTTGGCCTCTCTTAATAATGTCCTCTTCAGAGTTTCACGCGGTCTGCCCCTTTTTCTTCGGCCTGTTGTGTTCCACTTGACAGCAATATGTGTCTTGCAGTTCAATCCAACAGGCAAATATCCTCAGAAATGTGTATATATATATATATATATATATATATATATATATATATATATATATATATATATATATATATATATTAACAAGCAAAGAAGGCAGACAGAAAAGCAATAACAAAGTTAGAAAGGCACAAGCAGCACTACTTAGGGTTTCAATTTTAGAAATATTGTCGTTGTCGTCGGCGTCGTCTGTCTTCGCCCTCAAAATGGCGTTGGTTGCCTCGTGTTGCAGTTACACGCCTTACGGCCCAACTCATCTGACTTCGGCTCGACACATTTTTTTTTAATGACATGGTTCGTTTTCCCACTGTGATCTTTTTCACGTGACCAGAGTGTTGTCTGCTTCCAATAGGCACCACTGGAGATAGAATATGGTTTTGGCTGGTTATGGTCCTCCAGCCTTGACACAAGCAGTCAGCTGTGGGTCGCTGACCGCTGCCTCATTTATCTTGAAAGCGTTGTCTTCGCTGTCCCGTCCCATTCAGTGATAAAAAAACAATTATATAAGTTATGAAACTTACGTGTTGAGGGTGTTTTCTTCTTTCCAGGTGGGTATTCTCACTTAAATCATCCATAGCCCACTTAACACCAAGAGGATCGCCAACGGTACTAGTCAGTGACTCAGTCAGCCGGTCATTTGCATGTCCCTTTGCCTCCCTGACAGCACTCCTGTAGGCCTCTCAGTTGTGAGCAAGATGGCCTGCTGCTGATGCGTCCATCTGCAGATCATCAACGATGTCTCGCAAATATCTTCGCCTTGGTCTTCCTTTCTGTCTTTTTCCCGTTATTCCCTCCCAAGACTGTCTTCTCTAAATTATCATGATGTTTAATGTGTTCAAAATATTTAAGTTTTCTCTATTTAATCCTCTTTACTAGCCAGCCTTCTTCAATATTAAGTTCTTGTAGTATGGATATATAATAATTTTTTGTGTGTCCATATTTGGACTCTCCTGCAGCCTTTAAATTCAAATGCATTTATGTGTTTCTCAGCTGTTTTGTTAAGTGTCCAGGTCTCACAGGCATATGCTGCGATAGGAAAGACCTAAGCTCTTAAAAATCTTATTTTTGTAGTTCTGTCTGTTTCTCTCCACAGCTTCTTTAGTTGCTTGTTTTTTTTTTTGTGTTGTTTTTTGTTTGAAGAACGATAGATGTACTAGTACCTGTCTTAATTTTAACTGAGACCATTAGAATTTTAATCCGACCATTATAAAGTATCAGCGTAGGTGTAAACACTGAAATGATACTAGTCCTGTCTTGTTTCTTGTCTGGCACATTTTGATTCATGTTATCTGCGCGATTACAAAATCCATATCTTGGTGATTACAACGGTTCTAAAACGAGCCACTGGTGGTCCAGCTTATACTCATACCTGCGTGTTTACACAGGTAATATAACAATTTGATATGACCATCCTACTTTCTGGCGTCCTTCTTTTGTCTTTCCTACATGTCAGCGTCACTGAGTCTCGTCTTTTTGTATTCACTGTTTCCACTGTTTACTTTTGTCCGCGTCTTGTTCTAGTGTCATGGAAGTTCTATACCTTTCTCTTCTTTTCCTCTTCATTTTTCTCTGTCGCTTTTTCAATGTCATTATTTTCTTTACAGTATATTTTCATAATCATATTCATCAATAATATTAATAACAACAATAATCAATACTTACAAGGCTATGCTACAGTAAGAGCCTCACCTTGAATGAAGAAAGGAAAAAAAAAGATTTGTCGATGTGCTGCCAATATATCAAGCACGTGATGTATCTCATCAGAACTGGCACAATGCTCGCGTCGGAGAGTGTTTACCAACTTGGGACAACAAGTCCGCCGAGGGACAGTTTGAACATTGGAAAGGGGGGGGGGGGGGACGCATCAAAATCTTAAGAATCGTTATGGCGAGGCATGATGAAAAAAAAAAAGGTTGGTAAACACTGGTGTAGATGGAATGGGCAAGATTTTGTAACGAAGGAAGTTTTGCCATGAAAAGTGAACTGATCGCTACTGAAAGGGGAGCCTTTTCAGTTTTTTTCTCTCACGTTTATTGTTCGAACGATAATGTCAAAGTTACTCCCCCTTGAAACTTGACAGACTGTAGATGGAGGGAACATGGTAACGCCATGAGAGGCTGGCGTTAGCGGCGAAAGTCACAGTGTGAAATATTTGTATGTATTTTGTTCACGATCTTACTTCAGGGGCCCTGGATGTGACGAATGTGACTTGTGTGATGATGTGTCGATGACGATATGAAGTAGGCTGTCTTCATAATCAAGACACTCTAGATTTAGGTTTCAAGATGTGACCAGAAATGACAACGAAAACATGAACAAATAAAGACAGTAGACAAACATAAAGCACACGCAGGGAAACTGAGAATATATTAGACACGGATGAACGTATTGATAACCTCCATATCAAAAACAGACGAGAACGTGTTAATGTTGACTTTGGCATCCAGACGCCACAGCGTACCCTGCAGACCTGTCCAGCCTACTCAAACCTCCGAGCACAGATCTGGCCCGGGGGAGAGGAACTGAAGGAAAAGCTGTGGGGCTCCCACTCAGGCCTGGAGGAGACGGCGGACTTCATCAGGACAGTGGGGCTGCAGATATAGCATGATAAGTCACTAGAATGTGAAAGAAGAAGAAGAAGAAGAAGAAGTATTAGAGCAGTGGTTTCCAACCTTTTTACATTGGAGGACCACTTTTAAAAAAAACACACACACAAGTTGCGAACAACCGTTTATATAGTAATATCGCAGTGCCATAAACTCTTAATTGTTTATATTCAACAGATAACACTTAACACCAAATCGTTAACACAGACGCGAACCACGAATGACCCTCGTCAACCACAGTTTAGGAACCACTGCTGTAGCTTATCTATTTGATTTTTTTTTTCTGGAACGGATCAAGAAGAAGGCTCAACATTATACAACATACAGTGCGTTCTAATGTATTTTAAAAGGCAACAAAGAGCGATCACCCTAATCCTCCCTCTCCAGGTTGCTTTAGCCAGGGACGTTTCTGTTAGATGATTTTAATTCATGCAACACAAAGGTCACCATGACAACAACCTGATAAGGCAAGACTCTTTTCAGACACCCCAGCCCCCACGTGCCACATAACTACGAAGAACAGTGAACGCTGGAGTAGGAAATAAGCCTCTCCTGAACAACACTGAAACATTTTAATGTGTGCATCATGATGATGATGATGAGTTGATGAAGCATGGGGATGTCAAGCAGCACATCAAAAGCATCCGAACGAGTTCATCCAAACAAATCTTGATGACTGAATCGACCGCTGACCATCAGAGCCATCAAAACAATTAAAACTTCACTGGACGAAGACATGTCCTAAGAATCCTTGCGCTCAATGCACGACATGGCTACTACATGTTCATGGGACAACACAAACTCTTAAACGTGCGCTGGAGTCACGTGCCACATACTTGCTGCTCTCAGTCAATCCCCCCCCCCCCCCAGTCTCATACATTCGTCCTCCTACTCAGTTTCCCTGTATTCGTGTGCTAATCATTTCTGCGCGGAATATCTGAGTTGCTTGACTTAGGGGCATAACGACAATTTATAAACACTGGGTCAGTGGCGCTGTTGCAGTCACGTGTGTGTGGGTGTGTGGGTTCAACACTCTCTTCAACACATACCGTTACATCACAATAAATTATTTTTCGTTGGGTCAAAGAAACAAAAAAGATGATGATGATGATGATAACAATGATTATGACGATGATGGTGATGATGATAATGATGATGAAGGTGATGATTATGATGGTGGTGATTATAATGATGATGATGACGACGATGACGATGATGATGAGGATGATGATCATGATGATGATGATGGAAAAACGATTCGTTTAATTCAAACCTTGTTGTGTAAAATACTTCAGAAGCCACATGCATATTCATGGGAGAAAAAAAAAAAAAGATACCTGTCACACTGACAGCACTGCTATGACAGCGTTAATGTGTTGTGTTTTTTGCAGTTAACCATACCCGAGAAACTTACCCTGCAAGCTTGTATGTTAGACCCCTGGAACTGCGATGTCGCAAGCCGTACATAAATTGGCTGACAATAGAAGACCTAAGTTACTGGGATATACATTGTGTGCCGTGAACACGAAACAAACATAAGAACAAATCACCCAACCACACACGCATACACTCCTGTAGTCTCGATAAATAGATAAATGGTAGAGAGAAAACTTAACTGATATATAAACACTCTAAGCACAGCCACGCTTTATCTAAAGTCTCATTGTTTATTTAGCTTTAAGAAGTCTTAAATGAGACTTTTGAAAAATCCCAGAACGAAGTTCACGCAGTTCAAACTGCTGGAACTGCTAGTAAGCTAGTGGAGAAATTTTAGGTGTGGTTTGAACTACGAATACTTGATGTGGCTTATGATCAAGACAAACAGCTTTCAGTATATTTGTACATTTTGGGAGATTCACGAAGCGTCTATCCGTAAGAAATTTAACAACAACAAAAAAGCATTTAAAAAGAGAAGAAAAACGTAGCAAAAGATGTTAAAATGATAGATGTATGTTAAAATATTTTCGATATCACAGACGTCAAACACGTTAAAATAGCTTCAATATTGCAGGTGGTAAACTGAGAAATAAATGTTAAAATATCTTCAATAATTGCAGATGCTAAAATGAGAGATACACGTTAAAACATTTCCGATATCACAGGCGGTAAACTGAGAGCAACATTGCTGAGATACATCTGACGTAACTACTGTATAATCTTCTGCTTGTTGCGAGCCATGATCTGTTGGCGACTGACACAAGACTGAAGACTTCCAGCAGAATGCTATCTAGAACGACACGATGATCTTTCTTGCTTCCAGTATCTGACTTAACTAAAAGTGTTTGACCTTTCAGGTCAAACTGATAACTGATCACGTTGCCAGGAGCATATTGATCCTTCTCTACATCGTTCACCAGATACACCAGCACAGCTGCCTGTTTTTTCGAATGGAGGAAAGACACGATCTTGACTATCTTTCGGTTCGCTATCCTAGATGACTGCATCACTTCTGGTCCGCAATAAGTCATAAGATGTTAGTGTACCGAGTACTTCTACAATGACGGCAATACTACAGTCATGAGATGTTAGTATACCGACTACTTTTACAATGACGGAAACACTACAGTCGTGAGATGTTAGAGTACCGAGTAGTTTTACAATGACGATAACACTGCATTCTACAAGCTTCATGCTGAGTCATGAAACCACGCATGGACTAAGCCGAAAACTAGAACTTGAAGACAGAAGACTCAGTGGCTATGTATAATCTGTTAACCATTTTTAATCAACGACCCACAGTTGACACACTGGCGTCCAGATTTGCGAACAGTAGATGACCAAAAACCCTGTCCCACCTTTCAGTTGCTATCTCCAGTAACAAGTCTAGTCTAGTCTAGTTAACAGTTCAGGGATCGCCATAATCTCCATAGCGGTTGAGTCTGCTAAACAATGTCTGCTTTTTAGCTCCGTCCAAGATCTGAAAAAAAAACCCAGCTATCATAACCCGCTCCCAATCCGACACTATGGTGTGTCTCAGTACCTTAACACCATCGGCTGCAAAGAACACCATCTTGCAGTTCAAGGAAGATAGAAGTCAAGGCAAGACAAGACAGTGATCCTTGAAGGTAGATGAATTTTTTTTAAAAAATGACATGAAGTTTGTACTTAACATGATAGAGATACGCCATATTGTCATACATGATGTAGCGTGCGGCCTTTTCTCTATGTCAGGTCTACAAAACTGAAAAAACGATTCTTCATACAATGTTCATTCTTCATATTTTGATGAGTTTTTAGTATGGTCAAAATTTCATTGCTCAATCTATTTTTACGTATATACCGCTTTACGTGTGCTATCATTGCGAAATATGAGTTAGTGCAGTCTATGACGAGACCCATCAATCATTCTCAAGTTTTGTCATGTGACCCATCTTTGAGGCCTAGGTAAACTTACATAATGTTTCAATATGAAAAAAAAAACGATGAAAATGTCAAACAGGTTTGTCTAAAAGATTACAAGTACACTATGCAGAAGACTTTCATCTAACCATTATTATTATTATTATTATTATTATTATGAGGCAAGCTTTTCTAGCTATTCAAAAAGTATCTTAGTATCCGCTGATGAAAAGGGGATTAAAGAGAGAAAACTTAATTATTTTGGACACATTAAACGTCATGATAATCTAGAGAAGACCGTCTTGAAAGGGTACATAATGGGAAAAAGAGAGGAAGACCAAGGCGAAGATGGTTGCAAAACATCGTTGATGATCTGCAAATGGATGCATCAGCAGCAGGCCATCTTGCTTACAACTGAGAGGCCTACAGGAGTACTGTTAGGGAGGCAAAGTTCCGCAAGGGACATGCAAATGACTGGCTGACTCTCCAAAACAGCACTCCCTGTTGTGATAGATCTTGCACACCGATGTATGTCAGTGCCGAGAGTGATATTTAGATAAAGTCTACATAAAATTACAAGTAGCACATTTCTAATCCGACCCATATTTTACATTATAGAGTAACTTCTTTCCCGTTTCCTTCTACCAAAATGTCTCATAAAATCTATTCTTGGAGAGCGTGGAAATTAATTTGGTAGTGAAACAGTTAATGCTTATCCATGCATTTATGTCCTCTTCTCCTTGCTTTTTTCCCTTCAACTTTTCCTTTTGATATGGTTCTTTTTTTTTATTGTACTGTTATGTTTTAGTCGTCTTGTCTTTATGTCTTTCATTATTTCTTCTTTCAGTTTCAGCTGATTGTCTGTTTCTTTGTTTACTTGGCACAAAATAACCACAATCTTCAGTACATCTGTATTTCCAGAATCTCACTCTTCTTGTTCATTTTCTTGTTCATTGTTTATGTTTCTATAGCTCAGTATAGTGTGAAACATACACGGCATTTGACAGCTCTCAATTTTAATATGGTGGTTTGTTTGTATTGTTTGTGTGTTTATATGAAGCATGGATTTTTTAAAAAATCTACTGAAGCTAGGTTTAATTGTTCCTGTTAATCTATTAGAACAAATGTGGGGCACTCCGAACTGTTCATCATACAGTCTGTAGTGCGATAGGGTTGTAGTGTGGCAGGACTGTAAACAGTCTCCCTTACTATTCTGAACACACATCGACATCATCTGCAAAGAAGCTAACATACATAATAAAAATTCCTTAACAAAAGCTTGTGTTAAAAACAAATATGTGCTAACAAACTTTTTTTTGCCAGTTCATATATCTTCTCTTTTGCTGTTCCTTTCCATGATCTACCATCAAAATATGGATAATTTTCATAAAACAATTCAGTATTTCTCTCTTCCTCTCCCCCTCCCCCTCTGTCTCTATCTCTCTCTCTCTCTCACACACACACACACAAACACACACACACACACACACAGAGGAACGGATTGCCTGGATCGTGCAAGTAAGCTACACGGAGTAATATTCTCATCATGGTGGTGGAGTTTACTGGAAATGTCTGTTTCTCGGGTCTGCTCTAGGAAGTTTCTAAAACGCCATGGTGGTTTCCATGGTCTCCATTTCCACGGAAATGTGATTCATAAAAAGGATGTTGAAGGTACCATGGACAGCTAAGAAAACCAACGAAGAAGTCTAAAGAGAGGATAGAGTTAAAAAGTAAATTACAGCAAAGATGAGAGGCAGACAAGCGAGATTTGTAGGACATTTTCTGAGAAGAGGAAAATTGGAACACACTGTGGCAACTGGAAAAATCGAGAGAAGAAGAGACAGAGGAAGACAGACAGAGAGAGAGAGAGAGAGAGAGAGAGCGAGAGAGAGAGAGAAGTTACTGGATGGGCTGTCAGTGTGGCTAGGAAGAAAGTTATCGGCGGATCTCGTAATCAAGTCTAAAGACAAGGAATTGTGAAGAGAAATGATCGCCTAAGCCACGCGGCACGGCACTTGATTGATTGATAGCGGTTTACTCATTATCCGATATGACGCTTGCATTGAAGGTTTTTATTGTGTTAGCTACCAAGATTTTCACTATAGTGCTAGCTACCAAAAGCTTCATTTTAGTATTAACTACGTATCAAGGGCTTCATGCTGACGGTTAGACTGGGATATTACAATAACCATACAACAAGATAATGGGGGAGAATATTCATACTGAACAACAGCAACACGATAATCTGCATGAATATGCACCTGTACATTGATAATGTAGGCAAGCTATCTCGGAAGTCACAGCCAAGGTAGAATAATCAAAGCAATGACACACTTCAATGTCATCAGGTGACATTCCATTTTACAGCAGCTATCGGCAGTAACCAAACAAAATGCTTTCAGAAATGTAAGCAAACAAGTGAAGAGTAGACAAACAAAACGAGATTGTTATGCTAAAACATAGATAACATTACGCATGAATTAGGAACTAAAAATATGTGAAGTTCTCCAATCATAATAAGATATAGGCTGACTATGAAAAGTGGAGGTCTAGGTGGAGAGACTACTTGGGAATTAATCTCGAGTTAACTTGGCAGCAGACACATATATCGTTAGAGCTTAAGTGTAAAACTAATGTATGTGGAGTTTTTTTTTTTTAGCATGGATATCCGCTTTTCGTTTAATACACCGTGCGAGGGACAGCAAACGTATGAAGGAACAAATGTAATTAATGTCCGGGAAAGGTGTAAGTGACAGCTGAAGACATAGGCTCTGATGTGTCAGACCCGCATGTTTGGCAATCGGAACTGCATGTTTGACCCTCAGATCTGCATGTTTGGCGCACAGATTTGCATGTTTGCGCTCAGATCTGCATGTTTGACCCACAGATCTGCATGCTTGACCCACAGATCCACATGTTTGACCCACAGATCTGCATGTTTGACCCACAGATCCGCATGTTTGACCCACAGATCTGCGTGTTTGACTCTCAGATCTGCGTGTTTGATTCTCAGATCTGCGTGTTTGACTCTCAGATCTACGTATTTGACTCTCAGATCTGCATGTTTGACTCTCAGATTTGCATGTTTGACTCTCAGATTTGCGTGTTTGACGCTCAGATCTGCGTGTTTGACACTCTTGTATAAATCCGAAACGCAAACATTTTCAATCAAGTAATGAGACAAAAAAAAAAGCTTCTGTCATCGATGCTTTCGCAAAATACGTAATAATCATCAAATATCAGGTCAAAGTAACCAAAGATTTGATGCTGCAAAAAGTGCCATAATAATTGCAGCACACGATCAAACGGCAAGATCGTCTTCGACCATATGCTACATGACGAACTTCTGGAAGGAAGGAGACTGTGGTCTAAATCTGAATTAAATACCGGAAAGTATGTAAGGCGTCAGTTACAGACAAGTTTCTTGGGCAATGCGGGCTAAGGGGAAGGGAGACCTGATTACTTTGAGGAGGAAATGAGGGCCAGTCTTGACTGAACACACAAGCACAGAAAAAAGGGATTTTGTCATAGAAACATGATTTGGTGTTACTGTGGTCGATTGTACCAAACAAATATTGATAGACTCGGCCATGATAG
Source organism: Achatina immaculata (assembly GCA_009760885.1). Classification (NCBI taxonomy): domain Eukaryota; kingdom Metazoa; phylum Mollusca; class Gastropoda; order Stylommatophora; family Achatinidae; genus Lissachatina; species Lissachatina immaculata. The sequence goes on along the minus strand of CM019703.1, from coordinate 17,725,446 downwards.
ATTGTACCAAACAAATATTGATAAACTCAGCCATGATAGATTGTACCAAACAAATATTGATAAACTCAGCCATGATAGATTGTACTTAACAAATATTCATAGACTCAGCTATGATAGATTGTACAAAACAAATATTCATAGACTCAGCTATGATAGATTGTACCAAACAAATATTGATAGACTCAGCCATGATAGATTGTACCAAACAAATATTGATAGACTCAGCCATGATAGATTGTACCAAACAAATATTGATAAACTCAGCCATGATAGATTGTACCAAACAAATATTGATAAACTCAGCCATGATAGATTGTACTTAACAAATATTCATAGACTCAGCTATGATAGATTGTACAAAACAAATATTCATAGACTCAGCTATGATAGATTGTACCAAACAAATATTGATAGACTCAGCCATGATAGATTGTACCAAACAAATATTAATAGACTCAGCTATGATAGATTGTACTTAACAAATATTCATAGACTCAGCTATGATAGATTGTACAAAACAAATATTCATAGACTCAGCTATGATAGATTGTACCAAACAAATATTGATAGACTCAGCCATGATAGATTGTACCAAACAAATATTGATAGACTCAGCTATGATAGATTGTACTTAACAAATATTCATAGACTCAGCTATGATAGATTGTACAAAACAAATATTGATAGACTCAGCTATGATAGATTGTACCCAGCAGAAATAATGCTTGTCAGTTTTAATTAATGTGTTTTTTTTAGTCTTTTCTGATTAAAAAATTCCAACGCGCAAAGCCATTAAAACATTACCGACATTTATTTACACGGGGAACTTTCATGTTCCAGGTAGATAATACTGTTTTCTGAGATTAGGCGCCAGCTCCTCTTCTGCGGAATATTTAGTAGAAGAATTAAAGGAATCACAACTTCGTGGCACAAGTTAAAGCCGGGTGGAGTGACGTGAACTTTGACCGAGACGGACTTTTACTTTGTCGTGTCGAGCGTTGTTATAAGATACAGGCGCTAGACAACTGACCATCTCTAGGCGACAACGGACCATCACTAGGCGACAACGGACCATCTCTAGACGACAACGGACCATCTCTAGACGACAACGGACCATCTCTAGACGACAACTGATTTTGTTTTTGTTTTTATTCTCAGTTTTCATTTATTTAATAAGTGCGTTTTTGTTTCATGCCGCAGACACTCTGTTTAAGCAAAGCGCATATAATGAAACCGTTTGTCGCTACAGGCACGAATCCATTGCTAGGTCACTGACGAGTATGAAGACTTATTAAGTTAATGAAAACCCACTCACTTAATGAGTCAAGACTGAATGAAACACAAATTAGAGCTTAACGGAGGCAGAACACTAACTGAAATAAGCTGCATATATGACCAAGACACCAGCTGAGCTTCATACCATCAAAAGACACACCAAAAAGTGGCTGTAAACTGAAATGGCCAGAGAACTGTCACATGTTTGGACAGAAGGAAGTATTTGCTTGAAAAAAAAAAACTACTGAAATACTTCAATTACGAAATGTATTTGTTCAACTCACCCTGTCTTAATGTTTATTATACCTTTCCCTGGCATGAACTTGTCCACTAAGCGAAGAGCTCTAAGGTGCGGTATATGTGTGCGAGACTCGCACTCAAATTGACACTGACATTCACACAGTTTCTACTTCTTCTTGGCCTACAGTTAACATGTTCTTAGTTCTCGAACTAAAAAGGGCGTAGAAAAGTGGTCTACTGAGACCAAACTTCTACGCCAGTATCTGATAATAAAAAACAAGTAATTCCAACCTGGCAGGTGAGTCACGCGCCCTCCCGTCTTTTTTTTTTCTTCTCTACAACCACCCACCCACAAAAATCCACCATATTCCCGTATAATCTTTTATCTCTTTGACCTGTAGCAATTTATTTTGATATTCTATGCCTCCTTGGTCAATGTCAAACCATAGCTTCGTCAACGTCTTTGAGGTGTAGGTCACAGAATCTTTGTGTCAACAAGCGAATACATAGCCAGCATGAACAGCGGGCAAGAATTCTATAAGGGGACATAAGCACACACAAAAATAATTTACACAGTTTGAAACACAAGCATCAGATGAGAGTTAACTTTTGCTCTGGAAGATATTGACATTAAAATAACTAAATAAATAAATACATCAGTGATATTTTAAATTTCTTTGACCTAGTTGCCACTTTCTGATCGACGTAAACTGCAGATCCATATGTTGTTCTTGCTGGTGTTGTATCATCTGTAACTGATAGCTTAATATACTTATGTTGTTCTTGCTGGTGTTGTGTCATTCTGTAACTCATAGCTTAAGATCCTTGTGTTGTTCTTGCTGGTGTTGTGTCATCCTGTAATTCATAGCTTAAGATCCTTGTGTTGTTCTTGCTGGTGTTATATCATCCCGTAACTGATGCCGATGATGTAGGGACGAACGGAGCGAGCTGCAGAAATTTCGTTAAATATTCGGTGCATGTTAGCAGTTACAACCTAATCCCACCCCAACGAGATATATATACACACACACATTCATTTGCATGTCCTTTGCGGAACTTTGCCTCCCTAACAGCACGCCTGTAAGCCTCTCGCTTGTGAACAAGATGGCCTGCTGCTGATGCATCCATTTGAAGATCATCAACGATGTCTTGCAGCCATCTTCGCCTTGGTCTTCATCTCTTTCTTTTTCCCATTATGTGCCCTTCCAAGACGGTTTTCTCTAGATTATCATGACGTTTAATGTGTCCAAAATATTTAAGTTTTCTTTCTTTAGTCCTCTTTACTAGCCAGCCTTCTTCAATATTAAGTTCTTGTAGTATTTGTTATTTTTTGTGTCCATATTTGTTCTTTTTTGTGTCCATGATGTTTGAAGAACTCTTCTGTAGCATTTACATTCAAAGGCATTTATGTGTTTATCAGCTGTTTTGTTAAGTGTCCAGGTCTCACAGGCATATGTTGCGATGGGAAAGATGCATGCTTTTAAAAATCTTATTTGTGTAGTTCTGTCTGTTCCTATCCACAGATTCTTTAGTTGTTTTACTTTCTGAAGAGCGATAGATGTCCTCCTTTTAATTTCCCTCATTGTATCTCCATTATTAGTTAGCAGTGATCCAATATATTCAAAACTCTCCACTTCTTCCAGTTTTTCCTCATTGATACATATATCAGCTGCCTTGTTTGTTTTGTCAGTTGTCATCAATTTAGTTTTATTCGCATTAAGATAGAGGTTTTTTGCTCGTCATTAGTCTTACGGACTGACATAATTAGTTTTTCCATTCCTTTTTGTGTTGTGGACAGTAATACTGTGTCATCAGCATATCTAATCTCTGGCATTTCATAACCTCCAATTGTTATGGCATCGTAATATTCTTTGTCTACATCTTCTCTAACATTCCTCATTATATTTTCAGTATACAAATTAAATACATAAGGCGACAATATGCACCCCTGAAAAACCCCTTGTTTTTATGTCAAACCAAGTTGCTGTTTCATCATTTATTCTTACTGTTGCCTGTTGGTCTAGATACAGCAGTGATGTTAATTGTATCAAATGTGTTGGAAATCCCATTTTTCCATTATTTTCCAAAGTTTCTGGTGTTGTACACAATCAAATGCCTTTGAGTAGTCTATAAAGGATAAATATAGATTCATATTAAACTCTCTGCATTTCTCTGTTATTAATCTTATATTGAATATATGATCTCTTGATCCTCTTCCTTGCCTGAAAAAATGCTTGGAGCATATTGACTTGTTCTTCTGTTTTCTTACGAAGTCTACCCATTATGATTTTTAACAGAATTTTACTGGCATGACTAATCAGGGCAACAGTTCTGTAGTTTATGCATAATTTCAGGTTACTCTTTTTTGGCAATGGTATGAATACAGTTCTTTTCCATTTTTTGGGCCAAATACCTGAATGCCGTGTCTTTTTACATAGTGCATGATAGATTGTTGCACATTCCTTTCCTCCTGCTTTAATAAGTTCAGCTGTTATCTCATCACATCCTGGTGATTTAACATTTTTCAGATTCTTTATTTCCCATAAATCTTCTTCTATTGTCAGTTCGGGTTCTTTTTCTTCAAATAATAATTCACACTGTTGATTTCTACTTTCACAGTCAGTTGTTTCATACATTTCTCTGCAATATTCCTTCCATCTTTCTAGAATTTCCTCTGTCTCTGTCAAGGTATTCTCCATCTTGTCACAGATTACATTTAGCTTAGATGTGACATTTCTCTTCAATGTCTTCATTTCTTTAAACATTTCACTGTCTCTTCCACACTTCTGATGCCCTTCTATTCTTCCACAACAATCTTGTATATATTGTTTTTTGTCTTGTTTTATGTTTCTTCGTACTTCTTTTGTTAAAGATTTATATTTCTCTTTGTTGTTGTTTGTCATTTTCCATTGCATCTTCATTTCTCTAGGTTGTTTTATCAGTTCTAGTGTGCCTGCTGTAATCCATCCATTCCTTTGTTTTCTTTACTGGAACCATGTCTTTAGCTGTTGTTATTAAGATATCTCTGGCCTGTGTAGCCAAATCATCTGGTGTCATCTCCTGTACAGCCATCAGGATTTCGAAACGGTTCTTCACTTCTATACCATATTGTTCTGTTATTTTTGTAAGATCAAAGCAGAGTGATCTTGATCCTGTAACTGTTTTTTTATCTTTATCTTCATGTCTGCTATTAATAACTCATGATCCGTGTCACAATCAGCACCTGGTAAAGTTTTTGCTGATGTTATACTTGATTTCCACCTTCTTTGCACTAAAATGTAATCTATTTGATTCTTGGTTTTCTCATCAGGTGATGTCCATGAGTAAAGTCTTCCTGGATGTTGTTTAAAAAGTGTGTTAGCAATCAGTAGCTGATTTTCCATGCAAAACGCCATTAGATTGTCACCTGCCTCATTTATATGTCCTATGCTAAATTTCCCTACAACATGTCCTTCATCTTTTGTTCTTTCTGTACCAATCTTTGGATTAAAATCCCCAATTATTAATACAATATTATTTTTCCCTACCTGGTCTATCGTCGTTTGCAGTGTGTTATAAAAGTCTTCTATTTCCTCTTCTTCTGCTGCTGATGTAGGTGCATATATCTGGATGATTGTTACATTTCTAAGAGTGCCCTTAAGTCTGATTATGAGGATTCTATCACTTACTGGATTATAGCCTAGTAATGCTTTTGATGTTGATTTGTCCAAGTAAAAAGCCATTCCATTCTTTCCTCCTAATTCTCCACCAGAGTATATAAAGATATTATTATTCCCGCTCTTGAAGTGTCCTGATCATTTTCATCGAATATATATATATATATATATATATATATATCGTTTGACAGAACTACAAAAATAAGATTTTTTTAAGGGCATGCATCTTTCCCATCGCAACATATGCCTGTGAGATCTGGACACTTAATACAACAGCTGAGAAACACATAAATCTTTTTGAATGTAAATACTACAGAAGAGTTTTTCAAATATCATGGACACAAAAAAAAGAAAAAATATATCCATACTACAAGAACTTAATATTGAAGAAGGGTGGCTAATAAAGACGATTAAACAGGAAAAAAACTTAATTATTTTGGACACATTAAACGTCATGATAATCTAGAGAAAACCGTCTTGAAAGGGTACATAATGGGAAAAAAGAAAGAGATGAAGACCAAGGCACAGATGGCTGCAAGACATCGTTGATGATCTGCAAATGGATGCATCAACACCAGGGCACCTTGCTCATAACTGAGAGGCCTACAGGAGTGCTGTTAGGTAGGCAAAGTTCCGCAAGGAACATGCAAATGACTGACTGACTGATCGTTGAAACTGCTCGGGAAAGCTGTTAGGGGCAGACCAAAGGAGACATGGAAAACTACAGAGAGGATGTTGAGTAAAAGAGGGCATACCTGAAAAAAAAAGGGGGGGGGGGAAGGACGAAGGACGGGAGTTTGTGGGAAAATTCTTGAGGAAGCCCCATGTGTCTTGGGCACCTTTAAGTAGAGAGAGAGAGAGAGAGAGAGAGAGAGAGGAGAGAGAGAGAGAGAGAGAGAGAGAGAGAGATGATTTTCAGAAATGTCTGTAGTCTGGATTTCCTTTATGTATAGATAACCTATATAGATAAATGATGGATTCATTAGCAGGCCATCTTGCTCACAACCGAGAGGCTTACAGGAGTGCTGTTAGGGAGGCAAAGTTCGGCAAGGGACATGCAAATGAATGAATGAATAGATAACTAAGAATAGCTGTAAAACAGAGGTATATGGTCTGGCCATTACTAGTACCAGTTTTACACAGTTGTCATTTCTCTTATCTGTCACTTTAAGGACAACTAGGAACAGAACAACAGAAAGAAAGTATAATCTACCTTTAAAAAAATTGTTTAGAGATCGAGCTCCATATTCCCATTATTTGTTTCATATACATCTAAGGATAATGATAAGTAAGGTAAAATTACCATGTCCATGTCATTGAGGCATATCGAGGATACCATGTCAGCGCCATATTTCCAAGAACTTCCGCACACGAAAATGTGATGTGATCGGTATCACGCTTGGCCGCATTTACTCCCGGATTTCTCTGGTACCAATTTTTAGAGGTTGGGTGACCCCGGAGCCTTTTGTATGCATATCAGAAAAAATCCCACCAGATCAGTAAAGCGAGCACCTAATCATTTCCAGGCCGCCAAGGATATGGATACCTCCAGTTAAGAACCCTTGCCCTAAGATCTTCCATATTCCCATTATATATTTCCCACACACCGAGGATTAGGATACCTCCAGTTACGAACCCTTGCCCTAAGATCTTCCATATTCCCATTATATATTTCCCACACACCGAGGATTAGGATACCTCCAGTTACGAACCCTTGCCCTAAGATCTTCCATATTCCCATTATATATTTCCCACACACCATGGACATGGATACCTCCAGTTAAGAACCCTTGCCTTAAGATCTTCCATATTCCCATTATATATTTCCCACACATCCGAGGATATGGATACCTCCAGTTACGAACCCTTGCCCTAAGATATTCCATATTCCCATTATTTATTTCCCACACATCCGAGGATATGGACACCTCCAGTTACGAACCCTTGCCCTAAGATCTTCCATTTCCTCATAAAGTTTGTGATAGAAAGCCACTTAACACAGATAATATGAGCTATGAGCTTCCACTAATCCTTATATCCATGACATTCTGCTAGCAAGTGTCCTACTACCGTTTTGTCTGTACCGAATATTAGTTTTCTGACCAACATCAGGGCTCTTTCCAGTAGCGCATACGTTTTCTCGGGCACCGAGGTCAATGCGAAGACACGGGTCTCGTCTGGAATGTTGCAAGTCCAAAAATCACCCTCGCCTGGAAAATCTATCCGTGCCTCGTGGAGATAAAAGGAGACCAGCCAGGCTGAAGACGTCACCAGATACGGCATTGTGAATACATTAGACTAAACAGAACAGATAAGGTGGTTCAGCTGTCACAGCGTAATTGTTCGTAAATCATGTGCCACCACTGTCACCGCATACCTGTGTTACTGCTGTAAGATGTCTCTGTAACTACTGAGATCTGGATATCGTGGTAAGGATTTCTAAACACGGGGGCGCAGAATCAAACGGTAGTGAGATTTGGCGAATTTTTAACCTTCTAGATCGGATATTAGCCTCCTGGTAGGCTCCACAAACACATGGAACAATGTAGATTGCAGTCCCGTTTACCATGCTGTAGCAGCATAGCAGCCTGTTTAAGTGTCTCCATAACTGTACTCCGACTTTATAACTGTACTCTGTCTTTATATCTGTACTCTATATTTATAACTGTACCGTGTCTTTAGCTTACCGTGTCGCTATAACTGTACCGTGTCTTTAGATTATGTATGTATGTATGTATGTATGTATGTATGTATGTATGTATGTATGTATGTATGTATGTATGTATCTATCTATCTATCTATCTATCTATCTATCTATCTATCTATCTATCTATCTATCTATCTATCCCTGGTCCAATTGTTTGGTTATTTTACATTTTACTCACGCTCCTTGGCAAATATTTAATGTCTGAGAAAAGTGAAGAGTGAGAGATAAACGGCAGAATGCCAGACGAGCCCAATTCTTCACTTTTTCAAAATAAAGATTGTTCGTTAGTTCTATCTCTGTTCATGCTTTGTAGGAATTGTATACTGTATGTGTAAATATACGCCTTTGTTCATGCTTTATAGGAATCCAACGCGGATGAGTTTTGCAGTGAACATATATTGTAACATACACAAAAGATTATCTTTAACATTTCGGCCTCTAACAAATTATATGTACATACATTTATTGTTTCGCTTCTTTTGTGTCGTGTAAACATAGAAAAGTATGACACTTTGAGCTTGCAGCCAGACGTTGAAATGTTTTGTTTAGATATCCAACACTATAAAAGTAAACCTGACATCATTACACACAAAGGTTCAACGAACCACCTTGAAATTTCCCTTCCGATAAGCAAGGTCACCTTGTGGGCAAATATTTAGACCACTTTTTAAAAAATAAACTTTATTTGAAAATTATGCTACCGATGGCCTGTAAAACAACTTAACTTTCATTTTCTGCTGATATACAGTTTCATTTTTTTCTTATATTATATGTTTCATTTCTTTCTTCTTTGCTTTTTTTGGGGGTTACTTCTTCTATTCTTCTATTTCCTTGCTCAGTTTTATCACATATTACAGGACGGGAAGATGTAAATGAAGGCAGAAAAAGATGTATGGTTCTGTTTTATGATAGAAAAAAAAAGTGAGCAATGTGAGCAGAAACAAGAATGGTAGTAAGTAAGATGAGCACATGAAGAACGTACAACAATCCAGTATTTCGGCAGAAGTCTTTTAGAAGAATCACAGACAAAAACAACACACCAGGTTAAAAAAAAAAAAGAAAAACTGATGAAAAATTACACACTTAGCTTTTTGGTATCTTCCACGTAAGAAAGACGGGCACAAAATGCGCCTAGATAGACGTAGGTAAGCACAAAGTGGAAACTGGCGACTGGTTGAGAAATAAGGTAAAGGGAGAATGATAAAGGGTAGCATATGGTAAACAACATGGCGTTATATCTCAGATGACACTAACTTACTCCATCGGTTACCTATGATGTAAACAAAAGCCGCTCATATGGCACAGATGATAAAAGTGAGAAGAAAATCTGGGGAGGGGTGGGTGAAGAAAGGTTCAGAAAGAATAAGCCTTCTAGTGGTTACAAAAAGAGCTGGAAAATTCATCTTAAATCGTCTACAGAAAGAATTAGAATATGCAGCGAAGAGAGGGGGGCTAAGAGAAGAAAGTTGGGCATGAACAGCAGAAGTAGAAAGGAGTTGCAACTTGGTGGAAATGTAAAGTAGTTTAAATAAAGCTGAATTTGTTCATTTCAGCTGAGTGGACACAACCAGCCGGGAAAATAAGGCAATGTTCCAGAACTTTTCTTTCGAAAGAACAGGAGCAGACTGCAGTGACAGAAATGTCCCGTTTTCCTTGGTGGTCTCCTTGACAGAAGTGCTTGGAGACTGATGTCAGTACCATCTTGGATATATCGTTCAGAATTTGGCGAAACTGATATAAGCGTAAGCTCTATATACTTCACATCGCATCGCCTTGCATAAAATGGCATCAATGACTTGCGAAAATTGCAAGTAAAGCTTTTTTGAACTGATAACGTGGACTTTGGTAGGGAAACCTGGCTCGCCTCAACCATAAAAGGACAAGTTTTTCGAGGATGAATCGTTTACGGGGACCGCAGTGTTTGGTACTAGAGAAAGTCGTGTCTGTTGACTTTGTGGTAACTTCTTCTAACTAATAGATCCTTGAGGTCCTTGTCCCGTCTGTAAGCCACCAGTAGGGGCTCTACAAAGAGTTCACGTGTATGTACCAGGTTAGGTCTGAAGATGGAGATGGTGAAACAAGATGTCTTTAACCGCAGAACTGTGGAAGTGGCAAGTAACGCCATGTTGTTTGCTAAAGTAAACATTTCCTTACTGCTAGTCTTGTTTCTGCCTACTTTTCCCCACTCTATCTTTTTTTTTTTTTTGTGAAGCTCAACGAATCACCTTTATTTACCTTCACTACTCGAACCAGTTTTACCGCAGTCGTCATTTCTCTTATCTGTGAAGATGTAGATCACTACCAGGGTTCCTGGATCACAGCAGACTAACACCATGTTGCACCCCCATGTATGGCTGCTGAAAACAGATCAGGCGTGGCTACATGGACTGATGAACATGCTCTTCAGGGTGGTGAAGCTAGGTGAGATTCCTGCATCTTAGGTCCAATCCAGAAACTGGAAAAACAAGTTATTATCGCCACCTCCCGATCCGACTTGATGCCTGTTTTCAAGATAATGGCAATGTGCAGGCACAAGTGTGGAACTCACATAACATTTGACAACCCCTCGATTTGAATTTATGAATTATGTCTGTATGTTTCTTCCATTGTTGTTTGTTTGGGTTTTTTTTTTTACTCATTCTGGTTATGCTAGCTTTGACATTTCCTATCATTCTATGAGGGGAAATCTAAAGGCAACATACACTTTAACATTGGTAACTGTGAGAAGATTAACATTAACAATTATATCACTTCTACACTTTGTCCTCTTGCCGGTAGATATATAGTTCCACTAGCTTCTTCCTTCCTTGGGAAAAAGAAGCCTTTAGGCTGTCTCCCCCCCCCCCCCCCCCCCCCACCCATCCGAATATAGGTCTGCACCGCTTTCTTAACCTCATCATCGGAGGTGAACCTGAGATCTTGTAGACCGTCTTTAAATGGACCGTCTTTAACTGGTAATCGCGTGGCGCCAGATCAGGCCTGTTATGTGGAAGACATTCAAACCTCTCTGTTGCGTTTGTTCCGGTGCTGCAGCCACTGCATGGGATTACAGACTGTCATGGTGCAGCAAGACTGCTTTTGATAACACTCCTCTTCTTTTGCTGCGAACTGCAGGTTCACTTTCTCTCCAGTCATAGCGCAGTACCTTGCACTGGTCACTGTATGTCCATGTTTCTGAAAATGTGCCAGAATCGGTCAGTTATTTGCATGACCCTTGCGGAACATCGCCTCCCTTACAGCTTTCCTATAGGCCTCTCGGTTGTAAGCAAGATGGCCTGCTACTGATGCACTCATCTGCAGATTATCAACGATGTCTTGCAGCCATCTTCACCTTGGTCTTCCTCTCTTTCTTTTTTCAATATATACCTTTCCAAGACGGTCTTCTCTAGATTATCATGACGTTTAATATGTCCAAAATATTTAAGTTTTCTCTGTTTAATCCTCTTTACTAGCCAGCCTTCTTCAACATTAAGTTCAGAATAGGAATATTTGCCAGACCAGGACTATTTATATCCCAAAAGAGATCATCATGATTTTCTTGTTGGAGGGCTGTTGTCTAAAAGTGTTTCCTTATAGGAGAAGAAGGGTGTTTCCACTGAAAGCTTTGTCTCATGCTTTCCGGTTTACAGTGATGAACCTATGGCTCGTTTGTTGTGGCAGTCCGCTCCAAAACACTCAGTCTTCTTCATACCGTTTCCAGGAATTAGATAGCAACATCTGCGTTTAGTTGCTTGTACAGATCCGTAAGTTGTTTGGCTCCATTTTCACGCAAACTTCATGATACTCTACGCTATCATGTATTATGGCATGTGCGACTCAATAGCTCAAATCCAAATGCGCAGTAAGAATCTTCGGTCTTCTCTGATCAAGACGTCGGCCCTGTCGATGTGTGCTTGTGTGCGAGATGTTGATGACCGATCAGATCTAACCTCGCCAGTTACACTCGTTCCTCCTTCTTTAAACCTGCTGTTTTCACATCCGTACTGAGCCCACAGTCTTTGGTGAATTTCAATAGGTTTCTTTCCCTCTGTCCAAGATATATATATATATATATATATATATATATATATATATATATATATATATATATCTGTGTGTCTGTCTATCTATCTATCTATCTGTCTCTGTCTGTCTGTATGTATGATTTCTCTCTCTCTCTCACTCTCTCTCTCTCTTTCTCACACGCATTTCAAAACGCATGAGAAACGAAATGAGGCATGAAGATAAGCTAGGAAATGAACCAGTCGTGAAAGTAGGCTCAGCTGAACAATATTCTCCTTTCGCCATACCATTCTTCAGGTAGACATGCTGTGTATAATACGCGTATGTGGTCGTAAAACATGAATTATGCGCGGCTGTACTTCATGTTCCTCGAGATTAATATCAAAAGAAGCTCGCTATCATTCCAGATCTTCCTGTTTCTATAGCCGTTGAGGCGAATACTAGAACACATAAAGATCCTGTGTGACTAAAGATTCAGGACAGTCAATATTGTTTAAGATCTTTCTAGCAACAGCGCCAGATGTATGGTTGCTTCACCATTCCCTCTACATTCCTGCGTTTTTTTTTCACTTCAGTTATAAAACGAAGAATGGCAAAGAAAAACTTCGTACAGCGACAAACAATACTTTAAAGTATTATTTTTATACAAAGAAGTAACTGTGGCAGCCAGATAAAGATGTAAATTGTAAATCAGCGTCATTGCACACGGTCAAACCGCTAGTCAGCAGCTGACCAGAAACTGCCAACTAGTGTCGCCATCAGCACGAACTCCGTAGCTAGCGGCGTCATTTCTCTTCCTTGCCAGAGAGTTAACCCTGGTACCCATTTTTTCTTGAGGAAGTTTATCGCCAGCCACCTTCTGTGAGTGAGAGGACGCCACTGTGGTGAGAGGACGCAAATGTGGTGAGAGGACGCCACTGTTGTGAGTGGACGCCACTGTTGTGAGTGAATGCAACTGTGGTGAGAGGACGCAACTGTGGTGAGAGGACGCCACTGTTGTGAGTGAATGCAAGTGTAGTGAGAGGACGCAAATGTGGTGAGAGGACGCCACTGTTGAGAGTGAATGCAATTGTGGTGAGAGGACCCAACTGTGGTGAGAGAACGCCACTGTTGTGAGTGAATGCAATTGTGGTGAGAGGACGCAACTGTGGTGAGAGGACGCCACTGTGGAGAGTGAATGCAATTGTGGTGAGAGGACGCAACTGTGGTGAGAGAACGCCACTGTTGTGAGTGAATGCAATTGTGGTGAGAGGACGCAACTGTGGTGAGAGGACGCCACTGTTGTGAGTGAATGCAATTGTGGTGAGAGGACGCCACTGTGGTGAAAGGACGCCACTGTGGTGAGAGGACGCCACTGTGGTGAGAGGACGCCACTGTGATGAGAGGACGCCACTGTGATGAGAGGACGCCACTGTGATGAGAGGACGCCACTGTGATGAGAGGACGCCACTGTGGTGAGTGGAAATCGAAACCGGGTCGTCTGGTCAGCGAGCGAGTGACTTATCTACTGCGCTAAATCGGTCCCCTCTGTGGCAGCCACTCATAAGTTAGTTAAATGTTTTACATTTTAGGATGCCACAAAAAATAGGTTTGTCGCATACTTTCCGCTTTACATTCGATTTTTTTTTCAGAGTTGGAGATCCATTGCAACTATTCTTTCTTGGAGATGATCCTTATAAATAAAACTATAGCAAAATTACACATCTCTTGCAATATGTAAAAAATCAGTTCATTTGTTTCCTCATTTTCCAATACTCACAAACTCAGAACCGTACAAGATTTAAACAACCCCAAAGAATCTTTTTCTGAGTGTTACTGAGAGTTTTAATTGTAAAATAAACATCGGAGATATTTCAATGGCTTGGTGGGGTTTTGCTACTTTTGTGTGTAACTGTGGACCATACAGTTCAAACACCAAAAGTTGTGATTTATAGCCGATTTAAAATAAAATAATACCAGCAGATTCTGAAACACAACTGATACATCTGTGAACTTGGCAAAAGAGTTTTCAGACCCTGGGTTTTTCGTCATTCATTCATGATTAAAAAAAAAAAAAGTGAAGTCATCACAGCTACCTATAGATCTGAACAGAAACACAGCACGAATCACAGCCCAACTTGCCACTACACGTAACTCTACAGAACATTGCTTGCTGGGTTCATACTAGTTCAGTGTTTCTCACATTCCTATACGAACAGGTATCTTTTCACCCTGTTTTCACATTATTTGAATGTTTCTCATATTCCATTACAAGCGTGTATTATTTCACACTAAGTTAAAGTTTCACACATTGCTCACGTCAATTCTTCTCACTACCTACTCCCTCACACTAAGTTAAAGTTTCACACACTGTTCACGTTAATTCTCCACACCACCTACTCCCTCACACAAAGTTAAAGTTTCACACACTGTTCACGTTAATTCTCCACACCACCTACTCCCTCACACTAAGTTAAAGTTTCACACACTGTTCACGTTAATTCTCCACACCACCTACTCCCTCACACAAAGTTAAAGTTTCACACACTGTTCACGTTAATTCTCCACACCACCTACTCCCTCACACTAAGTTAAAGTTTCACACACTGTTCACGTTAATTCTCCACACCACCTACTCTTTCTATTCACTAAACCAACGATTCACAGACACTTCTGGAAAATCATTTAAAAAAAAGAAAAGCTGCCATTCGGTTTTTTTTTTCTTTTATCATTTCCCAGTTCACTGATGACATACCACGCGATAATGAAATGTCTGACATATTAAACATACAGGCTTTGTCACCATACCATATAATAATAATAATAATAATAATAATAATAATAATAATAATTTCAAATGTAACGAATGTCTCGGTATTGACTTTAACGTGAAAATCTCATTTTCTCTAAAGTACTATCAGCTCTGTGTACGGCGAGTTATCTCGCTTTATAAGGTGATATTGCTTGTTATTCTGGTACCACATTTGTTCTTACAGTAAAATTAACCAGAACAGAAGGCGTGGTTCTTAACACTTTGATTTATTAACGCTGAATTCTTTATACACTGAGAACTTCACTTTAAAAAAAATGCAGCTATATGAGAATATGAAATATCACGTTTAAAAGTTTTTTAAAGTGTGAAAAATGATGGCAAAAGTTGATATATGGGGATTTTGAAACATGGAAAATAATGTCTGTAATCAGAATAAAGAAATGGTTATAGAAGGGGACTTCTATCCTTTTACACTAAACAATCTTTTAGCCCTGTAAATAAGATTACTTTTGCGTGTATGAATTTATACAATTATTTCTGTTATCCTTCCGTAGATCGCGATTTATAAATGCAGATGATGTTTGCCTGCGCTTACCTTGTGGCCAACGTTTCTGTCCCAAGTCTGGGCAAACGTCGCGAGGTATCCACACAAGTTTTTGTACTGTATCGCTATTTGAACGACTTAGGGCGCTATCCACTATTTGAAGTGTTCCACACTGCCATGTGTGTCGGGACATTCGCAGCTGTCACGTGTTCTCCCACCTTCGCGTTACCGTCACAGACCAATTCGGCTGAAGGATCCGATGCCCGGTGGAGTTCGGTATGCATGTATATTGTGACCGAACACTGAAACCTATAGCTGTCTGCTGTGGGAAATGTTTTTAACCTGTAGGAGTTAAGCTGCTTTCTCTACGAGCGGTACACAGGGCCTTTCGAATACTGAACACACGCTCAAGTTCCGGCATTCCAGAGTTTTTACATCGCAGGAGATTTCGTCAGAAATTATCAAACATTTATTATTACAGTGAACACGAGTGTAGTAGTCTAGTAGTCATCGGACTACAGGTAGTCAAGCGTGAAGTCAAGTCTCAGGTCCATGCAAACAAGTTAAAACAGAGTGTCATCAAGTTTCATGCCACTTACCTTCAGGTATGAAGTCAAATCTCAAGTTCTTGCCAGCAGCTTCAAGTCGAGTATCAGATCAAGTCTGAAGTCGCTATTGTCAATTCTGAATTCATGTGTCAAGTCCAGTATTGAAAATATGCAATAGTTAAAATAGATTAAACATTTATTCATAGACTGAGAAAAGGTCAGTTATAAAAGATTTACTCAGAATTCATTTTTTCTTTTTTTCCTGTGGTGAATTGTTAAAACATTACTCAGAATTATCTAGACTCAGTTTAAAATATCTAGATTTATAGTTATCATTTAGATGACCATGTTCATTACCTGGATGAGATTATAATCATATGCACTGTTTATAGATTTTGAGAAAGCCTTTGGCAGTGTCAACAGAGATGCACTGTAAAATTCTAAGATGACATGGCCTCCCCCATAAGATAGTGAATGTCATCAAAGTAAAATTGGTTAAAACACGAGGGTTTTAAGTGCAAAGTGACCTGTGGAGAAGATACATCAACCAGCTTTAGGGTACAAACGGGAGTGAAGCAGGGATGTGTAATATCACCAACATTATTTATCTTGGTAGTAGATTGGTTAATGAAAGAGGCAACATCAGACAAACGCAGTGGACCTTTGACATAGTGCTGGAGGACCTTGACTTTGCCGACGACATTTGTCTACTATCAAGCAGCCACAAAGATATGCAAGATTCTTTTTCTTCTTCGTTCGCTTCTACCACAAAGACCGCACTGTGATCCTAATGAATTTACGCCTGTGGTCCTCCTTAGGTCCCGTGGTCTCCTGTGTAGTTCCCGAAAGGACCACACGAGATGCCTGCGTATTCTTGGTGGGTCTCGGAACCGGGATTGCATGACACCGTGGTTTTCGTTGCACCAGTTTAGTCTAGAGTTGGACTTTCTCACCGGAAGACCTCGACGTGTTTAGGATATCAGTGCATCCCCGCTGGGTGAGAGGCGGTAGCCCACCCAGGCCAGAGTTGGACTTTCTCACCGGAAAACCTCGACGTGTTTTGAGATACCCGTGTATCACCGCCGGGTGAGAGGTGGTTGCCCATCCAGTCCAGAGTTGGACTTTCTCACCGGAAAACCTCAGCGTGATTAGGATACGCAAACATCCCCGCCGGGTGAGAGGTGGTTGCCTATCTAGACTTCCCTGGTCCAGTGTCTCCGACTTCAGCATTTTGCGGTCGTGGCCGCTACCCTTCCTAGTTGTGACCAGGATGGAGCTTTTGTCCAGGAGGACGAATCCTCGCCACTAGTGACTTCTACCCCTGGGTTGAGCCGGCTTAGGTATATTAACCCAGTATAGGCGTGTTTGGGACGGGACCGACCTCTACGGCAGAGGTACTGTGACATGCATAGCCTTCAAGATTCACCCCTGGTATGAGCCGGTTTAGGCAAAATTCACCAGTATGGGTGTTTATCAGGCGTTACCTACCTCTAGAGCGGAGATGGCATGACATGTCTAGCCATCGTGTTCCACCCCTGGTGTGTGCCGGTTTAGGCATATTTCACCAGTGTAGGTGTATTTCGGACGTGGCCGGCCTCTAGAGCAGAGGCGCCGTGGTATAGCTCTCGTAGCTATACTACTGGACATACCGGTTAAACTTCACTTTCCACCACCTTTTCCCATCGACAATGCACAGCAACCTTTATTTCTTTTCCGCATTTACTTCCTTAACCGGGAGGAGCTTCACTCCACGCGCGGCATTTGAGAAGTCTCGCCAGCAGTGTCTTAACCTCTGGGACAAGCCGGTTCATGCTTTTCACCCGATATGACTGCAATATGCAAGATAAAATAAACAAGCTAACTCAGAATGCAAACAACATAGGACTAAAGATCAACGTAGGAAAGACAAAGTTCATGAAGCAAAATGTGAACTACAGAAAGAGTAGATAGCAAGTTAGTGGAGGAGGTCAACGAATTTGTATACCTTGGCAGTAGAGTAGTAGAAAATGGAGACAGCACAGAGGACATTAACAGTAGACTTACTAGAGCAAACCAAGCTTTTGCAATGCTGCAGAATATTTGGAAATCTAAAAAACTAAACATGAATAAGAAAATCAGGATATTTAAAAGTAATGTTCTAAGTGTACTACTCTATGGAAGTGAATGCTGGAAAATCACCAAAACCATAAAAACAAGATGCACACCAAAGGGGAACAGAAGTAAGGGTAGAACAAAAGAGACATGGAGAAGAACAACAGAGAGGATGTTGAGAATAGAGGGCTCACTTGGGCTAGAGCAGAAAAATGACAAAGGACAGGACAGGCATTGTGGAAAACCTTTATTGACACTTAAGGTTCAGATAGATAGACAGACAGACAGACAGACAGACAGACAGACAGACAGACAGACAGATAGATAGATAGATAGATAGATAGATAGATAGATAGATAGATAGACAGACAGATAGATAGATAGATAGATAGATAGATAGATAGATAGATAGATAGATAGATAGATAGACAGACAGATAGATAGATAGATAGATAGATAGATAGATAGATAGATAGATAGATAGATAGATAGATAGATAGACAGATAGATAGATAGATAGATAGATAGATAGATAGATAGATAGATAGATAGATAGATAGATAGATAGATTTTTTAAAAATATACATAAACACACACACATACATACATACATATATATCCAGACTGCCAACCCTGCTCATGTTCATGCAGACAGTTTCAAGTCGAGTGTCAAAGTCTGAAGTCTGAACTGTGAGTCAAAATGATAAAAGTGACTGTTCGTTCTGGTTACCAGATGAACAGTACCACAATCGATTTATTATAACCTACACAGAGAGGGTTAGGAGTTGTGAATGTGAAGAAAGTAAATAAATAAAAAGCAACAAGCAATATATGCTTTATAAACTACTTCATTAAGTATCTTAGCATTCATTTAGTCATTTCATCATCATCATCATCATCGCCACCACCACCACCATCATCATCATCATAATCATCATCATCATCATCATCATTATCATCATCATCATCAGGTGCCGTGCCGACTGCTGTTGGCTATTATACTTCTTCAGAGTACACGATCCTTCATGCAGGCCATCAGCTCAGTTGGCGATCTCCTCTCACACCATCCCGTCAGACTGACCAGTATCATTTCTCTTGGTCTTCCTCTTGATCTTTTTCCTTCTATTTTTCCTGTTGTTATAATATTTTCAATGCCCCCTCTTCTCATTGCATGTCCCTGAAAGTACATTGCCTCTCTCTTTCTCTTATTTTTTTGGACAAGATCTTTTGTCTCTCCAGTTCTTCTCATACATTCTTCATTAGTTATTCTTGCTGTCCAGGGATTCGCAACATTCTTCTAATAAACCACATTTCTGCTGCTTCCAATGATTTTTGTGCAGACCTGCCTATTTTCCATGATTCACTTCCATATAACAAGATAGGTTCAATATAGCATTTTAGGACTCGTTTTCTAACATTCATTGATAAGGATGTGTTGCATAATATGTTTCTCATTCTCTGAAATGCAGTCTTTGGTTGGCCTATTCTGTTCCTAATTTCTGTTCTGCATTTCCCATCTGAAGTTATTACTGCTCCAAGGTATTTGAATTCCTGCGCCTGCTCTAGAATAGTTCCGTTTAATTTTATACTGAATGCTAGTGGATTCTGTTTCTAAGATATAACCATAGTCTCTGTCTTTTTGATGTTCAAAGTAAGGCCTTTCTGTTCACTTTCTTTGGCGACTTTATCCAAGAGATTTTGCAGGTCTTGTTGGGTCTCAGCTATCAGTACTGTGTCGTCAGCATACCGAAGGTTGTTAATATTGTATCCTCCAATTTTTATGGCTGGTTCTGTGATGATCGTTCTTAGAATATTCTCGCTGTACAGAAAAAAAAGGTCTGGAGATAGTACACATCCTTGTCGCACACCTTGTTTTATAGGTTGATATTTTCCAGTTTTATTTTCAACTCGAATTGCTGCTTCTTGTTGCCTGTATAGATGTTTTACAATACTCAGGTCTTTGCCGTCTATATTGATGTCTTTCAGCATTTTAATAATATCATTATGTTTCACCTTGTCGCATGCCTTGGTGTAATCAATGAAGCATAAGTAGAGATCTTTCTGTACTTCTAAAGCTCTTTCTGTTAGTGTTCGTAAAGCATAAATGGCATTGTGTGTTCCCTTTCCTTCAACAAATCCAAACCGTTCATCTGCTATTTCCATTTTCATCTTTGTCCTTGTTCTTCTCATAATGATTCTCAGAAGTAGCTTCGTTATGTGACATGAGAGGCTGATAGTCCTGTGGTCATCACATTCCTTTGCACCTGGTTTCTTTGGTAGTGCTATAAACGTGGATTTAAGCAAGTCACTGGGCATATAGCCACTGTTGTAAATGTCATTCAGTAACTTGGTTATTATTTTATTCCTGTCTCCTCTAATGCTTCTATTTCTTCTTTTGTTATATTATCAGGCCCAGTCGCTTTTCATTTCCTCATGTGTTTGATGGCATCTATGATTTCATCTTCAAGTATTGGTGGTCCCTCACAGTTTTCAGTATCTGGTGTTAATTCTGGTCTTTCTCCTCCATACAGCTCAACGATGTACTCTGTCCACCTGTCCACAATGTCTTCTTTTCCCGTTAACATTTTACCTTCCTTTGATTTCAGGCATCCTGTGGTATATTTTGTTTTCCTGCCTGTGAGTTCACTAATTCGTTTGTGCATGTTTTTGCTGTCTTTATTATGAGAGTCCTCTATTCGTCTGCACTGTTCATTTAACTACACTTCCTTTGCTTCTCTGCATTTGCGTCTTATTTCTTTATTTATCTTGCTATATTTTTCTTGGTTATTTTTACTCCTCCTCCTCTTGTCCATCAGTCCTAAGATGTCGTCTGTCATCCATTTATTTTTAGGGGCTTCTTTTTTTCGGTAGTATTATCTCCTTAACAGTTTGGTGGATAGAATCTCTTAACATTGCCCATTGTTCGTCTATACTATTTATCTTTGATATTACATTGTATCTTATTTGTTATAATAACTTTGTATTGTTCTCGTAGTTCTTGGTCATTTTTAAGGAGTTCTGTATTCATTTTGATGTTTCTAATTTTTCTCCACGCTTTATTTAGCTTTATTCTAATTTTTCCACAGAGTGGGTCATAGTCACTATTGTCGTCAGCTCCTGGCATGGTTTTTGTTGTCAGTAATGCATTCCGAAATCGTTTGTTGATTAATACGTAGTCTATCTGATTAAAAGTCTTTTTGTCTGGGCTGCACCACGTTGTCAGTCTTCAGGGATGTTGTTTAAACCAGGTGTTTCCTACAACCATGCTATGTATTCTTGCCCATTCAATTAATTTACTACCTCTGTCATTCCTCTCTCCCAGTCCATAGTCACCAACGATGTCTGAAGTTCTTTCTTTACCAACTTTGGCATTAAAATCTCCCATGACTATAGCAACTTCGTGTGACTTTGTGTGTTTTAGGGCTGTCTCTATGTCATTATAAAATAGCTGTACATCTTCTTCAGAACTTTCAGATGTTGGAGCGTACACTTGTATAATATTTATGTTTATTGGTTGTCCTTTCAGACAGTCTACGGGACACCCTTGGGCAAGGTGGAGTACCCGTATAGCCCCCCGATCAGGGTGACGTGAAGCCATGGGAGCAGGTGGTGGATGGAATGGGAGAGCAGCTGACAGATAATGTTGGTTATGGTCACCATTCTATGATGGTAGGCAGATGATCTCAATGTAGGGACAATGGCTACGATCACTGACTAGTACAGTCACTGCCCGGAAGGAAAGCAATGGTAAACTATCTTCTGGAAACATACCAAGAAACCCAAGCAGCAATATTACGATGCCATAACAGTTGGAGGTTATGAAATACCAGAGATTAGATATGCTGATAACACAGTATTGCTGTCCACAACACAAAAAGGAATGGAAACACTAATTATGTCAGTCCGCAAGAACAGCGAAGAGCAGAACCTCTATCTTAATGCAAATAAAACTAAATTGATGACAACTGACAAAACAAACAAGGCAACTGAAATATGTATCAATGAGGAAAAACTGGAAGAAGTGGAGAGTTTTGAATATCTTGGATCGCTACTAACTAATAATGGAGATACAATGAGGGAAATTAAAAGGAGGACATCTATTGCTCTTCAGAAAGTAAAACAAATAAAGAATCTGTGGAGAGGAGCAGACAGAACCACAAAAATAAGATTTTTAAAGGCATGCATCTTTCCCATAGCAACATATGCCTGTGAGACCTGGACACTTAACAAAACAGCTGAGAAACACATAAATGCCTTTGAATGTAAATGCTACAGAAGAGTTCTCCAAATATCGTGGACACAAAAAAGAACAAATATATCTATACTACAAGAGCTTAATATTGAAGAAGGCTGGTTAGTAAAGAGGATTAAAGAGAGAAAACTGAAATATTTTGGACACATTAAACGTCATGATAATTTAGAGAAGACCGTATTGGAAGGATACATAATGGGAAAAAGAAAAAGAGGAAGACCAAGACGAAGATGGCTGCAAGACATCGTTGACGATCTGGAAATGGATGCAACAGCAGCAGGCCATCTTGTTCACAACCGAGAGGCCTACAGGAGTGCTGTTTGGGAGGCAAAGTTCCGCAAGGGACATGCAAATGAATGAATGAATGAATGGTTGTCCTTTCAGTTGGGCTAGCAGGACTCGGTCCGAGATGTTAAAATATCCTACAATTGTTCTTGCTGTTTGTTCGTCAAATATTACTCCTACACCTCGTTCATTTTTCTCACTTCCTGAATATATTATTGTATATTTATCAGATTTTATCTTACCTGCACCTGTCCATCTAACTTCACTCATTCCTAATATGGTGATCTTCATCCCTTCCATTTCCCTCTTTACATTTCCTAATTTTGCAGCCTGGATTAAAGTTCTAACATTCCATGTTGGTAATTTGAACTTGTTAGTTTTGCCACCAGTAGCTTGATGACCATCTGGCCTCACCTGTGGCTCGTGAGCTGCCCTATCGGACGAGGCTGTTTCAGAGGAACATCCATTAACGTCATTCGTGACAAATCTATTACTTTAAATAAACATAATTGTTCTTGGGAGCTACAACAGTGGTTTCCCGTTGGGTTCTGCCGGTTTGTGTATGGACTCTCCTATAGCCTTTGGACTCCCTGTCCTACCCGCAAGGCAGCGGGAGCGAGAGGTTTTAAGGCGCCTCTTACCCGCCTGCTATTCCCTTCACTGAGCACCTGAGGCACTTTATAGGAATAGTAGACCCAACTACTACCCAACCTCGCTCTCTGACTCTACCCTCAGTTGGTCCGCGCCTGCTTATTTGGTTTCACATAGTAATAAAACACATGACTAAGTTGTGCCAAGTGGATTTTGCATGCTGTATACCTTTTTTTTTAGGGGTGTGAAATGTCAGTGCCTTTACATGTCAGCATCTGTCCTCGCTGCCTTTGTTTTTCCAGGAAGGTCCCGGGTACCCTTTTCTTGAGGCTAGGTTGACCCTGGTGCTGGTCCATCTGAAAAACACTCCGCCCAAGCGTGACATGGAACCAAAGACATTCTGGTCGGCCAGCGAGTGCAAAAGCCATTATTAACTCATGCTTTAATATTTGCTACACCATCAGGGTCCATTGAACTGAATTTTAGTTTCGAGTTTTTGTTTCGTTTTTTTTTAAAACAGTTCTTATTATTTATAAGGACTTATATTTTTTAGCTTATTGTTTCTTATGGATCTCATAAAGAGCAACATGAATATGCACTTAAAAAAAAAAGAAAACGATAGAATAAAACACATTCTACCCTGCAATTACGAAATGGGTTGTTTTTACAATAATTTAATATTTATATTACGGAATCTTTGTTGTCCGATTTAACTTTCTGCTATTAGATAATAGGTGCGAGGCAAAACTAAATAGATTGCAGGTAAAAATTAAATATATCCGACAGTACACAGGGAATTGTCTTAGACATTTTATTAGAAACACGCTATGTTAAAGCCTTAGAGATGATTGCCAAAAAGAAAAAAAGTCGCTTATCTAGTACAAGTCGTTACTCTTCATTCTCAAGTCGAGTCTTTAGTCGAACCTGTAACGTCGATCTGCTGGAGTCTACATCTCTTATTCAAACTTATACTACACATAACCAAGCATAGACAGCCAATGATTTTTAGATATGACAATATCGCGGAACAGCCTAGGATGAAAATGTTCACAACAAGAGGGAGACATCTTTACAGAACAATAGCGCCCAAAAAAAAAAAAAAAATCAAGAAATTATCTGGAATGAAGTCCAGGAGGACGATATAGTCCAGTAGTAATCCAGTGAAACCATTTTTTTTTTAAAATGCAAATTAAGACTATTTTAATTATTTCAATTCTTGGTCTGTTTTGGTCTTTTTGTCCCTTTACGTTATTTAACTGGCTAACATTATCCAACAAATTATCCAGGCCACCTAAAAGTGTCACAATGACTTGTTTGTATTTGGACGGAAGTGAGCTGCGGTCACGCATGAAAGATTACCGAACAGATCTTTCAGGGGACAGAACCTCCTAGCTTGTCATTGCTCTCTTTTTTTTTTTTGTACTGCCCTGATGGCAAGTTCACGTTAGGGCGCGCAGTAAACATCACACGTCCAGGTTTAATAAGGAAAAAGTCTAACATCTGACTGTGACACAAGATGGCTGTGCCGGCAATAAAAAACATGCGATCGTTAATTTGGAACAGGATGGGAAACATGACTAAATGAAATAGTAAGTGAGAGAAAGAAACAGACAGGCAGGCAGACGGACGGACGGACAGACAGACAGACAGACGATAGCATTCATGTAAATTTATACTTCATCTCTTCTCTCTAGTTCTTCGTCCTGTATGTTGTTGTATGATTACGGCTCAGGCCGAAACGTCACAACTGTGTGCTCGTTAAGTGATAAAGCTGTTCCTACCTTGTTTCCTAGTTTATCTATTTTGGTATCACAGCTTTACTGCAGTGGCTTCGTGTATACATATACACTAATTATTGTGTGTTAATGGAGACAACGAGTACCGAGTTGAAAGGTCATGCGATGCAAGTGGAAGCCGAAAGTATCTTGCAAAACGTGTAAAATCCGTGGACACGTTAACGATTAATCAGATAGTGACAGCATGAGAAATAAGAGAAGACATACAACAAAGCAGGGATAGGCTGTACTCAAAAACTGCTGAAATTTACCTGCTGAACACAGACTTACAAGATGGGAGAAAACCCATTATCAAACTAAATTTATCCAGTACTCATTTCCTTACATTGCTGACTTCAAAAAGATTTAAAATTACCCTTTAGCAGTCTTATTCTTGCGAAGTAGACAGGGGGAAAAAAAAAAAGGCCATTAACTTTCAAAAAAATTATCGTTCTGAATGAATCGTTTCAGATGTTAGCAGAAGACATTTTAGCATCAGTCACATGCTACGCTGAACTTTTACATTGAAAATCGCTAACGCTCTAGTGCAGATCAATTCTCAGCGCAGAAAACCACACGCTAACTTGCTGGCCGACATCCTGCAACACTCTTATACGTTGTAAAAAGATGAGAACACACAAGATCAAACGCAGGTTCTATGAAACTTTTGTGTACAAGGATAATACATAAAAATTGAAATATCCGTATTTTATTAAAAATTTATCCTAGTTATAACATTTTGGGTTAAACTAAAACACTTCCAGGAAAGTTCGTGATATAGCAAAAAAGCTGTTTTCGCTGGGTTAAACTAAAACACTTCCAGGAAAGTTCGTGATATAGCAAAAAAGCTGTTTTCGCTGGGTTAAACTAAAACACTTCCAGGAAAGTTCGTGATATAGCAAAAAAGCTGTTTTCGCTGGGTTAAACTAAAACACTTCCAGGAAAGTTCGTGATATAGCAAAAAAGCTGTTTTCGCTGGGTTAAACTAAAACACTTCCAGGAAAGTTCGTGATATAGCAAAAAAAGCTGTTTTCGCTGGGTTAAACTAAAACACTTCCAGGAAAGTTCATGATATAGCAAAAAAGCTGTTTTCGCTGCAGTGGTTGCTGAAGACGCAGACAGGCAAAATATAACTGTAAAGACGGGCTGCTACACGTCAAACAAGAATACAGTTCTCGTTATCAGTTGTCAGCGAGAATAATGTGGAAGATCCAACAAGGAAATATTACTGTGTAAAATATATCTTTATGATGAGAACAATAGTAAATGAATCTTGTTACTAAGGATACCAGTGTATTCACTGAGTTTAGAAATGACCAAAATGAGTTTCTAGGCGGTTCTAAGGACTGTTATTGCCGGGGGTGGGGCGGAGGATACGCTCTCCACTCCAATGGCGTGCGTCTCAAATAGCCTCTGACAGTCAAGTCCATCTCCCGGCCTTCTTGTGGCAGAACTGTGGCCCCACAGGGGCGAAGGCGAATATCTGGCGCCTAGAAACCAGACGTTACGGGTAAATGAGAGTCATGTTTGGTAGCTCATCTACCGCTGCTGGCGAGATTCTTCAGCTGCCGTGCGTGGAGTGGGGCTCCTCCCGGCCAATGAAGAAAGGTGAAAATGGGGTTGCCGTGCGGCACCACTGTGAAAAAGGTGAAAGAAAGGAATAAGCGAAGTAAACAGTAGTCAAATCACGGCACCTCTGGACTAGGGGTCGTTCACGTCCTAAGTACACTCATATCGGGCGAAATGACTGAACAGACTCTTCGGATGCCACGCATGGAGTGAAGCTCCTCCCGGCCAAGGAAGAAAATGCGAAAAAGCAATCAGGGTTGCCGTATGGCGCCGATGTGAAAAGGTGATGGAAAGGATAATGTGAAGCTTAATTGGTATGTCCAGTAGTATCGCGGCGAGAGGTACTCATACTACGG
This sequence comes from Achatina immaculata, assembly GCA_009760885.1. NCBI lineage: Eukaryota > Metazoa > Mollusca > Gastropoda > Stylommatophora > Achatinidae > Lissachatina > Lissachatina immaculata. Next base: position 17,698,803 of record CM019703.1, on the reverse strand, counting down.
CGCCTCTGCTCAAGAGGTCGGCCACGTCCGAACTGAAATACACACATACTGGTGAAATATGCCTAAACCGGCTTACACCAGAGGTGAAACTTGATGGCTACGCATGTCACGGCACCTCTGCTCTAGAGGTCGGTCATGTCCTAAACACGCCCATACTGGGATAATATGCTTAAACCGGCTCAACCCAGGGGTGGAAGTCACTAGTGGCGAGGATTCATCCTCCTGGACAAAAGCTCCATCCTGGTCACAACTAGGAAGGGTAGCGGCTACGACCACAAAATGCTGGTCGGAGACACTGGACCAGGGCAGTCTAGATAGGCAACCACCTCTTACTCGGGGGGGGGGGGGATTTATGCGTACCCTAATCACGCTGAGGTTTTCCTGTGAGAAAGTCCAACGCTGGACTGGATGGGCAACCACCTCTCACATGACGGGGAGTATGCGTATCCTAATCATGCTGAGGTTTTCCGGTGAGAAAGTCCAACACTGAACTGAATGGGCAACCACCTCTCACCCGCCAGGGATACACGGGTATCTAAAACACGCTGAGGTTTTCCGGTGAGAAAGCCCAACTCTAATCCAGATGGGCTACCACCTCTCAGCCAGTGGGGATATACTGATATCCAAAACACCCAGAGGTTTTCCGGTGAGAAAGTCCAACACTAGATCAAACTATCAAACTGGTGCAACGAAAACCATGGTGTCACGCAATCCCGCTTCTGAAACCCACCAAGAAAGCTTTTGGGGACTACACGGGGGACCACGGGACCTATGGAGGACCACAGGTGTAATTCAGTAGGATCACAGGGCAGTCTTGGTGGTAGAAGCGAACGAAGAAGAAGAAGAAGAAGAAGAAGAAAAAGAGTTTCTAAGCCATTTTTATAGTTGAATTATCAGTTTCCACCAAAATTCATTCATATGTTATGTATCATGTTGATATCTTTAATCATCAGTCAAACTGTTATATATCATGTTGATTTCTTTAATCATCAAACTGTTATATATCATGTTGATTCCTTTAATCATCAAACTGTTATATATCGTGTTGATTTCTTTAATCATCAAACTGTTACGTGTCATGTTGATTTCTGTAATCACCAACCTGTTATGTGTCATACTAACTTATTAATTCATGAATTTGATTTCACTTATACGCAGCCACTTTTTTTTCCTACTTAGAACACGCCTGTGTCGGTGTGTAATTTTGCTTCACCTTCAGTCCACCTTTCCCAGCTTATTCTCAGTGTAACTGCTATCGTAGAAGAAAAAGCAACCACTGGAGTGTGTGATATGCCAGGGGTTTGTAGGAATAACCTGTTTTCAATATAAAAGCATTCTTCGGGTCTTTTTAGTAAATCGCTGCCCACATTAGCAAATAATGCAAATAATGCTCAGAGATAAAACAGCCCAGACACGCTACGATCTACACAAACCGGTTTTCACGCCCTCTTACTTTCACCTCGTCATTCAGAAGTGTGTGGGTGTGTGTCGGTGGGTTGGTGGGTGGGTGGAGGGGGTGCAGAGAGTATTAACTATCGCATAAAAACTAAGTTGGGTATTAATTATCTTTACAGAAGGAAAAAAAACACGACCAGGTGTTATAATAAAGCAACGAAACAAGAATAAATGCTGCCGGGAGAAGGCCTACGTATCGGAGTTTGAAGAGACCAAATAACTAACCAGTCCCAGGCATGCCGGTGAGATGTGCGCAGTTTTTGATGCGTGTTAGATCGTGTTTTATCCAGCATGTATTGTGTAGTGGCAACATCAGTCAGTCAGTCAGTCATTTGCGTGTCCTTTGCGGTACTTTGCCTCCCTAACAGCTTTCATGTAGGCCTCTGGGGTGTAAGCAAGATGGCCTGCTGATCATCAACGATGTCTTGCAGCCATTTTCGCCTTGATCTTCCTCTCTTTCTTTTTCCCATTATGTACACTTCTAAGACTGTCTTATCTAAACTTTCATGACGTTTAATAAGTCCAAAATACTTAAGTTTTCTGTTTAATCTCCTGTACTAACCAGCCTTCTTCAATATTAAGTTCTTGTAGTATGGATATATTTGTTCTTTTTTTTTTGTGCCCATGATATTTCAAGGGCTTTTCTGTAGCATTTGCATTCAAAAGCATTTATATGTTTCTCAGCTGCTTTGTTAAGTGTCCATGTCTATTAGGCATATGTTGCCATGGGAAAGGTGCATGCCATTAAAAATCTTATTTTTGTAGTTCTGTCTGTTCCTCTCCACAGCTTCTTTAGTTTTATTTTCTGAAGAGCGATAGATGTAGCATATGCGAAACATGGACACTAAACAAATCACTAGAAAAGAGAACAACAGCATATTGAAATGAAATGTTACAGAAGGGTACTTAAAATATCACGGATAGAAAGGAAATCAAATAAAGAAATATTGCCGGGCTCAGGTGTTGCAGAAAACTGGCTCGTAAACACCATCAAAATGAGAAAGCGGAGGCACTTCGGCCACATCAAGAAACATAATGGTTTGGAGAGGTTGATAGTAGAAGGCACAGCGCCCGGCAAGAGAGAAAAGGGGCAACATCGCCGCAGGTAAACTCAAGGCATCAGGTAAAGTCTGAATGTGTCACTGCAAGAGGCCGGTCAACTTGCGCAAGACCGTATTGCATTCAGGGAGGCAATAAGAGGGACAACTTTCTGTGGAAAAAAAAAAAAAAAACTTCACATGAAGATGAATGAAGATACGTCTTTTGTGAAAAAAAAAATCGTTGGCGTATAACATGAACTGACATACAAGGGAGACGTGTTGGAAGACAGTGACGTGCTAGCGATACTTCGGCTGATTCATAATAAAGGTTCAACATTTTTGTCTTTATTCTGCTCTTGTTTTGTATGATTTATCTTGGTTAGGCTGATTTTGGGTGGCTTGGGGTAGGGGCAAAAAGCTGTAGGCAACCCATTTCTGCCATGTTAGCTTCAGAACTAGCGAACCTTAATCGACCAAGACCCTGTCCCACCTTCCATTGGTACCCTCAGTAACAGGCCTGGCTAGGTTAACGGGACAGTGATCACTGTAGGCCCCAGGGTGGTGGACTCTGCTTAAGAAGTATTTCACACCTCCTGCTTTTTAACTCCACTCAGTGACTGAACAACAAAATGACCACCATAACCCGCTTCCAGTCTGACACGATGCTGCATCTCAACACTTTCACCGCGTCAGCTGAAAAAAAAAAAACTCGCAGTTCCATGGAGATAGAAGAAGAAGAAGAAGGTTGATTTTAAGTGTCAAAGAACCGTCAGCGGACCAGTTATCTCGTTTTGAGAAGCGATGTTTTAAACAAAAAATTGTTTCCCCTTGCAGCGACAGCTCGCGCGTGCACACACACACACACACACGCTCTCACAAATTCACACACTCACACCCACACTCACAGATGTACACATTCACACTCACACCCCTCAACATATCGACATTGTGACCCCGGCCTTGCACTGATTTCGTGGACAGCTTTTCCCTGATACTTTCCTTTAAAATACTACACTCTTTATCTAACTCCAGTGTTTCCAAACGTGGGACGTACGCCTCACGGAAAGTGGGGTGGGGGGGGGGGGATTTGACTTTTTTTTAGGGGGGGGGCAAATAGAATATATTTATATCATACTTTTTCAGAACTTGGTTGACTATTATGCGCGGAGGGGGGGGGGGGGGGAATAAAAATCTTTGAGGCGTCGAGGTAGGGGCATGATCAAAAACAAAAATTTTTTTTGGAAACGCTGAGTTGGTCGGCGGGGTATGATGCAGTTTTACAATAACAACTAATATCACAGTTACCCTGCATTCTTTGAGAGAGTTTGCATTCTGATTATTTGCTTAGTATCTTATCATGTTTATATATTCTTATCAGCCGCATACCCTCGAAGAGATTCCCTCGAGTGAACCTGGATCTATACTATAACATGCCGAGATTAAAACCCACCTGCTCGTTATTTTGAAAGCTTCGTCACAATGAGAAAGAAACAGCTGACGATCAATCAAAGAATCAAAACAACATCTTTCGCTCCCGAGTTACTTCCCCAGCCTGTCCTTGAGTACATTTTCTTGAGAAATTTCAGGAGAAAGAAACCGAAAGGAATTGATTCTAAAATTTTAAGTTATGTGTTGGACTTCGTCTAAATATCACTCAGAGCACTGATTAAGCATAGGTTTGCAAGATCTACCAACCCTGCCAGTTGTGTTCTGAGGTTTAAAGAAGTTAAGTATCAAATATCAGCCACATTTAGCTCCAGTTGTGAAAGATCCGGAAAAGACTAACCCAATAAGTCCCACTCTAGACACCAACAAAGTCCACCCTACACACCCAACAAACCCTACTCTACGTACCCAAAAAGTTCCACTCTACACACCCAACAAGCCCCACTCTTCATACCCAACAAGTCCCACTCTACACACCCAGCAGGCCTCACTCTATATTGCCAACAAGCCCCACTCTACATAGCCAACTCTAGAAACCAACACAATCCACTCTACACACCCAACAAGCCCCACTCTACATACGCAACAAGTCCCACTCTACACATCACATCCAACAAGCCCTACACTTCACATCAACAAACCCCACTCTACATACCCAACAAGCGCCACTCTACACACCCAACAAATCTTACATATCACACCAACAAATCCTACTCTACATACCAAACAAGACCCACTCTACACACCCAACAAGCCCCATTCTAAACACTCAACAATCCCTACACTTCACACCAACAAGCCCCACTCTATATACCCAACAATCCTTACACTTCACATCAACAAGCCCCACTCTACACACCAACAAGCCCCACTCTACACATCCAACAATCATTACACTTCATATCAACAAGCCCCACTCTACACACCCAACAATCCTTACACTTCACACCAACAAGCCCCACTCTATACACCCAACAATCCCTATACTTCACACCAACAAGCCCAACTCTACACACCCAACAAGCCCCACTCTACAGAGCCAACAATCCTTACACTTCACACCAACAAGCCCCACTCTACACACCCAACAAACCCCACTCTACACACCCAACAATTCTTACACTTCACACCAACAAGCCCCACTCTACACACACAACAGGCCCCACTCTACATACCCAACAATTCCTTCACTTCACACCAACAAACACCACTCTACATATCCAACAATCTCTACACTTCACACCAACAAACACCACTCTACATACCCAACAAACCACACCCTACACACCCAACAAGCCCCACTCTACATACCCAACAAGCTCCACTCTACACACCCAACAAGCCCCACTCTACACACCCAACAAGCCCCACTCTACACACCCAACAAGCCCCACTCTACACACCCAACAAGCCCCACTCTATATACCCAACAAGCCCCACTCTACATACCCAACAAACCCCACCCTACGCACCCAACAAGCCCCACTCTATATACCCAACAAGCCCCACTCTACACACCTAACAAGCCCCATTCTACACACCTCGTTGTTTCAACGGTTGACATTACTTTCTTATTTTACTGGCTTTTGAATATAAAACAAAAACAAAACCAAATAAACAAACACTTCCATATCGCCAACATTTTTTCACCCTGGAACTAAACCATGTATTACATGATGTAGAAACATGAAAAAAAAAATTAAACTTTCAACATTACTCCGTAACTAAACCTTTTAAAGATAAACATGTTCTAGTTTTCTAGACAATCAAATCAAATATAGGTTATATTCTAGTGGGCCTACATGAACCTGGTCTTCGTTTTCAGCTGTGGCCCACAGATAATCTAGGTAGTTATTAAACGTTTATTTCACTAACAATTTTGATTTTATATTGTAGAAATGCATCATTCCAGCTTGATAGCTTAATAATATAACATTTATGATTCTCGTATTTGCCTAAATATTTATTTCAAATCTCTCTCTCTCTCTCTCTCTCTCTCTCTCTCTCTCTCTCTCTCTTATTCTCTCATTTAATGATGTGCATTCTGCGACTATGAGGATCGTAAATTTGACATTTTCGAAGTGTGTGGTCCGTATGAAAATGCAAATAATCTTTTTGGCCCACAGAACAGAAAAAAAATGTTGGCTATAGCAGCCTGGTTGGCTGAGTGGTTATGCGCTCATTTGACTAATCCGGTGGTACCGGGTTCAAATTCCACCAGAAGGGTCCACCCAGCCTCTAGATATTATGCCAGAGAAATGTGGGAAGGTAAATGTGGCCAGGCATGTTACTGACCACATCAAACTTTCGTGTGCCGAAGGTCATGGAAATACAGGCCCAACACCGAACTATGCCTTATTGCCATGGAAACGGGGGTTTAATTACCTTTACCCTTTCACCTTTACCTACATCTGCTTTCATCAGACAGAAATTTTATGAAATAATATTTTACAGAAATATAAATATGCATGTATCAGACAGAATACTACAATTCAATTATGACAATTTTTCTTTCATTCGCGCTTACGTGGAAAGACAATGTAAGAAGCATAACTCGTCTATTGAAAGTACTTTTCCATACAGAGTTAGGTCCCTGCAATTTATCAGTGCACACATGCACACGTACACCTCCTTACTACACAAAATAAGTTTTGGAAAGACTAGCTTCAGGACAGAGCATACCTCTGCAGAGAATATAACTGTGAATTTAAATTCCCTTCATTCTGAGAAAATATTAAACTTATCTCAGATCTACAGTCCCGGCTATCAGTACACAAAAATAGAAATGCAATAACGTATTTATCTTATCTACCTGAGATTTAGATCAATGGTCGTCAACCTTCCCCCCCCCCCCACACACCTTTTTTCAGCATGTCAGAATGTCTGGCATCTCTTTCCCCTTTTCAATCCCCACCCACCCACCCACACACACACACACACACACACACACCCACACCCACACACACACACACACACACACACACATTTTCCAAGATTGTTTGAGTCAAAAGGTGCAATCCAAATAATAGACATTTACCAGAGCATTATTCCAATAGTTACTGTCTCCCAATCCCTTCCCCAACCCTAAAATACCCCCTCATCCCCAGGGGGGAGAGACTCCCCACTGTTTGAGAACCCTTGTATGCAAAAATGAATGGCGACCATAGACTCCAGCAAATATTATATGGCGAGCTTCTGGCAGGAAGGAGACCAAGAGAAACATCAAACCTGAGGCCCTGATAGTTATTAAACGTTTTTTAGAGACTCTTCTCTTCCGAAGAAGACTGGGACAATCTGGCAGAAACTGTATCATATTGAGAGCAACTCTGACTATGTGTGCTACATCATTCAAGGAGGAAATGAGAGCCAAACTGAAAAAAGTACACAGATGGTTAGAAACTGAACTTTGCAACAAGAGAACGGTATGTTTTTATTTTGACTGTTTATGAAATTGAAATTTTGGATGACTCAGATGAGAAAAAAGCAACACGATGTTGAGCAACTTTCTCACTCAGCTGACATCTGTCTGACTTGACTTCAGAACAAAATATGTTGAAAACCTGACTTTAGAACAAAGAAAGTTGGAAACCTGACTTCAGAACAAAGATCGTTGAAAATCTGACTTCAGAACAAAGATAGTTGAAAACCTCTGCTCTGATAAACTAACCGGGCAATATTTACCGCATTATAGCATTGTCATGCATTCATACATTCTTGCAACTCGCGGCAAGGATCTTTGTCTTCATGTAAATATAGTCAGGATCGGTGCGAGAGAGGTTTAGCCGGTGCATCGTTATGGAGCCGAAAGCCCTTCTTTGTTTGAAATGGGCCTATACTGGATGAAAACAGAATGGTTAATCAAGATGATTAAGAGAGAGAGAGAGAGAGAGAGAGAGAGAGAGAGAGAGAGAATGAATGAATGAATGAATGAATGAATGAATGAATGAATAATCTTTATTTTTCAAGGGTAAAAAATTGGGCACGCAGGCCCGTCTTACATACTGCCCTTCATCACTCCACTTTCATTCTTTTCACACACTTGATTTAGTACAAATATACAAATTAAATTAGGAAAAAAAAACATATCAAAAGAGTGTAAGATTTAACTACTACATTCAAAATAAAAGAGAAGAAGTAATTAACATAATAAAATAGCACTCACGCACACATACATACGCAGACATATCTTATATATATATCTTATATCCTTCCCGTGCCGTTAAACGTTTCATAGGGCTCGCAAAGTAGTTCGCCAATTTTTCCTGTCTTCGGCGAGTCTTTCAACCTCATCAAAGGATTTGATGACTGTTAATTTGGCCTCTCTTAATAATGTCCTCTTCAGAGTTTCACGCGGTCTGCCTCTTTTTCTTTGGCCTGTTGTGTTCCACTTGATAGCTTGTTTTGGGATTCTGTGATCATTTCTTCTCATCAAGTGACCAACATCTCCTTTTCCTGATCACCCATGAGGCTGGTTGTTGTTCAGTCATCTGTCTTATCTCTGCATTGTTCTTGAATTCATTCCACTTGATGCCGAGTATTTTCCTTATGCATTTGTTTTCAAAAGAGTCTAATTTCTTTTCTATTTCTTTAGTTGTTTTCCAGCTTTCGCATGCATAAATGTGGGTGGATATTACATTTGAATTGAATAGTCTTAACTTGGTTTTTGTGCTTACAACTTTTGAATTCCATATGTTCTCAAGATTCTTGAAGATTGATGCTGCTTTTGAAATTCTGATCCTAACTTCCTTTCTAGTGTCACCATCCTGATCTATGTAGCTACCAAGGTATGCAAATTGATTGACTTCTTCAATATCTGTCACTTCTATGTGTATTTTTCCATTTTGATTGAGAGGAATTTTCATTATTTTTGTTTTATCCTTGTTAACTTCAAGTCCTATTTTGCTAGCCAGTGAAGACAGGCTATCTGTTTTTCTTGCATGGAATTCACATTATTACTGATAAGAGTTATGTCATCAGCAAAATCAAGGTCTTCTAGTTGGGTCCCATGTACCCAGTCAATACCTGTGTTACCTGTGCAGCATTTTTTCATTATGAAGTCTATTGTAATCCCAAAAAGTAAAGGAGACATTATACATCCTTGTTTCGCACTTGTTTCAATCTGGAACCATTCACTCATCCCTTCTTCTGTCTTGACTGCACAAACATATCCATTGTATAAGTCCTTAATGATGTTGACAATTTTAGATGGTATTCCATATAGACATAAAATTCTCCATAATGAATCTCTGTGTATGCTATCAAATGCCTTTTTAAAATCTATGAAGTTCAGCATTACCGGTTTCTGCTTTTCAATATGTTCTTCAAGTATTATTCTTAGAGTAAAGATCTGGTCGAGATAGCTTCTCCCTTTTCAAAATCCTGCTTGTTCTTCTCTCATTGCAGTATTCACTATATCTTTGAGTCTATTCAAAATGACCTTGCAAAATACTTTTGACACAACTGATATTAAGGTTACTCCTCTCCAGTTGTTACAATCACTAAGGTTGCCTTTTTTGGTATTTTAACAATGATTCCTTTCTTCCAGTTAGAAGGGACCTTTTCTTCTTTCCAAATCTTGTTAAACATTCTCTGTAGTTGTCTCATGTTTTCACTATTGATAGCTTTTGGCATCTTGGCTGTTATTTCATCTTCACCTGCAGCTTTGTTGTTAGCCATTAAATTCACTGCTGTTTCAATTTCATGCAATTTAATTTCATCTAGGTTGACATTTAGTTGTGGGGCTGGTAAGTCAGCTTCAAGGTTTAACAATTCTTTTGGGTGTGGTCGATTAAGTATTTCTTGGAAGTGTTCAGCCCATCTTTGCTTTTGGTCTTTTTTTATGTTAATAGGGTTCCAGTTTTGCTAAGGATTGGTCTTTCTTTAGATGTAATAGTAGCCTCTTTTGTATGTTATATAAAGTTTTGCTGTCTCCTGTTTTTGCTGCACGCAGACATATACATAAACAAAAATACATTGTAAATACAGATATTCTAACATATGTTTTTTAACAGACATTAAAATAATTTCTAACAATATCTAACAAGTTGCTTTTCTAACTATGTCAATTTAGTACTTGATGGTTGGCGAGTCACGTGTTGAGAGAGTGCTGGTTATTTTATGGAGGCATATAATTACAGGACTAAAGATCAACGTAGGAAAGACAAAGTTAATGAAGCAAAATGTGAACAACAGAAATGTACTCAGAGTAGATAACAAGTTAGTGGAGGAGGTCAACGAATTTGTATACCTTGGCAGCAGAGTAGTAGAAAATGGAGACAGCACAGAGGACATCAACAGCAGACTTACTAGAGCAAACCAGGCTTTTGCAATGCTGCAGAATATATGGAAATCCAAAAAACTAAGCATAAATATGAAAATCAGGATATTTAAGAGTAATATTCTAAGTGTAATACTCTATGGAAGCGAATGCTGGAAAATCACCAAAACCATAGAAACAAGTTGAATTCTTTCCAGACTAAATGTTTACGAAGAATTAGAAAAATATTTTGGCCAAACACTATAAGAAATAACATCTTATTAGCAGAATGACAACAATTATTGAAGAAAGACGCTGGCGATGGTTGGGACATGTGCTCCGAATGACTGACAACTCACTACCAAAAATAGCACTAAGATGGACACCACAGGGGAGCAGAAGTAAGGGTAGACCAAAAGAGACATGGAGAAGAACAACAGAAAGGATGTTGAGCAATAGAGGGCTCACCTGGGCAAGAGCAGAAAAAAAGGCGAAGGACAGGCATTTGTGGAAAACCCTTGCGGAAGCCCCATGTGCCCTGGGCACTTAAGGTTCAGAGAGAGAGAGATATATAATTACAAGCAAGTAAATAATGAAACAGGTTTGAGTTAAAGGATGAAGTATTACCAATGGATTTTAAATGGTAGGGGAGGGTGTTCCAGCGCTGTACTGCAGAGTATGCAAGGCTTTTCTTGTACAGATCAATCTTGGGTTTAGGAAGAAGATAGTTTTTTAAACGCTGGCTATGTTTAGTATTATACGTAAACAGTGACCACAAGTAAGGCGGAGCATTGTGCGACAGAATTCTCTGAACAAACTTGACTTTGTTAAAAATGATTATATTTTTGAGGGGTAGAATTTTGAGTTGTTTATGTTGATCTACATTCTGTACTGGGTGTTTGTCACAAATAATATTTATTGCTCGCTTGTGAAGTGAGTGGAGCCTTTTTGTGTTTGAGACTGAGCATCCATCCCAGATTGTGAAACAGTAATCTAAGTGTGTTTTTATGTGTGATATGTAATATATCTTTCTTGTGTCTTTGTCGATAAAGTGTTTAATTTTGGCTAATTGGTAAACTTTCTGTGCAATCAAGTTTGTTAGGTTATGTATGTGAGAATTCCAAGTTAAATGCTGATCAGTGATGAGTCCTAGGGTTTTATGTTCATGAACATTTTCTATTGCCTTAGTCCCAGCACAAAAGCTGTAGAGAAGTTTTTGTTGCATTCTGCAGTTTCTATCTTGTAGTGATGAGCATGGATTTTGTTTTGTTGGTGTTTATAAACATACCGTTTTTATTACACCATTTAATCAAACTTTTTATATCATTTTGGAGCGTTGTCTGTAGTTTATTAATGTCATAGTCACTATTGTAAACAGTACAGTCATCAGCGAAAAGATCACATGAAGAGTGCTTTAAATGTAGTGGTAGGTCGTTAATATAGGTAGCAAAGAGAAGAGGACCAAGAATGGAGCCTTGAGGAATACCAGTATCAATCACAGAAGAGTCAGATATTTTGTTTCTAAAGCAAACTACTTGTTTTCTACCTGAGAGAAAAGATGTAATAAATTTTGTTAGGTCAGGGTGTAATCTATAGCCTTCCAGCTTTTTTAAAAAAAATTCATGATCAATCATATCGAAGGCTTTCTTGAAATCAACAAAGACAGCACCACACCATTTGTCATCATTTATATTAGACAGCCAGCTTTCTGTCATTTTAGTTAATGCTGTGTGGCAGGAGTAATTTGGTCTAAAACCTGACTGACTGTCTATTAGTAGATTGTTTTCTTGCATGTGGAGCAGTGTTAACTTTTGTATATGCTTTTCAAGAGGTTTAGATAGTGATGACAGAATGGATATGGGTTTATAGTTTGATAGGTCACTAGTCTGTCCAGATTTAAAAAGAGGAAAAACTTTGGCGAGTTTAAAAGCGTCAGGGAAATATTGTTTGTCAATGCACAAATTGTATAAGTATTTTAGTGTGTCTGTGATAACTGGTGCAGCGTAGCGTAGTATCTTGTTACTAATGTCATCACATCCTGCTGAGTTAGTGTTCTTTAAGGACCGGATGTAATTATAAACCTCACCGACTGTGAGGAAAGGAATATTAATTTGTTTTAGCTTTACACATTTACTGTCGCTGAAAGTTTTCAATACGCTCAGGTCGCAATGTGGGGTCGATAATGAAGATTTTAGAATACTAATTTCTTCCCTAAAATGTTCACTGAAGTTAGTGCAAGTATGTTCACCATTAAGTGTTTGTGGGTCAGTTTGCTTCCTTTTATTTACAAGAGTATTAATCGCTTTCCAGATTGATTTACTATCAGTTTTGTCTTTCACTAAGTTTCTGAAGTAATTTTTCTTTTCCTGCCTAATTAAATACTGCACCTTATTTCTAAGTGAATGATAGCTACTGAAATTTCTGCTTTTGTGAGCTTCATCCCGTTTCCTCATGAGTTGCAATATATCGGGAGTTATCCACGGGGATTTTGTTACGTGTTTTACTCTCATTTCTTTGATGGGGACATGCTTGTTAAAAATATTTCGAAATATCTTGATCCAGTATTCGATAGCCTCATCTGGATTTGTTAACTGGAAAACGTACGTATGAGGTGAAGCTTTTAGATCAGTTAAAAATAATTCCAAGTTAAAATTTTTAAAGTTTCTATAAGAAAGAGAGAGAGAGAGAGAGAGAGAGGGGGGGGGGAAGAAAGAAGGAGATAGAGAAAGAAAGAGAAAAAGAGAGATAGAAAGGGATAGAGGCGGAGGGAAGAGAGAGGAAAAAAAGAGAGAAAGAGAAAAAGAGAGGGGAAGAAAGAAAGAGAGAGAGAGAGAGAGAAAGAAAAAAGAATGAGAACGAGAGAAAGAAGGAGAGAAAAAAAAGAGAAAGTGATTGAGAAAAAGAACGAGAATAAAAAGAAAGAGAGTGAGAGAAAGAGATAAAAATAGAAAGAGCGAGAGAGAAAAGAAAGAAGTAGTTTATTTGAAGACTGTGCATATGAAGACCTAGAACGTTGATTTTTCTTTTAATGCTTATTTTCTGTAGGAATTCTAGTTTCCTGAAAGATTCTGCGGATGGATTTTGTAGCCTAGCATTTGTTTCAAGCGCAAATTTCAGTTCCAACTTCAACCACTACAATGTTTCCCGAAGTGGGACATAACGCCTCCACACCCACCACCTGTAGGCGTTGGAAAGGACAAGGGAGGGGGGGGGGGCGGTGAAAGAAAATGAGTCAGTAGATGTCACTGAAAGAAAATGGAGCAGTAGAGGAAATTGAGGAGAAAACGAACTAGCAGACGAGGGCAGTAATATCTTCCTTCTTAGCACTTTTCAACCTGGTATTGAGAAACCTGGTCCCTACGTGAAACTCATTCATCACGTTAAAAGTTAGGAAGATAATGCAGTAGGTGGGTTATAAATGTACTGCTTCATATTGTAACATAAATTTGTTTGCTAGCTGAAGTTTTTAGATGTGTAATGCATGTCCTGGTTTAATAGGCCATTGTACGAGTAGTACATAAGAAAGGAAAAAAAAAAAGGGGGGGGGAGGGAGGAGTCGTAGGCCGTGGGAGAAAAGGGAGCGACAGCCCAGACAACCCCTTGAAGAAACACTGAATCACTATCTTAAAGTGAGTGGTTCCGTTTATACGTGCCAGATTATGATCAGTTCTTCCTCCGAAAGCAATAGGACTAAATAGTTTGCTGCTTTGCACAACTGCGGTAGTAACAGATGACTATGATAAACATTGTTATAGCTTTCCTCTTGTCCTGGGCTTTGGGCGATGCCTTCCCTACACTTCTCAGTAAGTAGAGCAATGACAGCGATCAGACTGGTCAAAGTTTTCCAGTCTGAGGTTGGCAAAGAGTCATGTAGTGTCCGAGTAGATCTAAAATTTAAGAGTTTTTTTTTACACTTTTGTACATGATAAAAGTCCAAGGCGAGAGGTTTTCGCAATTTGAAAGTTTTGTAAGTTAATACCTTGTGGTGGAGGAGTGTATGCTCTGCAGCATGAAAAAGGATGGGAGTCACTGACGTACTGTCATTCCCAATGTTCTTACTTGAAAAAAAAATGTCACTTTTTGTCTAAGAAGACGTTTTTGAAGCAGTTGGCGTCAGGTTTGTTGGTTTTACCTAGAATCATTTAGCTGAAGGGTTTCTCTAATGGCATATCCGATCAAATCTGGAGATAGATGTGTCGCTTAAGGAGCAGTTCATTGCTAATAAAGCTTTAGTTAAGTTCCGCTCTTGCACGTTCTTTCGACGAGTGGTCCAGCAAATCTCTGAACAGCGCCTTATTTTTCAGGCCGACTGCCTCTATCCAGCTGAACCCAGCTCTCAAGATATATTCCTTTGAACCACTCTTTCTTCTGTTTTCGCTACATTAGCTAAGTTCTTCCATCCTTGTCTTCCCTCCTCTGCTTCTTATGGAAACATCGCCTCTGCCTCCTTAAGTTCTTGCTCCATTCTTTTTTTCTCACCTGCTTCATGGACATTCTTGGGTTTCCACTCTTAGTTAGTATATTCTAGTAGTTGTCGACTCTATTCCTCTGACACGCACGGATTCTGCAACTACAAAAGCTCATCCCTTCCAGTCAAGTTTCGTATTCTGTTGCACTTTTGCGTACGGTACGATCTTGTCTTTATCCATCTGTATAATGCCTTCTCGTTAGCCTCCGTTTCGGGCTACTTATTTGCGAACTGCAATATACCAGATATGTAAGCTTTTCTCAACAGTGGTAATGCAATGGATTACATCCCATTACAGCAGAGAAACAACTGACATTCTAGCAAAGGAAAGTGGCAGATTACCACAAACAGATACAAGCATGACATATGAGGAAGAGAAATATGTGATAAAATAACATCCAAGAACAATAAAACACCTTGGTTATCAGAAAAAAATAACGCTTACTACTAACTCGGCAGTGAAGATCAAGTGATCATTTTCGGTTCCGTATCTGTCACGACAGACCGAGGCAGACCTTTTCAACAAGCTCAAGATTGGTCCAGCCGACACGTGCAGATGTGGCCAAGACCTGTATAAATTCAAGAGACACTTTACGGGGGTGAACACCAACCCCAGCTGACCACCGGTTAGTTTAGAGGTATACAAGTCCCATATCTGAGAATGATCGAAGACGATTTAGCCACTATCTATACCTTATGGAGAATGAGTATTACATAGTCTCCAATATAGTCCGCCGTCTTGGTTTTTTGGGCTTTAATTTCTTATCTCCCTTTTCAGCCAATAGTTTATTTTCCCTGTGATTCTTGATCCAACCTGCAACCTGACTCTAGTCGTCCTAGTCAAGAGGATCTGTGCCAGGTAAGTCTATATGTTAATTTGCTGTTTCGTTATTTTCGTCTTCTTTGATACAGGCATATCGCCGAAATATTGGTTTGTTACTGTTTGTCTTACATTTCTACGTGTTCATCTCGCTACCTCTTTTGTCATTCTTCTTTCTATCTTTTTTTTTCTTTATAAAACTGTACCATACCCTCTCTCTCTCAGAGTCTACTCTGCTCTCTCTCTGTCTCTCTCTCTCTCTCTCTCTCTCTCAATCTACTCTACTTGAACAATTTTTATCACAGTCTTCAAGTCTTTTAAAATGAAATTCATATTGATTTCTTTTTTTTCCATTGTACCTCATTCGCATTTGAACGTCTGTATTCATATTCCTGTATCCACATATAAAATATAAATCAATGAACCATTCGCGATTAATAAAGAAATGAAACTGTCAGCTCTGTGTAGCATGTGTTCAAAAACTTTTAAAATCCACGGAACCTTAACTGACTTTGAATTGCCAAGCCCTGTCAGTACGTCTATTTTGCCCTTCAACACTCAGAAAGAGGTATACGAGGAAGAAGACAAGACAGGATAAGACACGACTTAGAGTTTCAATGTTATATTGCCAAGAAAGGAAAGAAAATGACAGATATGTTGAGGTGACAGTGTTTCTTCAGAATGTCCATTTCCAGGAAAACAGTATATTAAAAACACACATAGAGAAGACAAACTAGACCGAGTAACTAAAATATCCTGGTTAGTTTTTTTACAAACTTCACCGACATGCTTGCTAATGTACATAAATATCATAAAGTGCCGTATAAAGGCTCTTGTGCTATAGCGATCAAGAGAACTTATATTCCGAAGACAGTTTTGCACATTAACGTGTGTTTGTTGTGTATTTAGACTGTTTCAAATACTTCTGAGTATAAATAATGGTTCTTATGTTTTAGAAGTCGGTTCTGAAGTAGATAGATTTTAACTATTTGTAGAAATGACCGAGTGTTTGTTTTTTTTTTTTCTCTATGACGGATTCTGTTAATATTTTAAATCTCTTGTTTTCGCACGAATTAATGACATGCCGTGGTTGGTGTGGGATTGTTCAAACGGAATTTTGTACCAGGTTAGAAAATTTCTCTCGGAGATTCTGACCTTTGGACCTTGTTTTGATGTACAGATTATGTTTATTTGTATGTATGCATGTATGTATGTGTATTTGTTTATGTATGTGTGAATGTATGTGTGTATGCATGTATGTATGTGTGTATGTATGTGTGTATGCATGTATGTATGTGTGTATGTATGTGTATATACGTATTTTTGTGTGTATGTGTATACATGTATGTATGTGTGTATCTATGTATATGTGTATGTTTGTAAAGTGTGTATGTATGCAATGTATGTATTTTTGTATATGTATGTAATGCATGTATATGTGTATGCACGTATGTATGTATGTATGTATGTGCATATATGTATGTTATGTGTGTATGCATGTATGTATGTATGTGTGTATGTTATGTGTGTATGCATGTATGTATGTGTGTATGTTATGTGTGTATATATGTACTTACTGTACTTTCATACTTTCTGCCATTTGTGTTTTTCTCACTTTCCTCACTCCCTCTCTGTCGCTTTGTAAAACTGAACAATTCACCTTTATTTATCTTTATTACTAGAACCAGTTTTATGGCATTCGTTATCTATATGCAGGAAACTCTCTACCGTAGAGAGGGGAACAACAACACAACTCCTTCAGATCATCAGAGGAAGTACCCCCCCTCCCCCACTCAGACAAGTGTTTCGGCCCTTTAAACTCCTGACACTCTAAGGGGTGTGGGTCATGACTCCCAGAGGTCTTGTGAGTTGTTATCTCTTTTATGTGTTACATTCAAGCCAGAGATATCAGAGTGGGAAAATCCGTTCTTACTTTCAGATTGAACTGCGCAATAAAAACGCCCACGTGCCCTACACCCTTTTATTATTATTTTTTTTCATTATCAGTGTGTAGGAGGGCAGGCATAGTTGTCTGCAAAGTGTATCCTCCTGGTTTGATTTTATGACATCTCTTTCAGTCAGGGAAGTGTCAATTAAATGAAATAAGGTCAATATTTTAAAATGTATTTTTGTTTAAGTTATAGAAGAGTTTAGAATTATCTGTTTGTGTTTGTGTTTGTATTTGTGTTTGTGTTTGTGGCTAAATAAGGAAAAGTATTAACGGTTTTCCTGTGCATGTAGGATCAATAATGTGACAGGAGTCCGCTGTATCGATGTCTTGTCTTGCATCAACGAAGGTCTTTACTGTGCTCCTAGACAAGGTGTTTAATGCTGAGGGCCGCAAGTGGACCTTCACAGCTAGTTGACTTTTCTTGTACTGCTGCAAAGGAAACTTCAACAGCCATTGTGATAACACAGAAGGCGTAAGTGATAATAAGTGTGTTAAAAGAAATGTGTGATCGAATATAAAGTTCTCGGTCGAGAGTACAGGAGCAATGCAAAGAAGAAAGAAAATCAATTCATTACAGAATAATTTTCTTTCTTCTTCATCGAAACCAGGAAGTCGTCTCAGATTATCAGCATCACGGTAGAGCTTCTCTTATAGAGGGGTAGGGCCTGGCCAGGTCCTTTGCCCGAGTGGTTTGTGTAGCTGGCTACTCTGGAGGATGTGATGTGGCGTCTGGTTGCTCTTTGCTGCAGGCACATACATCTGTTGGACCAATTTTCAGCTTCTGTTGATTTTCTTAAGACTATTTCAATCGCGCTCCTGTTGTAAAAATCGGTACTTGAAACTTGCTCGGAGAAGCTGTCCTTGAATATGATATGAGCGTAAAAGAAAATAAGCCCCAGTTTTAATTTGAAAGATGAAAACAACGAAGAAAAAAGTTTTCGACACAATAATATCTTTGCTTACCATTGATGAAGTTTAGGTTTAATGTGGGGACGCCATACGCGAATTTTAATTAACGGCACAAGAAAAACTATGTATAAGCTAGGGAAAAAGTAGGAACAGCTTTATTAATTCACGAGCACACAGTTGTGACGTTTTGGTTTGCAACTTAATCACACAAAAACACACAGAACGAAGAAACAGAGAACGAAGATGAAATATAAATTCACACGAATGCTATGTAAGAAGTAGGAATGGCGAAAAAAATAAAATAAAATAAATGCAGCATTTAGCTGTAACTTGTAAGAGGCTGTGTCCAGAAATTCGCATGGTGGGGTGTTGAGAATGTTTAAATGGAGACTTGTGATGTGTAGTAGCTGGGTCATTAAGGGGGAGGTGGGGAGAAGGAATTGACGGCAGAAAGGGGAGAGAGTGTAATGGTAATCTAGCCGAGGGAAGTTGGAGTAGGTTATAGCGAGGGCGGTTACATTTTCTGGTGCCAACATATCCAAGGTTCCTCTCCAGGTGTCTGTGAACGAGGATGTCCGTAAGATTTGGTTCCCGTTTTTGTGCTAATAGGAGTAGATCAAAGAAGATGTCGCGAGTGTTGGGGTCGAGCAGGATTAGTGGCAGATGGCGATGAAGAATTTTCTTAACAGTCTGGCCATGTGGATGAAATCCCTCTCTCTCTCTCTCTCTCTCTCTCTCTCTCTCTCTCTCTCTCTGAACCTTAAGTGCCCAAGGCACATGGGGCTTCCGCAAGGGTTTTCCACAAATGCCTGTCTTTTGCCTTTTTTCTGCTCTTCTCCAGGTGAGCCCTCTATTGCTCAACATCCTTTCTGTTATTCTTCTCCATGTCTCTTTTGGTTTACCTTTACTTCTGTTCCCCTGTGGTGTCCATCTTAGTGCTATTTTTGGTAGTGAGTTTTCAGTCATTCGGAGCACATGTCCCAACCATCGCCAGCGTCTTTCCTCAATAATTGCTGTCAGTGGTTTCATCTGCATTTCAGCCAACAAGATGTTATTTCTTATGGTGTTTGGCCAAAATATTTTTCTAATTCTTCGTAAACATTTAGTCTGGAAATAATTCAACTTGTTTTCTATGGTTTTGGTGATTTTCCAGCATTCACTTCTATAGAGTAGTATACTTAGAACATTACTCTTAAATATCCTGATTTTCGTATTCA
Source organism: Achatina immaculata (assembly GCA_009760885.1). Lineage (NCBI taxonomy): Eukaryota > Metazoa > Mollusca > Gastropoda > Stylommatophora > Achatinidae > Lissachatina > Lissachatina immaculata. The sequence continues at coordinate 17,679,241 of CM019703.1, read as the reverse complement.
TGCTTAGTTTTTTTTTTTAGATTTCCATATAGTCTGCAGCACTGCAAAAGCCTGGTTGGCTCTAGCAAGTCCGCTGTTGATGTCCTTTGTGCTGTCTCCATTTTCTACTACCTACTGCCAAGGTATACAAATTCGTTGACTTCCTCTGCTAACTTGCTATCTACTCTGAGTACATTTCTATTGTTCACATTTTGCTTCATTAGCTTTGTCTTTCCTACATTGATCTTTAGTCCTATGTTGTTTGCATTCTGAGTTAGCTTGTTTATTTAATCTTGCATTTCTTTGTGGCTGCTTGATAGTAGACAAATGTCGTCCGCAAAGTCAAGGTCCTCCAGCACTATGTCAAGGGTCCATTGTAATCCTCTGCGTTTGTCTGATGTTGCCTCCTTCATTAACCAGTCTACTGCCAAGATAAATAATGTTGGTGATAGTACACATCATGTGGGTGAAATGGAAATACTAGTTTAACTCTATCGGATGAGGTTACAGTTTGTTTTTATGCCTCTTCACGGCACACTTTTGGATAGGTTAAATGCTTTCCGAAGGACAATTTCTGCATATAAAAACCATAAATCAACTTATAACTGATGTCATCAATTAGTGTACACTGAGTGATACATTTGAAAGAAATAGAACCAACCTTAGACTTCTCTGAAGTGTGGGAATAATTAACTAATTTACAGTTAATAAAATTATCGACGAATAGTGTCGACATACTGTAGATAGTTTTGCATAGATCCATCGCTATTGCCGTCAGATTGTAGATATTCTTGCATAGATTCTTCGATAGTGTCAACAGATTGTAGATAGTATTGTATAGATTAATCGATAGTGTCAACAGATTGTAGATAGTCTTGCATAGATCCTTCGATAGTGTCGACAAATTGTAGATAGTTTTGTATAGATTCATCGACAGTGTCAACAGATTGTAGACATATTATATATATTCATCGACAGTGTCAATAGATTGTAGATAGTATTGTATAGATTCATCTACAGTGTCAACAGATTGTAGATAGTATTGTATAGATTCATCGACAGTGTCAACAGATTATAGATAGTATTGTATAGATTCATCGACAGTGTCAACAGATTGTAGACAGTATTGTATAGATTCATCTACAGTGTCAACAGATTGTAGATAGTATTGTATAGATTCATCTACAGTGTCAACAGATTGTAGATTGTATTGTATAGATTAATCGACAGTGTCAACAGATTGTAGATAGTATTGTATAGATTCATCGACAGTGTCAACAGATTGTAGATAGCACTGTATATATTCATCGACAATGTCAACAGATTGTAGACAGTCATGCAAAGATCCACCGATGGCGTCGAGAAATTTCGTGGGGGTAATGATTTTGCTCTTGATAACATTCTGTAGATCTTTAACCTGAATTTTGCTCTTGATAACAGTCTGTAGATCTTTAAAATAACCAGAATTTTGCTCTTGATAACATTCTGTAGATCTTTAATATAACCTGAATTTTGCTCTTGATAAAAGTCTGTAGATCTTTAAAATAACCTGAATTTTGCTCTTGATAACATTCTGTAGATCTTTAATATAACCTGAATTTTGCTCTTGATAAAAGTCTGTAGATCTTTAAAATAACCTGAATTTTGCTCTTGATAAAAGTCTGTAGATCTTTAAAATAACCTGAATTTTGCTCTTGATAACATTCTGTAGATCTTTAATATAACCTGAATTTTGCTCTTGATAAAAGTCTGTAGATCTTTAAAATAACCTGAATTTTGCTCTTGATAACATTCTGTAGATCTTTAATATAACCTGAATTTTGCTCTTGATAAAAGTCTGTAGATCTTTAAAATAACCTGAATTTTACTCTTGATAAAAGTCTGTAGATCTTTAAAATAACCTGAATTTTGCATTCACATTTATGCAACTGCTACAGTGAATTAATTTTTCTTTTAAAATTATGCTCCAGCAGATCTGGACTGTACAAAGTATTAAAGAACAATGATCCATTATATATATATTGTCATAGTGACAGCTGGGCTGTTTATGACAATTTCTCAACAGCTTTGCGGGAGAGGGGAGTACCTACATACTCCCAACTCTGGACCCGATGTTTGTCTCCCATGTGAAAATGAAACCTTCATGTCAGAAGACAATCACATGAACCGCAAATGCTACAACTGTACTAGAATTCAAACTGCGGACTTGGAAATACTTACAAAAAGCTGCAATCGAACACACGATAGTGTAATCGCATGTAAAGAAGGATACTACAGAACAAAAGAAAAATGTCTGCAGTGTAGTAAGTGTAATTTTACCGCTCGTCAGTGTCAAAATTACAGTGACGCAATTTGTTGCCCGGATAATAATTATGTCGTCAATGGTAACAGCTGCACTCTTGTATGTGGACCAGGGCAATATCTGAACAAATCTTCAAAAGAATGTTTCCACTGTCCAAATGGCACATTCCAATCGGAAGTCAACCATACTTTCTCGAAGTGCAATAAATGCACGACAGCAGAGACGTTTGCAAATGAGGTGCTAAAACAGCCTTGTAACAGCACTCACGATGCAGTAATTCGTTGTCGAGAGGGGTATTTCTGGAAACAATCAGTGGTTCCTGGAAAAAAAGGAGAATGCGAAATCTGCAGTATCTGCACACACACAAGCATTGGACGAAACTGCACTGAGACAAATAACACCATCTGTTGTCAAGAGGCTGATATGGATGTTGTCGAGGAACCCTCGGGTCACAAATGCATCAAGAAGGCCGTGAGTTCAACAACATCTCCAGGTAATACAATATTGTTATTGGTGTTGTTACTGATGTTGTTGTTGCTGCTGCTGTTGTTGTTGTATTTCTCCAGAACAATAAACTTCAGAACTATATGTGAACGAGATCTAATACGTGCTTATCATATCGGACGAGGAGTGAGCTGTCGCAGTTTCCTTTAATTTCCGGACCTTACCTTACAAACAAGCTTCTCGACAAGCTCCACCGCCAGTTTAGCAAAGATCGAACAATTCTTCACTGCTGTGCTGTTGTATTTCCGTACGAGAACATAGCTTAGAGACAGGGTTGCGACTAAACTCACTGACCATAATAACGGTGCTATCTAACACAGGACGGTTTCTTGCACTGTTCTATATTTAGCAATAGTTTTCTGTCCTGCTATTGTACTGTACCTTTTTTTATTGTACTGTGCTGTGTTTAGCAATACGGTCTGCTTTCCTATTATTGTACTGTGCTATGTTTATCAGCAGTCATCTTTCCTGCTGGCGTAGTGTGCTATGTTTAGCAATATAGTATATACATTCACAGCATGTCTACACATTTATGTGGCTAATCTTGCTGTGTATTCTTACTGTGAGATTTGTGTGCAAGTTTTATAAATAACAAAAGACGGTTCGCACAATGGATGAGACCTCGCGGACTGATTAAAAATGGTGGAGAAGAGATTATCTGAACTCTGAAGACCTGCCACTTTCTTTCTCTCACGTCTGCTTTGTCTACGATTTTTTTTTCCGAGGTCTAATCATACAAAATTGCGTTCTCTTACTTCACAGAGTGCCAGTAATGTCAAGCTTGTCAGACATGTATACATTCACTAGTTCTTTTAAAATTATGCTCCAGCAGATCTGGACTGTACAAAGTATTAAAGAACAATGATCCATTATATATATATTGTCATAGTGACAGCTGGGCTGTTTATGACAATTTCTCAACAGCTTTGCGGGAGAGGGGAGTACCTACATACTCCCAACTCTGGACCCGATGTTTGTCTCCCATGTGAAAATGAAACCTTCATGTCAGAAGACAATCACATGAACCGCAAATGCTACAACTGTACTAGAATTCAAACTGCGGACTTGGAAATACTTACAAAAAGCTGCAATCGAACACACGATAGTGTAATCGCATGTAAAGAAGGATACTACAGAACAAAAGAAAAATGTCTGCAGTGTAGTAAGTGTAATTTTACCGCTCGTCAGTGTCAAAATTACAGTGACGCAATTTGTTGCCCGGATAATAATTATGTCGTCAATGGTAACAGCTGCACTCTTGTATGTGGACCAGGGCAATATCTGAACAAATCTTCAAAAGAATGTTTCCACTGTCCAAATGGCACATTCCAATCGGAAGTCAACCATACTTTCTCGAAGTGCAATAAATGCACGACAGCAGAGACGTTTGCAAATGAGGTGCTAAAACAGCCTTGTAACAGCACTCACGATGCAGTAATTCGTTGTCGAGAGGGGTATTTCTGGAAACAATCAGTGGTTCCTGGAAAAAAAGGAGAATGCGAAATCTGCAGTATCTGCACACACACAAGCATTGGACGAAACTGCACTGAGACAAATAACACCATCTGTTGTCAAGAGGCTGATATGGATGTTGTCGAGGAACCCTCGGGTCACAAATGCATCAAGAAGGCCGTGAGTTCAACAACATCTCCAGGTAATACAATATTGTTATTGGTGTTGTTACTGATGTTGTTGTTGCTGCTGCTGTTGTTGTTGTATTTCTCCAGAACAATAAACTTCAGAACTATATGTGAACGAGATCTAATACGTGCTTATCATATCGGACGAGGAGTGAGCTGTCGCAGTTTCCTTTAATTTCCGGACCTTACCTTACAAACAAGCTTCTCGACAAGCTCCACCGCCAGTTTAGCAAAGATCGAACAATTCTTCACTGCTGTGCTGTTGTATTTCCGTACGAGAACATAGCTTAGAGACAGGGTTGCGACTAAACTCACTGACCATAATAACGGTGCTATCTAACACAGGACGGTTTCTTGCACTGTTCTATATTTAGCAATAGTTTTCTGTCCTGCTATTGTACTGTACCTTTTTTTATTGTACTGTGCTGTGTTTAGCAATACGGTCTGCTTTCCTATTATTGTACTGTGCTATGTTTATCAGCAGTCATCTTTCCTGCTGGCGTAGTGTGCTATGTTTAGCAATATAGTATATACATTCACAGCATGTCTACACATTTATGTGGCTAATCTTGCTGTGTATTCTTACTGTGAGATTTGTGTGCAAGTTTTATAAATAACAAAAGACGGTTCGCACAATGGATGAGACCTCGCGGACTGATTAAAAATGGTGGAGAAGAGATTATCTGAACTCTGAAGACCTGCCACTTTCTTTCTCTCACGTCTGCTTTGTCTACGATTTTTTTTTTCCGAGGTCTAATCATACAAAATTGCGTTCTCTTACTTCACAGAGTGCCAGTAATGTCAAGCTTGTCAGACATGTATACATTCACTAGTTCTTCTGTGTGAGAGTAAAACCTCATTGATCCGACCAAACTTGGGGACGGCTGCTTTACAAAAACTGGCTTCGGATGTTTCAGTTTGGCAGTGTAGTTTGTAACCTAAACTTTGAATGCATAATTAGGAAGCTAAGTCAAAACTAGACGATGTTCTAGCAATGTTATAGTGGAGGGAGTGCTTGTCAGTAATCATCTACGGATAAGTACGCCCCGTTGTTCTTGTACTTAATGGCTAAATCAGTTAGGATCGCGGTTATTTTTTTAATTCTGGATCAACAGAGGTACCTTTGAAGTCAGCAGTTGGAGTTAATGACAAAGCTTCAAGCACTATTAATGGTTCCTAAACATGAAATAGACTGACAGAATATCGTTTTACATAGGTCGTATGCTGATATTGCTTTAAATCCTGTGGATGTAGGAGGGAGAGGATTCGCAGGAACCTGATCAGGCAATTACTGTCTACCCGTGCCTGGTGTTCCAGTCAGTCTTTCTCTGTTTTCTTTTTCTTGCGTCTTATAACATGCTTTGTCTTTTTTTTTTTTTTGAGGTGTCACTCATACATACTTTCTTATAACACTTTTCAGAATGTCTAGAAGTGTTTTTAATATTTATTAAGACTCGACGAACAACAACAACAACAACAACAACAACAAAAACGCGAGAACTTCGCCACACTTTTGTAGTCGTTGACATGATTGAAAAGCTTTTTTTTTAAGGCGGTAGTTTTTATCCTGATTAATGATTTAACATAGAAATTAACCTATATATGTTTGACTTTTTTCAACATCGGAGGCCACCAGATTCCAAGAATTAGATACTCCGATGATACTCTCCTTCTATGAAACAAGTCAGAAGGACTGCAACAGCTGATTCTCTCAACCAAAAGACATCGCGAAGCTCAGAACCTCTTTTTTAAAATACCAGTAAAACCAAAATAATGATAATTAACAAAATGAGAAGCAAATCTAAAATTACATTGGACAACGAAGACATGGAAAAACTGCAAAGTGGAAATACTAGCAGTTGCATCACAGAAACTAGTGTAAATGGAAAATATGTGGCAAGGTAACAACAAGAAAACAAAGTTATGTTTAAAGTTATGTCTTGCAAGAGCTTGCATATTCCCAGTGACAGCGTACGGTGCAAACATGGACACTTAATAAATCACTAGAAAAGAGAATAACAGCATTTGAAATGAAATGTTACAGAAGGGCACTTAGAATATCATGGATAGAAAGAAATTAAATAAAGAGATACTGATGGGATTAGATGGCGCAGAAAACTGGCTCGTAAACACTATCAAAATGAAAAAGCTGAGATACGTATTTCGGCCACATCAAGAGACACGGTGATCTGGAGAGGTTGATACAAGAAGGCAAAAGAGAAAAGGGAAGACCTCGCCGCAGGTAGACTCAGGACATCAAGGGGAGTCTGAACATGCCAATGCCAGACGCTGGTCAACGCAAGACCGCAGGGATGCAGTGAGATGGACAACGTTCTGTTAAAAAAAAACACATCACAT